>OY757552.1:3337747-3427747 GCA_963584105.1 Alviniconcha strummeri
CCCAAATACCTGTTTACCGCAGATTTTAAACTTTACAAAGACCAAACCTGAATAAATCACCTGTAATTCATGTTATAATTCTGCGTTTTTAAACGCCGGCTTTTTATTTCAAAAACCTGAGCCGACTAACCGAGTGGTCATTATGAGTAACGAAGAATTAACAATTAAAACAGATACTGAAAAAGTCAGCTATGGTATCGGTCTGCAATTAGGTCAGCAGGTCAAGGGTCAGTCTTTTCCAGGTTTCAGCCTAGATGCTCTGATAATAGGCTTAAGTGATATTTTCAATAACAAGCCCATGCGTTTTTCAGAAAACGAAATGCAGGCGGCTTTTTCTGCCATTAACCAGAAAATTCAGGAACAGTCCGCTAAAGCGGCTGAATCCAATAAAGCAAAAGGTAAAGCCTACCTGGATGAAAATGCTAAAAAAGAAGGGGTGGTAACGACTGAATCCGGCCTGCAGTACGAAATTTTAAAAGAAGGTACCGGCAAAAAGCCAAGCCCTGCAGATGATGCCCGTGGGTTCAAAATGGCGCCTAACTATCCCATCGTATCTGGCCTATGGTGACCAAGGCTCAGCCCCGGTTATTGCACCCGGAGCTACACTGATATTTGATATTGAATTACTGGATATTAAAGACAAGTAATTTTAATAATCGGGTTCCCATGATTCACATGAGAACTACCTTAATCTTAACCGCTTATTTCTGCCTGTTTTTCCTTCTCAAACGAAAAAAATCCTTTAAAATCTGCCCACACTCTTCAGCCAGCATCCCTGACTGTACTTCCACCTGATGATTAAACTGACTGTTCTGTAATAAATTCAGTACACTGCCTGCGGCTCCGGCTCTAGGCTCTACAGCCCCAAACACCACCCGCTCAACACGGGCATGCACAATTGCTCCTGCGCACATACTGCAGGGCTCAATGGTAATATACAAAGTAGTACCCGGCAGCCGATAATTCTGCTCAACCTGAGCAGCCCGGCGAATAGCCATAATTTCCGCATGGGCCGTAGGATCATGCCCGGCAACAGGCTGATTCCAGCCCTCAGCCAGCAACTGATTATCCTTAACCAGCACCGCACCCACCGGCACCTCATCCAGTTGTGCCGCCTTATGCGCCAGCATTAAAGCCTGGTGCATCCATAACTCATCCTGCTTATCTTTATTTTGTACAGATACATGACTGTTTCCCATTCACACTACCTGTCACTTCTTATCTTTCACGCCATATTCCACACAAAAATGACGTGAATATAAAAAATTAATCATGCCACATCCGAAATCATTCCCACTCTTGATTATCAATAATCCTTTTTTGTCTTTTTTATTCAATGGCTTTTTTTCCTGCTAAACGATAATAGCATGAAAAATACCATACTCAGAAAATCTTTCTAATTGACACAGAAATCGCTGAGTCACAAAGTCAATCATTCCCCTTAGAACCCAATCCGTCCGGCTCAACAACAGTCAACTCATAACGCGTTGTTCTGCCACCACCCGGTAGCGGCACAATGATCCCCTTGGCAACCAGATCAGATAGATTACGACTGGCTGTTCTGTTTGGGCACTTGGTAATCGCTTCGTATTTCCTAGTTGTTATACCTCCTTCAAAACATTTTCGGCCCTCCGCGAACACTCTCGACACCATCTTCGCCTGCCGCTTATTCAGCTGATCACCATAGACTTCGTAGAAACGTGTCTTGGCCAGTACAAAATCCACTTCTTCCCGAGCAATATTCTGTGCCTTGATGATGGTGTCTGCGAAGTAATCCAGCCAGACATTGACGTCAAGGCCTCCACGGCTCGCGTTCTCCAGTTGCGGATAATAGGACTTTTTATCCGCTTCTATCGCCGTGGCTAAACAAGCCGTAGTGGGATAATCGAGAGACTGCGAAAGTGCATGGTCAGCAATCGCCCTGCCGACTCTCCCATTACCATCGTCAAAGGGATGAATCACCTCGAACCAGAGGTGGGCAATCCCTGCTCTGACAATCCCGGGGACCTTCTTATCCTCATTCAAGGGACTGGTCCGGTTGTACCAGTCGATGAATCTGGCCATTTCATCAGGCACCTTAGCTGCTGGCGGGGCCTCATAGTGAACCTTTTCCCAACCGTAAGGCCCACTCACAATTTGCATGTGCGAAGGATCGTGCGGTATGCGCCCCGTAGAAGTGACGTATAACGCTGCTCTGGAACAGCCATGGATTGCCACTTGCCCAGCAGTTCATGCGTCAGGGATGTTTGCTAGTTTTTGCGGACGTCCACCAGCAGCAAAGCAGCCCCCGCTGCTTTCTGGTCTATGTTCTCCGGTAGCATATCCGATGCTATCAAAGACAGTAGTGATGACCTGAGATTCCCTGTCCAGATCCTCGCCCTCAACCGCGCTGGTTTTGATGGCTTCAGAAAGCATCAAGTCGATCGTAGCATCTTCTTGGGACACCATAGGAAGCGCATCAAAGCGACCAACCAAGCGCTCTGAGTTCAGACGAAATTCAAATTCCCGGTCTTCAAGCATTCGCTTTTCATAGCGAAAATCTGGCCAGTCAGGCTGTTACCATATCCATCTCATGGCGCGATTACAATCCATAATAACACCACCAATGATCAAGAACTGGCATCTGAGCGTTACCCATAAAAAACACCATGATATATACTATTGATGATGCAGATTATATTATCAATTTGATTGTTTTTACCATTAATTTCAATATGTTACAAACCCCATCATTCCCACTCAATCGTAGCGGGAGGCTTGAAAGAAATATCGTAACTGACGCGGGTGACTTCATCTACCTCATTAATAATCCGGCTGGAAATGGTTTCCAGAACTTCGTAAGGCAGGTGGGCCCAGCGGGCGGTCATAAAGTCAATGGTTTCTACGGCGCGCAGGGCAATGACATAGGAATAACAGCGGCCATCGCCTTTAACACCCACCGACTTGACTGGTAAAAAGACAGAAAAGGCCTGTGAGACTTTATGGTAGAGGTCGTTTTTATGCAGTTCTTCAATAAAAATGGCATCAGCTTGGCGCAGAATGTCGGCGTATTCTTTTTTTACTTCACCCAGAATACGCACACCCAGACCCGGGCCGGGGAAAGGATGGCGATAGACCATGTCGTAGGGTAGGCCCAGCTCCAGGCCCAGTTCCCGGACTTCATCTTTAAACAGTTCACGCAGGGGTTCTACCAAGCCCAGTTCCATATCATCGGGCAGGCCTCCGACATTATGATGGGACTTAATCAGGTGAGCTGTGCCGTTCTGACCGCCGGATTCAATCACATCGGGATAAATGGTACCCTGTGCCAGCCATTTGGCATTGGTCAGCTTACCGGCTTCTTCATCAAACACATTAATAAATTCATGACCGATGATTTTACGCTTCTGCTCCGGATCGCTGACACCGGCCAATTTATCCAGAAAACGTTTTTCAGCATCGATCCGCAGTACACGAATCCCCATATGCTGGGCAAACATGGCCATAACCTGGCCGCCTTCATGCAGGCGTAATAAACCGTTATCCACAAACACACAGGTCAGTTGCTCACCAATGGCCTTATGCAGCAAGGCTGCCACCACCGATGAATCCACCCCGCCGGACAGCCCTAAAACCACTTCATCGCTGCCAACTTTGGCACGGATGTTTTTTATACTGTCTTCAATAATATTTCCCGGGGTCCACAGGGTATCACAGCCGCAGATATCCACAATAAAACGTTCAAAAATACGTTTGCCCTGCTTGGTATGGGTAACCTCTGGGTGAAACTGGCTGCCGTAAAAATGACGGGTTTCATCCGCCATGGCAGCAATGGGTGCATTGTCGGTACTGGCCATGAGTTTAAAGCCTTCCGGCATTTCCACAACCCGGTCGCCATGAGACATCCACACATCCAGCATACCGTAGCCTTCTTCAGTAACGTGATCTTCAATATCTTTTAACAACTGGGTATGGCCGCGGGCTCTGACCTGGGCATAACCGTATTCATGGTGATCGGCGTTTTCCACCTTGCCGCCCAGCTGTTCCGTCATTGTCTGCATACCGTAGCAGATCCCTAGCACAGGAACACCCAGTTCAAAGACAATATCAGCCGCTCTTGGCGTATCGGTAGCCGTTACGGTTTCAGGACCGCCAGAAAGAATAATCCCTTTAGGGTCAAATTCCTTAATGGCTTCAGCCGCATAGTTGGAAGGATGTATTTCACAATAAACCCCAATTTCACGTACTCGCCGGGCTATTAACTGGGTATATTGAGAACCAAAATCCAGAATAAGAATTCGGTGGTCATGAATATTTTGCGTCATGGGTTTTCCTGTATTTCAAATTAGGCTGTTTTTAAAAAGGCAGTTAAAAAACAAGGCCGGATATACCGACCTTTTATAGTGATGTTATGAGCTGCTTATTAACCGGAAATCAGGTCCGGTAATTGGGCGCTTCTTTGGTAATAGTAACATCATGGACATGGCTTTCAACCATACCGGCATTGGTGACCCGGACAAATTCCGGCTTGCTGCGCATGCTTTCAATATCCGCACAGCCGGTATAGCCCATGGAAGAACGCAGGCCGCCCAGCATCTGGTGTACCACCGGCTGCATAGCACCTTTATATGGTACCCTGCCTTCAATGCCTTCTGGAACCAGCTTGTCTGCATCGCTGCTTTCCTGGAAATAACGGTCGCTGGAACCTTGCTGCTGAGACATGGCGCCCATGGAGCCCATACCACGATAAGATTTGTAGGAACGGCCCTGGAACAGTTCCACTTCACCCGGCGCTTCTTCGGTACCGGCAAACACACTGCCGAACATGCAACAGGAAGCACCGGCAACAATAGCCTTGGCGAAATCACCGGAAAAGCGAATACCACCGTCACCAATCAGCGGGACGCCAGTACCTTCCAGTTCCTGGGCCACATTGCTGATAGCCGTAATTTGCGGTACACCGACACCGGCCACAATACGGGTAGTACAGATGGAACCAGGGCCAATACCCACTTTAACCGCATCAGCACCGGCGTTCACCAGTGCTCTGGCTGCAGCTGCAGTAGCAATATTACCGCCAATCACCTGTACCTGAGGGAAATTCTGTTTAACCCATGCCACCCGATCAATCACGCCTTTGGAATGACCATGGGCGGTATCAACCACCAATACATCCACTCCAGCTTCAACCAGTGCCTTAACACGCTCATCTGTATCTGCGCCCACACCGACTGCAGCCCCAACACGCAGGCGTTCCTGCTCATCTTTACAGGCCCAGGGATAATCCGTGGCTTTCTGCATATCTTTTACCGTAATCATACCGCGTAACTGGAAGGCATCATTAACGACCAATACCTTTTCAATACGGTACTGATGCAATAAGTCCATTGCTTCCTGTCTGCTCGCACCTTCGTTAATAGTCACCAGCTTTTCTTTTGGTGTCATAATGCTGCTGATGGCATCATCCAGATGAGTTTCAAAACGTAAATCACGACTGGTCACAATACCGACCAGATTATCACCTTCCACAACCGGAACCCCGGAAATATTGTTAATGCGAGTCAGTTCCATCACTTCGCGAATAGACTGGTTCGGAGAAACCGTAATGGGATCTTTAACCACCCCACTTTCATGTTTCTTAACCTTCATTACTTCCCGTGCCTGTTCTTCAGCAGTCATATTTTTATGAATAATACCAATACCACCCTGCTGAGCCATAGCAATGGCCATACGGTGCTCAGTAACCGTATCCATAGCTGCGGTTACCATAGGTATATTGAGTTTGATATCATGGGTTAGTCGAGTTGATAAATCAACTCCTTTAGGCAGGACTTCTGAGAAGGCCGGAACTAATAAGACATCATCAAAGGTAAGTGCTTCTTCAACGATTCGCATAAGGGAAATCCTTCAAGGTGAATTTAAATAGATAACAGAGTATTATAGTCTATTTTCCTGTTCTGGAAAACCATAAAAAACAGAAAAAGTAAAACCGAAAAGTACATTTACTGGAGGCATTTGCGGCAGACAAAACGCCAGGGCAGTTCTTTTGCTTTGGAGATACCTATCCGCTCAGTTTGCGTAACCTCTTCCGGCTTATAGCCCTGCTCTTCCAGATAAATGTCTGACTGTCTGTCCAGCAAATCCACACCATTGTGGGCTTTATCAAAACCATAGGCCATGGCCAGTTTAGCAGGGCCGTCGGCCAAGTTTTTATGCCGTCCTTTGCGGTTAAGCAGCATAATATCCCGCCCCTCCAGCGGCAGCACAGAACGGATCAAAACCGCTTCGGCCCGATCTGGCTCACCGGTAACAATATTAATGCAGTAATGCATCCCATAGGTAAAATAGACATACAGATGTCCGGCCCGCCAGAACATCACCTCATTACGCTTGCTGCGTTTGCCGCCAAAAGCATGACAGGATTCTTCATCCTGGGAATAAGCTTCCGTTTCATTAATAATCCCTTTAATAATCCCGGCAGGACTCTTATGTACCAGCACCTTGCCCAATAAGTCCTGCGCCAGTTCCAGAGTGGTTTTATTATTAAAAAAGCTCCTGTTTAAACGTTTGTTTTGTTTGCTCATATTTCTGTTTCTTTTATTACTTTCAAGCTGACAACCCCATACACCCTTCGCCTCTCTGTCTCTTATTATTAAGAGCAGATGAGAAGATATCAAAACACTCCCGTCAAAATTCACTTTTAATCGCTGCTTAGGTATGATGTGCCCATGTCCGAGTTCTCTAATACAGCATCATACTCTCAACCGCTGAGTGTTTCTGAATTTACCCATAATGTCAAAAGCGTACTGGAATATAATTTTCCTGCCGTCTGGGTGACCGGCGAAATCTCCAACCTAGCACGCCCCCGTTCCGGACACTGGTATTTTACCCTTAAAGATGATCAGAGCCAGGTGCGCTGTGCCATGTTCCGGCATAATAACCAACGGCTGAACTTTTCTCCCGAAGAAGGTTCCCAGGTACTGCTTAAAGCCCGGGTCAGTCTGTATGAAGCACGGGGGGACTTTCAGCTGATTGTTGAGTCCATGGAGGATGCCGGCATCGGTGCTCTGCAACGGGCCTTTGAACAGCTGAAACAGAAACTACAGACCGAAGGCCTGTTTGATGAAACTCACAAGCAGAGCCTGCCGGAATATCCACATTGTGTGGGTATTATTACCTCCCCGACCGGCGCGGCTCTGCATGATATTCTTCATGTTTTAAAACGCCGTTTTCCCGGCCTGCCTGTAGTTATTTACCCTGCCCAGGTACAGGGTGATGAAGCTCCCGAACAATTATTAAAAGCACTGCAGCAGGCCCAGCAGCACGGTGTCTGCGATGTACTTATTATCGGTCGCGGAGGCGGCTCTATTGAAGACCTATGGGCGTTTAATAATGAACCGCTGGCAAGAGCCATTTATGACTGTCCTATTCCTGTGGTCAGTGCCATGGGTCATGAAGTGGATTTTACCATCTGTGATTTTGTCGCCGATGTCCGTGCACCCACCCCTTCTGCCGCTGCCGAGCTTATCAGCCCTGATCAACAGGAATGGCTGAACTGGCTGGAAGCGGTTGAAGCTCAGTTAACAAATCGAATACAGCGCTATCTGGAAAGTCTGCAGCAGCAACTGGACTGGCTGCGCAAACGCCTGAAACACCCCGGCCGCTATCTGGATGATATTGCTTTTAGAATTGATGATTTAAGCAGCCGAATGGAAACCCTGCTGCTGACACAGCTGCAGTCACGCCAGGAAAAATTGCATACCCTGGAAGCACGACTGCAGCAGCATTCTCCGGCACACCTGCTTAAACAACAGCAACTCCGCCTGGACTATCTGCAGCAGCGCCTGCAGCACAGCCTTAGCCCGCAGTTTGAAAAACTGCAGCAGAAACTGGCCTTTCTGGCCCGGGAACTGGATGCCTACAGTCCGCTGGCCACTGTAGGGCGTGGTTACAGCCTAGTCAAGGATCAGGATGGCCGACTGGTGCAGTCTGCTGCATCATTAAAAACCGGACAGACACTAACCATTCAGTTTGCCCAGAATCAGGCTTTGGTTAATGTTAAAAAAATTATTAAAAAATAATTTTAACTGACTATTATCAACAAACCTTGACAAAAATCATAGATAATGTATTAAACTTAGATGAATATGGTAACTAGTTCAACCTGAATAATACCGTTTTAAGTCTGACATCAAGCTAGGTTTAAAGCAGCTGATTGCCCTGGTTTGATAAAAGACCCCATCAAACCGGAAATAATTTTGAGCCACAAAAGCCGGAGCTTATTGAGGATCTTTCTTAAGTTATGTCCAGCGGCTACCATAACCACATTAATGGCATCACCGACTACACCTTTGAGGTAGCAGCGGTCTAAACGGCTATCATTTTTCATATGACCAATTTCAGGCTCAATCGCACTGCGCCGTTTTAATGCCTTTTTAATACTTCGGGTAACGCCTCGCTTCTGACCTGAGATAAAAACTTTAGTGTCTTTTACTTCATGTCCACGATAACCCCGGTCAACAAAGCATTGTTCCGGTTGTACGGCTGTAAACTGTTTTATCTGTTCCAGTTGTGGCAGTAGAGTGTGTCCATCATAAGGATTGCCCGGACAACTTTGAGCACCAATAACAAAGCCTTCCTTGTTAGTTACCGCGATACTGGTTTTAACTCCAAATTCATAAGGCTTATGAGCTTTGCCTTTACTGATACACTCGACTTCAGGTGCATATAAACTGTAAAGCTTGTTCTTACTGTGCTGCCCCTGCTCAATCAGTTTCTGAGCCTGTTCCAGTGCCACTTCAAACAATGACTGAATATCAACAGAATAGTTGGGCAGTTGTCGTTCAATATCCCGTTTAACACGACCTAAACGGGATTTCAGTTTATTGTTCATTTTCTTCATGCGTTTAAACTGTTTTGCATGTGCATAACGACTGGCCATTAGTACATATTGCGGCCCAACCCGATTATAGTTCTGACGCAGTTTAATACCGTGCTCTTTGGACAGTTTAACCAGGTTTTCTCTGGCTTTGTTCAGGAGCTTTGAATCTGTTGGAAAAGCGATGTTCTTTTCCTGTACGGTAGTATCTACCGTGACTTTCTTTAAACTGCCAGGCTTTATGGTTTTACTCTTTAGTCCAGCTTTAATGGTTTCAATCAGTAATTTTTCACTGCCTGACTTACCCAGCCGGTTACGCCATTTGGTCATGGTCGTAGGGTGTATAGGCATTTTATGCTGAAAGTATTCTTCACCACAGAAATACTGCCAGTACGGATTTTCTGTCCAGCCTTTTACTACCTGTTCATCCGATAAATCATGCAGGTGTTTCAGGTAATGCAATCCTGCAATCAATCGAGTGCGTATGGCAGGAGCACCTTTAGTGGATACAAACAGAGCACCCCATTCTTTATCAGGACTTTCCCGGTCTATGTGTTTTGATAACTTAATCAACTCATGGTTTATGTCCAGCATGTTTTCAAGGCGCATCCTGAACAGGTCTTCCTGAGGTATTTTTGGCTGTTTCTTTGGCTTCATTTTGGTCTGGAAATTTGCAAGGTAATAAGGCTTATTTTACCAAAAACCTGCAAATTTAACACCCATAATCAAGCAATATTTCTTTATAAATCAATGTGCTATGATTTATTCAGGTCGGACTAATTATAGTTATACAATGGATTTTATGCTGTTAATGAATAAAAACAATCATCAAAACTGTCATATTATAGTGAATGATAACAATGAAGTATTGACTCATCTGGCTGTTAGTTTAAGAAATATAGGAACGGATACTTTTAATATACCTGTCGCACTTATTGGTGGTACAGTTACTCATCCTTTTTTTAGAGGAAGAGGATTTTTCAGGCTGTTAATGGAACGAATTCTAACGCTACATATCAATAAAGTTGCTATTTTTTTACTCTGGAGCACGGTGTCAGGTTTATATAAAAATTCGGTTTTTACCCGGCGGTAGGACAGTTAAGTTTAAATCTTCCTGTTAGCCGTTTCTCAATACACTATTCCAATGCTCGCCACCCAGTGACAATGCTATTATGCATTCCATTGCATCCCGTCTTACAGAAATGGAAATAGAGGCCGTTTCACTTTATATTAGCGGCTTAAAATAATAATATTCTTTCTGGTGAGCCAGATGCCCTTTGAAATTAAAAAAGTTTCTGGTACCTGATGAAATCTATAAACAGGAAATACAAAACAGATACTTATTATTCAGGTTCATCCCAATTAAAGGTTTTATTATGCACAGTTTTACCGGTAAATTAACAGGTTTTATAATTTTAATTCTGTTGTTTACCTGGGCAGCCGGAGAAACCCTGAAAACCTTACTTTCCCGTTTAACCACCAATCGTTTTATGGGCACCATAACCGGAGTGCTTAATTCTTCTTCTGTGACCACTATTCTGGTGGTCAGTTTTATTACCACAGGCACCATGACCTTAAGCCAGTCTGTAGGTGTCATTATGGGTGCCAATATTGGCAGTACTGTCACTGCACAGTTACTGGCCTTTAATTTATCAGCCTATGCCCTGCCTGTTGCCTGTTGCCTGTTGCCATTGTTTTTTTATGACCTTTACCGGCAAACAGTAAAAAACATCACTGTCGTAGTTACTATAATCAGTCATAACAAAAAAATTTCCTTTTTGAGTTTAATTTTATAGTTTTATTTGTTTTTGTATTTATTGTTACCAGGATGCTTTTTCTACTTCCAGATACATACTATTGATATGTTTACCGAAATTCACATCAAAACCAGCCCAGGAGCTGTAATCTTCAAACTGTGCAATTACCCTGTCTTTTATTTCAAAGTCCTGCAGTTCTTCTTCAAAACCAGCCTCTACCACTTCCTGAACCCGCTTTAAATAGTTAAGAAAGGGCTTTACCGCAGCATCACTACTGCCCGATTGACCATGTCCTGGTACATAGGTTTTTATGTCCAGACCTAGGGCATATTCCAGTGCCTTAATATTACCCATCATACTGGCTGTCTCATCAAAGCGCCCCATACGCTGATTAAAGCTGTTATCACCCGTAAAAAGCGTTTTTGAATTAACATGCTCAATCATTATATCGGTATTAGTATGGGCAGGTACCAATAAATGAATTTTAAAAATCTGCCCGTCCACTTCTATGATCTGACTATTGGTTACAGCCGTTTCAGCCGCCACGACTCTGGTGCCTCTGGTTTTACCGTCTGTCAGGCGTTCCATCATATCTATCCAGTACAGTCCGGTGTCACCATTGGCCTGTTCAATCATAGCCGGATGGCCGTAAATTCTGACCTGTGGGTATTTTTCCTTAATCGCCTGATTAGCCAGCCAGTGATCGCCGTGAACATGGGTATTAAAAACAGCCAGAACCAGTTTAGTGGATATTTTTTCAATTTCCTTCAGCACTTCCAGACCCACTGGATAGGCTGAACCAGGGTCAATCACAATCACTCCATGCTCGGCCACAATAATACCGGGATTATTCATAAAACCATGATTATCGGGATTGGGTTCTTCCCGTGGGCCATGCATAACATAGACATTGTCATTAACCTGTTCAAACTGAAAGCTGCCTTCTTTACCCAGATCCCAGGCTGAAGTATTCGTTACCAGGATGAAAGATAAGATGATTATTATACTACTGATTTTTAACATTGTTTTTCCATTGCTGATTTCCCCATCAGTACAAAGATACACGAAATAAAAAAAAAGACAATAACGATACACCATCAGGAAAAAAGTATAGAACAATAATAACAAAGCAATTTAGTATGCTATTAAGGTCGTATTGAGAGAGTATTGCCCGGTTTTAGTTTAAATAGTTCAACCTGAATAATACCGTTTTAAGCCTGACATCAAGCCAGGTTTAAAGCAGCTGATTGCCCCGGTTTGATAAAAGACCCCATCAAACCGGAAATAATTTTGAGCCACAAAAGCCAGAGCTTATTGAGGATCTTTCTTAAGTTATGTCCAGCGGCTACCATAACCACATTAATGGCATCACCGACTGCACCTTTGAGGTAGCAGCGGTCTAAACGGCCATCATTTTTCATATGACCAATTTCAGGCTCAATCGCACTGCGCCGTTTTAATGCCTTTTTAATACTTCGGGTAACGCCTCGCTTCTGACCTGAGATAAAAACTTTAGTGTCTTTTACTTCATGTCCACGATAACCCCGGTCAACAAAGCAGTGTTCCGGTTGTACGGCTGTAAACTGTTTTATCTGTTCCAGTTGTGGCAGCAAGGTATGTCCATCATAAGGATTGCCCGGACAACTTTGAGCACCAATAACAAAGCCTTCCTTGTTAGTTACCGCGATACTGGCTTTAACTCCAAATTCATAAGGCTTATGAGCTTTGCCTTTACTGATACACTCGACTTCAGGAGCATGTAAACTGTAAAGCTTGTTCTTACTGTGCTGCTCCTGCTCAATTAGTTTCTGAGCCTGTTTTAGAGCTACTTCAAACAATGACTGAATATCGACAGAATAATTGGGCAGTTGTCGTTCAATATCCCGTTTAACACGACCTAAACGGGATTTCAGTTTATTGTTCATTTTCTTCATGCGTTTAAACTGTTTTGCATGTGCATAACGACTGGCCATTAGTACATATTGCGGCCCAACCCGATTATAGTTCTGGCGCAGTTTAATACCGTGCTCTTTGGACAGTTTAACCAGGTTTTCTCTGGCTTTGTTCAGGAGCTTTGAATCGGTTGGAAAAGCGATGTTCTTTTCCTGTACGGTAGTATCTACCGTGACTTTCTTTAAACTTGCCAGGCTTTATGGTTTTACTCTTTAGTCCGGCTTTAATGATTTCAATCAGTAATTTTTCACTGCCTGATTTACCTGGCCGGTTACGCCATTTGGTCATGGTCGCAGGGTGTATGGGCATCTTATGCTGAAAGTATTCTTCACCACAGAAATACTGCCAGTACGGATTTTCTGTCCAGCCTTTTACTACCTGTTCATCCGATAAATCATGAAGGTGTTTCAGGTAATGCAATCCTGCAATCAATCGAGTGCGTATGGCAGGAGCACCTTTAGTGGATAAGAGCACCCCATTCTTTATCAGGACTTTCCCGGTCTATGTGTTTTGATAACTTAATCAACTCATGGTTTATGTCCAGCATGTTTTCAAGGCGCATCCTGAACAGGTCTTCCTGAGGTATTTTTGGCTGTTTCTCTGGCTTCATTCTGGTCTGGAAATTTGCAAGGTAATAAGGCTTATTTTACCAAAAACCTGCAAATTTAACACCCATAATCAAGCAATATTTCTTTATAAATCAATGTGCTATGTTTTATTCAGGGCAGACTAAATAAGGTTATTACCATGTTATATACAGTTAAAAAACGCCAGACAATACTGCAGAAGCTCAAACAGGACTACACTTCAAAGAAAGCCTCCTGTTTTCCAGTCTGGAGTTTAGTAACCGTTTTCACAGTCTGGGTGAAGATTTCTTCTCACCGCAGGAACCAGATGGTCTGCATAAGCCAGAACTGGTGCATATTAATCACAGTGCGGCACGTTTACTGGATCATGACAGCCGGCAACTGGATACTGAACATTTCTGTCAGTTTGTCGCCGGACAGCATATTCCCGAAAACTGCCAGCCTGTGGCGGCCATTTATGCCGGGCATCAGTTTGGCGGTTTTGTACCACAACTGGGTGATGGACGGGCATTATTAATGGCTGAAGTCAGAAATTCTCGTTCAGAATACTGGGAAATCCAGCTTAAGGGCGCCGGTATTACCCCTTATTCACGCCGGGGCGATGGCCGGGCGGTACTACGTTCGACATACGTGAATATTTATGCAGTGAAGCCATGTACGGACTGGGCATACCCACCACCCGTGCTCTGGCCATGGTTAATAGTGAGGAAGAAGTTTACCGGAAACAACTGGAAACCGAGGCATCCATGGTGCGTATGGCACCCTCTTTTATCCGTTTTGGCAGTTTTTGAGCTGTTTGCTCCCCGTAATCAGCTCGATAAGGTACAGCAGCTGGCGGATTTTGTTATTGAAAATTATTATCCTGAAATATTACTGCACAATAATGACGGGAAAGACAATCCCTATCAGTAGTTTTTAAGTGCAGTGGTAGAAAAAACTGGGCTTTTTTAATGCTGATGTGGCTAATGAAGAACACCAGGAACGCAGTACGCTAATATTATCGCTATTGAACCTGATGGAAAAAAACCAAGTGGACTATACCCTGCTGTTCCGGCAGTTAGCAACAGCAGCAGGCTCTGAGGAAAAAGCTCCGCTAAGGGAAATGTTTATGGATAGGGAGGCTTTTGACACTTGGCATAAACACTATCTCAAACTGCTTGAGCAGGATAATAGCCTCTCCCCTGAACAACGTCGTAAGAAAATGAACCGGGTTAACCCGAAGTATATTTTAAGAAATTATATGACACAGATTGCTATTGAACAGGCTACCCGTCACCGGGATTATTCTGAAGTGGACAAGTTAATGAATATTCTACTGAATCCTTATGATGAACATCCGGATATGGAACATTATGCCGGGCTGCCGCCCGACTGGGCAACACAGATCAGTGTCAGCTGTTCTTCCTGAGACTGTTATCCCAGTGTCCTCACTGTTTTACTTATTCTGCTGTTCAAATTCTTTTTGAATGTCCCTGGAACGCTGCTCGGAATCCATTTTCATTCTGGCAATGTTCTGATGCACCTGGTAAAAATGCTGTTTGCAACGCTCATACTCCTCCATATCTTCCTTATACTGCTTTTTATGAATCGCCGTTGACAACCAGAGCGGTTTAGAAGGTTTATAACAATAGTCAGCCAATGAGTCTTCTACCGGGTAATTGTGTACATACTCAGCCATTAACGGAAAACTGATAACAAGAAGGCTGAAAAAAAGTAGGCTAAAAATGGCCTGTTTCATAAATAAACTCCTCAAATTAACACATTTGAACGGTCTTACAGCCGTTTTTTATTCATATTACTACTGATACTTTTATTGGTTCTTTTGATAAAGCTTTATTAAGAGAGTTCTCAATTTTACAGTAAAAAAGGCAGGTTAAAGTTAATTGTGAACAAGTTATCGGTAATTCATTGTTTATTCATTTAAATTTAAATTAAAGCAACACGATATGAGCAAGCTGCTATGATGACTTTTAAAAATGACATAATCCTGCAATTAACTGCATTTGTACTGATTGGGTTTATTATATCAATTTTTGTATTCGAAGATAATATGAAAACACCCTTAGATATTACCGATCAACCCCAATCTTTTGTTTATAATAGTTCAACCTGAATAATACCGCTTTAAGCCTGACTTCAAGCCAGGTTTAAAGCGGCTGATTGTTCTGGTTTGATAAAATATCCCATCAAACCGGAAATAAATTTAAGCCATAAAAACCGGAGCTTATTGAGGTTCTTTCTTAAGTTATGTCCAGCGGCTACCATAACCATATTAATGGCATCACCGACTGCACCTTTGAGGTAGCAGCGGTCTAAACGACCATCATTTTTCATATGACCGATTTCAGGCTCAATCGCACTGCGCCGTTTTAATGCCTTTTTAATACTTCGGGTAACGCCTTGCTTCTGACCTGAGATAAAAACTTTCGTATCTTTTACCTCATGTCCACGATAACCCCGGTCAACAAAGCACTGTTCCGGTTGTACGGCTGTAAACTGTTTTATCTGTTCCAGTTGTGACAGTAGAGTGTGTCCATCATAAGGATTGCCCGGACAGCTTTGAGCACCAATAACAAAGCCTTCCTTGTTAGTTACCGCGATACTGGTTTTAACACCAAATTCATAAGGCTTATGAGCTTTGCCTTACTGATACACTCGACTTCCGGTGCATGTAAACTGTAAAGCTTGTTCTTACTGTGCTGCTCCTGCTCAATTAGTTTCTGAGCCTGTTTTAGAGCTACTTCAAACAGAGACTGAATATCAACAGAATAGTTGGGCAGTTGTCGTTCAATATCCCGTTTAACACGACCTAAACGGGATTTCAGTTTATTGTTCATTTTCTTCATGCGTTTAAACTGTTTTGCATGTGCATAACGACTGGCCATTAGTATATATTACGGCCCAACCCGATTATAGTTCTGGCGCAGTTTAATACCGTGCTCTTTGGACAGTTTAATCAGGTTTTCTCTGGCTTTGTTCAGGAGCTTTGAATCGGTTGGAAAAGCGATGTTCTTTTCCTGTACGGTAGTATCTACCGTGACTTTCTTTAAACTGCCAGGCTTTATGGTTTTACTCTTTAGTCCGGCTTTAATGGTTTCAATCAGTAATTTTTCACTGCCTGATTTACCTGGCCGGTTACGCCATTTGGTCATGGTCGTAGGGTGTATGGGCATCTTATGCTGAAAGTATTCTTCACCACAGAAATACTGCCAGTACGGATTTTCTGTCCAGCCTTTTACTACCTGTTCATCCGATAAATCATGAAGGTGTTTCAGGTAATGCAATCCTGCAATCAATCGAGTGCGTATGGCAGGAGCACCTTTAGTGGATACAAACAGAGCACCCCATTCTTTATCAGGACTTTCCCGGTCTATGTGTTTTGATAACTTAATCAACTCATGGTTTATGTCCAGCATGTTTTCAAGACGCATCCTGAACAGGTCTTCCTGAGGTATTTTTGGCTGTTTCTTTGGCTTCATTCTGGTCTGGAAATTTGCAAGGTAATAAGGCTTATTTTACCAAAAACCTGCAAATTTAACACCCATAATAAAGAAATATTTCTTTATAAATCAATGCTATATGTTTTATTCAGGGTGGACTAAATATTTCAAAATTACTATATAACTAAAGTTTAGAGCGACAGCTCACCCTTGAGAGTCCTGTTTCGCTCATACGTTCTTTAACAATTTGTTTATAACCGGCTGTTTTGAAATTGTTTTTATAACAAAGTCTTCAAATCGCCTTAAAATATCCGTATCCGGCGGGTGGAATTTTTGGACTTACCATCCCACCAGTCCCTGACCCTAACCTGCGAAAAATACCTTATCAATCCCATTCGTATTCTTCCGGCAGTAATGGGTGTATTCTTTCGCCAGGGCGTATTATCAATTAAGCGCAATACCGGGTCCGGACATTTAATAGCCCGCAATTGAGGTATAATATACCCCAGAGCAATAATGTGTACCCATCGATGTAACACCTTCCGGGTTTTCTGCCATGTCTGTTTCATGCCCCAGTCATTTTTTAACTGATTGAACAAGGGCTCAATCGACCAGCGCTTTTCATAAGCGACAATAATATCCAGACCACTTAACTGCATATCTGTTGACAGTAATAGACGTGGTCTTTTTTTCCCTTTAGAGTCCTCAAACTCACACCAGACAAAGCATACCGACTGGCCATTCAGAAAGCGGGCTTTAGCCACTGCTGTTCGGTAATTAACCTGCTGTTCACGTCCATACAGGTGTACGGTTTCCTTATTTAAAGGCAGCCGTTTAATTTCTTCTTTTGTATAACGAGTCCCATATTTTCCGGGTCGTCCCCGGCCTGTGGTGTTAAACGTAATAATAATAGCAGAGCCATATTACAGCCAGAACGCTTAACAATCGCAGCCAGTGCTACCCGGCATTGCCCTTTGACATACCGGGACAGATTGGTTTTATTACCATGCTGGTGGTGTATCTGACTCATGGGTGCCTTTTTGGAATGACGCAGCACGATAGAGTCATCTATGGCCAGATAAACCGGATTATCCCCAAACAACTTTAGAAACAGGGCCGTCCACTGTCTCATCAGTTTAAGATAAGACCACTGACCGCTTTCAAGCCATTTATAATAACTGGACCATTGCCTAGCCATGTCCAGTATCCTTTGGTGTGCATTGCGGCCTCCAGAAGTTTGTTTTTTCTTACTGAAGGCCGCTTCTTAAAAGATAGCTCTTTTAAGAAGAAGCAGCAGCAATGCTGCCGAATTTTTGTCAACTGTTTTTTGCTTTTTTTTACATTTTTTTCCTGTTTTTACTGAATTATTTTGTTTACCTCGGAGTAACAGGGGCCGGGTGTCCCTTGATGAAGTTTCGACAGCAGGGAGGCTGTCAAAAAGCATCCATGGATGGATTCACGGCGGCTTCAGCAAGGGATACACGGTTCCTGTTACAGACTATCGGTTAACTGAGGTAATCAATAAATTTTAAATGATTCTCCTTTTTGGGGGAGCTGAAACTCTAAACTTTAGTTACTATAAAAGTGAAAAATAAAATCTGAGCTTAGCCATAGTTTATTGGGCAGGAGAATACCATAAGCCTAAAGTTTAGAAAGTTGTTATAATGACGCCTCAAATCGGAAAAAGTTCAGAGGCAGTATGTCATTAGATACTCAGGCCGGGCTATCGGCTCCTAAAATCGGTTTTATCAGCCTGAGCTCTCCCAAGGCGCTGGTGGATTCAGAGCATATCCTTACCCGCCTGCGGGCAGAAGGTTATGATATTGGTGATTCCTACCAGAATGCAGAATTAGTAGTGGTGAATACCTGTGGATTTATTGATGCCGCAGTGGAAGAATCCCTAGATGCCATTGGTGAAGCACTGGCTGAAAACGGCAAGGTTATTGTCACCGGCTGTCTGGGTGGTAAAGGGGATATCGTTAAACAGACTCATCCCAATGTTCTGGTTGTAACCGGCCCTCATGCTCTGGAAGAAGTTATGGCAGCGGAGCATGAACATATTCCTCCGCAGCACGATCCGTATACTAGTCTGATCCCCGAAGGCGGCATTAAATTAACGCCCCGGTATTATGCCTATTTAAAAATATCAGAAGGCTGTAATCACAGTTGCAGTTTCTGTATTATTCCCTCGCTCAGAGGTCGGCTGGTCAGCCGTCCTGTGGGTGAAGTCCTGCAGGAAGCTGAAAACCTGATGCATGCTGGTGTTAAGGAACTGCTGCTGGTGTCTCAGGATACCTCAGTTTATGGTCTAGATGTTAAATACCAGACCTGCTTCTATCAGGGACGTCCGGTTAAAACCCGTTTTAAGGAACTGGCCTCAGCCCTGGACGAACTGGATGCCTGGGTGCGTATGCACTATGTTTACCTTTATCCCCATGTGGATGATATTACCCCTTTAATGGCCGAAGGTAAGATTCTGCCTTATCTGGACATCCCCCTGCAGCATGCCAATACCGATATTCTAAAAGCCATGAAGCGTCCGGCCAATACCGAAAATATGCTCCAGCGTATTGCCTCCTGGCGTGAAATCTGTCCAGATATTACCTTAAGAAGCACCTTTATTGTCGGCTTTCCCGGTGAAACTGAAGCCCAGTTTGAAGAACTGCTGGAGTTTACCCGGAAGATCCAGTATGACCGGATTGGGGCATTTAAGTATTCAGCCGTAGAAGGTGCTGCAGCTAACCAAATTGCTGAGCCAGTGCCGGAAGAAGTTAAAGAGCAACGACTGGCCCGCTTAATGGAACTTCAGGCTGAAATCAGCTTTAACAAACTGCAGAAAAAAATCGGCCAGAGTATGCGTGTGCTGATTAACAGTATTGATGAAAAAGGCGTGGTGGCACGCAGTGCTGCCGATGCACCGGAAGTAGACGGTCTGGTATTTATTGATGCTCTGGAAAATGCAGAATTTGATCAAACGGCTGGTCTGAAACCAGGGATTTTGTTAATGTTAAAATTATTGATAATAGCGAACATGATCTCTGGGCCAAGCTCTTATAACCCGAGCTTATAATCAGCTTTTATAATTATGTATGATGATTTATGACAAGGGATAAAATATACGCTCGGCCGCTGGACAAACTGGTGGACTTTAATTTTGATGAACGGGTAGCCTGTGTTTTTCCTGATATGATTAATCGCTCGGTACCCGGATATACCAGTATTGTTGCCATGACCGGGATACTGGCAGCTGAGTTTTATCGAAGCGGCAGTGTTTGCTATGATCTGGGCTGCTCTCTGGGTGCTTCGTCTTTATCCATGGCCAAAGCCATCAATGATCCATCAGTCAGTATTATTGCCGTGGATAATTCTCAGGCTATGCTCAATAAGGTGGATGAATTATTGCCTCCTGAAATTAAACAGAAAATCCGTTTTGTCTGTGCGGATATTAACGATATTAATATTCGCAATGCATCCATTGTAGTCATGAACTTTACCCTGCAGTTTATAACACCACAAAAACGTACACCATTATTATCAAAAATCTATCAGGGTATGCAGACTGGCGGTATTCTGATTTTAAGTGAAAAACTTAACTATGAAAATGAGCAGGAACAGCAGTTATTAATTGAAATGCATCACTTCTTTAAAAAGGCCAATGGCTATACGGATATGGAAATCAGCCAGAAACGCCAGGCACTGGGAAATGTCCTGCTGCCGGAAACCCTGGAACAGCATAAAAGCCGTTTGCACAAGGCTGGTTTTAAACAGACAGAACAGTGGTTTCAGTGTTTTAACTTTGCCTCTCTTATTGCCGTTAAATAAATACCTATGCCGGACTTAAACTTTTTATACTCATCCCTTTATGCGGCCATGCAGGATACCCCTCTGGAATCCTGGGCGCAGATTCTGCCGGAACAGCTTAAAACATTGACAGCAGAAACTCATGGTGACTATCCCCGCTGGCAGCAGGCACTTGAGCAACTGCCTGACTGTAAATCCGCCCATGTTGATTTTAATTCAGATAATCTGCATATCACCTGCAATAATATTGATATGCTTCAGCTTGAGCAAAGTCTGAAGCAATTATCCCCCTGGCGTAAAGGTCCGTATAAAATTAATGATCTGCTGATAGATACCGAGTGGAATTCAGACTGGAAATGGCAGCGGATAAGGAAATACCTGTCCCCTTTAAAGAATCGTTCAATTCTGGATGTGGGCTGCGGTAACGGCTATCATTGCTGGCGTATGTATGGAGAGGGTGCCCGACTGGTAATTGGTATTGATCCGTCCTGGTTATTCTGGATGCAGTTTCAGGCCATTAAGCATTTTACTGGTTCCCGTGCGGTGTATTTGCTGTCCATGGGAATAGAAGGATTGCCAAAGGATTTAAATGGTTTTGATACGGTATTTTCCATGGGAGTACTGTATCACCGCCGTTCGCCTATTGATCACTTACTACAGTTGAAAAGTGCTCTGCGTAAAGGTGGTGAACTGGTTCTGGAAACGCTCATTATAGAGGGTGCGGAAAGAGAAGCTCTGGTACCGGATAATCGTTATGCCAAAATGAGCAATGTCTGGTTTCTGCCCAGTGTACCTACATTAACTCAGTGGTTGCAGCGTTGCGGCTTTATTAATATTAAAGTCGTGGACATTAACCAGACCTCTATTGAGGAACAACGTACAACAGAATGGATGCCGTATGATTCTCTGGAAACATTTCTGGATCCGGCTGATCATAATAAAACCATAGAAGGTTATCCAGCACCTTTGCGGGCCACATTTATTGCTGAAAAGCCTGAATATCAATTAATGATATAAAATATAAAGCGAAAAAAGCCAACATGAAAAAAACAGATAAACCATCGGTTTATGTAAAAGACAGTGAGATCCACGGCAAAGGATTGTTTGCATCCAGAGATATTAAAAAGGGTGAGCTTATTGGCGAGTTTAAACACAAGCCGGCTAAAAAGGATGGTATGTATGTTCTATGGGTAGAAGAAGACCGAGGCTACCGGGTTCTGGATGATTTTAAATACATCAACCACAGCAATAAACCTAATGCGGCTTATTATGATGACTTTACTGTTATGGCATTAAAAAAAATAAAAAAAGACGAAGAAATTACCCATCACTATGGGGAAGATCTGGCTGAAGATGCCTAGGACGCATAAACATATACTTTTTGTAGTCTCCAGTCATGGTTATGGTCACCTGTCACAGATTGCACCGGTGGTCAATGCCTTAAAACAGGCTAATCCTGAATATACTGTATCAATACAGACGGCACTGCCCCTTGAAATCCTGTCCGCCCGAATTAAGGTGCCGTTCAACTAGATTTTGATGGGGATGTGGGTCTGTTAATGGACGATGCCGTAACAGTTAAAACAGAAGCTACCAGGCTGGCCTACCGCACTTTTCATAATCAATGGGAGGACAACTTTCAGAAACAGCTTGATATTCTGCAAAGCTGTAAAGTTGATCTGGTGATAGAAGATATTCCTTATTTGCCTCTGCTTGCGGCCCAGGAACTGAATCTTAAAACCATTGCAGTCTGTTCCCTGAATTGGGCTGATATTTTAAGCAGGATAACGAAATGGAAGAGTATATGGAACTTATACGACGTGCTTATAGTCAGGCGGATGTGTTTTTAAAACCTCAACCTTCCATGTCTATGTCATGGTTATCTAATAGTAAAATTATTCAGGACCGGCCGGGAGCTTCTGACGTGTCTTTTACATTCAGTGAGAAAAAGTGGCTGCATAGTATTCAGGATACCTCACTGAGTTTTACCGATATTGTGCAGTCTGTAGAAGTGCTTATTACTAAGCCGGGTTATGGCCTGTTTGCAGAAGCAGCCTTTGGCCGTAAACCGGTATTTTATGTAGGTCGCCCCGATTGGCTGGAAGAACCATACCTGCTGCAATGGTTAAAGGACTATGTAAATATGATAGAAATATCAAAAAATGAATCAACAGTACTAAAATAGTACCGGCGATAAAACCGACCAGATGAGCCTGGGGCAGAGATGGCCAGAGCGTGTGTGAAAACAGACTGTCCCGAGTATAAAGTTTATACATTATTTTAGCTGAACTGATTAAATAGATACTGGTGGAAAAATATCCTGTAAGAGACAACGGCTTAGTATGCAGCTGCCACTGCTGATAAAGTGCCATAATCAGCAGGGTATTTAATACTCCGGATAGTCCGGCATAATTAATGACTTCGTTACTACTGAACAGATAAAGGTTAATAAAAACAATACCAGTAAACAAAGCGGTAAAAAGCAGTAGACGGCTGTGTTGTTCAATCAGTGCGGATAAAATAATAAAAACAGCAAGGTTTAATATTAAATGTTGTGTATCTGAATGTACCAGATGTCCGGTCATATAACGCCATAATTCTCCCCGAGTTATTTGCTCTGCATTAAAATATAAAGCTTCAGGTACGGTACCAAAAACAAAATACAGTAATGCTATAGATAGTGACAGATTAATAGTTATTCTGTAATTGTTTAAAAACTGCATTTTTTATTCCTTTTTTCTTACCCGAGAGCGCGGGCAGGATACCCACGCTTCCAGGAAGGAAAGAGAGTTAATTCTGTAAAAGTGGCTTTCTGAAAAACATCAGTAAAGGTAATAGCAATAACAGACCCCATAAGTCCAGAGCACCGCCACCGTTACTACCCACATAAGAACGGTTACCTGAAAATACAGGCTGGTTCTGATCCACCCGGCGGCTGGCAGGAGACTTCTGAGCACGAAGGGATCTGGCCTGATTCTCAGTATTTAGTCCACCCTGAATAAAACATATAGCATTGATTTATAAAGAAATATTGCTTGATTATGGGTGTTAAATTTGCAAGTTTTTGGTAAAATAAGCCTTATTAACCTGAATTCTGGATAAGAACTAAAAAATATTGAACTAAATGCCTGTTTCTCGATCAGATCATTTAATGACCAAATCAAATGAATTTGAACAAGGAACAGGCAAGTGACTACTATAGATGAATTGTATTGTAATATCGATGATTTCAACCAGGTCTTTTATCCTGAATGGGAAAAAACACTGCTGGAATCCGGTGATAAAAAGAGAAGACGACAAGGTGTAATGAGCCCCAGTGAACTGATGACTATCCTGATTAACTTTCATCAGTCACATTACAAAGATTTTAAGAGTTATTCATAGGTATGATCTTTAGGAATTGAAATGAAGCCAATTTGATGATCAAATAGTTGTTATTCAGGCAATTATTCATCAACAAAAAGGCTTCAAATGAAAAGTACCACATTATCAAAAAAACTAAAAGTCGTATTGAGTGAAAAGAAACTTAATAAACCGGGCAAAAACATTGGCTTTTCCCAACGATTAAGACAGATAACCCCTTTTCAGCTTATAGAGTATGATTACGGCTATGGGTGATAAAGAGACAAAGCATTTTTCAGAAATTCATCGTTACTTTAACCAGTTGACGAATAAAAATGTCCGTTATAAGCCCTTTCATAATCAACTAGCCAAGCCTGAATTTGCGCAATTGATGAGAGATGTTGCAGATAAAGTTTTTAATCACCGGGTAAATACAAAACTGAAATGTAATCATCCTGTTCTGGCCAGTTTTGATAAATTACTTATTCGGGATGGCAGTTCATTTGCTATCCATAAGGCACTGAAAAAGAATTATACTGGGCGATTTACATCAATTAGTCCGGCAGCCGTGGAATTGCATGTCACCTACGACTTAAAAACCGGAGGCATAGAAAAAAGCACACTGACACCGGATAGTTTTTCAGAACGAGCAGAATTACCAGAAGCTCATGAACTGGAAAATCAGTTATTATCAGGTGACCGTGGCTACTATTCAGGTCAACTGATTAATGAAACAGATGACCATGGAGGGTATTATATTTTACGGGCAATGAGACTTTCCAGGATAGCGGTTCACTGAGCCATCAGAGAAGATGGGCAAGTCGTTAGCAAAAGAACTAAACCATTGTCTGATTTGGTAAAATCTCTGCCAAAACGACAATTAATTGATATGATTGTGGAAATTGATGCCAGAGAAACAAGGCTTATTGCAATCTGGAGTCCCAAAGAAAAAAGGCATACATTTTTGGTTACAAATCTGAATGCAGAACAGTTTTCAGCAACACAAATCAGCCAGTTATACCGCTTACGCTGGCAGATTGAGTTGTTATTTAAAGAGTGCAAGTCACATAATAACTTGCAGGGGTTTCAAACCAGTAATCCCGCATTGATGGAAGCTTTGGTTTGGAGCAGTTTAATCGCGACGATTCTGAAACGATTTATATGTAGTAGCATAGAACAATTTTGCCAAATGGCGATGTCGACGTTGACGGTCTCCAAAACGACCGTTTACTGGTGGTATTCATTATTGGAATCCATTGTTAACCATAAACGAAAACAATTAACGGATGTGCTTGAAAGAACGTATTTTTTCCTGAAAGAAAATGCTGGCAGAGCCCATCCTAAACGGGATAAGTCTACTGGACTTTATCAGTTCGGTGTAGAACCTAATTATGGAGTTACATCCTGATGGGTAAACTATTGAAACGAAATGATAAAATCCTTAAAGACATACCTATGAAGAGTTATTATTTATGCCATGTGCATCAACATCTTAGGAAAGAGTTTCCAAATTTATTGAGCTATACCCGTTTCCTGGGAGTGATGTCATCGGTACTGGTGCCATTATGCGCTTACTTTACTCATTGCAAAGGAAAGCCAACCGGAATTGCCTTTGTTGATGTGACCAGCATTAAAGTATGCCACAACATTCGCATACCCAGGCATAAAGTCTTTGATGGTGTTGCTCAGCGAGGCAAATCGACCATGGGGTGGTTCTATGGGTTTAAACTTCACCTGATCATTAATCATAAAGGTGAAATACTGGCCACTAAATTGACGGCCGGTAATGTAGATGACAGAAAACCGGTTCCTGAAATGGCCAAAGACTTATATGGAAAGCTTTATGGTGACAAAGGCTATGTCTCCAGTCTTTTAAGTGATGAACTGTTTGAACAGGATGTCGAGCTTATTACCAATGTCAGACGAAACATGAAACCACGTGCCATTGCATTGTGGGATAAGATTATGCTGAAAAAACGTTTTATAATTGAAACGGTTAATGAGCAGCTAAAAAATATTACACAGATTGAACATTCACGTCATAGAAGCGTAAGTGGTTTTATGTTGAACCTTATTGGTTCTCTGATTGCCTATTGTCATAAAAAAGACAAGCCGACAATCAGAATAGATGAGAGTGATATGAAAACTCTCTGTATTTAGGTAAATGACTGGGTTCTTATCCAGATCTCAGGTTAATAATATTACGGCCATTTTCAACCACCTGCAGGGCTTCTTCAATTGAATTGGCCGCGGCTATTGCCTTTTCAGCAAAAAAAACCATCTGCTCAGACATTTCACTGTTAATCTGGGAAATTTCAGCGACCTTTTTCTCCCGGGTACTGGAAAGCTCCTGGGCGCACTTAGTAACCGAACTCATTTTAAAGGCTTCTTTAGCCAGGTTAGTCGAAGCAAACACCACCAGATCCACTACCCGTTTAATCTTGGAAACATTGAGCCACAAAAGCCGGAGCTTATTGAGGATCTTTCTTAAGTTATGTCCAGCGGCTACCATAACCACATTAATGGCATCACCGACTGCACCTTTGAGGTAGCAGCGATCTAAACGGCCATCGTTTTTCATATGACCGATTTCAGGCTCAATCACACTGCGCCGTTTTAATGCCTTTTTAATACTTCGGGTAACGCCTCTCTTCTGACCTGAGATAAAAACTTTAGTGTCTTTTACTTCATGTCCACGATAACCCCGGTCAACAAAGCACTGTTCCGGCTGTACGGCTGTAAAGTGTTTTATTTGTTCCAGTTGTGGCAGCAAAGTATGTCCATCATAAGGATTGCCCGGACAACTTTGAGCGCCAATAACAAAGCCTTCCTTGTTAGTTACCGCGATACTGGTTTTAACTCCAAATTCATAAGGCTTATGAGCTTTGCCTTTACTGATACACTCGACTTCAGGAGCATGTAAACTGTAAAGCTTGTTCTTACTGTGCTGCTCCTGCTCAATCAGTTTCTGAGCCTGTTCCAGTACCACTTCAAACAATGACTGAATATCAACAGAATAGTTGGGCAGTTGTCGTTCAATATCCCGTTTAACACGACCTAAACGGGATTTCAGTTTATTGTTCATTTTCTTCATGCGTTTAAACTGTTTTGCATGTGCATAACGACTGGCCATTAGTACATATTGCGGCCCAACCCGATTATAGTTCTGGCGCAGTTTAATACCGTGCTCTTTGGACAGTTTAACCAGGTTTTCTCTGGCTTTGTTCAGGAGCTTTGAATCGGTTGGAAAAGCGATGTTCTTTTCCTGTACGGTAGTATCTACCGTGACTTTCTTTAAACTGCCGGGCTTGATAGTTTTACTCTTTAGTCCGGCTTTAATGGTTTCAATCAGTAATTTTTCACTGCCTGATTTACCCGGCCGGTTACGCCATTTGGTCATGGTCGTAGGGTGTATGGGCATCTTATGCTGAAAGTATTCTTCACCACAGAAATACTGCCAGTACGGATTTTCTGTCCAGCCTTTTACTACCTGTTCATCCGATAAATCATGCAGGTGTTTCAGGTAATGCAATCCTGCAATCAATCGAGTGCGTATGGCAGGAGCACCTTTAGTGGATACAAACAGAGCGCCCCATTCTTTATCAAGACTTTCCCAATCTATGTGTTTTGATAACTTAATCAACTCATGGTTTATGTCCAGCATGTTTTCAAGGCGCATCCTGAACAGGTCTTCCTGAGGTATTTTTGGCTGTTTCTTTGGCTTCATTCTGGTCTGGAAATTTGCAAGGTAATAAGGCTTTTTTTACCAAAAACCTGCAAATTTAACACCCATAATTCGCCAATATTTCCTTATAAATCAATACACTATGATTGTATCCCTTAATAGCTCTTCTATCTGTACCTGGGCATGTTTCTGTTCCCTGGCAATAATGCTATCAACTTCTGTACGGGTTTTAGCCAGCAAGGGTCCCAGTTGATCATGAATTAGCTTGGTATCTTTACGCCAGGCATCACCACTATGAAGTTTAATAAGCTGGTGTAAAGCTTGTTCATAATTACTCATCATACTCTGCAGTTCTTCAAAACCCGTTTCCTGCTCAAAGCTGAAACTGTCTGAATACTCTGATAATGTCTCAATTGTCTGCTTCAGACGCTCCAGTTCAAAGGGAAACTGCTCTTCTTCTGCCTTGCTTCTAGCTTCTATAAGTCAGATAAACCGTAATATTACGTGACAGATTGAGCCATTGACTGCGGATTTCATAAATCTGCTGAAGAATTTTTTTACGAATAGTTTCATCCACATCATCCATATCCACTTCCGATTCAATCATGACTGAAGTGGTCTGCAGCATTTGATTGAATAACGGTCCGATTTTTTCTGCCGCCAGTTGCAGGGCCGGTTTATTAAGTAGATCATTAATACCAACCCGCATAACATTCTGATACTGCTTATCCAGTTCCTGCAGATGTATTTTAAGCTGCTCCAGTGACGCAACCATATCAGCATGCGTGGATTTTTGCTTATCAAGCGCGGAGATATGTCCCATCAACGTATTAATATTCTGCTGATAGCTTTCTTTGTATTGACTGTCCCGTGTCAGCAGATACAAACCGCTCATGGCTGACATTTCTGACACCCCTTCCTGGACCCCTTGCAGGTGATTAATAATAGGAGTACTGACCTGGTTCAGCTGCTTCCCAGGCTGACTTTATCTGGAAAAATGCTGAAGACCTTTGGGGGGATTTCAAGCATACAAATTTTGGCAAAATTATTTTGCCTTTTACTTTACTGCGTCGTCTGGAGTGTGTATTAGAGCCAACTCGTGAAGCAGTACAAGAAGCGAATAAAAATTTTAAAGACTCAGACATCGATCTTGACCTGATTTTGCGTCAAACCACTGAATATCCTTTCTATAACACTTCTGAATATTCACTTGAGACGCTTGGTAGTACCAAAACCCGTCAAAATCTTGAAGACTACATTACTCACTTTTCCGATAATGCACGGGCTATTTTTGAAGAATTCGAGTTCACCAATACTATTATTCGATTAGACAAAGCCGGTCTGCTCTATAAAATCTGTAATAACTTTGCCGGAGTGGAGCTTCATCCGGATGTAGTGCCTGATCGAGTGATGAGTAACATCTATGAACACCTTATCCGCCGCTTTGGTTCAGAAGTTAATGAGGGGGCTGAGGACTTTATGACCCCCCGTGACATCGTACACTTGGCAACCGCATTAATACTTGATCCGTGAGCGCCAATTAATCCCACATTGATCTGCTACCCTACCTACTGTAACGCCTGAATTTTTTCAGCACACAACCAGGGCAGTAAAGCATCAAATGCTTCAGGCTCTGCATGACGCCCCAGCCTGGGTAACTCTGTCAGAATGTAACGGATATAAGCAAACGGCTCCGGTTTATTGGCTTTGGCCGTTTCAATCAAACTTAATATGGGCTGACTTTTCTTTTGACGAACCAGATAACGCTGCTCTGCACTCATGGTTTTGCACTGCTTTTCAATGGCATACAGTTTGGCAATGGTGTTAAGTGCCATATGAGCCTTGCCGGGTTTCACGTTTTTACCCTTAAGGGCTTTAATCACCTCATCAAACTTATGCCGGGCATGAGCCCGGCAACCGACAGAGACAATGCCACTTTGCGGGGTACACACCTGGGCATAACCACTATAGCCATCGGTTTGAAGATATTGACCTTTAAAATCCTGCAGGTAGTTTTTGGCAAACAGCCCACTGCGCCCGGGCTGATAATCATAAATAATAACAGGTGGAGATACACCGCTACTGCCGCTTTGGTACAACCACATACAGGACTGACTTTGTGCCTTTCTTCCCGGTTCATTGAGCACCTGAACCGGAGTTTCATCGGCCTGGATAATGGATTGCTGTAACTGATAATGAATAAGTCGTTGCAACAGAGGTTGACTTAGTTGGGCTGTTTTTATCATCCGGTTAGCCATGCTGGTGCGGTTAATATCAATGTTCAGACGTTTAAATATGGCTTCCTGTCGATACAGGGGTAAGGCATCGGTATATCTGGCAACGGCAATATGGGCCAGTAAGCCAGGTGATGCAATACTCTTTTCAATGGGCTGAGCCGGTTCAGGCGCTGTTTTAATGCCATTGTCACACTGACGGCAGGCATATTTGACCCGAATGTGTTCTATAACTTTAATCTGTGCCGGAATGATATCCGGTTGCTCAGAAGTGTCTTCTCCGATTTCATGCAAAGCATGACCACAGCCGCAAACCTGCTCGCTTTTGGGTAATTCATCTGACTGCCTCAGAAATTTGGCTTTGTAGTAACTGAACATATGGGTTTTAAGGTTGTGCTGCTGACAGTATTGCTTCTGAGTCAGGCCGCTGGACTGCCAGGCCTGTAGGTGGGTGCGCATTTCTTCATCTCGTTCGTGGGGCATAGGGTTACCTTTTATGATTATGAAATTATAAAAAGTAATACTTTGAAGGATTTTAAGGGGTGGGGGTAGGTGGGATTATTGGGCGCTTACGAAGAGAACACAAGAAAGTTTTCGGTTCTTCAGAAATATAATCGCCTTAACCTGGTTGTTCCTGAAGGAGTAGATCATATGTGGAATGCGGCAATGGAAAGTAAGTCTTGTAGGCTAACTGTTCTTGGTGAACATTACAGAAGATTGGTAGAGAAAAACAAAATCTGAACAAAATTATGCTATTTCCAACTAAACTGGTTGATTGTGGTTATGGCTTCAATAGAACAAATCCAACCAGATACTGTTGTTTGGAAAGTGTAATAGAAAAAATATACTAAGGTTAAATTTCAACCCTAGTTTGCAAATAGCCTATTTTTATAACGGCATAAACAAAATATAGTTTAGCATGAGGGGATTTACCAGTGAAAAAGACTGCAGAAAATAATTTAATTAATTGAAATAAGAGGAATTTTTACTTTTATTTGACATTTACCGACAGCCAGTCGGTAAATGTCAAATAAGTTTTTGATTGATAAGAAGATAGTATCTGTCTCAAAGTGTTATTGCATATTTTCCAGGGCAGCAATACGCTGCTCTAATGGCGGATGGCTCAGAAACAGAGCCTTAATGTCCTCACCTACACCACCAGCAATGCCAAATGCTGCCATTTGATCCGGTAGATCTTCCGTTGCATGAGCCTGCTGTAGCCGCCTTAAAGAGGCAATCATTTTCTGACGTCCAGTCAGTTCAGCGCCACCCCGGTCAGCCCGAAATTCCCTCTGACGGGAGAACCACATAACAATCATGGTTGCCAGTACCGACAGTACCAGCTGGGCAATAATACTGGTGATATAATACGCAGGCCCATGTCCCCGCTCAGTTTTAAATACCACCCGGTCAACAATATGGCCAATTACTGTGGACAGGAACATCACAAAGGTGTTCACCACGCCTTGGATCAAAGCCATGGTCACCATATCACCATTGGCCACATGAGATACTTCATGCCCCAGCACCGCTTCTACTTCATCCTGAGTCATGGCATTAAGCAGACCGGTGCTGACCGCCACCAGAGCCGCATTTTTATTTGCGCCGGTAGCAAAGGCATTGGGTTGGGGAGAATCAAATATACCTACTTCCGGACGGCCTATTCCAGCCTTATCCGCCTGCCGATAAACGGTTTCTACCAGCCAGCGTTCAGCATTATTAACAGGCTGTTCAATAACTCTGACCCCCATAGAGCGTTTGGCCATAGATTTGGACATAAACAGGGAAATAATTGAACCGCTGAAGCCCACAATCAGTGACATCACCATAACCGCCTGAAGGTTCAGATCAACCCCATTGGCCTGCAGCATTCCCTGTATTCCAAGTAACTGGAACACCGCACCAATCAGTGCCATTACAGCAAAGTTGGTGGCCAAGAATAGTAAAATTCTGCTCATTTATTCGTTCCTTATAAAATTTAAATATTGCTTATATTTATCGGGTTAAATAACCATATTTCAAGTCATTGATCCTATTAAATTGCTACGGTTCCTTAGCTTTCTAATATTCTCTTTAATAAATAACCTGAGATCTGGATAAGAACCCAGTCATTTACCTAAATACAGAGAGTTTTCATATCACTCTCATCTATTCTGATTGTCGGCTTGTCTTTTTTATGACAATAGGCAATCAGAGAACCAATAAGGTTCAACATAAAACCACTTACGCTTCTATGACGTGAATGTTCAATCTGTGTAATATTTTTTAGCTGCTCATTAACCGTTTCAATTATAAAACGTTTTTTCAGCATAATCTTATCCCACAATGCAATGGCACGTGGTTTCATGTTTCGTCTGACATTGGTAATAAGCTCGACATCCTGTTCAAACAGTTCATCACTTAAAAGACTGGAGACATAGCCTTTGTCACCATAAAGCTTTCCATATAAGTCTTTGGCCATTTCAGGAACCGGTTTTCTGTCATCTACATTACCGGCCATCAATTTAGTGGCCAGTATTTCACCTTTATGATTAATGATCAGGTGAACTTTAAACCCATAGAACCACCCCATGGTCGATTTGCCTCGCTGAGCAACACCATCAAAGACTTTATGCCTGGGTATGCGAATGTTTTGGCATACTTTAATGCTGCTCGCATCAACAAAGGCAATTCCGGTTGGCTTTCCTTTACAATGAGTAAAGTAAGCGCATAATGGCACCAGTACCGATGACATCACTCACAGGAAACGGCTATAGCTCAATAAATTTGGAAACTCTTTCCTAAGATGTTGATGCACATGGCATAAATAATAACTTAAAATCTTTGTAATGTGACTGATATTTGGTCATTAAATGATCTGATCGAGAAACAGGCATTTAGTTCAATATTTTTTAGTTCTTATCCAGAATTCAGGTTTATTAGGCAATCCGTGACATCGGTAGAGAAAATTTCCACTGAAGTGGAAGCCTCATCAGTCGTGGTACAGAATCTGGCGGATGACAGTAATAGTATTGGTGAAGTCGTCGGTGTTATCCAGTCCATTTCTGAACAGACTAATCTGCTGGCATTAAATGCAGCCATTGAAGCAGCGCGTGCCGGGGAAACCGGACGAGGCTTTGCCGTAGTAGCGGATGAAGTCAGTAGTCTGTCACATAAGATCCAGGAAGAAACTATTATTATTAAGGAAAAAATAGATAAGCTTCAGAATATCTCAACCAATGTTGTTGATAAAATGTCAGCAATGCAGGAAAATGCTGAACAGACTCGGATTCAGAGACAGAATAACGAACGTATTAACCTGGCCCTGGAACAACTGACTATTATGTCTCAGACCATGGCGAAGACTTCCTAGGATGCTTATAAATCCGGCAATGAGTTTAAAATTATGGCTGAACAGCTTAAAGATATTGTTGAGCAGTTTGTTAGTATACCAGAGGAGGAGAGTGACGGGTCAGTCAGCAGTGAATCGGATGAGCCTCATAACAGAGAAAAAACCCACTGCAGTGAAATGAAAGAAAAAATGAATGAAGTAGAACTGTTTTAAATGATCAGGGATGAAGCTTTTTGTCATCCGGCAGAAAATAATCCGCCAGGGTACTGTAGATTGGGGTTGTACAAATGGACTTGGAAATGGCGGTGGCAATAAAAGCCGTTAACATCATGGGCAGAATCAGTTCATGTTTATTGGTCATTTCCATAACAATAACAAATGCAGTAATAGGTGCCTGAACCACTCCGGCAAAATACCCTACCATACCGAATAAAATAACAGTGCCATAAGGATAATCACCCAGCAGTTGCGCAATGTGTGCCCCCAGTCCGGCACCTGTAGCCAGGGAAGGCGCAAAAATACCGCCGGGGATACCGCTCAGATAGGATACTACAGTCGCTATCAGTTTCAGATAACCGTACTGGTTAGTCAGTTCAGCTTCTCCCATCACCATGGAACGGGCTTCTTCATAACCGCTGCCATAGGTCAGTTCTCCTGAATAAAAACCGATAATAGCAATACTCAAACCGCATAAAGCGGCAATTAAAAAAGGCCGGTTTTCCCGAATGGGTGCAATAAACCGGCTGCCGTGGATCAGCATCAGGCTGAAGCTGCCGCCTAACAGTCCACCCACAATGCCGCAGGCCAGTACTGGAATAATAGCATCATAAGTTTTAATGACCGCAGAAGAAGATCCAAAATAAGTATAATCTCCGGTAAAAGAAATGGCTGTAATAGAAGTGGCCATAATGGCAGTTAACAATAAGCCGCGGGTACGTTGTTCAAAGGAGCGGCTGAGTTCTTCAATAACGAAAACAATACCAGCCAGTGGTGTATTAAACGCCGCCGATACACCGGCCCCGCCTCCGGCCAGGATTAAAATACGCTCCATATCATAAATTCTAAAGCGTACAAAACGGCGTAGTGAAAACATAATAGCCGCTCCAACATGCACCGTTGGTCCTTCACGGCCAATAGAGGCACCGCTTAACAGGCCCAGGATACATAATATAACCTTACCCACCGCAATACGCAGGGTAATAAGTATACTGCGCTCTTTTTCGTGACTCATTTCCAGAGAAGCCAGAACCTGTGGGATACCACTGCCCTCGGAACCGGGAAAAAACCGGCGGGTCAGCCAGACCACCAGGATCAGCCCCAGGGGGGAGACAATAAAGGGAAGATAAGGAGAGTATTCGATCAGGCGATGAAACATATGGTTGGCCCATTCACTGGAAATGGCCATAAGGGTAGCCACCAAGCCGACTACAATAGCACCGATGGTAAACACAAAATGTGCCCGCCAGTCCTTATGAGTGATTAGCCATTTTCCGGAATGTTTAATATGTTTCAGCATAATTTAATACCAATCAGTGCATGCACACTAATTAATATCCAGTAGCTCAATTTCAAAAATCAGGGTTGAGCCGGCTTTAATTTTGTCACTCACTGCCCGATTACCATAGGCCAGTTCGGATGGTATAAACAATTGCCATTTATCACCCTTGTGCATTAACTGCAGGGCCTCAGTCCAGCCGGGGATAACGCCATTTACCGGAAAAGTTGCCGGCTGGTTGCGGGAGTAGGAACTGTCAAATTCAGTACCGTCAATTAATGTACCACGGTAATGTGTGGTTACCTTATCCGTTAGTTTTGGGCTGGGACCGGAGCCTTTTTTTATAATCCGATACTGTAGTCCGCTGGGCAGAGTTACTACACCTTCCTTTGTTTTATTAGCGGAGAGAAATGCCTTGCCTTCCTGCTGGTTTTTTTTAAGCAAGGTTTTCTGTGCCAGCTGCTGCTGAATAATTAACTGCTGCTTAAATTCATCCAGAGCACTTTGCATCTCTGCATGACTTAGTACCAGCTGGCCTTTTAAGGCATCCTGTATACCCTGTAACAGGCTGGGTTCATCCAGTTTAATGCCCTGCATTTTCAGGGAATTAATAAAATTTATACCTATAGCATAAGCCGCCTTTTGCTGCATGGTTTCGGGTTCGGTTTCCGTCTGAGCCCAGACAGAAAAAGGCAGTGCCAGGGCCAGAGACAGTGTGGTTATTTTAATCAGTTTTCCGGACATACAACTCTCATTTGTAAAATATTGAACATCCGGTTAGTTTACCAAATTAACTTAATTATTTCTCAAACAGTTTACTGTATTGCTCATAACCTTCTTCATCCAGCTTTTCCTTAGGTACAAAATGTAAGGACGCAGAGTTGATACAATAACGCAGGCCGGTTGGTTTGGGGCCATCAGGAAACACATGGCCTAAATGGGAATCACCGTGCTTACTGCGTACCTCGGTACGGCTGTAGAATAAATGTTTATCCACTTTCTCAACAATATTCTGCGGCTCAATGGGACGGATAAAGCTGGGCCAGCCAGTTTTAGAGTCGTATTTGTCAGTTGAACTGAACAGCGGTTTTCCGGAGACGATATCCACATAAATACCCTCTTTCTTATTATCCCAGTACTCATTCTGAAAGGGACGCTCGGTGGCTTCTTCCTAGGTGACCCGGTACTGGAGATCGGTCAGTTTCTGTTTAAGTTCCTCTTTTTCGGGTTTCATATAGCGGCCTTTATCCGTTTGTGACATATTCATGGCTGATAGTGCCATTGTAGCAGATGAACCGGTGTTATGTTTTTGGGGCTTATGCAGTTCACCCCCCAGATTTTTTCCAAGTATTGATCACGACCGGAGCGATAACGGTAATATTTATAGCGTAAGGGATTTTTTTTGTAATAATCCTAGTGATAGTCTTCAGCTTTATAAAACGCTTCAAACGGTCTGACCTCGGTAACAATGGGTTTATCATAACGTCTGGACTGTTCGGCTAACTGTTTTTCCTGTTCAGTGGTATAGAAAACAGCGGAGCGATACTGAGGTCCTCGATCCACAAATGAACCACCGGCATCGGTCGGATCAATTAAAAACCACAGTTCATCCAGCTGCTCCTGATAGAAAACCTGCTCGGGATCATAAATTACCTCAACCGCTTCCAGATGTTCAGTTTTACCGGAAGAGACCTGTTTATAGGTCGGGTTTTTAATTTCCCCCCCGCTATAACCGGAAATAACCTCAATAACACCTTTGCGTTTTTCATAATTGGATTCGACACACCAGAAACAGCCGCCGGCAAAATAGGCTTTTTTATATGTATTGCTAACAGGTTCTGTCTCGTTGTTTGTCCCGGCTAAAACCGTCAGGGCCAGAGTGATACTGAGTCCGGCCAGGGCTGCCAGAAGGAGATGGGGTAGTTTGATAAATTTCATTATGGTATTCCTAATATTAAAAATGATAGTTATTGGACTTAGCCTTATAGTAATCGTTCAGCCCTGTAAAACCATCACACAAAGATCATATTTTTATATCAATTAAAATAAATTATTGATAGCTAAAGTTTAGAGCGACAGCTCACCCTTGAGAGTCCTGTTTCGCTCATACGTTCTTTAACAATTTGTTTATAACCAGCTGTTTTGAAATTGTTTTTATAACAAATCTTCAAATCGCCTTAAAATATCCGTATCCGGCGGGTGGAATTTTTGGGACTTACCATCCCACCAGTCCCTGACCCTAACCTGCGAAAAATACCTTATCAGTCCCATTCGTATTCTTCCGGCAGTAATGGGTGTATTCTTTCGCCAGGGCGTATTATCAATTAAGCGCAATACCGGGTCCGGACATTTAATAGCCCGCAATTGAGGTATAATATACCCCAGAGCAATAATGTGTACCCATCGATGTAACACCTTCCAGGTTTTCTGCCAGGTCTGTTTCATGCCCCAGTCATTTTTTAACTGATTGAACAAGGGCTCAATCGACCAGTGCTTTTCATAAGCGACAATAATATCCAGACCACTTAACTGCATATCTGTTGACAGTAATAAACGTGGTCTTTTTTCCCCTTTAGAGTCCTCAAACTCACACCAGACAAAGCATACCGACTGGCCATTCAGAAAGCGGGCTTTAGCCACCGCTGTTCAATAAAAGAACGGCGCATATACCAACTGTCCACCAATACAGTAACCGCTTTATCTTTTAGCGGTTCCATCAATGCCCGGATAAGACTTCGGGCAATCACCAGTTTACCACTGTTACCGGCCTGTGGTGTTAAACGTAATAACAATGGCAGAGCCGTATTACAGCCAGAACGCTTAACAATCGCAGCCAGTGCTACCCGGCATTGCCCTCTGACATACCGGGACAGATTGGTTTTATTACCATGCTGGTGGTGTATCTGACTCATGGGTGCCTTTTTGGAATGACGCAGCACGATAGAGTCATCTATGGCCAGATAAACCGGATTATCCCCAAACAGCTTTAGAAACAGGGCCGTCCACTGTCTCATCAGTTTAAGATAAGACCTCTGACCGGTTTCAAGCCATTTATAATAACCGGGCCATTGCCTGGCCATGTCCACTATCCAGATAGCACTGGTTACAAACCCTGATTGAGTTAATAAACTGCCCATTAGTAACTCAATAAAGGTTTTTGCGCTCCTAAGGGGTAGCGCTCGGGTTAAAAATGTTATGTAATAAAACAGTTCACCGGGGATATTGCCGTATCCTTTGGTGTGCATTGCGGCCTCCAGAAGTTTGTTTTTTCTTACTGAAGGCCGCTTCTTAAAAGATAGCTCTTTTAAGAAGCGGTAGCAATGCTGCCGAATTTTTATCAACTGTTTTTGTTTTTTTTTACATTTTTTTCCTGTTTTTACTGAATTATTTTGTTTACCTCGGAGTAACAGGGGCCGGGTGTCCCTTGATGATGTTTCGACAGCAGGGAGGCTGTCGAAAAGCCTCCATGGATGGATTCACGGCGGTTTCAGCAAGGGATACACGGTTCCTGTTACGGACTATCGGTTAACTAAGGTAATCAATAAATTTCAAATGATTCTCCTTTTTGGGGGAGCTGAAACTCTAAACTTTAGCTTAATAAGGACAGAGCCGGTTATGTGCGGAATATGTGGTGATTTTCAATTTGATGGCTCCAAACCTGATCTGAATGTGATCCAGGCCATGCTTAAAAAGCTGGAGCGGCGTGGCTCGGATAATGAAGGTATTTTCCATGAAGGCCCGGTGGCGCTTGGCCATCGCCGCCTGTCTATTATTGATCTGTCCGAAAAGTCCAATCAGCCCATGATGGACAACCAGCTACACATGGCGCTGGTGTTTAACGGCACAATATACAATTATCCCGAATTAAAAGAACAGCTGACCCAGAAAGGTTATAAGTTTTTTTCGGATGGTGATTCAGAAGTCATTATTAAAGCCTATGTCGAATGGGGTGAGCAATGTGTCGAGCGACTGCACGGTATGTTTGCTTTTGCTATTCTGGATCTGCGTGATTACAGCCTGTTTGTCGCCCGGGATCGTCTGGGCATCAAACCCCTTTATTACAGTCTTGATGATAATCGTTTTGTATTTGCGTCCAATATGCAGGCTCTGCTGGCTGCTGGTCATATTAATAAAGAAATTAATCCGGTTGGTATGCATCATCAGTTTACCCTGCATGCTGTGATCCCTGCCCCCGATACTATTTTACAGGGGATAAAAAAACTGGCCCCAGGAACCAGTATTAAAATTGATGCCAGCAGTAATATGAAATATCATCGCTACTGGCATCTGAAAGCCACCCGCGATCCGCTTAAGGCTGACTGGAGCGAAGCACAATGGACTGAGGCCATCCACGATGCCTTAATGTCCGCCGTAAAAAAACGTCTGACCATAGCCGATGTGCCGGTAGGGGTCTTATTGTCCGGCGGTCTGGATTCCAGTCTGCTGGTGGCGCTGCTGGCAGAAGCCGGGGTTGATGATATCCGAACCTTTTCAATTGGTTTTAATGATATCGGTGATGAACAGGGCAGTGAGTTTGAATATAGTGATCAGGTGGTAGAACGCTATAACACGCTGCACCACAAATATATGGTCCCCAACCATGAGGTACTGGATCGCCTGCCTGAAGCCATTACCCAGATGGCTGAACCGATGGTCGGCCAGGATGCCGTGGCTTTTTATTTATTATCTGAACGGGTGGCCAAAGAGGTTAAAGTCGTACAGAGCGGCCAAGGGGCGGATGAAGTATTTGCCGGTTATTTCTGGTATCCCTTAATGGTTAAAGCCTATGAAGAAGGCCATAACGAACTGGATAGTTTTGCTCCTTATTATTTTGACCGTCATCATGATGAATTTTTACAGTCCGTTACCCGTCGTTTTCACGGTAGGGATTATACCTCAGAACTGATTAATGACCTGTTGACGGCACCTTATGCCGATGAATTTCTGGACAGGGTTCTGCGTATGGATGTCACTACCCTGATTGTGGATGATCCCGTTAAACGGGTAGATAATATGACCATGGCCTGGGGCCTGGAAGCCAGGGTTCCGTTTCTGGATCATAAGCTGGCGGAACTGGCAGCACAGATGCCCAGCCACTATAAAATTGGCCAGCAGGGCGGTAAACACGTGCTGAAAACCATTGCCCGGGGCCGCATTTCCGATGCCGTTATTGATCGCCCAAAAGGCTATTTTCCTATGCCTGCCCTCAAATATGTACGCGGTGAATTCCTAGATATGATGACGGATGTACTGACCTCACAGAAATGCAGAGAACGGGGTGTTTTTGAGCAGCCCTATATCCAGCGCCTGTTAAAAAATCCTGAAGCTAAAGAAAATATGACCCGCCTTAAAGGCAGCAAACTCTGGCATATGGCACTACTGGAAATGTGGTTTCAGACGCATCTGGACTAAGTGCCTGTAATTATTCTGGCTAACCAGTTCCTTGCAGCCCATCCTAAAATTATGAATAACAATATCCGGACAGCTAACAATACCCCTTACAGATATTGAATTTAATTTTATTCGTGCTCATGTAATCCCTCCGAAAAATAATTCTTTTCATAAGTAGAATTTCCCATTAAATTATTAATGAGGAGAACCTACAATGAAGAAGTCCAGATTTACAGAATCCCAGATCATCGGCATTCTGAAAGAAGCTGAATCCGACGTGCCGGTCACTGAATTATGCCGCACCCATGGTATGAGTGATGCCACCTTCTATAACTGGCGGGTCAAATACGGCGGCATGAATGTTTCCATGATGAAACGCATGAAAGAGCTGGAAGAAGAAAACCGCCGCTTGAAGAAGATGTATGCAGAAGAGCACTTAAAGGCAGAGATTATTCAGGAGGCCATGGCAAAAAAGTGGTAAAGCCATCCCATCGCAGGGAGATGGCTAAACAGCCTGTCGTATCTTTGATATTAGTGAAACCTGTTATCGTTATCAGGCAAAAAATTCACAGGAAAATGACAAAATTGCTAACTGGCTGCTGCGTTTGACGCAGGCTTATAAAAACCGGGGCTTTGGATTATGCTTCCTGTATTTGCGTAATGTTAAAGGCTTTCCCTGGAACCATAAACGAGTATACCGTATTTATCGGGAGCTGGAATTAAACCTAAGGATAAAGCCTAAAAAACGATTAAAACGTAAAAAACCAGATACCCTGGCGGTTCCAGAGCAAATCAATGATACCTGGTCGATGGATTTTATGCATGACCAGTTAAAAGACGGACGTAGCTTTCGTACCTTTAATGTTATTGATGATTATAATCGAGAATGCCCGGGCATTGAAGTGGATTTATCATTACCGGCATTAAGAGTGATACGGACACTGGAACGCATTATTGAATGGCGAGGCAAGCCCAAAACCATTTGATGCGATAACGGGCCTGAGTACATAAGCCAGAAAGTGGTTGACCGGGCAAAGGCACAGGATATAAAACGACAATATATCCAGCCGTGTAATCCACAATAAAATGCTTATGTAGAGCGGTTTAATCGAACGGTACGCCATGAATGGTTAAATCAGTTTTTATTTAATTCTATAGAGCATGCACAGGAAACAGCAACATGCTGGAAATGGAGTTATAATAATGAACGACCCCATACGGCTATCGGTGGAGTACCACCCAGGCAAAAATTGGTTTTAGCCTGTTAGAAAACAATTTAAACCGTCTTATCCACATACCCACAGGCCAGGCCTGTCAGTGAGATAAAACTGAAGGTCTCATCAACAGACAGACCTATGGATATGTGGATAAGACTTATGCAAAACCTCTATTTATGAATTGCTTTATAAATGGGGGGGGGTACCCTCAGGGTTCAGGCGGACAAAATGTTAATAAAGTCTCCACTGCGGTACACCTGCGTTTTGATATTAAGGCTTCATCTTTAGCCCAGATTTATAAAGACAGGTTATTGTTATTGAATGATCATCATATCAGTTCTAATGGCGTCATTATTATTAAAGCACAATCGTTTCGCAGCCAGGAAAAAAATCGTGAAGATACATTACAACGCCTAGCGGACATTATAAAAAAAGCCCTGGTGAGCCGAAAAAAACGCCGGCCGACTAAACCGGGCAGAGCAGCAAAACAAAGGAGAATCATTTAAAATTTATTGGTTACCTCAGTTAACCGATAGTCCGTAACAGGAACTAGGTATCCCTTACTGAAGCCGCCGTGAATCCATCCATGGAGGCTTCAGTAAGAAAAAACAAACTTCTGAAGGCCACAATGCACACCAAAGGATACGGCAATATCCCCGGTGAACTGTTTTATTACATAACATTTTTAACCCGAGCGCTACCCCTTAGGAGCGCAAAAACCTTTATTGAGTTACTAATGGGCAGTTTATTAACTCAATCAGGGTTTGTAACCAGTGCTATCTGGATACTGGACATGGCCAGGCAATGGCCCGGTTATTATAAATGGCTTGAAACCGGTCAGTGGTCTTATCTTAAACTGATGAGACAGTGGACGGTCCTGTTTCTAAAGCTGTTTGGGGATAATCCGGTTTATCTGACCATAGATGACTCTATCGTGCTGCGTCATTCCAAAAAGGCACCCATGAGTCAGATACACCACAGGCCAGTAACAGTGGTAAACTAGTGATTGCCCGAAGTCTTATCCGGGCATTGATGGAACCGCTAAAAGATAAAGCGGTTACTGTATTGGTGGACAGTTGGTATATGCGCCGTTCTTTTATTGAACCGGTACAGGCTTATAATATGACGGTTATAGGTCAGGTACGAATCGATACCGTATTATATAAACGACCCTGGTAAGGTAAAGGCCGGGGACGACCCGGAAAATATGGGACACGTTATACAAAAGAAGAAATTAAACGGCCGCCTTTAAATAAGGAAACCGTACACCTGTATGGACGTGAACAGCAGGTTAATTACCGAACAGCAGTGGCTAAAGCCCGCTTTCTGAATGGCCAGTCGGTATGCTTTGTCTGGTGTGAGTTTGAGGACTCTAAAGGGAAAAAAAGACCACGTCTATTACTGTCAACAGATATGCAGTTAAGTGGTCTGGATATTAGTGTCGCTTATGAAAAGCGCTGGTCGATTGAGCCCTTGTTCAATCAGTTAAAAAATGACTGGGGCATGAAACAGACCTGGCAGAAAACCTGGAAGGTGTTACATCGATGGGTACACATTATTGCTCTGGGGTATATTATACCTCAATTGCGGGCTATTAAATGTCCGGACCCGGTATTGCGCTTAATTGATAATACGCCCTGGCGAAAGAATACACCCATTACTGCCGGAAGAATACGAATGGGACTGATAAGGTATTTTTCGCAGGTTAGGGTCAGGGACTGGTGGGATGGTAAGTCCCAAAAATTCCACCCGCCGGATATGGATATTTTAAGGCGATTTGAAGACTTTGTTATAAAAACAATTTCAAAACAGCCGGTTATAAACAAATTGTTAAAGAACGTATGAGCGAAACAGGACTCTCAAGGGTGAGCTGTCGCTCTAAACTTTAGTTATATGGTAATTTTGAAATATTTAGTCCACCCTGAATAAAACATATAGCATTGATTTATAAAGAAATATTTCTTTATTATGGGTGTTAAATTTGCAGGTTTTTGGTAAAATAACCCTTATTACCTTGCAAATTTCCAGACCAGAATGAAGCCAAAGAAACAGCCAAAAATACCTCAGGAAGACCTGTTCAGGATGCGTCTTGAAAACATGCTGGACATAAACCATGAGTTGATTAAGTTATCAAAACACATAGACCGGGAAAGTCCTGATAAAGAATGGGGTGCTCTGTTTGTATCCACTAAAGGTGCTCCTGCCATACGCACTCGATTGATTGCAGGATTGCATTACCTGAAACACCTTCATGATTTATCGGATGAACAGGTAGTAAAAGGCTGGACAGAAAATCCGTACTGGCAGTATTTCTGTGGTGAAGAATACTTTCAGCATAAGATGCCCATACACCCTACGACCATGACCAAATGGCGTAACCGGCCAGGTAAATCAGGCAGTGAAAAATTACTGATTGAAACCATTAAAGCCGGACTAAAGAGTAAAAGCATAAAGCCCGGCAGTTTAAAGAAAGTCACGGTAGATACTACCGTACAGGAAAAGAACATCGCTTTTCCAACCGATTCAAAGCTCCTGAACAAAGCCAGAGAAAACCTGGTTAAACTGTCCAAAGAGCACGGTATTAAACTGCGCCAGAACTATAATCGGTTTGGGCCGCAATATGTACTAATGGCCAGTCGTTATGCACATGCAAAACAGTTTAAACGCATGAAGAAAATGAACAATAAACTGAAATCCCGTTTAGGTCGTGTTAAACGGGATATTGAACGACAACTGCCCAATTATTCTGTTGATATTCAGTCTCTGTTTGAAGTAGCTCTAAAACAGGCTCAGAAACTGATTGAGCAGGAGCAGCACAGTAAGAACAAGCTTTACAGTTTACATGCACCGGAAGTTGAGTGTATCAGTAAAGGCAAAGCTCATAAGCCTTATGAATTTGGAGTTAAAGCCAGTATCGCGGTAACTAACAAGGAAGGCTTTGTTATTGGCGCTCAAAGTTGTCCGGGCAATCCTTATGATGGACATACCTTGCTGCCACAACTGGAACAAATAAAACAGTTTACAGCCGTACAGCCGGAACAGTGCTTTGTTGACCGGGGTTATCGTGGACATGAAGTAAAAGACACTAAAGTTTTTATCTCAGGTCAGAAGCGAGGCGTTACCCGAAGTATTAAAAAGGCATTAAAACGGCGCAGTGCGATTGAGCCTGAAATTGGTCATATGAAAAACGATGGCCGTTTAGACCGCTGCTACCTCAAAGGTGCAGTCGGTGATGCCATTAATGTGGTTATGGTAGCTGCTGGTCATAACTTAAGAAAGATCCTCAATAAGCTCCGGCTTTTGTGGCTCAAAATTATTTCCGGTTTGATGGGGTCTTTTATCAAACCGGGGCAATCAGCTGCTTTAAACCTGGCTTGATGTCAGGCTTAAAACGGTATTATTCAGGTTGAACTATTTAAACTAAAACCGGGCAATACTCTCTCAATACGACCTTAATAGCATACTAAATTGCTTTGTTATTATTGTTCTATACTTTTTTCCTGATGGTGTATCGTTATTGTCTTTTTTTTTATTTCGTGTATCTTTGTACTGATGGGGAAATCAGCAATGGAAAAACAATGTTAAAAATCAGTAGTATAATAATCATCTTATCTTTCATCCTGGTAACGAATACTTCAGCCTGGGATCTGGGTAAAGAAGGCAGCTTTCAGTTTGAACAGGTTAATGACAATGTCTATGTTATGCATGGCCCACGGGAAGAACCCAATCCCGATAATCATGGTTTTATGAATAATCCCGGTATTATTGTGGCCGAGCATGGAGTGATTGTGATTGACCCTGGTTCAGCCTATCCAGTGGGTCTGGAAGTGCTGAAGGAAATTGAAAAAATATCCACTAAACTGGTTCTGGCTGTTTTTAATACCCATGTTCACGGCGATCACTGGCTGGCTAATCAGGCGATTAAGGAAAAATACCCACAGGTCAGAATTTACGGCCATCCGGCTATGATTGAACAGGCCAATGGTGACACCGGACTGTACTGGATAGATATGATGGAACGCCTGACAGACGGTAAAACCAGAGGCACCAGAGTCGTGGCGGCTGAAACGGCTGTAACCAATAGTCAGATCATAGAAGTGGACGGGCAGATTTTTAAAATTCATTTATTGGTACCTGCCCATACTAATACCGATATAATGATTGAGCATGTTAATTCAAAAACGCTTTTTACGGGTGATAACAGCTTTAATCAGCGTATGGGGCGCTTTGATGAGACAGCCAGTATGATGGGTAATATTAAGGCACTGGAATATGCCCTAGGTCTGGACATAAAAACCTATGTACCAGGACATGGTCAATCGGGCAGTAGTGATGCTGCGGTAAAGCCCTTTCTTAACTATTTAAAGCGGGTTCAGGAAGTGGTAGAGGCTGGTTTTGAAGAAGAACTGCAGGACTTTGAAATAAAAGACAGGGTAATTGCACAGTTTGAAGATTACAGCTCCTGGGCTGGTTTTGATGTGAATTTCGGTAAACATATCAATAGTATGTATCTGGAAGTAGAAAAAGCATCTTGGTAACAATAAATACAAAAACAAATAAAACTATAAAATTAAACTCAAAAAGGAAATTTTTTTGTTATGACTGATTATAGTAACTACGACAGTGATGTTTTTTACTGTTTGCCGGTAAAGGTCATAAAAAAACAATGGCAACAGGCAGCAGGGCATAGGCTGATAAATTAAAGGCCAGTAACTGTGCAGTGACAGTACTGCCAATATTGGCACCCATAATGACACCTACAGACTGGCTTAAGGTCATGGTGCCCATAAAACGATTGGTGGTTAAACGGGAAAGTAAGGTTTTCAGGGTTTCTCCGGCTGCCTAGGTAAACAACAGAATTAAAATTATAAAACCTGTTAATTTACCGGTAAAACTGTGCATAATAAAACCTTTAATTGGGATGAACCTGAATAATAAGTATCTGTTTTGTATTTCCTGTTTATAGATTTCATCAGGTACCAGAAACTTTTTTAATTTCAAAGGGCATCTGGCTCACCAGAAAGAATATTATTATTTTAAGCCGCTAATATAAAGTGAAACGGCCTCTATTTCCATTTCTGTAAGACGGGATGCAATGGAATGCATAATAGCATTGTCACTGGGTGGCGAGCATTGGAATAGTGTATTGAGAAACGGCTAACAGGAAGATTTAAACTTAACTGTCCTACCGCCGGGTAAAAACCGAATTTTTATATAAACCTGACACCGTGCTCCAGAGTAAAAAAATAGCAACTTTATTGATATGTAGCGTTAGAATTCGTTCCATTAACAGCCTGAAAAATCCTCTTCCTCTAAAAAAAGGATGAGTAACTGTACCACCAATAAGTGCGACAGGTATATTAAAAGTATCCGTTCCTATATTTCTTAAACTAACAGCCAGATGAGTCAATACTTCATTGTTATCATTCACTATAATATGACAGTTTTGATGATTGTTTTTATTCATTAACAGCATAAAATCCATTGTATAACTATAATTAGTCCGACCTGAATAAATCATAGCACATTGATTTATAAAGAAATATTGCTTGATTATGGGTGTTAAATTTGCAGGTTTTTGGTAAAATAAGCCTTATTACCTTGCAAATTTCCAGACCAAAATGAAGCCAGAGAAACAGCCAAAAATACCTCAGGAAGACCTGTTCAGGATGCGCCTTGAAAACATGCTGGACATAAACCATGAGTTGATTAAGTTATCAAAACACATAGACTGGGAAAGTCCTGATAAAGAATGGGGTGCTCTGTTTGTATCCACTAAAGGTGCTCCTGCCATACGCACTCGTTTGATTGCAGGATTGCATTACCTGAAACACCTTCATGATTTATCAGATGAACAGGTAGTAAAAGGCTGGACAGAAAATCCGTACTGGCAGTATTTCTGTGGTGAAGAATACTTTCAGCATAAGATGCCCATACACCCTACGACCATGACCAAATGGCGTAACCGGCCAGGTAAATCAGGCAGTGAAAAATTACTGATTGAAACCATTAAAGCCGGACTAAAGAGTAAAAGCATAAAGCCCGGCAGTTTAAAGAAAGTCACGGTAGATACTACCGTACAGGAAAAGAACATCGCTTTTCCAACCGATTCAAAGCTCCTGAACAAAGCCAGAGAAAACCTGGTTAAACTGTCCAAAGAGCACGGTATTAAACTGCGCCAGAACTATAATCGGTTTGGGCCGCAATATGTACTAATGGCCAGTCGTTATGCACATGCAAAACAGTTTAAACGCATGAAGAAAATGAACAATAAACTGAAATCCCGTTTAGGTCGTGTTAAACGGGATATTGAACGACAACTGCCCAACTATTCTGTTGATATTCAGTCATTGTTTGAAGTGGCACTGGAACAGGCTCAGAAACTGATTGAGCAGGAGCTGCACAGTAAGAACAAGCTTTACAGTTTACATGCTCCTGAAGTCGAGTGTATCAGTAAAGGCAAAGCTCATAAGCCTTATGAATTTGGTGTTAAAGCCAGTATCGCGGTAACTAACAAGGAAGGCTTTGTTATTGGTGCTCAAAGTTGTCCGGGTAATCCTTATGATGGACATACCTTGCTGCCACAACTGGAACAAATAAAACAGTTTACAGCCGTACAGCCGGAACAGTGCTTTGTTGAACGGGGTTATCGTGGACATGAAGTAAAAGACACTAAAGTTTTTATCTCAGGTCAGAAGCGAGGCGTTACCCGAAGTATTAAAAAGGCATTAAAACGGCGCAGTGCGATTGAGCCTGAAATCGGTCATATGAAAAACGATGGCCGTTTAGATCGCTGCTACCTCAAAGGTGCAGTCGGTGATGCCATTAATGTGGTTATGGTGGCCGCTGGACATAACTTAAGAAAGAGCATCAATAAGCTCCGGCTTTTGTGGCTCAAAATTATTTCCGGTTTGATGGGGTCTTTTATCAAACCAGGGCAATCAGCTGCTTTAAACCTGGCTTGATGTCAGACTTAAAACGGTATTATTCAGGTTGAACTAGTTACCATATTCATCTAAGTTTAATACATTATCTATGATTTTTGTCAAGGTTTGTTGATAATAGTCAGTTAAAATTATTTTTTAATAATTTTTTTAACATTAACCAAAGCCTGATTCTGGGCAAACTGAATGGTTAGTGTCTGTCCGGTTTTTAATGATGCAGCAGACTGCACCAGTCGGCCATCCTGATCCTTGACTAGGCTGTAACCACGCCCTACAGTGGCCAGCGGACTGTAGGCATCCAGTTCCCGGGCCAGAAAGGCCAGTTTCTGCTGCAGTTTTTCAAACTGCGGGCTAAGGCTGTGCTGCAGGCGCTGCTGCAGATAGTCCAGGCGGAGTTGCTGTTGTTTAAGCAGGTGTGCCGGAGAATGCTGCTGCAGTCGTGCTTCCAGGGTATGCAATTTTTCCTGGCGTGACTGCAGCTGTGTCAGCAGCAGGGTTTCCATTCGGCTGCTTAAATCATCAATTCTAAAAGCAATATCATCCAGATAGCGGCCGGGGTGTTTCAGGCGTTTGCGCAGCCAGTCCAGTTGCTGCTGCAGACTTTCCAGATAGCGCTGTATTCGATTTGTTAACTGAGCTTCAACCGCTTCCAGCCAGTTCAGCCATTCCTGTTGATCAGGGCTGATAAGCTCGGCAGCGGCAGAAGGGGTGGGTGCACGGACATCGGCGACAAAATCACAGATGGTAAAATCCACTTCATGACCCATGGCACTGACCACAGGAATAGGACAGTCATAAATGGCTCTTGCCAGCGGTTCATTATTAAACGCCCATAGGTCTTCAATAGAGCCGCCTCCGCGACCGATAATAAGTACATCGCAGACACCGTGCTGCTGGGCCTGCTGCAGTGCTTTTAATAATTGTTCGGGAGCTTCATCACCCTGTACCTGGGCAGGGTAAATAACTACAGGCAGGCCGGGAAAACGGCGTTTTAAAACATGAAGAATATCATGCAGAGCCGCGCCGGTCGGGGAGGTAATAATACCCACACAATGTGGATATTCCGGCAGGCTCTGCTTGTGAGTTTCATCAAACAGGCCTTCGGTCTGTAGTTTCTGTTTCAGCTGTTCAAAGGCCCGTTGCAGAGCACCGATGCCGGCATCCTCCATGGACTCAACAATCAGCTGAAAGTCCCCCCGTGCTTCATACAGACTGACCCGGGCTTTAAGCAGTACCTGGGAACCTTCTTCGGGAGAAAAGTTCAGCCGTTGGTTATTATGCCGGAACATGGCACAGCGCACCTGGCTCTGATCATCTTTAAGGGTAAAATACCAGTGTCCGGAACGGGGGCGTGCTAGGTTGGAGATTTCGCCGGTCACCCAGACGGCAGGAAAATTATATTCCAGTACGCTTTTGACATTATGGGTAAATTCAGAAACACTCAGCGGTTGAGAGTATGATGCTGTATTAGAGAACTCGGACATGGGCACATCATACCTAAGCAGCGATTAAAAGTGAATTTTGACGGGAGTGTTTTGATATCTTCTCATCTGCTCTTAATAATAAGAGACAGAGAGGCGAAGGGTGTATGGGGTTGTCAGCTTGAAAGTAATAAAAGAAACAGAAATATGAGCAAACAAAACAAACGTTTAAACAGGAGCTTTTTTAATAATAAAACCACTCTGGAACTGGCGCAGGACTTATTGGGCAAGGTGCTGGTACATAAGAGTCCTGCCGGGATTATTAAAGGGATTATTAATGAAACGGAAGCTTATTCCCAGGATGAAGAATCCTGTCATGCTTTTGGCGGCAAACGCAGCAAGCGTAATGAGGTGATGTTCTGGCGGGCCGGACATCTGTATGTCTATTTTACCTATGGGATGCATTACTGCATTAATATTGTTACCGGTGAGCCAGATCGGGCCGAAGCGGTTTTGATCCGTTCTGTGCTGCCGCTGGAGGGGCGGGATATTATGCTGCTTAACCGCAAAGGACGGCATAAAAACTTGGCCGACGGCCCTGCTAAACTGGCCATGGCCTATGGTTTTGATAAAGCCCACAATGGTGTGGATTTGCTGGACAGACAGTCAGACATTTATCTGGAAGAGCAGGGCTATAAGCCGGAAGAGGTTACGCAAACTGAGCGGATAGGTATCTCCAAAGCAAAAGAACTGCCCTGGCGTTTTGTCTGCCGCAAATGCCTCCAGTAAATGTACTTTTCGGTTTTACTTTTTCTGTTTTTTATGGTTTTCCAGAACAGGAAAATAGACTATAATACTCTGTTATCTATTTAAATTCACCTTGAAGGATTTCCCTTATGCGAATCGTTGAAGAAGCACTTACCTTTGATGATGTCTTATTAGTTCCGGCCTTCTCAGAAGTCCTGCCTAAAGGAGTTGATTTATCAACTCGACTAACCCATGATATCAAACTCAATATACCTATGGTAACCGCAGCTATGGATACGGTTACTGAGCACCGTATGGCCATTGCTATGGCTCAGCAGGGTGGTATTGGTATTATTCATAAAAATATGACTGCTGAAGAACAGGCACGGGAAGTAATGAAGGTTAAGAAACATGAAAGTGGGGTGGTTAAAGATCCCATTACGGTTTCTCCGAACCAGTCTATTCGCGAAGTGATGGAACTGACTCGCATTAACAATATTTCCGGGGTTCCGGTTGTGGAAGGTGATAATCTGGTCGGTATTGTGACCAGTCGTGATTTACGTTTTGAAACTCATCTGGATGATGCCATCAGCAGCATTATGACACCAAAAGAAAAGCTGGTGACTATTAACGAAGGTGCGAGCAGACAGGAAGCAATGGACTTATTGCATCAGTACCGTATTGAAAAGGTATTGGTCGTTAATGATGCCTTCCAGTTACGCGGTATGATTACGGTAAAAGATATGCAGAAAGCCACGGATTATCCCTGGGCCTGTAAAGATGAGCAGGAACGCCTGCGTGTTGGGGCTGCAGTCGGTGTGGGCGCAGATACAGATGAGCGTGTTAAGGCACTGGTTGAAGCTGGAGTGGATGTATTGGTGGTTGATACCGCCCATGGTCATTCCAAAGGCGTGATTGATCGGGTGGCATGGGTTAAACAGAATTTCCCTCAGGTACAGGTGATTGGCGGTAATATTGCTACTGCAGCTGCAGCCAGAGCACTGGTGAACGCCGGTGCTGATGCGGTTAAAGTGGGTATTGGCCCTGGTTCCATCTGTACTACCCGTATTGTGGCCGGTGTCGGTGTACCGCAAATTACGGCTATCAGCAATGTGGCCCAGGAACTGGAAGGTACTGGCGTCCCGCTGATTGGTGACGGTGGTATTCGCTTTTCCGGTGATTTCGCCAAGGCTATTGTTGCCGGTGCTTCCTGTTGCATGTTCGGCAGTGTGTTTGCCGGTACCGAAGAAGCGCCGGGTGAAGTGGAACTGTTCCAGGGCCGTTCCTACAAATCTTATCGTGGTATGGGCTCCATGGGCGCCATGTCTCAGCAGCAAGGTTCCAGCGACCGTTATTTCCAGGAAAGCAGCGATGCAGACAAGCTGGTTCCAGAAGGCATTGAAGGCAGGGTACCATATAAAGGTGCTATGCAGCCGGTGGTACACCAGATGCTGGGCGGCCTGCGTTCTTCCATGGGCTATACCGGCTGTGCGGATATTGAAAGCATGCGCAGCAAGCCGGAATTTGTCCGGGTCACCAATGCCGGTATGGTTGAAAGCCATGTCCATGATGTTACTATTACCAAAGAAGCGCCCAATTACCGGACCTGATTTCCGGTTAATAAGCAGCTCATAACATCACTATAAAAGGTCGGTATATCCGGCCTTGTTTTTTAACTGCCTTTTTAAAAACAGCCTAATTTGAAATACAGGAAAACCCATGACGCAAAATATTCATGACCACCGAATTCTTATTCTGGATTTTGGTTCTCAATATACCCAGTTAATAGCCCGGCGAGTACGTGAAATTGGGGTTTATTGTGAAATACATCCTTCCAACTATGCGGCTGAAGCCATTAAGGAATTTGACCCTAAAGGGATTATTCTTTCTGGCGGTCCTGAAACCGTAACGGCTACCGATACGCCAAGAGCGGCTGATATTGTCTTTGAACTGGGTGTTCCTGTGCTAGGGATCTGCTACGGTATGCAGACAATGACGGAACAGCTGGGCGGCAAGGTGGAAAACGCCGATCACCATGAATACGGTTATGCCCAGGTCAGAGCCCGCGGCCATACCCAGTTGTTAAAAGATATTGAAGATCACGTTACTGAAGAAGGCTACGGTATGCTGGATGTGTGGATGTCTCATGGCGACCGGGTTGTGGAAATGCCGGAAGGCTTTAAACTCATGGCCAGTACCGACAATGCACCCATTGCTGCCATGGCGGATGAAACCCGTCATTTTTACGGCAGCCAGTTTCACCCAGAGGTTACCCATACCAAGCAGGGCAAACGTATTTTTGAACGTTTTATTGTGGATATCTGCGGCTGTGATACCCTGTGGACCCCGGGAAATATTATTGAAGACAGTATAAAAAACATCCGTGCCAAAGTTGGCAGCGATGAAGTGGTTTTAGGGCTGTCCGGCGGGGTGGATTCATCGGTGGTGGCAGCCTTGCTGCATAAGGCCATTGGTGAGCAACTGACCTGTGTGTTTGTGGATAACGGTTTATTACGCCTGCATGAAGGCGGCCAGGTTATGGCCATGTTTGCCCAGCATATGGGGATTCGTGTACTGCGGATCGATGCTGAAAAACGTTTTCTGGATAAATTGGCCGGTGTCAGCGATCCGGAGCAGAAGCGTAAAATCATCGGTCATGAATTTATTAATGTGTTTGATGAAGAAGCCGGTAAGCTGACCAATGCCAAATGGCTGGCACAGGGTACCATTTATCCCGATGTGATTGAATCCGGCGGTCAGAACGGCACAGCTCACCTGATTAAGTCCCATCATAATGTCGGAGGCCTGCCCGATGATATGGAACTGGGCTTGGTAGAACCCCTGCGTGAACTGTTTAAAGATGAAGTCCGGGAACTGGGCCTGGAGCTGGGCCTACCCTACGACATGGTCTATCGCCATCCTTTCCCCGGCCCGGGTCTGGGTGTGCGTATTCTGGGTGAAGTAAAAAAAGAATACGCCGACATTCTGCGCCAAGCTGATGCCATTTTTATTGAAGAACTGCATAAAAACGACCTCTACCATAAAGTCTCACAGGCCTTTTCTGTCTTTTTACCAGTCAAGTCGGTGGGTGTTAAAGGCGATGGCCGCTGTTATTCCTATGTCATTGCCCTGCGCGCCGTAGAAACCATTGACTTTATGACCGCCCGCTGGGCCCACCTGCCTTACGAAGTTCTGGAAACCATTTCCAGCCGGATTATTAATGAGGTAGATGAAGTCACCCGCGTCAGTTACGATATTTCTTTCAAGCCTCCCGCTACGATTGAGTGGGAATGATGGGGTTTGTAACATATTGAAATTAATGGTAAAAACAATCAAATTGATAATATAATCTGCATCATCAATAGTATATATCATGGTGTTTTTTATGGGTAACGCTCAGATGCCAGTTCTTGATCATTGGTGGTGTTATTATGGATTGTAATCGCGCCATGAGATGGATATGGTAACAGCCTGACTGGCCAGATTTTCGCTATGAAAAGCGAATGCTTGAAGACCGGGAATTTGAATTTCGTCTGAACTCAGAGCGCTTGGTTGGTCGCTTTGATGCGCTTCCTATGGTGTCCCAAGAAGATGCTACGATCGACTTGATGCTTTCTGAAGCCATCAAAACCAGCGCGGTTGAGGGCGAGGATCTGGACAGGGAATCTCAGGTCATCACTACTGTCTTTGATAGCATCGGATATGCTACCGGAGAACATAGACCAGAAAGCAGCGGGGGCTGCTTTGCTGCTGGTGGACGTCCGCAAAAACTAGCAAACATCCCTGACGCATGAACTGCTGGGCAAGTGGCAATCCATGGCTGTTCCAGAGCAGCGTTATACGTCACTTCTACGGGGCGCATACCGCACGATCCTTCGCACATGCAAATTGTGAGTGGGCCTTACGGTTGGGAAAAGGTTCACTATGAGGCCCCGCCAGCAGCTAAGGTGCCTGATGAAATGGCCAGATTCATCGACTGGTACAACCGGACCAGTCCCTTGAATGAGGATAAGAAGGTCCCCGGGATTGCCCACCTCTGGTTCGAGGTGATTCATCCCTTTGACGATGGTAATGGGAGAGTCGGCAGGGCGATTGCTGACCATGCACTTTCTCAGTCTCTCGATTATCCCACTACGGCTTGTTTAGCCACGGCGATAGAAGCGGATAAAAAGTCCTATTATCCGCAACTGGAGAACGCGAGCCGTGGATGCCTTGACGTCAATGTCTGGCTGGATTACTTCGCAGACACCATCATCAAGGCACAGAATATTGCTCGGGAAGAAGTGGATTTTGTACTGGCCAAGACACGTTTCTACGAAGTCTATGGTGATCAGCTGAATAAGCGGCAGGCGAAGATGGTGTCGAGAGTGTTCGCGGAGGGCCGAAAATGTTTTGAAGGAGGTATAACAACTAGGAAATACGAAGCGATTACCAAGTGCCCAAACAGAACAGCCAGTCGTAATCTATCTGATCTGGTTGCCAAGGGGATCATTGTGCCGCTACCGGGTGGTGGCAGAACAACGCGTTATGAGTTGACTGTTGTTGAGCCGGACGGATTGGGTTCTAAGGGGAATGATTGACTTTGTGACTCAGCGATTTCTGTGTCAATTAGAAAGATTTTCTGAGTATGGTATTTTTCATGCTATTATCGTTTAGCAGGAAAAAAAGCCATTGAATAAAAAAGACAAAAAAGGATTATTGATAATCAAGAGTGGGAATGATTTCGGATGTGGCATGATTAATTTTTTATATTCACGTCATTTTTGTGTGGAATATGGCGTGAAAGATAAGAAGTGACAGGTAGTGTGAATGGGAAACAGTCATGTATCTGTACAAAATAAAGATAAGCAGGATGAGTTATGGATGCACCAGGCTTTAATGCTGGCGCATAAGGCGGCACAACTGGATGAGGTGCCGGTGGGTGCGGTGCTGGTTAAGGATAATCAGTTGCTGGCTGAGGGCTGGAATCAGCCTGTTGCCGGGCATGATCCTACGGCCCATGCGGAAATTATGGCTATTCGCCGGGCTGCTCAGGTTGAGCAGAATTATCGGCTGCCGGGTACTACTTTGTATATTACCATTGAGCCCTGCAGTATGTGCGCAGGAGCAATTGTGCATGCCCGTGTTGAGCGGGTGGTGTTTGGGGCTGTAGAGCCTAGAGCCGGAGCCGCAGGCAGTGTACTGAATTTATTACAGAACAGTCAGTTTAATCATCAGGTGGAAGTACAGTCAGGGATGCTGGCTGAAGAGTGTGGGCAGATTTTAAAGGATTTTTTTCGTTTGAGAAGGAAAAACAGGCAGAAATAAGCGGTTAAGATTAAGGTAGTTCTCATGTGAATCATGGGAACCCGATTATTAAAATTACTTGTCTTTAATATCCAGTAATTCAATATCAAATATCAGTGTAGCTCCGGGTGCAATAACCGGGGCTGAGCCTTGGTCACCATAGGCCAGATACGATGGGATAGTTAGGCGCCATTTTGAACCCACGGGCATCATCTGCAGGGCTTGGCTTTTTGCCGGTACCTTCTTTTAAAATTTCGTACTGCAGGCCGGATTCAGTCGTTACCACCCCTTCTTTTTTAGCATTTTCATCCAGGTAGGCTTTACCTTTTGCTTTATTGGATTCAGCCGCTTTAGCGGACTGTTCCTGAATTTTCTGGTTAATGGCAGAAAAAGCCGCCTGCATTTCGTTTTCTGAAAAACGCATGGGCTTGTTATTGAAAATATCACTTAAGCCTATTATCAGAGCATCTAGGCTGAAACCTGGAAAAGACTGACCCTTGACCTGCTGACCTAATTGCAGACCGATACCATAGCTGACTTTTTCAGTATCTGTTTTAATTGTTAATTCTTCGTTACTCATAATGACCACTCGGTTAGTCGGCTCAGGTTTTTGAAATAAAAAGCCGGCGTTTAAAAACGCAGAACTATAACATGAATTACAGGTGATTTATTCAGGTTTGGTCTTTGTAAAGTTTAAAATCTGCGGTAAACAGGTATTTGGGCGTAAAGTTGCTGTTTTTAACCGTTTCGGTATTACAGTACTGAACCTGATTTCTACCGGCCAGCTTGGCCTTCTGAACGGCAAAGTCAACACATTGCAGTACTTCTTCCAGGGGTTGATTATCCTGCACAATAGCAAAGCCGATACTAACTGTAATACCGAACTTGTGGTTCTCAAACTTGAAAACATGTTCAGAAATAGCGTTACGTATGCGTTCAGCGGTAATATTGGCAGCATGCAGCTCTACCTCCGGCAGAATAATAAGAAACTCATCGCTATTATAACGGGCCAGGAAGTCAGTGGGGCGGATGGCGTGTTCCAGCAGTCGGGCTATCTGTATCAGGGTTAAATCACAGATATGTGCGCCATAGTTCTGACTGATGGAGCCCAGGTGATCCACATCTATCAGCATCAGACTGTAACGGGTGTTGTAACACTGGTGGCTGCTGTGCTCATCGGTCAGACGAGTGATCAGGCTGCGCTTGTTATTTAACTGGGTCAGATCATCCTTCTGTGATAATGCCGCGAGAATATCCTTATCATCTTGCAGCATTTGAAATAGTCGGTTATAGGTCTGGGCAATAAACTCAAACTCCCGGTAGGCGTTCAGTTTTAAAGGGGTAAAGGACTGGTCTCTGGAAAAATTAGAGGCCCATTGTTCCAGTTTAACGATAGGTTCGAGAATAGAGCGGTTAAGCATCATAATGGTGGCAAGGGTTGAAATATACACCAGCAGAAATACAAAACTGATCAGAAGCAGGGTGTTAAGTTTTAACTCCTTGGCTTTTAAATGACAGCGCTGGAAGAGTGAAGTGTCGGCAGGATGGCGTGAAGGGCCTTTGCTGGCCAACAAGTTTACCAGCCCCCTTGTTCTCTCCGGTCCGGCGGGTGCCGAGTGCACCAGCTCCGAAGGGGACTACTGCCCGCCTCCGTCTTCAGATGTTGCTTTACGTCCACAGAGACCGTCAGAGCGCAGGAGCTGTGTGAAAGTCGAGGTGGACGTCCTGGGCTCCCGTCCCTAATAAACCTACGGTTTCTGTGGACGTAAAGCAAGACTTCAACAGAGACCGTATATGGACTATTAGGGACGGGTTTTCATCCCTCGGTCCAAACATGAACGAGTGAAACTTTTTCGGCTTAGTATTCTTCTCCTCAGAACAAACCCCTCCTCACCCAGCCACCCCCGTTCCGCCCAGGAGCCGGTTTAATGAACACGGTTATAAGCTATGCTAGCGGAAAGCCCTCTGACCCACTGCGCAGTTATAGTTATGTGCACGATTCGAATTTGCGACAGCCCCGCCAAATCGCGGCCACGATGCACAAAATGCTGTCGGTTACAACTGTGATAGCGTAAGGCCGTCTATATTTAAGTGTGACTGGAACCCCACAGGATTTTCCTTCACATCGCTACAAACTGACACAAAATGAATCTCCAGTCACACGCTGAAAAGTACCTGTTGCATAAAACCGCAAAGCGATCATTATTTGCATTGATTAATAATAATAGTAATGTAAAATATAAAATATAAAAAAAAAGGCGTCACAATTTTCCGCAAAACAACAAAGACACGGAACGAAATAAATAAAAAATAATAATAAAAAATAAGAGCTCAAAATGCTTCAGTTACAGTTTTCACAGAGTACACCATAAAATGCAAAAAAATAATAATAATTTAAAATTAAAAAAGGCTCTAAAGAAGTACAATAAAACACGCAAGTACAGCTCCGGCCACCAACAAGAGCAGACGAACTCCCCTTTGTCGATGCGAGGTACTGCAAATCATTAAACTCATCGATTGCCTCAAGGACTTCACGGCGTCCAAAAAACCCAAAAACGATGAAATAATCCTAGGTCATTGTACACGCAGTGGTTTTATTCAGTCACCAAATTTACGATCTCTTACGAGTCGGATTGTGCACGTGTACCGAACCGGTCTTTTGGCGGCCATCATGAATCTCGATGATGATGATAAGTTGATGCTTAATGTCCTCAGATGTCATTTGACATATTAGGGACAAGTTGTGACCAATGCCGAAGCACGGTTCAATAAAAGCCACATACGTAAGGTGTATGCGTGTTTAGCTGTAACCTGCCACCTGCACTTTGGCAGAATGACCGGGATTTTTTACGTGCTACTGTGGTAACACGGGGGTGAAACGGATACCGAAATAAGAGTCAGCACAGAAAGTCGACCCTGGAGAAGAAAATTCTCCCGCCGTTCCAGCAGGGATTCGAACCCGCGACCTTTCAGTCACGAGTCCGGCGCTCTAACCACTGAGCTATCCCCGCCCCAATGAATCTCGTATCAAACAGCTGATTTTGTACCCAGCGGCAAGCTAAGGCCAGCGCAAGGGGGGGGGGGGGGGGGGGGGGGGAGAGGTGTTATAAACTATGACCGTGATTAGGATGTCGATAGCCACTGTAACCGCTTTATTGGCCACAGAAATATCGCTTTGCGCTGTTATAGTTTATAACCATCGCTTACGACGGCGTAAATGGCGTTATAACCGCTCTATTAACCGGCTCCAGGTGCCCTAGGTGTGGAGGGACGTGGTTCCGTACACCCAGTGGCACCAAATGAAGCCGTGCCTTATTCCGGGGTAGCGATTGGCCCACCGATTAGAGAGAGACAGGTGCATAAACAGCCGTCATGGTTGACTGGGCGTTAAACCCGTTATCTGTGTGTCTAGCATGACACCGTTAGGCCAGCTTGCTTTGGGCCAGGCAGAGACAGGCTGTAGTATCTCTGGTCAAGGGAACTTGGACCCAGCTGGCTTCGTTTTACTTTCAGCTTTCCAGGCCGAGGTATGTGATGTAGCGGGTATGTGATCCACCCACCCACAAATTAACAGGCTTGTGATTTTTTTTTTTTTTTTTTATTTTATTTTGTTTATTGTGAGCGAAACTGTATACAGTTTACACACGCGCGCGCACACACACACACACACACACACACACACACACACACACACAGAGTTGTTTTTTTGAAGGGGGGGGGGGGGGGAATTATAAAGGAATCAGAGGAGCTCTTAAAGAATTGGGTACAGCAGAAATGCATCTCATTTTACGTTTCCATTCATGGCTGTGGGGATGTTTTGTTCCATCTGAGATTTTAATCGCAATCAACAAAATCGTTTTTGTTCATGTATTATATATATAACTACAGTCAGATAAACCTTATTCACAATTATATACATGTATAATTATATACACTTGACCATTCAAAACCTTATTCGCAGTTATATGTATAATTATATACACTTGACGATTCATGCGAGAGTGTAATCACACATCCGTTTTGCTAATACCCGCAGTTACTTGATTTTCTTTTCAAACATGTGTCTATAGTCGGCCAACAAAACATCAAAGTCCAGATCATTTTTGTTTGCTGGTGGTGGTTTGTTGTTTCTTGTTTGTTAGTTGTTGCTTTTTTGTTTGTTGTTTATTTTATTTATTATTGTGTGTGTGTGTGTGTGTGTGTGTGTGTGTGTGTGTGTGTGTGTGTGTGTGTGTGTGTGTGTGTGTGTGTGATATGTTCAGTTCAATGGATCCTACAGAACTGTGGACGTTTTAGGTTAAGCTAGATTATGTATTGTATCCCTATTGGCTTTTGCACAGTACATGTGACGTGATAACTAAAAGTGGGATACTGCAAGTAATGAAATTAATCGATAAGTCATCTTTCAACTTGCGGGCGTGGGATGTTTACAGACTGTCTCACCTTTCAGTCCTTTTTACCGAAGGACAGAAAGACTCTTCAGACAAACGGGTGGGGAGTGTAAGGAGCCTGTGACAAGCGGCTGACAAACAAAGGTGTACAGGAGTACCGGCCTGAGAAATCGGCAGGCATTAGGGGGCAGATCCAAAGCGGCAAGAATTGGACATTATAACGCACTGTCGCCTCCCTTTCCCATTCGCCTCTGGTTGCCATAGCAATTCAGGGGTGAGGTGGTGGTGGGAGGGAGGGGAGGGGTTGAGACTTTATGCCCCAGGAATGAGATAAGAGAGTGGAAAGAGAGGGGAGAAATGGAACCAGCCCAGGAAGGAGGGAGAGAGAGAGAACGAAAGAAAAAATCGACCTGGTGGGAAAGAAAAAGTTGGGTTGTCAGCACTGCGCTGGAGGAGAGGAAATTACTTTGTAAGCCGTCAGGGGGATTTTTTTTTTAGGGGGCTAATTCTTGGGGGTTTCACATTCTAAACAAAGTGTCTTGCCTTTCATTGGCACGCAAGAAGATAGGCTGGTTTTTTGTTTCCTCTTCTTCTTCTTCTTCTCCTCTCTTCCCTCCCTTCCCACCCTCTCTACCCTCCCCAGGAAAAAAAGACACTCCCCCCCCCCCTTCCCCCCATCTTTTGTCCGTCCTGGCCTGGTCTTACAATGTGATCCGAAAAGGGTTGTTGAAATTGAAACAGAAAAAGCATTGCTTGCCGACTGGAAAAGAGATGAATAGGCGTGTTGTTGTTGGATAACTTCACACCTCTTGTGCTGAGCTCCTTATGTTTTTCAAGAGAGGCCCAAAACAAGCTGGGTGAAATCAAAGACGAAAGATTGCTACAGGAAGATTTTTTTCTTTTTTTCTTTTGTCTTTTTTTCCAACTGTGAGTTGTAGCTCTTTGTTTGTTTGGGGTTTTTTCTGCAAAGAGAGTGTCATTTCAGGGATGCAGTCTGGATTAAAAATAAAAAACAAACAAAATAACATGTGAAGCTGGGGTAAACAGGAGAACGATGGGAGGAGAATAATGAAACCGAAAAAGAGGAAGGGAAAAGTTTTGCTTTCAGGAATTTGCAAAGAAGGGGGTTGCAGTTTAAAAAAATAATGATTTTGCATGATGAAACATTACATACATAGAGAGAGAGAAGCCGACAGGGATGTAGAAGAAAAAACAAAACAGACGGGGATGTAGAAGAGAAAACAAAACAAAAACAACAAATAATTTATTGTTAAGGAATTATATGTAGGTCCGGAAGGCCTTGAACTAAGTAAGTCTGGAAGAAGAAAGAAAGAAACAAAGAAGAAAATCTGACTCTTTTTATTGAGCTGAGCTGATTCAGAATTTTGCTCAAAACAGAGAGCAGCGGGGTTTCCCAACATCTGATCCTGGCGAGAACCTCTGTTATCTTGGTTGCCTGGGTCAGACACATGTTTTGTTACTCGATGACCACCGGCACACAATGGTGAAAGATACCAGCCTAATACTTTTCTGGGTGAAGAGGACGCACCAGCTAAATGAAAAAATGTATAGAGAGAGAGAGATCATCGCTGGCGGCATGGGAGAATATTCTCGACCAACACACCTAAGAAGCTGTAAATGGAGACGTATTCAAACAAACTGAAATAAAGTCCTGTTGTGCTGTCATTAATTAGCAATAATATTTTGATGTTAAAAAGAACTGTAATGTCAACAGTCAAGCTGACTCACGTCTAGCTGTTCGTTATATTCACAGTGATTGCCTTTTGAACAGTAAACTCCAGTATTACCTTTCAGGGAAAAGCACTGACGAACATGTAGATCTGCAGAATTCAGTACAAGGATGGAGGATATATTGGAATCATGTTATCTAGGTGTCAGGGTTTTGTCCAAAAGACATCTTCTGAACCACCAGAGCTTCTTTCAGCCAGATCTAGCAGGCTGATGTAGTGATCATCATTAGACGAAGGGTCATGTCAAACAGATTGGACTGCTGTTTTCCAGGCTATCACAGCGAAGGCTGAATCCTCAAAACGAACCGTTCTTATCTTCGGAACAAGTGAACCTTGTGTTAGCAAACTTGGTATACTGGTGTGTTGTTTTGAGTTGGAGCTATTTTATGGAAAGTGTTTTTGATTGCTATCTTCAAGATGAAAATGAAGTGAGGCTTCAGAATCTCTATGACTGCATCATCTTGTATCTTTTAAACCACTAGCCTCTTTATTTACACCTTGCTTGACGTGCTGGTCAGTTATTCACAGGTCAAGGGTGCAGGGGATCTTACCACACGTGGCCACACACCTTTCTGTTGCAGGAGATCTTAGCACACGTGGCCATACACCTTTCTGTTGCATGGGGCTCTCAGCACACGTGGCCACACACCTTTCTGTTGCAGGGGATCTTACCACACGTGGCCGCACACCTTTCTGTTCATTGCTGTGTGAGTTGACAAAACGTTTGTGGAGACAGTGTGGACATTGTTGCGATGACGGGAGACAGACTGTGAGTGACGTGTTTGGTGTGTGTGCAGGCCTGGTGAACCATGTGCGGCCAGTGGTGGCGGTAACCCCTCCCTCCACGACGGCAGCTGCTCTGTGCAATGGGGGTGTCCCGACAGTGACCGTCAAGCCCACCACCACCACCCCAGCCACCCCCATCGCCACAGTCACCGCCAACACTGTGACCACCATCACCTCCACCACCACCACCACCCCTACTGCCATCACTCCATCCATCGTCACCACCACCGCGTCTGCCTCTTCCTCTTCCACGCTTCCTTCCACGCTTCCACCATCCTCCGCCCTCCCACCCTCCGCTCTCCCACCCTCGGCGTCCCAAAAGAACATCCCGACCGCTGCGGCGACGCCTATACGACGGCCCACGCCAGGTTCTCCGTTGTCTCAGAAGCCCATCTCCGCCACACCTTCCAGCGTCAGTAGCCACCACAGCAAACCTCGGCCGGTACCCGTGTCGGCAACCCCGCCAGTGGGCCACCACGACCGGCCCAAGGCCACCACCCCCATCTCGCGCACACCTCACCGAGACGACCATCTCCACCACCACTCCTCAGCCAGCAGAGAGCGGGAGAGAGAGAGGGAAAGAGAGCGGGAGAGGGACAGGGAAAGAGAGCGGGAGCGAGAGAAGGACGCTGCCTCGGCCCATTCCGCTCACTCCGTGCACTCCGTTCACCCTGTCCACTCGGCTCACCACCCGGGGCCCAGCTATCCACCCGGTCTCGCCTTCTCCAAGCCTCTGTGGCCCAGGTAAGGCACCGCTGCTAGCCGGCTACCACCCGTCTCTGTCTTGCAGTCTCTGAGAAATTAGACCAGCAGGCCTCACTCTGCCTGCACAGGTATACAGTGTGTGTCGGTGAATGTTTCAGTAATTAAAGTTATTCAAAATGTATGAGAAATGTTCATGACTGAATGTTTTTTTTTTAAAGAAGTATAGAATGTATATTGCTGTCCTTCCAACTTTGATGCGATTTTTGTTGGACTCTGAGACTCTGTCTAACCGTGCGCTGTGGTGGTTGTTTCAGTGGCCCGTCTGTGTCTCTGTACAGTCACACCCCCCACCCCCACCTGCCCCCCTCCCCCCTTCATTCGCTGCACCACGCCCCAGGCTTTGGACACCACCCCCTCCACTCCCATCCCCACCCGCCTCACTCGCACCCCCACTCCGCCGTGCCCCATTCCTCCCACGGAATGTTCGCACCCCCCATCCCGCCAGGACCCTCCGTGCTGTCATCCGGCCTCTCCTCCGCTCCGGCCGCCTCCTCCCTGGGGGCGGAGATTCTGCGAGGTAGGAGTGAGTGAACATTTACACTTCTTCCCATCCCTGTTGTAATGACGATGAGAACTGCTGATGATGCTCTTGTCTCCTGCATTTCAAGTAGCTGGGAGTGTAATACACTGATCCACTCTGACAGCTCCACTCTCAAGTTTGGCAACTAAATTGGGGGGGGGGGGGGGGGGGGGGGGAGAGAGATTACAAAGAGACGGAGACATTTATAACAAAAAGAAAACACCTGCAGGTCATCAGATTGACGCCGCCCTAGCACAGATGTCATGGTTGACAGGGCATTAAAAATCAGATTTCAATATATAATAAAGATTTGAAATTTAAAGCGTTAACATTGCAAGTCTGATGTGCATTTCTGCCAATGACCTGATGAGGCCTGTTCAGGTGAAAAAATTTCAAATCTGAAATACATTTTACTTTTTTAAATTTTTATGCCATGTATATTAGTTATTACCAGAAGATAAAAATTGATCGGAGTTTAGTTCTGTAATACGGTTTTATGGGCAGTGACAGCTGTAGTGTTTTTAAATGGGTTTTCCCCCATACAATATACAGTTTATTAGTAGAAGATACTCACTGATTGAGAAATGGTGTGTCACTTTGTGTGCAAAGGGCAGCGTTTGTGTCCAGTAAGTACAAGAGGGTTGCTGAAAGTGCTGCAGGTTGTTGACACGTGTGGCTTGCTGTCCCAGGGCAAGACTTCCTTCACCAGGATTTGAACAATCGCTTATTGGCGGCTCACCGCGGCCCGGAGTCAGGACCGCTGCCACCCTCGCCATTCCTACGCACGGCCGCTGAGGCAGCTGCCCACAACCACCATCAGCATATGCACAACCACCAACACATGCACCAACACAACAGCTTCAATGGGCTGGGGCAGCCCTCCTCTCTCGTGCCCACCCCTCCCCCGCATCTGGTGAGTGATCTCGTCATCGGCATCGTCACCACCGTCGTCATCTTCATAATCACAGTCACCATCACAACAGCTGCAGTTTATGCCATCATTTGGTCTATAACCTCACAGTTACAGTGTCTCGCGAATATTTAAGATTATTTGATTTGTGACAAGTTTTGTCTCTTTGTCTTTTCTATCTTTCTTTTGGTTTGTTAAAAAACAAAACATGTTTGTTACATTTATATTTCAGTTTGACAAGGTTCCAAAGTCGCCCTTTGAGTCAGGCCTGTATCGACCCGGGGTGAGTTGGACCCTTGCCACAGTTCCACTGATGCCCCTCAAATAACAGCAGTCAAAACAAACAAAAAAAGAAAAAAGATTTTTTTCATTTGAGCCACATTTCCCAAGTTACTTTGCAAAGAATAAAAAAGATGGGGCGGGGGGAGAAAGACCAAGGGATGTTAGACGATGTTTGAGATTGTTGTTAACTAAGGCGAACTGTATTGGATTTTGAACAGGTTGAGCGGACCGCTGTCACCTTTACTGACCACGTGTTCCTTGTTGTTCTGTCGCCAGTTGCTCCCAGGGTACAGCCCTGCTTTTGCCTCGCTCCTGCCGGGCCCGTCAGGCACGCTCAGCTCCAGCTTGCAGGGGGCCTTCCAACCCAAGGTATCCTCCATCTCCAACATTGGACCTGTGCCTGGCCGTCTGCACGATGCTGGTTTACCACAAAAAGTACTTACTGTAACTGTGTCGTGCTTGTCTTAACTGTTCTCTGCTCTCTCAGCAACCAGTGAATGCCTTCATGGTGGAGTTCAACAAGTTTTTAAAGTTTTTTTAAAGTCTTTGAAGGGTGTTCATCATTTTACGGTGCTAAAAAAAAATTGGGTTTTTTTTGTTGTTGGTATTTATGTTTTATGTATACATATGCCAGTTTTGTCTGCCTATGACATTTGGAATTTTAGAATTGTCTAGTAGAATCATTGCACCCTTCTCTGCTGATACAAAGAGTTTTTTTTATATAAAAAAGGTTTTGTAGAAAAACAAGGAAAAACAGTTGGTAGAAAGACAGGAGAGTGAGGTGTAGGTAGGTAGGCCAGTGTGCTTGGTTTGCCAGCATCGGGCAGGTACTGTACAGTCAATGTGTACTGTTCCTCATGACCTTTGTGGATCACCCAGCATGCCATACTCCTTCCTGCCTCATCTCTCCGGGCTTCCCCCACCTCCTTTCCTCTCTCCAGCAGCCTGTTATCAGCAATCATCTGTCATGTCTTGTGGTAACCAAAGTTATGAGTGCATTGTCTTTGAATTCAGCACTTGTTCGTGTTTCAAGACATTCCCAGTGCTTTACTTTGGCATATGAAATTGTCATGAAACCCTGGCTTGATTCTACCCATATGAAGACTATTATTCCAAGTCCACTTGCTGACAGACACATGCTGTTGGCTAATCAGCCTTATTGGCTTGGCTGGCTGGCTTGGTGGACGGAGTTGCTGTGTGTAACATGGGTGATGGTGTTGTTGCAGTCGTTAATTCCCAGTCAGATGCTGTTGCCATTCCGGGAGAGGGAGAAGCTGCCCCCTGCACCACCGCCCAGCTCCCTTCCCCCACAGCCAAAGGTGAGTGGCCGGGCGCCGTCTGTCCTCCACACAGATTTCTCACACAGTTCTATGCTTTTTCTCGTCAGTCTGTAAGGCATGGCTTTCACACAGCTAAAAATGGGTAAATATGTGTTTAGAACATGATTCTTGCCTGTAACAAAAGTCCTTGATGTTGGCCCTTTTGGGGTGCTGTTATGTGAGATCTTTCAGATTCTGCTTAATGATGACGTGCTGTAGTAGGCATTTAAACAGGTCGATTGTGAAGGTTACAGGATTGTTTTCGTTGAAAGCTTCTTCTTTTTTTCCCCTTCTCTTTCTTTCTTCTTGTTTTTCTGAATCGACTGAGCGTTTCGCTCATCATGTTATGCCAGGCTGTCGGTATTCATACCATTAACTTGCGTGTGTTGGTTTTGTAGTGTTGACTTGCAGGTGTTGATGTTTGTACTGTTTGTTCACTTGTGTGTGTTGATTTTGTACTGTTGACACGTGTGAGTTGATGTTTTTACTGTTGACTTGCGTGTGTTGATGTTTTTACTGTTGACTTGCGTGTGTTGATGTTTTTACTGTTGACTTGCGTGTGTTGATGTTTGTACTGTTTGTTCACTTGTGTGTGTTGATTTTGTACTGTTGACACGTGTGAGTTGATGTTTTTACTGTTGACTTGCGTGTGTTGATGTTTTTACTGTTGACTTGCGTGTGTTGATTTTGTACTGTTGACACGTGTGAGTTGATGTTTTTACTGTTGACTTGGGTGTGTTCAGAAACAAGGCAAGTGGTGTGCGGTGCATGTGCGCATTGCCTGGGAGATCTACAGGCATCAGCAGAAGCAGCAAGATGGCGGGCCTGGCGCCGCTCCAAAACCGCTGGAGAAAGCAGTTGGGGATCCCCTGAGGGGGGACCCTCTGCGACCCCCCAACCACCTGATGCCCGCGACCGCCCTGCCACCATCTTCCTCGGCGTTGCTGGGGCCAGGTCAGTCACCGCTTGACCGCACACCATGCTAGGGGGGTTCCCAGTGGGACAGGGCCATTTGCTCTAATACCATGTTGTGCAACCCCCAACACACGCACACCAGCCACCAACACTCAGTGGTTGGGTTGGATTGTCAAGCCAGCTGACATGGCAGTCTACATAAATACCACAAATGGGTTGGTTAGTTTATGAAGTGCTGGAACTGACAAAGTAGACCTACCCTCCCCCCCCCCCCCCCCCCAAAAAAAAGGGGGGGGGGGGAAGAGAGAGAAAAAAAAACTCACCGGGGTTGTTTTGGTTAACAACTGTGTAAGCTGTGATGGAAGCAAACTTACTGAGAAAGACGACAAGGTATGACCAAGAAAGACCAAGTTGCAGGGGATGAATTGAGAGAGACAGACCTTGGACTGCAGATCTTCATAGCGTGTGTTTGATGAATTAAGACAGACTAGACCTTGCGCTGCAGACCTTCACACTCTAGGATGAATTAAGACAGACTAGACCTTGCGCTGCAGACCTTCACACTCTAGACTTTGCACTGCAGACCTTCACACTCTAGACCTTGTACTGCAGACCTTCACAGTGTGTGTTGGATGAACTGAGAGAGACTGGACCTTGGACTGTATGCAGACCATGACTGTGTGTTGGATGATATTAAGAGACTGGCCTTTACAGCGTGTGTTGGATGAATTAAGAGAGACTGGACCCTCACAGTGTGTGTTGGATGTGTTGCAGCCTCTGGTCCTAGTCGTCTGGATGGACTGCCGCCACACAGCTCTTCTTTCCTCAACCCTGCAGGACCACTAGGTCAGTGTCCAGTCCTGTTTTTGTTTTTTGAACACACTGCATGTGTGTGTGTGTGTGTGTGTGTGTGTGTGTGTGTGTGTGTGTGTGTGTGTGTGTGTGTGTGCGTGCTTTAAATTTAAAAATAAAAAGCCCCTTTTGTTTGAATTACGTTGATTGTCCTAATATAACCATCCTGGTTGACTTAGCATTAATTACTATGTTCCTTCCTTCTCTTAAATTGAGAAGTAAATGGATAGCTGTATGTATGTGGATGTCCTGGACGGTTTGAGAGAACATGTAATAAGCAGTAGGGCCGAGTGAAGTTGCTGTACATGTTGTGACCAGTGTGTTGAGGTGGGCTGTTTCCCTGTGTGCAGGTCTGTCGCCCTTCCCGAGACCAGCTCCCTACCCTCCCACCATGATGGGCCTCAGCTTTGGGGGGTTAGGTAAGGGTAAGGTTTTTTACGCTTTTCAGCATGGCATGCAAAACACCCACAAGCAGCACTTACACTCCTCAAGCCATACCTGTCACTGTGGGTTTCGGTCTCAGGTGTCGGCTTTTTGTTGGTGGAGCAAGGGTCTTTAATATGTCTTGATTACGGTGTAGATAGAAATGCATGTGGCATTGTCTTGCACAGGGGGTATATAATGTAATCCACAGTGCTGTACACTTCGGGGATATGTATGTGTGTAGCTTCTGTGGGCCTGATCGGTTCCCATGAAGGTGAAAGTTTACCAGTTTTAGTGTGATTGTGCAGGGAAGTTCCACCATTATGGTGAAAGTGGACTTTGTAAATTTGCATACTGCTGCTGTCAGAATGTATCAACGGTACAGGTGCATGTGGTGATTGGCCGGTACAGGGCGTTGGTAGCGTAATCACGTCGTACTACGTATCTTCTTACTCCCAGTTCAAGCTGAAGAGATGTTACTGCAGTGTTTCCATTTGTCTTGGTTTCCGAGTCAGACCGCATTGATTCTGTAGCCATTAGCCAGAAGGTCTGTGTAGACAAATGACATAAATATCCTCTCAAGGCAGGTGTTTTCTTTACATGCTGCTGCAGCACGAATCTGCGGCGGATTTGTTGTATAAGTTGTCATGGCAGTGTAACCAAAGAGTGGTTTCTTTACAGAGGGCCATATCAGACATAACCATAGAGTGCTTGTTTTACAGGTGGTTTGTTGGGTCACTAACATACATAACCATAGAGTGCTTGTTTTACAGGTGGTTTGTTGGGTCACTAACATACATAACCATAGAGTGCTTGTTTTACAGGTGGTTTGTTGGGTCACTAACATACATGACTAGAGTGCTTTACAAGTGGTTTGTTGGGTCCATCACATACTTAACTCTAGAGTGCTTTATTTGTTGGGTCCATATAGTGCTTTATTTTCAGGTAGTTTGTTGGGTCCATAGCATACATAAGTGTAGAGTGCTTTATTTACAGGTGGTTTGTTGGGTCCATAATATACATAACTGTAGAGTGCTTTATTTACAGGTGGTTTGTTGGGTCCATAACATGCATAATTAGAGTGCTTTATTTGTTGGGTCCATAACATACATAAGTGTTGAGTGCTTTAGTTACAAGTAGTTTGTTGGGTCCATAACATACATAAGTGTAGAGTGTTTTATTTACAGGTGGTTAGTTGGTCCATAACATACATAACTGTAGAGTGCTTTATTTGTTGGATCCATAACATACAGAACTGTAGAGTGCTTTATTTGTTGGATCCATAACATACAGAACTGTAGAGTGCTTTATTTACATAGAGTGCTTTATTTGTTGGATCCATAACATACAGAACTGTAGAGTGCTTTATTTACATAGAGTGCTTTATTTGTTGGATCCATAACATACAGAACTGTAGAGTGCTTTATTTACAGGTGGTTTGCTGGGCCGTGAGCTCCCTGCCCCTGCTCTGACCTCCCCACAGGACTGGAACCGTCTGCACCGGACACCCCCCTCCTTCCCCGTCTGGCCCAAGCCGGACCTGGAACGTGAAAAGGAGAAAGAGAGGGAGGCAGAACGAGAGCGAGAGAGGGAACGAGAGCGGGAAAGGGAACGGGAACGGGAGAGAGAGCGAGAACTGGAGAGAGAACGGGAGCGGGAGAAGGAGAGGGAGCTGAGAAAGGAGGAGGAGCGAGAAAGGTACCATGTCCCCGCTCTTCCTGTCTCTAGCAATGTCTGTGTGCCGTTGGCTACAGCTTACTTGCTGGGTCTCTGAATACTGGGCGCTTGGTTTAAGCTTAACACTTACAGATACACGGACTTAAAATCAGTGGAATACTTTGTTGATACTCATTGTAGGGGGTCGGTGTGAAGTGGGCCATTTATGCTTGCCCAGCCTGATGGAAGTGGTACTGGTATGACACAGTAACGGATCACTGCAGCCTTGATTTGACGCTCGTGTTCCTTTTGCAGGGAATCCAGGAGTCATCGGATAGACGACCGTGGTCGTTACAGAGAGCCGGATCTCACGCAGCCCCTGCGGTCCCGGTCTCGTTCACCTTTGCGCAACGGCAGCCTGGACCGCGGCAAGCCGGAGCTGACAATGGGGCTGGACCGGCGCCTGGACGACAAGGCGGTGCCGGGCATCAAGGTGAAGGAGGAGCGGCCGCGGGAGGAGGAGCTGATGGCGGTGGAGCGGGAGAAACTGCTGCAGAACTCCTACCTGGGGCTGGCGGGTCACCACCTCCCTCCCCACGCCGCGCCCCCGCACCTGGGGCTGGGGCTGCTGGACCGAAGCCGGATGGTGCCGCCTCACCCCTACCTACCGGGGCTGGAGCCCCGGCCCCCCGCACCCTCCCCCGCTCTCTGGAACCCCTTCGACAAGGCGTCGGAACTGAACCATCGCTTCGAGATGGAGCGGGTGGAGCGTGAGCGAATGGCTATGTTTTCACGGTTGACTGGGCCCATGGCTCTCATGGAGCAGGAGAGGATCAAGGAGCAGATGATCCGAGAGCATCACGAACGGGAAATGGAACTGCGGCGCCAGTACCTGGAGCGCTTGCCGCCCTACGAGCGCGAGAGACTGACGCTGGAAAAACTGCGTTCCGATTCTCTGGCAGCAGCGGCAGCGTCCACGCTGAGCCCCTTCAGCAGGACGATCTCGCCCATGTTTAACCACCACCTGACTGCCGGCAGCAAGAACGGCTCCCCCGCCACCCTGCCTCCCGGCATCCCCCCTCCCCTCATTCCCTCCGCTAGTGCCACCGCTCCCGCTGCAGGGCCGTCCAGGAGTCACGACAACTCCCCGTCGTCCAGCAAGACGAAGGGCTACAGTGCCGCGGACAGCACCAGTGACTTGAAGGACAAACGGGAGAGCGGGTCCACGGACCCGGACCTCCAGGCAGTGCGGTAGCAACGCCCTTCGCTGCACGTCAGACTCCGCCTCCCCTCGGATTACCCTGCCACATTGACAGCCTGACCGTGTCAAGTCTTGCAAAGGTGGTCGGAAGTGTGCAGTTCTGTGAGGTGTCTCAGCATTGGTTGCCACTTCGGTTCATTCGTGTGATCTCGGTGTTCAGGAAGAACGTGTGCTCCAGTCTTGTGATTGTGTTTACAGTGTTGTGCAGATATTCCATTGCTTTCCATTTCCCCATCAACTTGAAGCATTGTAATTGATTTGTATGCAATCGACATGGAAACTTTGTGCTGATCGAAGTGCATGTGCAATTGGGAGATATTGTGATCTCGCATCATGTTATGTGTGTGGCCAGCACAAAAAGTGACGACTGGTTGTTTGGAGTACCATTTCAGTCCTGTCCATGGGAGGTGTATTGTGTGTGAATATTTTATATTTGGTCTTTCCGCCTGGTGGCTGTGGCTAAAGACTGCTTGATGCAGACAAGCTAGGCATTTGGTCATGTGTTACACCTAATAGGAAAGGTTTGGTGTGTTTTGTTTATTTGTTGATGTGATGTTATGTGTGTATGTGCACTGATAGTATGTTCTGTTGCTTGGCTCGGCCTTCCAAGAACTGGCCGACTTCCACATGTGTGCAACACATGGATGGGTATCAGACTGGTTTTGTGACCACACTGGCCACCAGACTGGCCTGGTTGTTATCACAGCACATTGGCCTGGTTGTTGTCACAACAGACTGGCCTGGTTGTTGTCCACCAGACTGGCCTGGTTGTTGTCACAACAGACTGGCCTGGTTGTTGTCCACCAGACTGGCCTGGTTGTTGTCACAACAGACTGACCTGGTTGTTGTCCACCAGACTGGCCTGGTTGTTCTCACAACAGACTGGCCTGGTTGTTGTCCACCAGACTGGCCTGGTTGTTGTCCACCAGACTGGCCTGGTTGTTGTCACAACAGACTGGCCTGGTTGTCACAACAAACTGGCCTGGTTGTTGTCCACCAGACTGACCTGGTTGTTTTCACAACAGGCTGGCCTGGTTCTTGTCCACCACACTGGCCTGGTTGTTGTCCACCAGACTGGCCTGGTTGTTGTCACAACACTGGCCTGGTTAGACTGAATGTCTCATGCTGCATGGCTACATGCACTGTGGTTGTGTGGATGTCAGTTCAACCCAACTGGTCTGTTCTATAGTGATTTTAGTTTTGGAGTAAATCAAAGCTTGCAAGAGTCAAAATTCCAAAGGATTACACATTGCTTTGTGACACTGACAGAGACCAGAAGCAAATCACTGATGGATCTTTTTTCCTGTGGCAAAACTTTCACATGCATTTGCTTTCTTCTCTTTGACAGTGGATGATGCCAGAAAATGAATGATCAAAACCCTGACTGTTGATGAGATATTGTAAGAAGTACAAATTGTGATGTTTAATTCCAGTTGATGTGTACCACACAAGTAGATAATGATACACAGTGTGCAGATTGCACCGATCAGGGTGTTGGGGCGAGGTGGATACTGTAATTGGTGGTTAATTTGCTGGTGAAGATTATGTGTGCAGATTTGCCGCCTCAGTCCTGAAACACTACTGTTACCTGTGCTGCAGTGAGGTCTGAAGTTTATAGAGGCTTTGTATTGTGTACAGCTAAAGGAGTCCTAGCGGTGTGTCCTGCAGTACCAGCAGGGCCACATCCTGTTTTCAAAACACAAGTTCTAATGTTAAGATGCAGATGATTTTTGCCTTCAGCTTCTCATATTCTGATTTTTGAGGGCAGCCAGTCAGTGATTTGGGTTGTTGTTTTGTTTTGTTTTTCCAAAGGGGAAAGGGAGGTGTTGTTCTTTATTTGTTGGCAATAAATGATCAGTTTTTGTTTTCCATGGACTGAGTTACTTAAGGAGTCACAATCCAGTTGCAGCGGAGCCTCTTCCAGACAAAATGACTGGGACCATAAGATGGCTTCCTCCAGACTGAAATGTGTCTGACTAGCTCTCACTAGTCTCAGAAAAACAAAATGTGATGAGTACAGTAGGTGTAATTTAATCACTTTGCCATTAGCTGAATTTGTCTTGAGAGGATTCTGATGTCATTTTGTTATACAGACAGAATATGAGAAGCAGAGACATTCCAACTGATTCCATCTTTCGTTGTTGTTTCTTTCTTTGTGTGTGTGTTTGTATGTGTGTAAACACGCATTTATGTTTCAAAAATGTGTGATTGTTTGTGGATGATCCGTCTTCTCTTAGGATGAAAAGTTGTCTTTGCCCACCGTTCGCTGCTTCCTCTGTGTCTGAATAAAGTGCCATTTGTGGGAATCCCTGCTAGAAGAGGACTGTTTAATCTGCAGTGTTTGCACACAGAGTCCAGGTAAAACCACAACAGGAATCGGGACTAGTCAGGGCATCTGAAAAGGGACCGGTGGTTATTTTCAGGTGATGAGTGTTCCCTAGAAAATGTTTTGATTGACAAGCAAGTGCTGATTGTTCACAGGCTGTAGAGCTAAAACTAGTAAAACTAAAAGGCAACTTTTTCTTCTTCTTCAGCAGTGGCACGGTGACAAGTGTTGGTCATAAATTCCCAAGGACGTACTTTTTCCCCCTCTATAGTACATTGCATAAATTGTTACTTTATGTTAGTATTAATTACTTTAGTACTAAGTGTCACAGTGTGAGGTATTCCATTTATTATTTTATATAATTTTCTGTCTTATTTCTCCCATCCTTCATCCCCAGTTAATGGTTGAATGGGCGTAAAACACCAAGTTTTACTATCATCCCCAGTTGTTTATGTTTGCTGAGTATCAGCTATGGGCCATCTGTAGAACATGTTAGAGTTATTAGTATTTATACACACCATTATTAACACTGACTTGGCAAGAAGTGGATGATTTAAAAAAGAAAAGAAAAAAGCCTGATGCCATAAATGTGTGCACAATCTCCAGTAGGCAACACTTACCCAATACCAATTACCAATGCACTTTTTTCATCAATCCCAAAGTACATTTTAAATATGACTGCTGCTGTCTGCCAATTACAGAACTGCTGACTGTAGTATATCCCTTGCAGTATATCTTTTTAATATTGCTCAGATGTAATCCTGAGAAAAAATAATTGTGTGCTGCCAGAGTCAGACGGATAGAAAGCTCTCATTTTGAGGTTGAGTACAAGATCAAATACTTTGATTGGCAAGTACCAGTGGCTCTGTTGAGGAATTAAACCTTGTGTTTAAACTGTTTAGTTCCACTTACACTGACTGTGTTCGGTTTGGTTCACATTTTAGCAGTAACGCCAAGTGTTTTTTTGTGGAGTTTTTTCCCCCCTGCCCACTTGTTTTTGGGGAAAGGGGATTTTCTCTTCTTTTTTTGTTTTTTGTTGTCCCATTTATACTGTTAATGATTTAAAGATGGTAAGAAATGGCTCCAAAGAAAGTACAAAGAGATGACTAGTGTAAAGTGCCAGTGACAAGCGTCAGTGTTAACTAATCATATATGATGATTTGTAATCATGTTGCATCTACGATAAATGACATCATGATATACCGTAAACCAGGGTTAACCTCATAATGATATGTGACAATTAACATCATGATAGTTATGCCATAAACTTCACTGTTCACTTGATGTAACAGTTGACATGATATGAGCATTAAACAGTGTTATTGTTGACGATGTGATACGACATATGTCTTGAAACGGCAGCAATGCACCCCCAGATGTTTCAGCAATGGTGTCTGTACGTGTAATGTCTAGTTTCTTTTCAGAACTTACTTTATCTATTTTTGAAAGAAAAATTTATCAGTAGTAAAGACAATGCAAATTTTACAATGGATCATTTCCATGTGTCCACACTTGGGTGGGGGGTGGGGGGGAAATGTTGTTCAAAAGTTAATGTTAGCATGATTATTAGGTAAATCTGGTTCGTATCAAACATGCGTGGATAATATTGCTTTGACACTGTAGATGCTTTGACGGTTTTCCCAAAAACTCTTCGTTTTTAGCTGACCTTTTTGTTTAGCTTGCGGTAAACACCAAGTGTCGTTCTATTTTTCAATCATAGCTACATTGTGCACCATAATGTTCACAGAGTGTAACCCCTAACTAAAACCTTCAGGTTAAAATGACCGACGTTTTTCAAACTAGCGACCCATTTTGGTAGGAATGTCTCGGGATGTTGGATTATTTGTGGAGACAGGTGGATTTGTGTATCTGTGGAGATAGGTGGATTTGTGTATCTGTGGAGATAGGTGGATTTGTGTATCTGTGGAGATAGGTGGATTCGTGTATCTGCTTCTAAAGGCTGAGCTGCAGTTTCAACATCCCTGGCGTTACAAAAGGTGGCGCGTGCAAAAAACACACTGAACCTGCTGCAGCATTTTCACCACTCTTTCAGCCGCCTGTTCCTTGCCAGAACAGGCTTGCTGGTGCTGGCTGGCCGATGACAGAGTGTGTCAGTGTCAGGCAAAGGGTGCCGGGTGGGATGGGATCAGTAGACACAGCTACATACTCGTTTGACTAGTGATACGTGATTGTGATGTGATTGTGTCATTTACTCCATGTCAGTCCCATAAAAAACATGTCTGTTTCCAGCCGCGAACCAACTGTTTTTGATTTACAAGTATGTAAATCTGATTGTATCGAATCATTGAACGATTTATCGCTGGACAATGTTTGAATACCAGTGGCCACGTTTTTTTGTTTTTTGTTGTTGTTGTTTTTTAAAGTGTAATGGGCACGGCAACCAAGAACAAAGGGGAAATGGGCAAAGGACACACTGTAAATGATTTTGAAGAGAACTATTCATAGTACCGAGATCCATTCACCTGAGGAGTCGTACGAAATTTAATGATACGTCTGATGTGTGATAAATTTAAGTAAGCATGATGGGCTTTGACAACGTAATGTCAGCCCTGTGACAGTCGCCCGACCGACTGCTGTATTTCGGCTTACAGTCGGAAGTCAGGAAGAGGGAATCGTGGAGCATGACTGTTGTTTGTCAGTGCTCTGTGTGATTGGCCAAACGATCATGCAATGTAGGTTTCCTGCAGACCGAGCCCGTCGCCGTCTTCCTCTCCGCCCTTGCAGTCCATGCTGATCGACACTTGCAATCCCCAATGTCGGCATTCCCCGCACACATCCCAACGTTGAGCGCCGATTTCTAATGGGTTTTTTCCGCTAGTATTCAGTTGTACGAATTTCTTTTTGTTGTTGTTTTGGTGACAGTTTTACACTGCCTGAAATGAGGCTGGTAGTCAGACTGCTGTGTCAGTGCCATCACTCAAACCCACGTAAGGTACTAAGGATCAGATGCAGCTATTTATGAGTACAGTGATTCTCTTTTGTGATGCCATCAGTGAGACTGCTTCGGCCGCCAACCTCAAAGCGAAAGTGCAGAATTCAAGACCCACTTGCAAGGCTTCACAGCCCGCTGAACCAACAGAACACCATTGAGTTGGTTAGCAACATTGCAGCCTCCTCAGACTCCTACTTCTGGGTGTGTTCCGAGCTAGATCAGCTGGTGATGTTAGTTGAGGACAAACGGTGAATAACGGAAGTGTTTGAACGGAAGAGGAAAATAACAGTCTGTGCACTCGGCAACAGAGTGCAGAAAACCAGTACATCTAGTTGCACCGTAGATTGTGCTTCTCCGCTCATAACCCACTTCCTTCACTAATAATTATTATGATAAGTGCATGCGGCGAGAGATGCGCTAATGCGGCGAATCTCTCTGCGATCATTATGTGTATGAGCTTGAAGCGCGATAAATGAAACATTACAGCAGTACACAGCCTAGTTTAATAACGCACCACTGCATCCTACGTGTGTCGACGCTCCCTTTTGTTGTTGTTGTTGTTGTTGCTTCTGCACGGCATCTTGCGGAGTTTCACAGTGAGGGCTACCAGGCCCGAGTACAGTAGGAAGCAGTCACAAAATGTACTGCAACCACGGTACTGTTACTGTAGCAGGCTTCCCCGCCAGACACTCTGCTGGAAACGTCCCACACGCTTCTCTCCACCTACGCCTTTTTGCCGACAGCCAGAACGCCGCCACCGCAGGGTTTTTAGCTGACGGACCGCCCACCATGCATTCCCACCAGGGTTAGCTGACGGACCGCTCTCCATTCCCACCAGGGTTAGCTGACGGACCGCTCTCCATTCCCACCAGGGTTAGCTGACGGACCGCTCACCTTTCCCACCAGGAAACGTGCTATGCAACGGGGCCCGGCGGGAAAAGAGCAGCCAGTTTTATAATGCCGTTATTGAAACTGCAGTATTATAACTTTGTACAGGCCCAGACACTGTGTCGTGTATGGTGAGTATGACGGAGAGAGTTCAGAGTACTTGATTAACAAAAGTATTCTTGTCAGTGGATTAATTGTGGTCCATTGATGTGACGTTGTAAACGGTGTAACAGTTGTTCACACTGAACTGACCCGCGTTAGAGCTGGAAAGCTTGACGCTGGCTTTGGTGTGCATGGGGCCGCGCGTATGTTTTCACTGACCGTTCGGCCAACGTGACATAAACTGGGTTTTGCCCAGGACTGGTAGCGTGAGTTTGGAAGAGGGGAGCACTTTAAAACTGCAGCACCTGTTGTTGCAGTGGCTCTGAAGCGTGGAATCGTGTTGTTTAAAGGTGCATGATGACGTCAGACCATCGTTTGTAAAAGAAACTTTTTTTTTTAATGCCAGCGGACGTGGCCTGCTCGGTGGCCAAACTAATCCAGCAACGAGTAAACGAGTAGTAGTTCAGTAGTCTGCTGTGCCATGAGGGAGGGCAGTAATAATGTTGAAATCAGCCCTTTCCGTGTTTTATTTATTTTCTACTTCGTTGTCTTGTTTTTGTGTTTAAGAGGTGCCGCCTTCCTTCCCCCCCCCCCCCCCCCTCCCCTCCCCACCTGTGTGTTTTGCTGAGAACAGAGGTCCTGTGTTCAGAGAGCCTGTGACGTGTTCTTCAAACGGGAAGTGTGCATTTTAAATGTTAAGTAACGAACAACTATTTCCGCGACCCTTCTGTTTGTCCACAGCTGTAGTTAAAAGTTCGTTGAGTTTAAAATGTTTAGTTTTTACGCCAAACGTCAGGGTGACGTCCTCTTTAGAACTGATTGTGTTATTCCACAAAATGACAGCACATGTACGCTGCAGGCTTTGGCTGGGAGTTATGTCCCTTAGTAACATTACTTGCACGCACAACCTGTGGCGCCGCGCATCGCACTTCTCATAGTTTTAGGTCCTTTCGGTGCTTGTCCTTATGGAAACCGTTCAGTTGTAGTTGTACAGTGCTGGTGTGTGGTCACGTGGTGTGTGCAAGCGAGGATGAAATGTGAGCTTTTTCGTCAAGTCGCTGGGGTTGCCGGCTCGTCAGCACTGCATCCTGTGTGAGACCAGTAACTGCTGTCTGTTTGTAAAGAGGAATAATGAGTCTGAGACGTAGATTGTGTCCTTTACTGGCGTTAACAGAGATCGTAAAGCTAACGCAGTACAAGCTCTGTTGTTGATCGGTGATGGGCCGTACATCATTATCATTACTAGAGAATGCGTGGTGAGTAACTAGGACTTAAATGCAATAATAATAATACATTATAAATTAATTGGCAAAAGGACAGAAAAACACAAAAAGTTGAAAGGTTTGAATGCAGTAATAGTAATAATATATAATAAAAGGGTTGGCAAAAGGATAGAAAAATACAAAAAGCTGAAACCTGTTGTGTAGACACCTTATTCCAGATACGGCAAAGCATTGCCTACATTTTCTACAACATTGCTCATATATGACCATAGACAGGTAATTAGTGCGCATGAAAATGTGTGTGTGTGGGTGTGTTGGGGGGGGGGGGGGGGGGGTCTCTTCTCATTCTGTTGATCATGTGAAGTAATCTTCATTGGTCAGCTCTGATGTAGGAAATGTGCTCATTGTCGAGCTTGTATGAAAGCGTTCATAATTTGTTTATCGTCCTTCCTGTGGTTTTGTTTGGATGAAAAAATGCGGACACCGCTGTCCCAGTTAGTGTCAGAAGACTCGACTTACGGGACAGTTTGATGTGGACCGCCTGTTTTCCCAGACTGTTGGCTTGTTGACAGTGAGTGTTGCTGAAAACGAAGAAATAGAAAGGGAAAAAAATATAAAAAATCATTACATAAAAATAAATCATGACAGTTGTCTTTAAACACCAGAAGATTCAAATTTGAGATTTTGTGTGTTTGTAATCAGGTTATATATAAGTTCGTTTCAAATAAACTTGGACACTTTTAGTGTGCATCCGGTCGCGAGTATACTTTATAAATACTTGGTGTTGTGTGGGCTCTGTGACGTCATGACCGTCTCTGGTCTTGTGCTGCCGCTGTGACTTGTGGCCAACGCTGATGTGGATGTGGACGCGTGTTTTGGTGGCGCTGAGTCGCAAGGCCAACGTTAATGTGGATGTGGACACGTGTTGAGTCTCGCAACCAACCATTTAGAGTGAGGCAGTGGGTGTGGAGATGTCGGTATACGTTGTGTACCTTTCCTTGTGGTGCCGATGCTCTAGGGCGACGCCTAGTGTCGTGGGGCAGTGGTTTTGTACATCAGTGTGTCGGTGTGAGCGCAACCTGTGCGTGTGGATGGGAATACGTGTGTTTGAGATGTGGACGTGAACACGTACATGTGGATGTGGAGACATGTTTTAACAAAGGTGTTCATGTGAACACGTACGTGTGGATGTGAATACGCGAATGTGTAAACAAATGTGTGGATGTGAACACGTACCTATGGCTGTGAATGTGTGCCTGTGTGTTAGTGTGTGTGTGGCTGTGAATACGTGGTTGAACAAAAGTGTGGATGTGAACACGTACGTATGGATGTGAATGTGTGTATCAACAAATGTGTGGATGCGAACGCGTACGCAAAAACGGCTGCGGGTGGGGTGAGTACGCATGTAGATAGTGACAACAGTGGCTGTGGCTAGGTAGGGGTGGGGTGAGTGAGTGTGTAGGTAGTGACGGCTGTGGCTAGGTGGGGGTGGGGTGAGTGAGTGTGTAGGTAGTGACGGCTGTGGCTAGGTGGGGGTGGGGTGAGTACCTGTGTAGACAGTGGCTGTGGCTAGGTGAGGGTGGGGTGAGTACCTGTGTAGACAGTGGCTGTGGCTAGGTGAGGGTGGAGTGAGTACCTGTGTAGACTGTGGCTAGGTGAGGGTGGGGTGAGTACCTGTGTAGACAGTGGCTGTGGCTAGGTGAGGGTGGAGTGAGTACATGTGTAGACTGTGGCTAGGTGAGGGTGGGGTGAGTACCTGTGTAGACAGTGGCTGTGGCTGTTAGCACGCTTGAGGCACGCAGACACGGAGGGTGACCGCCTAGGTGGCCGCAAGGAAAGGATGGCTTACGTGTGTGTGGCTGAGTTAATAATACACATTATTATTAGTCCAAGCATGTCTTGGTTTAAAACTTTTATTCCAAATTTTCACCCATCGGACGGCTTTGTCAAGGCCTGCCCGGTCGGTTAGATTCCCTATATATGTATGTATATTATATGTATACATGTATGTATATTATATGTATACATGTATGTATGGACACGATCATGAATATAGAACAGAGATTAAAGTCGTGTTAGAGTTTCCTCGGATGCTGTTGAAATCGCATGATGATGCACGATGACAGTGAATGTCTTCTTGTTTTCACTGGTTGTTTCAACCCGCTCAGACCTCGAGGAAATAGCATGGAACTCTGTGCTGCCAACGAGTGCACGTGCATCAGTCACAGCAGGTAATGCGTTAGAGTGGAAAACAGGTGATCAGTTCCACTGCCAGTTTGAACTTTTGAATCAGGACGTTTACTTTTCTGTCGTGCTCAGTTACTTAGCGGGATCGAGAACCTTCCGTAAGCTTCTGAGCACGACTGTGTGTGATGATGCTAACTAACAACCTGGACATCCTTTGATGTTGTATTTATTTGCAATAATCGTCGATCAAACTCATTTCAGTGTCAGGTCAACTTGAGGACAGTTTTCGTGTCGCTCCCGGGCCTTGGAGAGAGAGAGAGAGAGAGAGTGTGTGTGTGTGGCTGTGTGCGTAGCTGTGACTTTGTCATGTGACAGCTTGTGTCCGATCAGTCATGTGACAGTTTGTGTCCGATCAGTCACGTGACAGTTTGTGTCCGATCAGTCACGTGGCAGTTTGTGTCCGATCAGTCATGTGGCAGTTTGTGTCCGATCAGTCACGTGACAGTTTGTGTCCGATCAGTCATGTGTCAGTTTGTGTCCGATCAGTCACGTGGCAGTTTGTGTCCGATCAGTCATGTGTCAGTTTGTGTCCGATCAGTCATGTGGCAGACTGCCCGTGTGCCTCACAGTGGCTGCCGTGACCAGGACACTAGCTTGTGACTGTTGAGAAGTTGGAGTGCTGATTGTGTATTATATATATATGCATATTTGGTGTTCACAAGCCTCGGACATAACCATATATATTTGCATACAGTGTACATCTTGTTTTCTCGCCATTTTTTGTTGTTGTTGACCGGACTTTTTTGCAAATTTGAATTTTTGTACAAATTTTCTTTGGTCTCATTCTCAGAATTCTACAAAGCCAAGTTTGTGGGTGTGGATGCGCGCGTGTGTACCTGTGTGAGTGTGTCAGTGTCATGGGTATTTATAGCCTGAACTACGAAGTGATACATGTAGAAAGTTGGTGGTAGTGTGTGTTGATGTTATACTTTCAATATGTGTATTGAATGTAAATATTTATTGAAAGCAAAGCAGGAAATTGACGTTTCTAGATTGAATATATATGTATATTGAATTTAGAAACTTGCCTTGGAATAATAATAAATACAAAAAGAAAAAATATCGCTCTTTTAGTGTTTGTAAAACGAGTGCCCGTGTGTGTCACTGTATGATGTATAATGTGTGTGTGTGAGAGAGAGAGCATAACGAATGATGTATTCATGTCATGCGCGCGCGCGCACACACACACAGACACACACACCAAGCGCGTGCTAAAGCACGCTTGCAAGTGCCAATAGGTGTGTGTGGGGGGGGGGGGGGGGTGAAGGGAAGATGCATGGAACTGAAGCCGGCAGCCACAGGGAGGATGAGGACTGCGGAGGGATCATGGGTAAGGGAAAGGGGGGGGAGATAAAGCTGTTAAGTGCCCAAATCGATAACAGCAACAACATAAAAGGGCCCCCAGTTTCCAGTGGCACACACAACACACAATCCAATGAATTGAAGCAGGTCTCCCCGCTGGAAGGCAGATCAACCCATTTTCCATTTTGTTGGCTTCGGAGTAAAAAGTGGCGAAGGACGGGAAGGATGCACAGCGCCATCTAGGGCTCTTCAACTCGCCCCGCCAGGCATGGGGCACACACACACACACACACACACACACACACACACACACACACAGATGCACACAACTCACACAAACACAACACAAACACAACACAACACACACACACACACACACACACACACACACACACACACACACACACACACACTGCCTGACAGCCTACGGCTCCAACTCCAAACATTGGTGTACAACAGCCTTCCTCCAACCATTGCTATAATTACCTGGTCTACAACAGCATTCCTCCAACAATTGCCATAATTACCTGGTTTACAACAGCCTCCCTCCAATCATTGCCATAACTACCTGGTTTACAACAGCCTTCATCCAACCATTGCCATAATTACCTGGTTTACAACAGCCTCCCTCCAACCATTGCCATAATTACCTGGTTTACAACAGCCTCCCTCCAACCATTGCCATAATTACCTGGTTACGCCATAGGTCTCCGGAAACTTAGCTGACAGTTTTTCCTTGGTGCTCAAATGACAATGAGTTTGTATGCACCCGAACAACTCAAATTACATAGGCCGTGTTTCTCTTATGCTGACAATAGCGTGGCGCCACAGATAAGTGGAACATCGTTCCAATCGAGACGGACCACCTACTGTACCCGGGGCGGACGTGCCTCTGTCTACGTCTCTTCTTCCATGCTACGTCTCAGTACCCAAGCCTTTCGGAAGGCGCGTAGTGAACCGGTGTGGCCTAGCGGTAAGGCGTTAAAAGTTGTGGTCTGTAGACCCTGTCTTGTGACTTTGTCCCTCACAGTTATGAAACACTGAAATGGCTCTCATCGCTAGCCACCTTAATGCAGTCATTCTGGTGGTGACAGTATAGCGATACGTATATATTCTCCCTCTTCCGCCATCTCCATACCCCCTTCTCACCCCACCCCCCTTCTTCCCGTCCCTAATAAGCCGTATGGTTTCTGTGGACGTTAAGCACCATGTTTACTATTTCGGAAGGCGCTGACAGTGTCGGTGGACAGATGTGCAAAGATAAAGAGTGTGTGGCCCTTTTACTAAGTGGCAGAGTTTGGGGGAAGGTGCCGGGAAGTGAGGCTCGGAGTGTGCGCGTCTTATTCACTTACTGCTTTCTCTCCTCACACTGCTAGGTCTTCTCAGTCCACTGCACCCACTCAGTAACTGCACCCACTCAGTGACTGCACCCACTCAGTGACTGCACCTACTCAGTAACTGCACCCACTCAGTGACTGCACCCACTCTGTGACTGACTGCACCCACTCAGTGACTGCACCTACTCAGTGACTGCACCCATTCAGTAACTGCACCCACTCAGTGTCTGCACCCATTCAGTAACTGCACCCACTCAGTGACTGCACCCATTCAGTAACTGCACCCACTCAGTGACTGCACCCATTCAGTAACTGCACCCACTCAGTGTCTGCACCCACTCAGTGTCTGCACCCACTCAGTGTCTGCACCCACTGACTCAGTGACTGACTGCACCCATTCAGTGACTGCACCCACTGAGTGATTGCACCCACTCAGTGACTGCACCCACTTAGTGACTGACTGCACCCATTCAGTGACTGCACCCACTCAGTGACTGCACCCACTCAGTGACTGACTGCACCCACTCAGTAACTGCACCCACTCAGTGACTGCACCACTGAGGCAGAGCCAGACTCTTTCCTCCAACCACTGCCATAAATGAGCACACCACAGGTCTCCGATAACTGTCATCTAACGGACAGTATTTCGTTGCTGCTCAAATGGCAGTATGTTTAACAAATTATGTCAGGCGTTTCTTTTATAACCGCCTACGTTGCATACACCAGCACAAATGAATCCAAAATCGTTTGAATCGAGACGGAACTTTTTTTCTCTTCCCCCCCCCCCCCCCCCCCCAACCCTGGGCGTACGCGTCTCATGTTTACCTGAGTGCTTGGACCCTATGTTGCTTCCACCATGGACCTATCCATGGCTTCCACAGTCTTATTACTACCCAAACCTTTTGGAGGTCGCTGACAGTGTCGGTAAGTAAGTAAACATGCTGCTTAACGTCCACAGAAACCGTACGGCTTATTAGGGACGGGGAGAAGGGGGGGGGAAGGGGGCATGGAGGTGGGGGAGAGGGAGATTATATACCTATCGCTACACTGTCACCACCAGAATGACTCCTGCATTAAGAAGGGCAGCGATGACAGCCATTTTAATGTTTCAGTAGGAAGTAATGGACAAAGTCACAAGACAGTGTCCACAAACCACAACCTTTTTGAAGAGAAAGGAGAGCCGAAGCGGTATCGAACCGAGGTCCTTCCGCTTACCAGCCTAACGCCTTACCGCTAGGCCAAATCGGTGCACAGCTGCGCGGAGCTAAAGAGTGCCGATTCGGTGGCGTACCCGTGGCAGAGTTTGGAGAAGGGTGTCGGAGAGCGATGCTCGGAGCGTGTGGTTGGCCACACCCTTTGCACCAAACGCACGAGTTGACGTCCCGGTTTTTCCAGCAGACTGGCTCTGGGCAGATCGGAATGAAACAGTTCATAATAATAAGTTTACATCCCGCAGGCAGCCCTAACCTTTTTACAGTAGCCATTATGAACGACGGCAGAGCCAACTTTTCGTTCATTCATCATCCTACAGCATTTAGAACACGCCACAGTGCAAACCGTTACAAATAACAATAATAATGTACTCTTTCATGTGTTGTTTCTCCAATTGGAGCACATATCCCATTACAAAGCAAAGAACCAAAACACGGTCAAAACAAACTTCTGCGAGCGCACGCACGCACGCATGCAGGCACAAACACACACACACACACACACACACACACACACACACACACACACACACACACACACACACACACACACACACACACACACACACACACACACACACACACACACACAAAGAGAGAAAAAAAAGAGAACACACACACACACATACACACACACACAAGAGAACATACACATACACACACAAGAGAACACACACACACACTCTCACACACACACACACACACACACACACACACACACACACACACACACACACACACACACACACACACACACACACACAAAGAGAACACACACACATACACACACACAAGAGAACACACACATACACATACACACACAAGAGAACACACACACACACACACACACACACACACACACACACACACACACACACACACACACACACACACACACACACACACACACACACGAGAACACACACACACACACATACACACACAAGAGAACACACACACACACACACAACGCTATTTGCCTTGACCCGAGAATTCCCAAACTCGCTTCAGACAACCAGTACGGTTATATCAGGGCGAAGAAAGGCATTTGTGGACAGAAGATGAAGGAAGGAACTAATGCGGCGGAGTTCAAAATCGGCTGAGCGTACCACTACCAGACTGGAGATGTGAGTTTTCACGGTCACGTCACGTGACAGTCAAGTGTAACACCAAGATTTTTTGACAGTCATGCATGGGAACAGAATGATGTTCTACCTATGGTTACAGAGTTTGGGAAGGAGGAACAGAGAAACGTAGACTTAATTCTACCAGAGGATACAGTCATAGCTTCGGTCTTGTTATTGTTGAGTTTAAATATATTCACAGTCATCCAGGTTTCGCTGTCATCACTGCACTCGGGAAACTGGCACAGAGGGTAAGTCGGCAAACTGGCACGGAGGGTAGGTCAGCAAACTGGCACGGAGGGTAGGTCGGCAAACTGGCAAAGATGGTCGATCGGCAAACTGACACTGAGGGTAAGTCGGCAAACTGGCACAGAGGGTAAGTCGGCAAACTGGCACGGAGGGTAGGTCGGCAAACTGGCACGGAGGGTAGGTCAGCAAACTGGCACAGAGGGTAGGTCGGCAAACTGGCAAAGATGGTCGATCGGCAAACTGACACTGAGGGTAGGTCGGCAAACTGGCACAGATGGTCGGTCGGCAAACTGACACTGAGGGTAAGTCGGCAAACTGACACAGAGGGTAGGTAGGCAAACTGACACAGAGGGTAGGTCGACAAACTGGCACAGAGGGTAGGTCGGCAAACTGGCACAGAGGAAAAGTCAAACTGACCAGTGGTGCGTCCCCTTTTCACACACGCAGGGGTTAATTTCTCTGGGAACAGACGACGGAAAACAGGCACACAACACTTGTGAAAGACAACCACATTTCATCCGTCACCCAACTGGAAGAAAAGATTAATGAGTTGGGGTAAAAAAAGAAGCACGTCATCCATTGGTATGCGGCATTTTGGATTCGCACTTCCCTTTTTCTTCTTGCCTATCGTTTTTTGTTTGTTTTTTCTCTCTCCCTGTTCTTTCATTCCGTCTCCTTTTTTTTCTTTTTTTTAGGAATTCAAGTTGCAAGCTCGTTGTTGGCAGAAGAAGCAAAACAAAAAACAAAAAACACCCCAAACAAAAAACAAACAAAAAGTCGTCTCAAGCCTGCCAAGATCTCGTTTTTCCTTTCTAATCGATGGCACTTTTTCTGACTTTTTTCTCTCTCTTTTCTTCGTGAGCTGCCGCGAGCAATGCTGTAATCCCCCGATCATAATTATTGTCTTATTACCCTTTGTGCACGCAGCTCCCCAACACAGTGTACCTTTTCTTGCTGCACTGTTTGGCCAGTAAAGCATAATCAGCAGGCGAGGAATAGAAGATCGTTGAAAACGGTATTAATCTGACAGAAATGATGCACTTGCTTTGTGTATGATCGCGTGAGCTGCAGTGCATTGGGTAAGATCCTGACACAAATGATGCACTTGCTTTGTAGATAATTGTGCGAGATGCAGTGCATTGTTTATGGCCATACCAGAGTGATGCTTTGTGTTTAATTGCGTAAGCTGCAGTGCATTGCATATGTTACTAGCAAAAGTGGTGCTTTGTGTATAAACTTGTCCCCCAAAAGGCAACAAAAATGTCTTAAGCGTGTACATAATCATGACAAAGAATCGTGAAAGGCATACAACAGATACCAGCGCACAGTCAGCAATAACAAACCGCAGGTCATCACGGGCAAGTTAAGCCGCACTCAATGCCGCAGACAAAAAGTGGAGAGGATTTGGAATCAATGACGTTAAAGGCGCGGAACCGGGATATGGAAATTAGGCAGGTAGAGTTACTACCAGCTGGTGAAACATGCAAGGCAATATTCTGACCTACTCCACTTGTAAAAGACAGAACCATTGATGGCTCTTGGATCTCAACAGAAGGGACCGTAATTTCTGCCGGGCCACCAGTGACGACAGCCGGACACGAAGGGTCACAGAAGCTAAGCTAATGTTTCCCATACAAAGATGGATGAGGGCAGCTGACGGAGCTGTCGGGGCCCATTTCGGTTCGGTGGAGATTGTTTGACACGGGCACGGGCCAGTTCCCGTCACGATGAGTTCTGACGTTAGCCAACCCCTAGCACTGCGCGCGGCAGCGGGTGCTGTTCATGCAGCTGGTTCACAGACGTGTCCGTGTCGTGATGAACCTGCGCTGTGCCATTACAACCTTCCCATTGGGCCACGGTGCTCCCAGCTGTCAGCAGGAACCCGCCGAGCGAGGCCCACAAATTCCGCACGACCTGGATTACTTCTGCACCCGAATATTGTCTTAGTCCCGCGTGCGGTGGGTGTCCAAAAGGCGCCGGCTGTGTAAAGCCGCAGTCACTCAGAGTTGCTCACGACTAGAGGAGAGCGGGTCTGCTCGGGAGCAACCATGGCACCAACGGAGAAACGTACGTACACATACTCACGCAGTCACGAAAGCCTGCACACACACACACACACACACACACACACACACACACACACACACACACACACACACACACACACACACACACACACACACACACACACACACACACACACACACACACACACACACACACACACACACACACACTAAAATAGGTAAAGTGAAGTGATGCTAAGACGGCAAAATTAAAAATAAACCAAGGAAAGACTAAGTTGTACAAATTTTATACTGAAAACCTAAGAAAAGGCCTTGTTACTGTTAAATTCTGTTAAATGCGCTGTTTCCTTTTCTCAGCAAATTGGTATACTTGTTAGAAAGTTACATTTTAATGGGACACTGCTGGTACATATCTGAACAAAGAGCAATGGTCACAATGCGATCAGCAAGACTTTCTTTGGGAATCAATGACACGACAGACCTGTGTTCCGTCCTGCTTGATTACACTGAGCGTGGTGTCTATAAGACACTGCTTTGTATTGTGACTGTGTCTTGGACCCAAAGCTGTTTGGCTACAAATGCCTCAAAGTAAAAATTCAGTTCGTAGATTTAAGGGACGGAGGAGGAGGGATGGGGATGGGGGGGTTGGGTGGAGCGAAACCAATCGAGCTTAAAGCATTTCTATCACCAACAGACATAGTCCCCTCACCCAAAGCCTTTCAATGCGACTCTCAAACGCTTCAATATTCTGCCCAGTCCCCAGGAGTGAATCAAGACGGCTTTCGGTGGGAACAAGTTCAGTCATTACGGAAGTGCTTCATCAACATTCAACCGGCGCGCCAGAAGCAGCCGCCATTGTGAAAAGGCCGAGACCTTTCAGGGACCAAAGCTGGCTGAATGAAGAGAAATTACTGTGAATGAAGAGAAACGAAGAGAAATTATCCGTTAAATCTGCTAGCACCGCGTGACACAGCGCACTCACAAAATCTGATAGAATCTGAAATTAGTTTTTCTTTGACTGAAGTGACACGCACGGCTCAGAGAGAAGCAAGCAACGTGTACTATTTTTCTTTCTTTTTCAGATCCCTTTTCCACAGGCGTTGCTACTTTTTTTTTTTTTTTTTTTTTTTTTCTTTCCATTATCGGTTCATTTTATTTATGCCCCCGCCCCCCCCCCCCCCCCCCCCCTTTTTTTTCTTTCTGTTTTCTTTTCTTCTTTCCCCTTCTTCTTGTTATTGGAAGCGATCAATTCATGATTGCAATATACGAAGTTGGGAAGCGTTACACAGAGACTGATGATCTTTCATTACGTGCTTACACTATGTCAAAAGAAAAAAGAAACTGGTCCGAACTGGTCCGCTTTAAACACACACACACACACACACACACACACACACACACACACACACACACACACACACACACACACACACACACACACACACACGCGCGCGCGCGCGCGCGCGCGCACGCACGCACGCACGCATGCACGCGCGCACACACACACACACACACACCACCACCACCACCACCACCACCACCACCACCACCACCACCACCACCACCACTACTACAGCAACAAAACCTGCTGAGTATCATCGGTTTCATTTGGATTTTACGATTTAGTATTTGTGACAAATGCTATTCTTAGAGGTCACCCACGCAACTGTCGACTTATACTACAAAGCTGTA
>OY757552.1:3432747-3434600 GCA_963584105.1 Alviniconcha strummeri
GTCTGCAGAGTGGCCGGTGCCTTTAAATCAGTTCCTGATGTAGTTTGCCTTGAACAGTGCTTATGACTGCGAGAGCGTGAGAGTTATGCATTATAAGCCAACGCCAAGAACTTAGACATTTCTGTATTTGTTACTCGGCGGTAGTAAAATTCATAGGCCTATGTCTTTCTGTAACTTGCAGTATTATTCACATGCAAAAATGCTGCCTCCGTCGACTGTTCATGGAAGACTATTATGTTAAAGCCATTTTCCTTTTCATGTACTAAATAAAGACTAGGTACCAAACAAGGAACGAATTAACCAGTCAAAAAAAAAAAAATCAACCACTCTCATTGTAAACAATATTCGACACTTTACAGTAGAACTTCAAACAGCGTTAAACGCATTCGCCTTATGACTGCCGCCACAGAGATGACGATCTGTGTGAAAGTCGAGGTGGCCGTCCTGGGCTCCCCGTCCCTGGTGGTCTCTGTGGACGTAAAGCTACACTGAACGTATGAAATGTCAGAGCTCAGGAGCTGTGTGAAAGACGAAGTGGACGTCCTGAGCTTTCCGTCCCTGATGGTCTTTATGGTCTCTGTGGACGTAACGCAACACTGAAGAAGAAGAAGAAGAAGAAGAAGAAGGAAGTTGAGAAGACTGCCGCCACAATCGTTCCACGATACATTGGTCTGATAAAGAAGAACGTCAAAACTAAATTACTCTCTCTTCTTGGAAGCTGGAATACCCCCCCCCCCTTACTCCTCCTCCCCACCTCCCCACCTCCCAACCCCGTACGGTTGCTATAATACAAAATACTGCCGAGTGCTTTTTCTGATGGACACAGTGTGGCGGGCTGCTTGGCTGTGGCCAGTGATCGGGGCTGTTTCTCCATTAGAGCCTCGGCAACAGACTCAGGCGGAAAATCCTCACATGTCCTTTTTTTTTTTTTTTTTTTTTTTTTTTTGGAGGGGGAAGGAGGGTCCATTTTCCCACCGGAGGGTAAAGGCTTCTTGTTCCAACGGGAAGCACAATCTATTTAGAAGCTGCAACAGGGGAGTATTTTCTGGCCGGTTTATTGTTGACTGTGCACTGAAGACGCAACTGTTACTGTACTTGGTTGCCAAGATAACAGTAATTCGCTTTGCTCCCCGTCTTTCCGATGCCAGCTATGATATGAAGGACAAACAAGACACAAAGGCCCCGGATCAGAAGGGGCCTGTAATGGGGATTCCCACAGCTCTTTGATCGGCTGTGTGTGGTAAAAATGATTATTGCTGGAAAGAAAAAAAAGAGAAAAAAATCTCCCGAAGACCAGGAAGGAAATTCTAGCTTTTCGGATTTGAGGATATTTCCCGTGAAATGCATTGTGCAACAGGCAATTAACTTGATAATGGACTCTGTGTGTGTGTGTGTGTCTCTCTCTCTGTTTTTGTCTCTGCTCCCCACCCCATCCCCACCCCCCTCCTCCACCTCTCTCTCTGTCTGTCTGTCTGTCTGTGTCTGTGTCTCTCTTTGCCTCCCTCTGTCTGTCTGTCTGTCTGATTTGCATATTATTTTTTAATTTTTGACCCTCCCCCCCCCCCCCCCCCCCCAGTTGTTTCTCATTGTTATCTTTTCATTTCCGTTGCAGTCGCTGTCTCTGTATTACTATTACTATTATTATTGATGTTGTATTTGTCCTTAAGGATATATCCTTCTATCGTAATATCTCACTATGAATGTCTTAGTTGTTAGTAGTACTGTAGCAACGGCAGATATGTGAGTCAGCCTTTGTGCTAATATCTTCACCACTGAGAAATAAAATTTAGTCAATCCATCAATCAATCCATCAATCAATCCATCAGTCAATCAATCAATCAATCAATCAATCT
>OY757552.1:3434800-3472570 GCA_963584105.1 Alviniconcha strummeri
GAAAGGGGCTAGGAAGGTATTTATGTCTTTTTATTTATTTTTTAATTTTATTTGCGAGTTGTAATTGGTATGTTGGAACTGTTGTTCTCTTTTACATGAAGTGTCTGGAAAGTGGGGTAGGGGGAGGGGGGGTTCACAGCTGAATCCCTAAGACTGCATGTCAAGGAGACTAAACAAAGAGGCAGAGAGTAAGTCAAAGAAACCAGTGCAGTCTTAACGATGCGATCAAGTCCCCCCCCCCCCCCCCCCCCCCCCCGCCCCCACATCCGCTGTACTGTTGATTTGAATAAAGACCCTCAGGATGCCGGAATGGGGAGTCTGATTGGAATGGATGCTGTTGCATAGCAACACACGGCACACCGGCTGATCTTGGGGATGTTAATTTGCAGTGAATAGCATGTGGACTGGAGGCCATTCAAGTGAATCAATAGAAATTGCTCAGATTGAGGCCTTCCATTCCTTGCTGCCGTCTGCCGCCTCGTTTGTCGCTCGGCAAGTTGCCTGTCTGTCTTGGTGGATCCTCTCTTTCTGTAACTGTCTGGCCTTGATGGTGGATCCTCTCTTTTTGTAGCTGTCTGGCCGTGATGGTGGGTCCTCTCTGCAACTGTCTGGCCTTGATGGTGGATCCTCTCTTTCTGTAGCTGTCTGGCCTCGATGGTGGATCCTCGCTTTCTGTAACTGTCTGGCCCTGATGGTGGATCCTCTCTTTCTGTAACTGTCTGGCCCTGATGGTGGATCCTCTCGTTCTGAAGCTGTCTGGCCGTCATGGTGGATCCTCTCTTTCTGTAACTGTCTGGCCGTCGTGGTGGATCCTCTCTTCCTGTAAATGTCTGGCCCAAAGGGTGGATCTTCTCTCTCTTTCTGTAACTTCCTGGCCTTTAAGGGTGGATCCTCTCTTCTTGTAAATGTCTGGCCCTAAGGGTGGATCCCCTCTTTCTGTAACTGTTTGGCCCTAAGGGTGGATCCTCTCCCTGTTTCTGTAACTGTCTGGTCTTGATGGTGGACCCTCTCTCTCTTTCTGCAACTGTCTGGCCTTGATGGTGGATCCTCTCTTTTTGTAACTGTCTGGCCCTGATGGTGGATCCTCTCTTTCTGTAACTGTCTAGCCCTGATGGTGAAACCTCTCTTTCTGAACCTGTCTGGCCATGATGGTGGATCCACTCTTTGTGCAATTGTCTGGCCTTGATGGTGGATCCACTCTTTGTGCAGTTGTCTGGCCTTGATGGTGGATCCACTCTTTGTGCAATTGTCTGGCCTTGATGGTGGATCCACTCTTTGTGCAATTGTCTGGCCTTGATGGTGGATCCACTCTTTGTGCAATTGTCTGGCCTTGATGGTGGATCCACTCTTTGTGCAATTGTCTGGCCTTGATGGTGGATCTTCTCTTTCTGCAGCTGTCTCTCCTTGGTGCATTCGTGCAGTTCAGAAGGTTTGCGATTGATGATGGGCTCATGCTTCTGGAAGTTGACTTGCCCGCATCTTGATGGGCTGTTGCACAGTACAACCCGCATTGGCAACTAGGGGCGCTTGGTGTGTGTGTGTGTGTGTGTGTGTGTGTGTGTGTGTGTGTGTGTGTGTGTGTGTGTGTGTGTGTGTGAGGGGGGTGGGGTGGGGTCTGTGTGTGTGGACAGAGGGACCGGGGGGGAGAGCGAGAGAGTGTGAGAGAGAGGAAACACGGGGCCGATGAGAGTGCAGCAGCGGAACAGCACGTACCACTGTTCCACACTTCACGTTACCGGCGTGTACCCCTCCTGCTCTAATTGATCGCCTTTCACCGCGGATGAGATCAATTCTCATCGATTTCTGGCTGCCCGCGTAGGCCCGTGGCCCCATAACGAAATAACTAACTCTCTGTTTTCCCCTCCTAATGAACACAGCTCCTGGCCCCAGCCCGCTTACAACTCCACTTCCATTGCACTCCAGGGACAGGAGTTTCCCCAAACCACAGCTCCTCCCCCCCCCCCCCCCCCCCCCCCCCCTCGCTCCCAGGCATGCGCGGAGTTTAGCAGTCAATGGCAAATAGGAGAAGAGAGCCGGCACAATTTCCTCGGCAAACACAAAGGGATAATAGAGATTCACACTCGTAGGCTCCCAATAAGTAAACGTTTTCTGGCAGCTCTGCATGGTTCGTTAACCTCTTTCTTCCTCTGGCGTTGCCTGCTCGCCCAGCCCTTCGGATCCGCTTGCCACAGCCGACTAAACGGGGGGCGTGTTGTGGAAACGTCAAGTGGGAACACACAAACATACACACACGCACGCACGGACGCACGCACATATGCACGCACGCAGAACTTACGCTCGCGCACGCACGCATGCGCACACTTACACACGCACGCACGCAGAACCTACGCTCGCGCACGCACGCATGCGCGCGCACACACACACACACACACACACACACACACACACTTGTTTTGTCTCCGACCCCCCCCCCCCCCCCCCCAAAAAAAAAAAAAAATTAACCCTACGATTGACAAAATGGACCGATTTTGCAAACAGGTAACGCGGAAATGGTGACACAAAATGTCGTGTGGAGTTTCAGGCCTCACACCGTTTTAAACAACTTCAATATTCATCGCATTGTCGCAGCCATTTGGGATATTTGATGGAGAATTGAAGTTTTATTGACGACTCGTTCCTCGCAGCTTGTAAGCCTAAACACCAATTACACAAAACCAATGTAGCCAGCATTAAGGGAGCGCTTGGTTCATTTCTGGTTTTATGAGCTGCCGGTGGAAATCAATGCTTTCTCCCAGGGCCTGACATAACTCAGTCAGAAAGCTTTTTCCGCCTTTATGCACCCACCCTCATTTCCTGACAAATATGGCAGCTCTTTTTCCTTTTTTTGTGGCTGTATTTTCATAGGTTGAAGTCGCGCTGCTGGCGCTTTGTCCTCGCGCAGCTAACGGCCCGTTTTTGTCCCAGTGCTCAAGTTAGCCGTCAGAACGCGAAACTAGGTAGTCGTTTTTGATGGCATGCCGTAGCGTGGGTAAACGTTGTTATTCTCTCCGGGCCCGACGTAGCGTTAGTGCGCGGAGGTGGTAATGATCCCGGCTTTCAACAACAAAAATGTTTGATGCCTCATAGTGCCTCGTACGTTAGCACCATCATCTAGGCTGAGGACTGGGCGCTTTAGATCGAGGCTCCTCCTCCTTTCAGTACTGCTCTAATCTTTTCGTTGAGGATTCCGACTCGAGCAGCTACTGCCGGCCGTTCTGTTCCTGACGCGAAGTAGGGTGGGCAGAACGGAAGTCGATGCTTGGAGTGTGCTTTTGGATGTGGAACCGCGTGCTTACTGCCTTCCTACTCCTTCCTCACAAGCCTTCACACACCTTCCTTACAAGCCTTCATACGCCTTCCTCACGAACCTTCATACGCCTACCTCACAAGCCTTCATACACCTTCCTCACAAACCTTAATACGCCTTCCTCACAAACCTTCACACACCTTCCTCACAAGCCTTCATACGCCTTTCTCACAAGCCTTCATACACCTTCCTTACAAGCCTTCACACACATTCCTTACAAGCCTTCGTACACCTTCCTCACAAGCGTTCACACGCCTTCCTCACAAGCCTTTATACACCTTCCTCACAAGCCTTTATACACCTTCCTCACAAGCCTTCAGACGCCTTCCTCACAAGTCTTTATACACCTTCCTCACAAGCCTTCACACGCCTTCCTCACAAGCCTTCACACGCCCTCCTCACAAGCCTTCACACGCCTTCCTCACAAGCCTTTATACACCTTCCTCACAAGCCTTTATACACCTTCATCACAAACCTTTATACACCTTCCTCACAAACCTTTATGCACCTTCCTCATAAGCCTTCGTACACCTTCATCACAAGCCTTTATACACCTTCCTCTCAAGCCTTTATACACCTTCCTCATAAGCCTTCGTACACCTTCCTCACAAGCCTTTATACACCTTCCTCACAAGCCTTCTCACGCCTTCCTCAAAAGCCTTTATACACCTTCCTCACAAGCCTTTATACACCTTCCTCACAAACCTTCATACGCCTTCCTCACAAACCTTTATACACCTTCCTCACAAACCTTCATACGCCTTCCTCACAAACCTTTATACACCTTCCTCACAATTAAAGGACGAGTCCAAGGTATGGGGTGATTTTTGACAGGATTTCCGTTAAAGCTCGCTGAGAACGATGATGTAGATGAAACTGTGATCTGAGGGTTATAAATGCACACAAAAAAAGGTATTTTCTGGCGTACCGAAAGCGTCGCCATGACGCTTAAACCACATGACCATATGCCTACTACGTCACTCTGGGGAGTCGCTGCAAAATGGCCAACTCGAGCTCCGAAGACGAAACTGATACTTTGCCCTCTCGGGGCCCACAAGGATACAGCCGTATCAGTTTGAGCCTGTCAGGCAGGATTTTGAAAAAGTACCGGAACGTCGTGTCGGCTTCGAAACCAACCCCATGCGGTATTCCATGGGGTTTGCGAAATCGCACTCACTGAAGTGCTTGCTACACAAATGGGCGTGATGCGGCGCAGCAAGAAAGTCAGCTTGTTTGAATTCTATAAATTTAATCCACTTTCGCCTCACTGCGGGTCGATTGCGCGGGAGCTCGTGCATTGTTATACCTGGGGTCGTCTGCGATTGTTACAGTTCGCGGCAACACAGTAGGCCGGCTTAGTTAACTTTCTTGTTGACCACACGCATATACAGTTTACTGAAGAATCTAAGATGGCAACCGCACTGACTCCCCAGACTGACGTCACTTCCGGGAAAGTCACGTGACTGAGGGAGAACCCGAGACTGTAGTCTCGGCCAGCCTACAGAAAGTAAAATCGATTAAAAAAACCAATTAAACATTTTATTTTTTATTTTTATTCATTAAATCGGAAACTAGTGACTCATTTGTCAATCGTTTCGATGGTCATTTTTTCATACTTAAAAAGCTTGGAATTTTACTTTAAGTGTCCACGTCTGTTCGCACTGCAGAGTCGGACAGTGAACCGTTAGCGTTGCGTCGTTCTCCTACTGCCCGGATTGCTGGCAGTCTAAAGGGGTGGAGATCACGCTCAGTTGTGCTGTGCTGATTGCGTTTTTAACTAGCAAGTGTCAACAGATATATTGTCTCTGGTCTTCTTTTTGTACCGATTTGATCAGTTTCCCCCCCCCCCCCCCCCCCCCAACACCCCCTGGTGTATGCAGTTTGAATTTTGCGTGTTCCCAACGACTCAATTTTGTGTATATTTGGAAGAAGGAAGAAAGGGAATAAAGCTGAACGGGAAATTGAAGCAAAGGGGAAAAAATAGAAGTAAAAATCGAATAAACAGATCAAACTCGTTTTGCCTCCGAGACTTTGGGCTGCTGGATGAAAAGCCGTTTTTGTAATGTCAATCGAAATCGCCACGGGGAAAGAAAGAGAGAGGGGGGAGTGGGGGGGGGGGGGGGGGATCGCGGAGGGGGTAGCTAGCGCAGAATCAAACGGAAGATAGCAGGAGAGGCAGTGGAAGAAGAAAAGGGAAAAAGGAGGAAGGAGGCAGAAGAAGGCGAGAAGTGCAATGCTGTTGCGTGATAGCTCACTCACTCATCACGAAATGCGGTTCGCGCGACTAAATGTATTCAATTATCCCCTCGGCGAACGAGTGTTTTTGCAATTTCCCCCTTTGCAGCGCGGCGTTAGGCTTCAATCTTCAATATTGTCCATACTTGCACGGAAAGCCGGGAAGCGTTTTTTCCCCTTCCCCCAGTCCATCAATCCCGCTCGTTCTCCGGGGGCTGGCTGCCATTGTCCGAATTGAATTGCAGGGCTTGGGGGGATATTATCGGGCCAAGTCCATCGCAATCAGTCGCATTTGCCTGGTGTAAAATATTCAGCGAGGTGCCGGATCAGGTCGACTTGTGGGAGATCATTGGCAGCCTGGGCTGCAGAGGGATTGGACAGGAAGTCATGTGGATATTCTCCCTGGCGGAAGGCCACTCCGGGAGTCGGCCTGTGGCAGCTTATTTGCGGAAGGATTAGACGCAGCAAAGTCCTGTGGTGTGAAACGGGAGTGTACGAGTTGTCCAGACAGCCGCGAGCAGTCCAGCCGACTTGATGCAGGACATGGTCCAGAAGAAGGTCACTCGTTTGAGAGGTCGTTGCACAGCAGCCTCCCTTGCTGACGACCCGTCCTGCGGACAGCCCCCTCGGCCTTTTTTTAAATTTTATTTTTTAAACAAAACAAAAACAAAAAAACGTTATTGAAAAAAAAAAGGAGAAAAAGTTCAAATGAGAGTTCAGATGAACTGGATGGGATCAGAGACTGCGTGTAGACTTGTTCCGTGTTTCTGGCACAACTCCGCTTTCACGGTGATCCTTCTTCCTCCTGCCACTGGAGAGGGGATCAGAGGGGAATTGCAAGTTGATCCGCTTCCTAGGGAAGGAAGGGTGGGGGAGGGGGCGCTGAACGGCCATCTTCCTTCCTTCAGGGGTGGAGGGGGGGGGGGGGGTAAGAAAGGAATTGAAGACAGTCCTTCCTTCTGCAGTTTTGAGGGGGAGGGGGTCATATCTGTTTGCACTTGGGGAGTGGGGAGCAGAGAGGAGTTGAGTAAAAAAATCTCCCCCCCTCCCCCCCTTTTTGGGGGCGGGTGGGGGTGAGAGCAAGCCGGCGTGAGAGGGGAGAGAATTAGAGGGAAATCTTTCATTCTGATGAAAGTTGGAAATGAACCTTGTCAGGGCGCCTCGCACAAGTAACACATAGCGTTGTAAAAAAGTTGTTGTTAATTCCATAATCTTCATGCGACCTTTTGGTCATATCCTGATTGTTTACTTAGCCGGTTTGGCTGCTGAAGGGTTTTTTACGTGATAGCAAAGAAAGTGAGGAGTAGCGCGTGCCGATGGCGAGTGACCCTGTCAGCGACAGACGGAGCTGTTGTCGTGTGCCTGTCTTGCCGATACTCATTTTCTCAGTTTTCCTTAGTGATGTAAAGTATTCATACGTCTGCATTTTGGCCGGTGGGAGATTTTGTGCCGACTGCCAACTTCCCCCTTGGGTAACACTTGAGCTATTGCTGTAAAATATTGAGTGAGGTGTCGGCTAAGGTCGCCTCCTATTGACCAGCTCTGTCCTGTGACGTCGAGTCTGGCCTGGAGAGCCGGCTCACTTCTGCGGAAAACTTCCACTGTCTGTATCACTCCCTGTGGGCTAAAATGTGATGATTAGTTAAAAGCGTCAGTAAACCAGGATCTCTGACGTTGGACAGCTGATGGGGTTTGGAGGACTGGGATTATTGGGGGCTTCCGGGTCTTGGGGAGTGTCAGATTTGAAAGTGTCGGGGGCTTTGTGCAGAAAGGTTGGGGGGGGGGGAGAGGATCAATGGAGACAGCTTTAAAATTTGTCTTTCTCCCTACCCCCACCCGCACCCCCCCTCCTTTTATATTTTTATTTTTTAACTTTATTTTATTTTATATAAAGCAAATAACCTTTGGCTGGAGCGCGATTGCGATCAATGGCAGGGAGCGAGCGGGCAGACGGTGAGTGGGGAGTTGTCGCTGGTACGCAGACAGTGTCAGACAAAGGCATGGAAGGGGCAGGCAGACCGACGGATTGCCCAAAGAGGCAGCAAGACGGGTGTAAAGTAGTTATCTCTAATGGACACTGGAACAGTGCCAACAGCACGGCCAGACAGAGCGGGGAGACGAACCCTGGGCAGAATTGATGGAGCTTTTCCCTGTCGATGTAAATTCAATTTGCCGCCTTTAGTGACCGTACTTGGTGCCGTGATGGGCCTGCGGTGGTGTGGCGGACGATGGGGGCATGTGAACAGGCCATTAGCCCCCTGGTTTGTTGGCCGCTGCCAGAGACACTGTGCCATCCCCGCTCACGCTGCTGGCTCTGCTCCTGCAAACAGCTCCTCTCGCGCGGCTTGGAAACGAGGCGGTTGACTGTGCTGTTCAAACAAACAGGCGTGGACACCGTTCTTTCAGCCAGATAACCACTTTGGCCGGAGGTGATCTCGTCGTATAATTGTTTTGGTTTTTTCTTTCTCTCTCCCCCCGTTCTTTTTTCTTTCTTTCTTCTTCCCAAACACTAATTGGAATGTGCAGTTAGCTGTTATCCATGAAAGGTTAGCCCATGAGCGCCCACCAAAGACCACATTAATTGTGGAACTGTAGTGTTCATGGTGCATGTTAATGAACCTGCACGAAAGACCATTGCACAGCTTTTGTAGCCCTCTAACGAAGCTGGGGAGGTACACTGGATTGGCCGTGTAGGTCTATCCTCTGTGTCCGCATTTTGTCCGGACAGTATCTTCTGAACCTCACAGCCTTCCATATCCAAACTGAACTGGAATGTCGTGGAAAAAGTAATTGCTGTCTTCAAGATCAAGGTCACGGTGGAGGTTTATATAATCAAAACATGACGGTTTCTGCTATGTCTTCTGAACTGCTGATCCGTTTGCATTCAAACTTTGCTGGCACATCATCGTAATGGAAGTGTCTTGGTTTTAGAGCAGATTGCTATGTTAATGAGTTGAAGGTTACAGCTAAAGTTCAAAATTTTCACTTCAGGTCGTCCAGACGATAGTATCTTTAGAAAGGTTGAATCGCAATCTTCAAGGTCAAGGTCATATTGAGGGTTCATTTATTATCAGATTATGGTTTTTTACCATGTTTAGTTAATTTCTGACCCTTGTGCAATCAAACTCAGTTTTATATTACATCACCATCATCAGTGTCGCCACTTGATTGGATTGTTGTGTCCGAGGTCAAGGTCACAACGAAGGTTCAGACGTTACTGAATGTTTTTCAGTAAATCCTGTATTTTTTGTACCGCTGATCTCTTTGCATCCAAACTAGGTGTGTACCGTTACTGATAACCGGACCAAACTAGGTGTGTACCGTTACTGATAACCGGACCAAGTGCAAGTCAAGTGGGCATAACATGTATTAAAGAGAAATATGACTGACACTTAACGGGGGACGTGGCCGTGTTGATTTTGGGGGGGGGGGGGGGGGGGGGGTCTTTCGTCCAGGGTTCTACTGTAATATTTGCTTCCACTGCAGTGTCCGTCCAATTTATTTGTCTTCATTCGGGGCTTAAGTCAACATAAGCTTTGTGACAGGCAGAAAATGGGAACGGTGTAGGTTGTCAATCCAGGCAGCTACTGTTTCAGCCCCCCGCTCAAGTGCCCTTGGGCCTGCACTGTCACTTTCCCCCAACACTCCTGCAGAAAAAGGGGGTTGTATAGATCTGTGTCCACACACCTAGCGCTGTGGTCTGTGTCACCGCACACCTAGCGCTGTGGTCTGTGTCACCGCACACCTAGCGCTGTGGTCTGTGTCACCGCACACAGCCATTTCTCAGCGTTGTTGCCGTCGTAGCTACTCCAGCGCCTCGCCTCTGAGTGGTGGTAACGAGAACCGCTATCTCTGACGGATAGGGCAAGGGGGTCTTTGGAATCTACTCGTTAAGCTGTTACACTGTTAATGTCACACAGCAAAGTGCCTGATTGACTGACTTAATATTTAATGAAAAATGCTCGGACGTGATGCAGCTTTCCTCTTTTGTGGGCACGGCTTTCGTCGGTGGTGTCTCTGACCCCGTCTTGTGGGGATGTACTGATGCAGCTTAAAGGCCCGTGGTGTCTGATAGAATGAACAGAACACTTTTGTCCATCTCTGCCTCTCCCAGGGCAGGAACATTGCCACACGGATGCCGACCGCAAGACCTGTACTGAACGACCACCGTCTTTCCCGGTTGGAGCACTTGACAAGTGGCCTTGTGACACGTATGACTAAACAGAGACTATGGTAGTCGCTGGGTGGAGTGTGGGCTGAGTGTAGCCCCCTCGTGTCGTTGTTTCTGGGCTGTAGTGTTGAAAACGACTTCGCAAACGTGCGGGGGGAGGCGTGCTGGGGTGGAGGTGGGGGGGGGGGGAATTGGTCTTCCAGCCAGCCCCGAGGATCTCTTTCACTGAACCACCGCCACCTGACCCTCCTCCTGGAGCTTTTAAGTGGCCGTACTAGGAACAGACAGGGGACAAGATTCCTCCATTATGCACCCCTTGATAACTAATCACCTGTGTGTTCAGCCCAGATGGGAGAGGGGAATTGAGATACCAGCCCAGGGATAACAGCATCGCTTTCTCCCTCCACCCCGGGGCTTAATAGAGTGGAGGCGTTGCGTGGTGAACGTGTCAGCGTTATGAAAGATACCAGGGGTTGAATGGGTTCGGCTGATGTGGAGGGCAAGGGACTGAAAGTGGTGTTGAGCCTGTAGCTTAGGCGCCCCGACCGCAGGGAGATGAAAACTACCGGAGTTGATTATTAGGTTACGCTTTTAACGACTGGTTTGAAGGGGTTCATAAGATGCGGTATGCATGGCTCGCTTTGCCGGATCTTGTGCGAACAATCGCGGGTTTTAAGTATGGCTGTCAGTGAGATACTCGTCGGTACTACGCCAGTGAAACCGACGTAAAGCCGAACATCTGAAACATGGCGACGTCACGTCACTGTCATTCCAACATTCTTCAAACACTCCAGGACACCCGGCCTAACTGCAACTGGATAAGGACATTTTGATTTATCAACGTTTAACTGTTGTTTTGGCACTTTCAAAAAAGGCTACCCCCCAAAAAATCGTTATGTTCTGTATTGTCATGTTGAATAAGCCATTTTAACCGTTTGTGTGTTTGGATCGACGTAAAGCCAGTTTAAGAAAAAGGCGCGCGCGCACGCACACACACACACACACACACACACACACACACACACACACACACACACACACACACACACACACACACACACACACACACTGTAATGCCTTGCCAGTGCGTTGTTTTCAATCAAGCCGGAAGCAGTAAACTGTCGGGTTGGAAGGGCCGCGGCCTGAGTGGAAGACACACCGGCGGATGATAGCGTAGACCTAACCTTGTCCACTGGCGAGGTACCTGGATACAGGCGACCCCCTTTGACGTGTGTAATAATACTCTTGAACCGGGGAAAGGACCTCGATAATTACAATTAAACTCTAAGGAAGTTGACGTGAAGATTTCAAAGATGTGGTTTACAACAACAAAAACTGCACGAGAAACTAACGTATTTAGCCGGATCGACTGCAAAGTAAGCTCCCCGCTCCCATTTTCCCCAAGATTTATGGATGCCTTCTCCGTGTGATCCTATCACCTTCAGATAAATCTGCCGCTGGGAGCTTCGTGTTTAGGCCGCAGGGAGGAACAATGTTGATAAACCTACATATAGGTGGATAAACGCTGATAAAAAGCGACTGTGATGGTGAAATAAAAACCGCAGATGGACTTGATCAGTGAGGGAAAGAACCAGGGTGTGAATGGCGCGTTAGTGGGTGCAGGAGAGAGGCAAGGTGGAAGCAGAGCGATAAAACACGCGCCGGCAGACAGAAAACGGATAGCGCTGGGATAGGACTGACTCTCACGCCGAGGCCCAACAACAAGCTGACTATGAAGAGGTGGAAGATTTATACAGGGTGCCTAATCCGGAACAAGATGTAATGTATCGACGGTAAGCCCGGCAGCGGGCCGGGGAGAAGCAACGGTGGAGATGGGGATGACGGGGGGATCAGAGGCCGGGGGGCAGTAGATCATAGGCTGTCACATGTGTACAGCAGCAACGCCACAGCCTGCGGCTGCAACCCGCCCCCAGCTGGCCACCGCTGGCTCCTTCCTCCTCGCTGGCGATGGCCACCGCTGTGGGTGGTGACGTCCACCTGTGATGGAGTGGACTCCGCAGGGGCCGGTCCGCGTCACAGGTAGTAAGTAAGCTGACGCGTCGCCACTCGGGCTTCGGAGCTCACGAAGAAATGTTGGACCCCGTTCACGCTGGCTGGTTGATTTTTTTTGCTTTCATGTTGCTTTTAGCTTTACGTCCACGGAGGCGAGATGGCCTATTAGGGACTGCGCTGGTTTAACAGAGTTAACGCGTTAAATAGGCCAGACAGTTCGAAAGCGGAAGTAGCACAGAGTTGCACCACTGAGAGGAAGTTCGACTGCGGTAGCTGATTGATTTTAATAGTTGTGGTCTTCTTCTTCTTCTTTTTTTCTTCTTTTTTCTTTTTTGAAATCACATTAATTTCGGTTTCCACGTGCAGTTTTTATTTCCATTGACTAGTCCCATACCCTGAATCAGTTTTGCATTCTGCCATAATACGCTCATTCAGTTTTGCGTTGTGTTACAACAGTGCACGCGCAACGCTGTTCTCTATCCCATATTTTGACATACACAGAGAACTGAAGGTTGAAAATGGATTAATTACTTTTTCCGTTTGACGGTTGAAAAGGAAGAAAGAAAGAAAGGCCTGTGTTACTTACTATTTGCTTTCCTTTGTTGGTTGTGCGTAAGTTCTTTAATTAGTGTATGAGATTACTGTGTTCCTGCGCCTGTGAACTCAACCCCCTCCCCGGGGACAGCGCACGCGCGTGGCAAAAAATGAAGCAACCTGCTGTAAAGAAGAAATAGAAAAACAGAAAAAAAATTGAACGCAACAGGAAAGAATCCTCGTGCATTAGAGACTCATTTTCGGGCTAGAAATACACTAGCGATAAACCACTGGAGAAAGATTTACAGCGTCCAATTTGCCGCAGAGTGAGTTTCGATGGATCAAATATTTATCACTCCGCGGACATCCATCGCTCATCAGAAAATTGCCCCCCGCCCCCCCCCCCCCCCCCCCCCTTCTGGGCTTTCGTTTTCCGTTATAATTCTCTGTGTGTGTGTGTGTGTGTGTGTGTGTGTGTGTGTGTGTGTGTGTGTGTGTGTGTGTGTACACTTCGACTCATTCTTTGTTGAACTGTTGTGCGAGCTTTTAAAGAGTCTTTATGTTGATGGCGTAGGGGTATCTATTTCCAAAAAACAATCTAGGATCTGGGTATTACATGGAAACGAGTTTGCGCATATGGCTAAATTCGTCTTGAATTACACTTGATATGGTAATGGTATTTTCGCGATAGCTATAAGTTTAAAATAAACGTTACTGGATCTGACTTTGAATGATGGGGAATAATTATATCCCGAATGGGGTCGGTGTGTGTGTGAGTGAGTGAGTACAGTCTTTGATATTACGGACAGAAAAAGTGTTCTTTGTTTTACTCGGTTTTGTATTCTGATTTTCTTGTACCAGGCTTTGCTTCTCTTTGGCTGGGGATGGAATGGGGTGGGGTGGGGGCCATATACCTAACGCCACACTGTCGCCACTAAAATGACTCCTGCATTTAGGTGGGCAGCGGTGTGAGCCAGTTTAATGTTCCATTGATTTTGTAGGAACAGTCACAGTCGGACAGTGTCCATTGTTGTAATGTACTAGTACCCAGGTTAATTTTAAATTATTGCTGAAGGAGTGGTTTGTTACAGACAAAGGAGGTCAAATCAGTGTCTTGTGGACCTTCGGGCCTTTTGTAACCAAACCTGTTATGGGAGTGCATTATCATGAGCAGCGTCAAGGTCAAGGCTTATAATATCAAAATATGACTGTCTTTGAACTGCTTTTTGCAACCAACTCAGTTGTTAGCGCATTGCCATCATCATTGCATTGTGAACAGATTGGACTTCTGTGATCTAGGTCAAGGTCACAACGAAGGTTAAAAACTGTATTGAATATTTAATTTTTCCGCCCTATTTACTTTCTTTGTTTCTTTCTTGGGGGGAGGGGGGGGGGGGAGATACCACTGATCTCTTGGCAACCAAAGTGTGTTGATGATGCACTGTAACTCATTAATCACCAGATCAACAGCAAACCACGTGGGTAGCGTGGTGACTAGGCAGGTAACGGGTGGTATTTTGCCGCGCCAGGCGCCAGACAACCCTGGTTGTGAACAGGCTTTGACCAGCACGCCTTGTGTGTGGGCGACCGTTCCCTCCTTTAACCACTTGAGGTGGCCAGAAATGACCGCCAGGAGAGGGTGTCTGAACACTGGGCCGTCATTATGGTTGCTAGGCTGCCGTCTGCTGCAGTCGGTGGCCGATGACCCTCGTCAAGCCTTCACACAGGGTGTCCCGTCCCTAACAAGCCTTGTGGTTTGTGGGCACGTTAAGCACCGTGTTTACTCACTGACACGGGGTGTGCCGAGCCCGAGCCCGGAGCCCAGCCCGTCATTAAAGGCGCCGCTGAGCCCGTTAGTGTGCCGGCCTCCTCCGCACACAACAGACACTAATAGTCTCGGACACTGCTAATGCTGGCCCTAGTATTTCACAAACAAGTCATCCTCATAGTGGCTAAGCAGTTTTTAGGCTCTTGTCGGACGCAAATAGACGGTATCTCCCCCCCCCCCCCCCCCCCCCCCCGCCCCCACAAGTTTTCTCATGTGATCACAGTGTATGGTCTATGTCTTTGTTTGGCTTCCGACTTCACCGACCAGTATATTTAATGGATTTACAGAATGATAGACAGACATATCAGGATTCCTCATTTTTATCATTTTAGGGTGTGGACGCAAACCATGTCTCGCAGTCTCGCATTTAATTATTTTATTTTTTTAATGGGGGGTTGTTTGTTGTTTTAGGGGCTTGGTTGGTTTTGTTGTTTATAGGTTTATTGTTTTTGTTGTTCGGGGGGTGGGGGGGGGGGGGGTGAGGGGGGCAAATCTCAGCAACACGAGAGACAAGCGTTGCAATTATTGAACAAAATTTGCAGTGTGTGTGTGTCAGGGCTCCCCATTTTTGTGTGATTACTTTGTCCATCCAATCTGGAATCCGGGATATGGTGTAGAGGTAACAAAGGCCGCTCCACGCTGGGAGTAAAGCGCTGTTACAGAGTGATTACAGACATAATTACGTGTTAGTGTGGGACTCGTTTGGCGGCTTGTGTGATCAGCTCGTTACCACACACACTCCGAGCATCGCTTTCCGGCACCTTCCTCCAAGGAAGGATGTCGTAAACCGGTGCTTGGAGTTTGGTTACCACAGTGTGGCCCAAACACTCGAGCCAGGCTGGCTAACACTCGGCTAAAGCGACAAGTCAGCCGTGCCGTTGCTTCACACACCCCTGCCCTCGTGCGGTGAAGCGGAGCCACTACACTTGCTGTGCTGTCTCCAGAGAGTGGTCATCAGCTCGTCAGCTCGGACACCCGGCGGACTGACCCGTCCTGACAAATTGGGGTGCTGTCAGGTGTCAACTGACCGCTGCCGTTTGTGAGAGCCGCCGCTGGTTACCTACCCCGCTTGTTTACCCATAATTTATCCCTTGGATGAGGTCAGCCCTAGCTTGCTATCGCTAATCTCTCTCTCCCCCACTCCTCCTCCCCGTTGCTGGCTGATATTGTATCACTGTTATAACACTTGTTCCCATGCCCGGTTGGGTGTGCAAGTCATTAGTCTTCGTCGCCCCTCATTCCCACGTGTCAACATGGACCGCGACACGGGCAGAAATACGAATGTACCCTCCGTGAGTGAAGCGTCTGCTCTTCTGTTCACACCACCACGCTCACTGACGCCAGCGCTGAAGACCTGCTGGGAGAGAGATTGTGACCATGTCAACATTGTTTCTACGTCGTTCTAGTTTTCGTTAAATCCTCTGGAATCTGAAGAGAAGTAAAGGGAGTTAATTGCGCTCGGTTGACGTCACATGTATTACAAGGGGCATAACAACAGAGACCTATATCACCCTCACTTTACACAGTGTAGGAAAACTCCACGGAGGTCACCCACCCCCCTCCACCAGCGAGCTTTATTGAGGGTTCCGACGTGTTGGACTTAACACCCCAGTGGCTAGCGAGTCCAGAGTATGGCGCGCCAGAAGTGTCAAACCCTAATTTCCGGGCCTGCTCTCGACACCCAAGCCGGGCCCTAATGGCCTGCTGGGCCGCCAGGGAGTCGGAGGTGTCGGAGCATGACTAAAGACAGCGCTGAGGGGCTCAGCGGGCGGCGGGGACACCGGGAGGCTCACGGCACTGGATGAAATACGATAAGCCTGCTTTGACCAGGGGGCGGGTTGGCTGGGCTTGTGCGGTCCGTATCATAATCATGCTGTTCCTGCTTCTGCTGGAGGCAACGTTTGGACAGAGGTCAGGGTGGTGTATGGTTTCTTCAGCCCTTAAGGCTGCCGTTACTACCCGAATGCCACCGACTTTGGGTAGAAGTAAATCACCAAAGACTGTGTGGAAAAGAGGGCCTCTGTCCCACTCTGTTTGGTACCATTCCGTTGAACGCATAGCAGTCCGCACGCCACTGGAATGGTTTTGTTATTGTTGTTTGTGTGTTGTTTATTTGTTGTTATTTTTGATTTTTGTGTGTGTTGGTTGTGATTGATTTTTTTATATTTTTTTTTTTTGGGGGGGGGGGGGCAAAATTGGCTTGGTAATTGGCAGTGTCATCCGAGTCTGTATAAGTTCCCCTAGTCAGCCTGTCATCGTATGTTACACTTCTTAGGGTCACGTGGCGGGTCCTTGTTCGATCAGTTCCAAAGGTGGGGCCATGTTCGATTAGTTCCAGTGGGACTTGGCGGGGCCTTGTTCGATCAGTTCAAAAGGAAAGTGGGGCCTTGTTCGATCGGTTCAAAAGATCAGTCGATCAGTTCAAGAGGTGGAGCCTTGTTCGATCAGTTCCAGTGGGACTAGGTGGGGCCTTGTTCGCTCAGTTCAAAAGTTGGGGCCTTGTTCGATCAGTTCAAAAGATGGGGCCTAGTTCACTCAGTTCCAGTGGAACTAGGTGGGGCCTTGTTCGCTCAGTTCAAAAGGTGGGGTCTTGTTTATGAGTCCAGAAGATGGGGTCTTGTTCGATCAGTTCAAAAGATGGGGCCCAGTTCGCTCATTTCAAAAGGGACACGATTGTCGCAGGCATAGACGTGAACGATCGCGGATACAAAAAGCTTCTCGTGAGTTTCGCTGTTGTTTATGAGCGGTGATTAATGGGGTCCAAGACTGTGGAAAGACTTCAGCCTTTGCTCTTCTTCTTCTTCTTCTTCTTCTTCTTCTTCTTCGGAAGTCTTTATGAGAGCTTTCATATTCGTATTATGTTAACCTTTACACAGTTTGACGCGTTCCTGTCGGGTTGGGTGACATTGGTCGATTTTTTTCTTTCAAGGTCATGACAAATTCAGATAGGCTCCTTTTTTCTTTTTCTTTTCCCTCTTCTCCCATTCGAGATCCAATTAATTGTGTGTGCTTGTTAAACATGTGGACACGATCGTGAGCATAATGCTTTTAATGAGCTTGAAGTATTCAAGGGAGATTCAGATCAGCGCGTTTTCGTTTTCTGCAAAAAAACGATGTTTAATGTTGGCATATTTTGTTTGTTTGTAGTTTTTTGTGCTGTTTAAAACCCGGTACTTGCGAGATATGCTGCTACTTGGGGAGAAGACTGACCCATTTTCAAATCTCCGGGATGTGTGTGTGTGTGTGTGTGTGTGTGTGTGTGTGTGTGTGTGGTTGTTGTTGTTGTTGTTAAATCCCTCGGCCGTATGGGGAAGTTGGGGTGGGGGGGATAAACTGGATAAACACGTGAGTTAAACGTTTGGCTGAGTGGTTCGGCTCTCCTTTCTCATCAAAAGTTGTGGTCTGTGGACAGTTTTGTGACTTTGTCCCTCACAGTTATGAAACATTAAAATGGCTCTCATCGCTGCCCATCTCCCTCTCCCCTACCCCTTCCCCCCTTCTCCACGCCCCTAATAATTAAGCCTCATGGTTTCTGTGGACGTTAAGCTCCATGTTTACTTACTGGGCTAAAAAATAAAACATTTTTTATTTTTTATTTTTTTTAAGTGGGAGTGGGGGGAGAGAAAAGGAGAGACAAGACAATTGAGTGGTGGTCTGGAGCTGTCTGTACTACAAGATGGTTGTAGTGAACAAAAGCGACGTCAGCATGTGTTGGAGAGCTCTTGTGGGCTGTTTGAGTTCATTGGGTTTGTCCTAAAAACGGTAGCATTGTGCGGTGAGAGGTGATTTGGACGGTGTGGAGAGGTGGAGCACTCTTAAGTCTTGCAGGTGGTGCCTTTAATGGCCGCCATTAGCATGGCCCTCACGTGGCCACGGCCTGTGTGTTCTTTCTCTGGGCCGAGTGCGACCTGTTACAAACGGCACAGTTTCTTGTCCTTCGTCCGTGGGATTGATCCCCTCCGTGGGAGAGGGAGACAGAGACAGAGAGGGACAGAGAGGAAACGAGAAGAAAACACGTGAGTGGATTGCCCGAGTCTCGCCAGGACTTTTGAGCGCCGGGTTATCTGGAGAAGTGTCAGTGTCGTTCTTCTGGTTACGATGCAAACACTTAACTTTCTGCTGAAAGCTTTTGGTTGGACAGTAATATCTGCGTGTTGGACAGAATCGGGGACAGTCCAACCGCCAATCCCTACCCTGCACGCCGCATTTGCTAAACCCACGGTGTGTGTGTGTGTGTGTGTGTGTGTGTGTGTGTGTGTGTGTGTGTGTGTGTGTGTGTGTGTGTGTGTGACTTTATCACTTACGGTTCGGTTTAAGTGATCAGATCAAACCGCGTCATTAATAATTATGTCTTCAGGAGTTAATTGGTCATTAAATTCATGGCACCTGTTCACACCCAGAGCTGATTACTGAAGAAGAAAACTGTCCGGTTAAAGGTGTCTCGTGGGCCGAACTCACGGAAACAACTCCAGAGTTCAGGAGCTGTGTGAAAGTCGAGGTGGCCGTCCTGGGCTTTCCGGCCTAATGAGCATTACGGTTTCCGTGGACGTAAAGCAACATTGAACCGTGCTTCGGCATTTGTCACAGTTTGTCCCTAATATGTCAAGCGACATCCGACAACATGAAGGTCTACTCCACCAGACACCTCCGTCAGCAGGCTCCCTTGCACGTAGCCGTAAAGTGGGAGTGCACATTGTTTCAGTCTCGCCCCTCCACGCAGACAGTGCGGACTGAGGGGACGGGAGCCCAGGGGCCGTTGCTCTCACAGTGACTGGCAAGCCGGGCCTAAACCAAAGCCCCGGACTTTCGAGTCCGTGACTTTAAATTAGGCCAAGTCCCTAATCGTGGACGCTTGCAACGGTCAAGACTACATCGCGCTGGGGAACAAAGACGTCAGCTCACACGTCAGCATTTGTGCTAATTTTAGAGGGGGTAATCCCATCAGGGCATGCGCTCCGACACGCTTCGTTCACTTGCGGCGATGTTCCTACGTGCAAAGGTCGATAAGCATGCACATTAGGCGAAGGTATGCAGGTTCTGGATGTGATTCGCCATGTTTTACTTCTGCGACACTCAAGCGATCTCGACGAGGTCATTATTCGTAAAAGAGAAAAGAAAAAAAGAATGGGGGAGAAAGAAAAAAAAAGGGGGGGGGGGGGATGCAGACGTGGGCCTAAAGCAACAACAACAGCAAAAACAAGAAGAAAACAACAACGAACTTTCCGAGCATTACAACGCTGAAAGCAGCTGTAGTGTGTCGTTACCGTGACATTAGTGTCTCTCTCCACTTGACTTCGTGACGATCGCCTTTGGCTTGAACAATCGGCTGTTTTATGCTCCTCGTAACTTGCGGGTTTAACACCTGTGATGGCGTGTTTTGTACTTGATAGACGGGTCTGTGAGGGTGATCCACAGAAGTGAAAGGCCTTTGTTGCTCCTAAGTCCGGGCGATCAACCGTGAACACCTTACCTTTGCAATTGTTTCGCTCAAAACGTTGGCAGCTTCGGATTGAAGAGTTCGCTTTTTTGAAAACGGGACAGGAGATGATGACTGTGTGGTGCACATCTGACGGTATTGTGTCGTGTCTGCTTGATGCAGCTTATGGCGGACTTGGGGGTATTTTTACGGCTGGGCCAACTGTGTGTGTTTACCGTTCACCATTTCCGGTTTTGGGCTTGGTGAGTGACAATTATGGTTCCATGCCTCTTCAGCTGTCCTTGTGTTGTTTGCAGGATGATTTTCTCTTGGCGGCAGGACTTTATTGGCACTTGAGGCGGCTTTTCGTGTCCATAAAGTTGGGAGCCGTGGCTGAGGTGGCTGGTGGTGGCGGGTCAGGGGCTGGGTGTTTGCGGGTCAACAGTCATCAGGGGCAGGCCTTCCACCGACCCCCCTCTCCACCTGACAATGGCCGCCTCTCGCCCTGCCCGCACACCTCCTCCGCCCGGATTTATGGCACTGCCAACTGCCGTTTTATTAGGCCCGTGGCAGCTAGAGGGGCTGGTTGGGCCGCGGTCGTGCCGGCTTAGGCCCGGGCTGACTAATGGCCCATTGAGGCTGTCAGGCCGAGCAGGACGCAGCGGCCCGGCCAGGCAACAATACACGACAGATTTTCTTTTCTCAACAGCACCCCCTCCTCACACACACGCATACACACACACAGAGCTCCAGCTGAGAGCGGAGCTGTAAGATGTTACCTGCAAACAGTTGTACTGCTACTTCACACCAGGCGCTACCCATGCTAACGCCGATTTGAAGGATTTCGATCAGATCCCCTCGAGATCAGTCGGTGGAGGAGCTAGCAGGCCTAGTGCCTGGATAGAACCTGCTTTGACTTGTCCAGCTCACGTCATAGAAACAGTCGGGGTCGTCTGGGGGTCCTGTGTTGAGGGTCCTTTGTGATTTGGTATGAGAAATGTCAGGGGTAAAAAGAGACTGCTAAGCATGTCGTAAAGTACTACAACAGTAATACAAAAGATCGGGTTATGCGTTCATTTTGAAGCGTACCCAAGAACGTGTGCCATGTGCAAAGAGAATTCAAACGTCCTTTTGTGCGTCTCCAGCTTCTGTTTGGCTTTTGAATGGGGGAGAGAGCAATGAGTGATTGCCCGTATGTGTCTGGCTGCGCCGCTGTTGTGGTCATCGCTAAGACTCCCAGTGATCCAACTGCCGTGGCGACGGTTTGACCCTCTCTCTGTCCTCACTGCCCCTTGAGGCGAGGCCTGCGGAAGGGGATTGATTCGTGGAGCAAAAACTGTCCACGCACTCCATCGATTGTCGCCCTTTCAGCTAAACCCCCAGGATGCAGTGGCTACTTGGGCCACGTTTCCCAGGGTTGCGTGGAAATATAAAGTGCCCGATATGATAGCAATAAAAGTGCAATACAAAGTGCAATACCCAAATATCTTTCCCTCCCCAGAGCGTTACAACTAGTCTAAAAATATATAATCTAACGGGATCAAGTATTGAATGATGGTTATCGTCTTTAATTTGAAGGAAGGATTGAATTAAAGTGAAGGATTGAATCGATTTTAAAATGAAGGGTCCAAGTAACGTGAGATTCGTGAGAGAGTCGCACACTTCATTTCTGCCAGGCAGTTTGGATAGGGGCCTGATAATCTGCCTGACTGTGTTTTAGCATAATCTGGCCCTCAGCCGTAATGACGGCAGTGGAGAGGGCAAAGAATTGAGCGTTGTAGGCCTCTTGGCGATGGTGACAACGTCAGGTCAGCTCACTTCAACACCCCCACCAGCTACTTCGGGGAACAAAACCGCAGAAGCCCATAATGTTTCCATGACGACAACGAGATGACGGACGGCACTGAGAGCGAGACTGAAGAGGCTGAGAACCAGCGTGAAAATGGCACCGTCTTCTCGTCTATCAAATCAAAACACTCTACGCTTGTGTGTTGCGTGGAGATGGAGCGCTGAGCTAGTGAGATGGAGTAGCGTAGCGGCTTGTTCCTCGGAGGCCAGCAAGAGAGCAGGTTTAATTGAAATCATTTACTGTGGAGAAGAGGGTGGAGGGGGAAGGCTGTGCGGAACTGGGCGTGATTGTTGTCTAAGACAGCCAGACACTGTAGATGTTTTCTGGGGGAGTTATTGGACCGCTTCAAGGAGGCGCTGCAGCTCTCGAGTGGCGCGGTCCTTGAAGTGCGACTCTCCACCACTGCTGAGGGTTGGACAAGAATACATTACTTTCTTCACTGCCGCAGTTGCTCGGGTGTTGGTTGGCAAGTGGTTGGGAAGCGTGGGAGACGCTTTGTGGAAAGGACACGCACAACCATTAAAAACAACGGTCTTTTGACCGGCAGGCTTTCGTCGCCTCAGCCACCACCACCACCACCCCTCTCCTTTTGCTCCCCCCCCCCCCCCCCCTTCCCGGCACAATCCAAGCAAACAGCTGCTCAAACAGCGCCTGGGTGTGCGGAGCGGAGTGGAGGGTTTTCCTGACCACTGTTACATTGCAGCGTCCTCCTGGCGAGGACATGTCCACTCACCGCACGGGCGACAGGACCTGCAGCGTTGGGGTGGGCAGCGAAGCACCGTGCTGCTTAAGGAACAACGGCCCGCTGTATCAAATGTCAGAGCTCGAGAGCTGCGTGAAAGTCGAGGTGGCCGTCCGTAATAGTCCTTATTGTCTCTCTGGGCGTAAAGCCACATTTCGACTCGAACTCGTATGGAAGTTTTTATGCTTCATGTATAAATTTTCACTCATTCATTTAGGTTTCATATAAACGACGCCCTCTCTCTCTCTTTCTTTTGTTTTGGTTTAATTCATCAGTAGCTTAGCCAGGACTAGTTGGGTTTTGACTGAACCTGAAACTACAGTCCTTGTTAAACAAACTTTTGGAGTTCAGGTGTCCGCGTCGTTCTGTGCGCTTTGGTCGTGTCCCAGCCGATGCCAGAGAGGGCCACTTGGACTGCCAGTTGCCGTAGTGTGTGGACTGCGCGAGGTGCCGGCGTCAGTGGCGAGGGGCGGCCGTGGTCAGGGTGCAGGACGGGAAACGGGGTGGCCCAGCGCGCACTGCCCCAGAAACCAGGTCTCTGGCCGCCCGCTGATCGGGACACCCCGTGCCCTCGGCTCCCACCGAGTGTGAAATTCGTTTCATCCGCGCTCCACCCGGCATGAAAATCGGCTGGAAAAGCGTTGCATCGTGGCCGCGGGGCTTGGAGCCGGTGCAGCAGCTTGGCTGGCCGTGGTGCGAGGGGTCAGACGGTGTCGGGCGGCCAGCCTGCGCGGACAATGAGGGGCCGGTGCCAAAGCTAACGGAGAGAGCGCGGGGAGCCTCGCCACCTCGGCCCAACACCCCGCGCAGCTCGCCGGCAATGCGGGCCCTGAAAGCCAGCCCCGGGCCAAAACCAACCCCGGCAGCTCCCAGCTAAGCCCGGCCGCGCCGTGGCAGCTGTGGGGCCAAAGCCCAAACCCAAACCCAGCCCCGCACAACCACAAGCTAATCTGTCCTACAACAAGCCAGCACGAGCGCCGCTGGTCTCAAAACACACACACACATAAACAGCGCCGGTAAGCGGTTACAAGTGAAACTCTTCCATGACAAGGCAGGCAGCGAAAGAAAAGTTCCTGCGGCAGCCATTTTGAATTTTTAGCGGTCCCTGGGAAGACCGCTAGACAAGACAAGCCAAGAATAGTTGGTGAACACCCCTCTCCCTCCCGCTGCTCCTCACGGCGGCTGTCTCCTCCGACTCCCTGCAGCGATCATTGACAAACCAGCCTCAAACAGCAGGCCTGTGTGTGTGTGTGTGTGTGTGTGTGTGTGTGTGTGTGTGTGTGTGTGTGTGTGTGTGTGTGTGTGTGTGTGTTTCAGGCTAGAACATTTCAGGACGCAGCAGCTCGGGGCGCGGTGGCAGGTTGCACGTTAGTTAATAATTATATCCCACTAAAATGAGGGTTGTCGGGACTGCCAGAATTCCAACGGGACTGACTGCGGGACGAGTGGTGGATGCGCTCGGTGGCCCTCTGTAGGGTACCTACCGCTGGTGTAGCCAATAGGCCAAAGGGCCCTAATACACTCTTGTGACAGACTGGTTATTACATCAGCGCACGAGGTGCCAGCGATCTGTGACGGTTCGTCAGACGGCTAGAGCAGCACAGCACAGGCCTCACACACACACACACACACACCCCGCACACACAGCGACAGGACTGGCGAGGGAGAGCGTGGCTGTGGCGGTGGCCGTGGCCCTCACTGCAGTAGCACACGGGGCGGACCAGCACGCGGCAGCAGTCACTCCAAGCTGTCAGCCAGACTCGAGTGCTCTCTCTGTCAACGCTTTTTGTCGCTCCTCGCTGCCATAGGTGATGTGGCGATTGTTGCTGTCGTCGCCGGAGACATCAGTTGTGTGTTGTCGTCGGGCGATGTTGTTTCTGTGCGATGGATACGGACTGACTGGGTCTCAGTGAGTGATACGCTGCCGCCACTGCCGTTGTCTTTTCAGTTCCTGAGAAACGATCTCAGAAAGAATAACAGTATTGCTGCACGATTTCTGTTCACTTTGGAGTGTGTTAACCGATTTTCCTGATGTGGTTCTTGTGTTCCTTGGATGTGATTCATTATGTGTGCATGATGGGATAAATTTTCGGGTTTATCGTCAGCTTTTGTGTTGTTGGGTTTGTGTGTTAAGAAAAAAGAGAGTTTAAGCTTACCGTTGAAAACACTTTTGGGGGCTAGCTTGGCAGTTGTTTGGGGTGTTGGCTTGGCAATTGCTTGGCAGCTGTTGTTCTGCACTGTGGAATCGCACACCCGAGTGTGTAAGCTGAAGTGCCAGCTGACCATCCCACCGGCGTGTTTTGTATATTGACTGCCAACGTGTCTGACAACCAACCAGTGGAGTTTTGTGAAAACGTCTCTGGTTTTTCATCAGTCAACGTTTTGTGCTTTGAAGTGTGTCCGCGGTTAGTCGTCAGGAGTTGACACCCTCCGCGGGCAGGCATGGAGTAGTGGCAGGGTCCCCTCTCCACGTTGAATCCAGAGCGTTTTGACAGGAGTGTGTTGAATCCAGAGCGTTTTGACAGGAATGTGTTGAATCCAGAGCGTTTTGACAGGAGTGTGTTGAATCCAGTGCGTTTTGACAGGTGTGTTACACAGCTGGAAACCTCGCCCTCAAAAGGATTACTTTCTGTGCGGAGCACACCACTGGCATGGCAGCTTGCAGTCTATGCCACAATGAACAAAAAGAATCGTTCGTTTTCTGTGTCCGATAGCGCAGTTTCAGCTTTGATGGGGCAAACTACTGGAACTGGAGTTTTTACTACGGGGAATATCCACACGCTGAACACTGTAAATAAAGTTTTTCCTCTTCGCCTTCTCGCCCTTCTCGTGTGAAAACACAGCTTGTGCCTGGAGTATTTTGGAAAGAAGAGACGCAGTTTTTGCCGTGCTGGATGAAAGGTTTGGATTTGGTGGATGATTCGATATCGTGCCTATTGTGCCAGCTACAAAGCTGTCTTTGACACCGTATCCCGAGGGCTTTGGGTGTCTTGGAACTTAACTCTTGGGGCTTTACGTGCTGCCTCTGTGGATTAGCTGTGATTGTGCCTATCAGGCCGTGAAGTGTTAACACCGGTAAGTGTATGGTCGCTGTTCTCTGCTAATGCCTACCTTGTTACGTGTACTTCTGTCCCGCTAACTCCGGGGATTAGGGGTGTTGTGCCGCACTTTTATGGCGCCCCGTGTGTGCCAGAAACCCGATAATGGTCACCGTGCTTATCAGATGCAGGCAATGGATGGGTTTTTAGGCCGGCCGCTAAACCCCGGCATTTTCCTCATTTCTCAGCTTCCCCCTCCCTCCCTTCTCCGCTTGCCTGTGTCCGCCCCCTTTGCCAGCGCGGCCGTCTCCTTTATGGCTAACCCCTAATCCCCTTTTAGCTTGGAAACCACCGGGCTTTGATGAAAAGGCAGCTAAGGCAGCGTGTTTTATGGGACAGCTACCTCCCCTCTAATCCTCCTCCTTGGATGCGCTTGGCTGCCCCCCTGACAGCCCCTGAACTTCTGGCACAGCCGTTGCCTGCATAATTAGACCGTTTCCTCCTCCTCGTCTCCTGCTGCCTGAGTCGTCTTGTCTTTGTTGGTGGACAGGGAGCTTTTATCGGCGGTTAGACAAGCTAATGGGGCGCGCAATTAGCCGCGGCTGCAGCTCGGTCTGGGGGCGTAGGGGGTGGAGGGCGTCCGCCCCGACCACGTCGCCTCGTCTGTCTGCACGCTCATAATCGCTGGTCTGGGAGACAATGCCGCTAACACACACGTCCCCCGTGGAGCTGATGCGATGTCAAGTGGTGAAGTGGGTTTTGTGGCCACCAGGGGCCGGGTGATTTAGTGGTACAGACTGCACCACACGGCGCTGATCGACCGGGTTACGCCGGGGGAAGGTGTGCATGCGGGGTCGGGGGGAAGGTCCTCGCCTAGGGACCCCTGCTCCAAGGAGTGAGAGAGCCCCGGCCGGGGCTGTCTGTGTCTGGGGAAGGCCTGCCTGCTTTCAGAGCTGTGTGAAAGTCGAGGTGACCGTCCTGGGCTCCCTAGTAGTCTTATGGTCTCTGTTGGCTTGTTGGGTGCTGCCCAAGCTGGATAGGTTCTGCTAGTTGGGGACAGTTGGGCCCTTACTTAACCATTCTAAACCAGACCTTGTGTCTGTATGACATCAGAATTATGACACCCCTTTCCACAAAGAACATCGTGTGATATTCCGACTTTCTTGCTCTGTGTGTGTGTGTGTGTGTGTGTGTGTGTGTGTGTGTGTGTGTGTGTGTGTGTGTGTGTGTGTGTGTCGGAGTTCTGGAGAAGAGCATCTGGCGAGCTACTCGGTGACTAGTGACTTGTTTTGAAAGGAAACTGCACCACTCTGACAAAAAAATATGGCATGGAAAAGGGTTAATCAGACTACGTGGTCCTGAATGTAGGAGAACATTGCATATATAAATGCGTATCGTATAATTCTTTGGGAAACTATATATATATATAAAATTAACAAAAATGCCATCCTCTTGTCTCAAGAGTCAGTATTCTCAGTGTGTGTGTTCTCTCTCGCTCTCTCTCCCTCGTGTGTGTGTGTGTGGTCTTAATCCACGATAGTTATTCTGCCTGTACCGGGCATCAGCATCTAGTGACTAAGTAGCTTTTGCTGACAAACCCATACTGAAAAGTCCCACACTCTGCATTTGACACGACGTGTCTGGATCCATAACGGAAAACCAGTGAAAGGCTCTAGCGTCCCTTCCCCAATTAGGCCCTACTTAATGCAGGTGCCGCGGCAGCAGCAGCCAATGGCAAACTTGCCTGGGCGGCATAGGGAAAAATCCACGTTTTAATTAATGAGCATCACCAGGGCAGACTGATCCCTGGCGCGTTGACGAGGAGTAGGCGTTGAGCGGCCAAGAAACTTGTGTGTGTGTGCCTCTCCCCTCTGCGGCCCGGGCCGCCTTGGCCTCTGGGCTGAGAAGGGGAAAAAGGTAGATGTTTGCTTTGTACTTGAGCCGCCTCGAGGAGCCTTGTTCCACCTCTTCAGGCCGTAAAAGCCGGGAAGAAAAGTAGCTTTTTGCCCACTGTGCTCAGCGGCTATAGATCGGCGAAGAAAAGCAGATACTCGCCAGTGTTGTTGGCAGGCTTCGGAGCTGTTGTGAATAGCCGTTAGTGTTGGTACAGCCAGATCTTTGTACTCCAGCACCTTTGTTCATCCACATGAGAGAAGAGCAAGCCTGAGCAAAGAAAAGCACCTGGCACAATCAGAGGAAAAAAGACGTGATCAAATTTTCGTTGAAGTTTTTAAGTGTATGTGTCCGTGTGCAAACAAACTATTGGAACTCTGGTCTCTCTCCTCCCCCACCCTTCTTCCGCTCCCCTCTTTCTCTCTCTCTCTCCCGCCCTCACCCCTACCCCCCTTCTCTCTCCCCCCCCCCCCCCCTCAAAAAAACAACAACAACAAACAACAACACACAAACCCAGCAACCACCCTTCTTCTCTCTTCTGGCTCAGACTCTGTCCTCCCCCCCCCCCCCCCCCTTCCTCTCTTCTGGCTCAGTAGACTTGGTAATGTAGTTGTGTTTTCATGACGCCAACAAGTCCCCACAACCGAAACGCACGCCATTCAAGTGTAAATTTGTTTTCTTCGACTTCTTTACCGGCAATTTCTTCTTTACGCCATTGTAAGCACTGCCTGTTATTGAACTGGCCCTGTGTGTTGGTTCCCTTTTACCACTGTTACAATTGTGAGCGGTAAACCCCGAGCCGCTGTTGGCAAACACCAGGCTTGTGGAATGGCTTTGTTTGGGAAACCGGCTACATTGCAAGTCGTTGAGGTCAGCCCCATAAAAGCTGATTAGTGCTTACTGTACTGTTGGTAGCTGCGTGTCTGCGGTTTTTATGTGTTTGTTCGTTATTTCCAGTGGAAATGAGTGGCAGGGCGAAACTGTCAAGACGACATGAGAGAGAAAGGTTGTTGTAGGAGTTGAATGCGGCAGGTTACTGGTTGTGGTGGTGATCGAGATTCTTACCTTTGGCGCGTTCGCAAACAGCCGTTACGTCAGAGGAGCGTCAGCAAGAGTGGAGATTTTGGGTGGGTGCGGCAAGGGAGTGGCGGGCTGCATCAACTCCTGCATCAGCAGGGACTTGCCACTCGACCAGCCACAGTGACTGACTGGACTGACCAGCCAGCCACACACTGACTGGACTGACCAGCCACCCATTGACTGACAGGACTGACCAGCCACACACTGACTGGACTGACCAGCCACTCATTGACTGACTGGACTGACCAGCCACACACTGACTGGACTGACCAGCCACCCATTGACTTGACTGGAATGACCAGCCACCCCGTTGGCTGACTGGACTGACCAGCCACCCATTGACTTGACTGGAATGACCAGCCACCCCGTTGACTGACTGGGCTGACCAGCCAAACACTGACTGTCTGGACTAACCAGCCACACACTGACTAGACTGACCAGCCACACACTGACTGACTGAACTAACCAGCCACACACTAACTGACTGGGCTGACCAGCCACACACTGATGACTGGATGACCAACGGAAAATGCCACCAGGAGACGGGCTGTGAGAACAAGGGCCGGCGAGGTCCATGTCCCTGGTTGGACAAAGGAGACCGCCGAGACATGCCCGCTGTCTGTTTGCTCAGGCCACTGTCATATGAGGCTGAGGTCATCGAGCCAAAGGTCATGGGTCAGGCCTTGTGTTGACCACTCGGGCGGACTGGACTGTGGTCAGTGATCTTGTTATGCGGGCTCTTGAGGGAAACGAAATGGGTGTTGGTCCAGGTGCAAGGCTCAGTGTTCGCACCCTCGCACAATATTAACGGCTTTGGGAGAGCTTAGACTAGCGCTCCTCTGGCGATATTAGCTCGGCATCAGTTCAACCCATACTCGAAAAAGAGGGGCATTAAGGATGTTGGGCTGAAGACGAACCCTTGAAAAGGAGATGGTTCTTCGTCGGTTCCAATTAGTTTTGTACTCGCACCCCAAATACCCCCCAGCCCACCCCTTTCTTCTGCTTACTCACAGGATCATCTGGATTCTATTGGATCTTTTCCTGCGCCAGATTCCTGTTGGAACATGTGGTATCGGTGGCTACACTGGAGTGGTAAAGGTTTCCTCTTGCCAATTAGCGGTCTCCAGTCCCCGGTGCTTTCACTGCCACAGCTTCACCCTGCCTCGTTATGTTCCTACTGGTAATAAATCCGGCCACTCTCGCTGCTCTACCCGAAGGATTGGCGCGAGTGTTTGACTAGCTTGCCAGGGTTCGTTGGCTAGTGGAGTTTATGAAGATTGTATTGCATCATGTTTGCCGTTTTACCCTTGATCTCCTGCCGCCTGCCCCGCCGTCTTTTGTTGGACGTGCGTGTTCTGTTCACCTTTGCAAGTCCTGTACACAATGCAAAAGAACAGTGCCAGCCAGGTTTTGAGGTCTTGCCGCAAAAGGTCTTTGGCTTCAAAAACCCTGTGGTTCTCTTTCGCTGTACAGAAAGTGTGTGCTGTCCTCTCTCCACGGCGAAGTCCTGGGTGTTGTTTGACCATGTTGCCCCTTCACAAGCCGCTGTGGACCGACCGGAGGCATGTTGACTCACCGACACCCCCAAAACGCATCCATTTGTTGGGGGGCCCAGCGCCGTGACCCTGTATGTTGACTGTGGTGTTTGTGGCACCAAACCGCCACTGACCCACAAGACGCCGTGTTTGTCCCTGTCTCACGTGCTGTTTGGCCACACGCTTCTGTCCGCCTTGTGTTCGTGTCGCCACAAGCTCCACTGGACAAACCGACAGCTCTGAGAGGATTGTGAAAAGGATTGGCCGGGGGGGGGGGGGGGGGGGTAGAATTGCTTGTTTGGCCGTAGTTTTTCTTTGGCTGAAGTCTCTGGTCTGGGAAGGAGAGCACGCAGATATCTGAGGTTGGTGGTCGTTCTTTTGTTGGAGAGATTGCACATGATCTTCCCCGTTATGATTTTATCTTAAAACTCTCCCCCCCCCCCCCCCCCACCCCCCCACGCATGCCCCCATTAACGCATGTAGACAGCACTTTGTCACCAAGCCTACTGACACCCTTCACAAAGGCCCCTACCGCACAAGCCCGAAAGTTTCGGACAATGCCAAACTCTCCTTCCGTGATGCGTTTCCTTCAGATCAATAGCTGAACCACTCGTCTGCCATGCGTAGAATGCTGCAAGTGTTCCGCTAACACGTGATTAGCACCATTGATTGTCAGAAGAGATTGCAAAAATAATAACACGTTCAAAGGGCTGTTAAAACATGGCTGCATGGCAGTGATCAATCCTCTACCCAACCCCAACCCCCCTCCTTTTTTTTTCTTTTTTCTTTTTTCTTTTCTTTCTTTCTTCTGCGGGAGAAGCCGTGGCAAACAAACCCCAGACATTTCCATTGATTTCTATCTCTCAAGCACTATTGATTCCGATAAGTGCACATTTTCATCAGACCCGCGACGCTCTTTAAGGCCCCCAGCCCTGCCAATAAGGCCCCGAGGAAAATCATATGCTTGTGTAGATGTTTGAATGCCAGTGGAAGGGAAAAGCATGTAGTCCAAGCGAAATGGTTTGGAGAGGTTGGCGTGATTGAGTGCCTTGCACTAACTTGTGCCTGTCCGCGCTGAGACTGTGGTTGCCTAGGGACCGGCCCCTTCAGCCAGCTGCCGGCCTGCAGTATCACTGGGAAGAACCGAGTGGGGAAAGGGGAGGGGGCTGGAGTGGGATTTCCTTGGCCGCCATCTTCTGCTCCGCTCAGCATTACAGTTATAAGTCAGAGGGGCATGGTCTTGAAGATAAGTCCTATCGAGACTGCAGTGAAATGTGGTGTGATCACATTGTGAAAGTTCAAGTGGTCAGTATTGTTAATCTTCGAATTAATCGCAAAAACTAAACAGCAACAACATAAAAACCGATGGCTTACTGGCATCAGGAAACCTATAAATATACATTCGATCAAGGACAAGGCCTAGTCCAAACTGCAAGTCCGCTATAACATCTCTCTGCGCAAAACTGTTATAAAATGCAAAAGAAAGCGGAGTGCTGTGCGACCGAGTTCTGCGTCAAATCAACCCCATTCCAAACGCCGCCCTGGCCAGATACAGCAGTCTGCTTGGAGTCCCTCGCCCTCCATTGAACGCCTATCATGCTTTGGCAATGCTCGATCCTTGGGGGATAAAAGCCCATTACTAGGCAACTCCGGGATTGATGGCCCGGTTGGATGTGTGGCCAAAAAGGATAGCGCGCGCTAAGCTCGTGGAAATCCAGGCTCAAATCTGCCCACAGAGGATTCCCGATGGACCAGGGATTGCTACAGCCATTGCAGTCCTTTCATCGTCGGTTTGTTTTGATCGCGCCAACGGTTCGACGAGTCTTTGTGATGACGGGATAGCGCGGATCAGTGTCGGTGGAAAGTTAACTGCGCGTCTCTCTGCTCAATTAATCCGAGATTAATGCCAATGAAACTGTCCCACGTACACACTCTGTCGAGCTTCTAGGTCAGTGTCGGGGAGGGTGTCATCGACACGGCGGTGGCGGCGGGAACTGACAACCCCGCGGTTGTCCCCGCGGTCTGCCATGTCAAAGGCAGACCACTGAATTTCCTTTTTAAGGATTAATGAAGTATTATGGAATGAGGTATGTGTGGCTGCATGCAGAGCTCTGTAGACTTTTCAAATGGATTTTCCCTTTAAAAACCTGGCTTTCCGGATGCCGTCCCTGTGTCATGAACCCAGTAGAATAACTGACGTGTGATTTAAGGACGAAGAAGACAGCGCAGCAGGCTAGAACGAACCATGACTGCCAGCCAGGTCTTCAGCTGTCTGATAGATAGTGTGCGCTGAATGTTACTTGACTCGGGCACAGCTCAGGTGTAAGTGTAAGGAGGGGAGTTTTCGGGAGAGTGGGGACCTTAAGGAGGAGATTATAAGGTGGAGGAGAGCCACATAACAGCAGATAGGTTTTATAGGCCATTATTCCTGTTCGTGCCGGACGAGGAAGCGGTGTAGCGAAGCCAATGAAGGTTTTTATGCCGGCACTAAACACACGGCGAGTGAGGACACGCAGGGCTTGTGCTGCTGTTAAAATGCAATGTCTTTTATCTTCTCAACAATCGCTGTCAGAATACCGCGTAGAATTGCGGCCTCTTTCTCCCCCCCCCCCCCCCAACACACACTTTTTTTTCCTATTTTTATTAGCGGCCCCCGTGAATAGCTGACAGTTTGAAGTAGACGTGAACTTTGTCGGATTCAACTGTTTTGCGGCTTTTGTGGTCTCCTGGTGGGCTATTCACTGGTAAAAACTCCGACATCATAGCGAAAGAATTCTTCTGTGCGGTCTTTGAAAGGCCTCTCGTCCCCCTCTGCCCCTTTCTTTCCACACTCTGTGTGTGTGTGTGTGTGTGTGTGTGTGTGTGTGTGTGTGTGTGTGTGTGTGTGTGTGCGTGTGTGTGTGGTAACTGCCTGAAGAAGAAAAGACGCCTGTTCGGATCAGTTACACAGTGCAAATTGGAACATAAACAGGTTTCTCGGCAGCGGGGAGGAGAGAATGTACACGACATTATGAGCTTTGGGCTTATTCACAGGACATTGGGCTTATTCACAGGACTCGCTTCCCACGGAGCACAGGTGACCCTCGTCATCTCTCCCTTTCTTCGGTAGTCAGCTCGCTCGTCGGCCTTCCGCGGATTAGGCCGGCAGTTCATGCAGTTGCACAAATCAAGAACGGCTGCCCTCGCCGTCGCCCCCACCCCGCCCCGCCAGTTCTTTTGCTGTCAGCTCACATAGAAGTATGAGACGGGCTTATGCGCCCACACTGTATGAAGCAATTTTGTACTTACGGTTGTGCACACAGCTGAAGGGAAGCTCACACTGTAAAATAACTGTACTTACGGTTGTGCACACAGCTGAAGGGAAGCTCACACTGTAAAATAACTGTACTTACGGTTGTGCACACAGATAAAAGGGAAGCTCACACTGTAAAATAACTGTACTTATGGTTGTGAACACAGCTGAAGGGAAGTTCACACTGTAAAATAACTGTACTTACTGTTGTACACACAGATAAAGGGAAGCTCACACTGTAAAATAACTACTTACGGTTGTGCACACAGGTGAAGGGAAGCTCACACTGTAAAATAACTACTTACGGTTGTGCACACAGGTGAAGGGAAGCTGTGTGCAGTAACTATACTTAACGCAAAACACACGCAGGTGAAGGAAGGCCGTCGTGCATCCAGCCAGGGGCCTTAACTATGAATCGGGACTACGGTAGGCCAGGCCTAAACCAAAGTTCCTGACTTTAAAGTCCGAGACTTTGAGTTAGGCAAAGTTCGTATACATGGACGCGGACAATGGTCGAGACAACAGACTCCTCTGACTTCGCGCTGATAAGAAAGTCGTCATCACACGCGTCATCGCTTGTGCTAACTTTAGACGGGGCAATCCCATCTGGGCATGCGCACCGACACGCTTCGTCCACTTCCCTGCGACGTATTTCGTACGCGCAAACATCGGTAAACATAAACATTAGGTGAAGGCATGCCTAGCAGGCCCCGATTCTGCATGTGATTCGCCATGTTTTACTTCTGCAATACCCAAGCGATCTCGACGAGGTCATTATTCGTAAAAACGCTAATCTATCGACATCTTCGATGGAGTATTCTTCTTCTCATTTACTGAATCGAGTAACCGTAGCATCGTCTGCTATGTCGGCCATTTTGAACTTGTCAGAAAGGCGAGTGGACGCTTTGAAATCAGGTAGCCTGCGCTGTGCAGATGAATTTAAACAAGAAGAAAATAAATCAAGTGAGAATGTAAGACGTCAAGCAAACTTGCTGTCATAATTTGCAAACATTAAATCGTACGATCACATTAATCAGTCATTATGCCGGCGTCGCTCGGCTAGTGCGACCTTTCTTCCCTCCAAAATGAAAGAGCTTTGGCCGACGAACATCTAAAAACCGCTGGATTCAAACAAAGACGCAACAACAGCAAAAAATAAACAAAAACAACCAGAAGAACCAACTTTCCAAGCATAACTGATAACAAGACCAAAAGCAGTCATAGTCCCGGGCCTACGACCTTTAGTCCAGCGAAATCGCTAGCCTAAATATCGGCTGTTTAGGCCCGAGGTTCGGCCCGGACTTTGGTGTAGTCCCGGTCCATGGTTATCATTTTCGGGCCATTGTCAATAGCCTTGAGATTTAGGCCGGCCTACCGCTTTAGGCCCGATTCATAGTTAAGGCCCCAGCTGTCGAAATCCGTTGGATCAGTTATACAGTCGGAAAGAGCTGATGGTGATTGTAGTCAGTAGTGTAACGTCGGATTCCCTTGCGTCAGTGGTACAACAAGCGCGTCTGCTCCTGCGTTTGAAATTGATGCCAGTGCGCCTAGGATAACTTGAAGATGAGCGTTTTGGTGACGTTTGAAACTGTCCCGGCTGTGTGACGAGGTTTGAAACTGTCCCGGCTGTGTGACGACGTTTGAAACTGTCCCGGCTGTGTGACGACGTTTGAAACTGTCCCGGCTGTGTGACGAGGTTTGAAACTGTCCCGGCTGTGTGACGACGTTTGAAACTGGCCCGGCAGTGTGACGAGGTTTGAAACTGGCCCGGCAGTGTGACGAGGTTTGAAACTGGCCCGGCTGTGTGACGAGGTTTGAAACTGGCCCGGCTGTGACGAGGTTTGAAACTGGCCCGGCAGTGTGACGAGGTTTGAAACTGCCCCGGCAGTGTGACGTGGGGCGCGTGTGAATTGGTAGCGCCAGCCGAGACTGGTGCCAGTGAGCTGGGTGGTTGTGGGGACTGTCAGTGTTCGGTGGCTGTGGGGACCGTCAGTGTTGGGTGGCTGTGGGGACCGTCAGTGTTGGGTGGCTGAGGGGACCGTCAGTGTTGGGTGGCTGAGGGGACCGTCAGTGTTGGGTGGTTGTGGGGACCGTCAGTGTTGGGTGGTTGTGGGGACCGTCAGTGTCTGATCTGTCAGCCATGCAGATGTGCCGTCGGCCACCTTGCGGATGGCAGGTTTCTGTTTTATGATTTGTTCCACAAATTACTCTGCACCCGGGTTAAGTACACTTTGCAAGAAGTTGCTTCCCTTGAGTACACAGTGGGAGAAGTTGCTTCCCTTTGCCACTTCCCGCAGCCAATAGAAAAGGAGCGCGTGCGAAGGGGCGGACTGGGGGAAGATGAAAAGGCGCGAGCACTGAAGAACCTCTCTTCACTTTGATGCTTGCAAATGCCACGTCCTTGATTTTCCTGCCCTGCGAACACTTCAGTCCTTTTGTTGGCGCCCCTCCCTGCCTCCCCCCACCCCCCCCCCCCCCCCCCACCCCGCCCCCAGCCCCTATGTACCTTTCGTTGGCCGTCGGCAGACACGCTAGTGGCTGAAAGCATGGGAAAGGCTTCCCAGCTAATTTCCCCAATACACACGCGGGCAATCTATGGGATAGCTACAATACACCGACCTCGGTAAATACAGCGAGCTTTCCTCTCCGATCGCGGCCGAGTCGTTTATCGTTCACCCCGAGAGCTGCTAAGTGCAGAGCTTGTTCCAGTCCCCAAAAGAGGCCCTTGAAGTGAATGTTTTCAAATTGCACTTGCATTCACGGCTTGAAATGGAGCAGATGTTTCCCCGGGCCCGTATGAATGTCTGTGTGCAAATGCAATGCTAAGTGGCGTGGGAGAGGGAGGAGTCACACATGATTGCCTGCCCGGGTTTTTTACTCAAGCTAGTTTATCAGTCGCGGGATCGGTGAAAGCTTCGGAATATTATGATGGTTATGTATTACGGCCCCCCTTTTTTTCCCCCACCGCTAAAGATGTATGCAAATGGCCTGCCCCCTTTCCTCGAGGTTACAAGTTCGCATCTCATTTGCCTGGGCGGCGAACAGACAGTGTTGTTGTGTTTCATGCTGTCTCTGTCACAGTAGTGCAGTGTGTACCAAAATCTCGTGGTGAGATACGCAGTAGCTGAGTAGCGTGAGAGGTAGACTGTCAACCCTTTCACGGTGCGGGGCTTGTTCGTTCTGTTTTTGCTTAATGTCCTCAGATGCCAAAAGCTAACGGTGCGGGGCACGGGAGAGACCATATTTATAACATGGCAGCCCCATGTTTGTTTAAACAGCATTTTAGCTGAGCTGACAGTGTAGGCAGCGAAGGTTGTCATCCTTCATCTGTGTTTTAGTCTGTCTTTCGTTACGGCCACGTGAACCATGCTGTCGTACGGATTGACATGTGGCAGTAGAAACACCAGCAACACTGTCTGTTCGCCGGTCATCGTCCGTCTGGGCCATCCCCGCGATCACGGGACCAGAGAATGACGGTGCTTGTCTTGTCCCTGGCCTGGTGTCTTGCCCTTGGCCTTGGTGTCTTGCCCCGGGCCTGATGATGATGTGGGGTTTAATGTCCTCAGAGGTCGGGCTGACATATCAGGAGCAATGTAATATCCCCGGCCTGAACGGTCCTGCGGTTTTTGAAGACCCGCCACACCGGTGAAGTAAGGTGCCTGGACAAACTCCAAGCACTGGTGTACACCCTTCCTTCTGGAGGAAGGTGCCGGGTGAAAAGCGATCTTAGAGCAAAGCCCGTCTATTTTAAAATAGACGGGCTTTGGTTGGGAGCATGGTGCCTGGACACACTTTTGGCGCAGCCTGCATGCAGTCCAGAGAGTTTTCTAGCCCAGTGAGTCCAGACGAGTGGTACGACAGGCCACCCAAACATGTGCGCGGAGTGAGGTGTGGGTGGGAGGGTAGCTGGCTGCAGCAGGACAACACGACACAAGGCCTGTCCTGTGCCCGGGGCGGTGGGTGTAGCGGGTGCATGTCAACTACCGCACGTGCCCGGCCCGCGCCGTAACATTTCCATTTCAAATCGGGTGATTAACCGTCCCGCTATTTTGTCCACGTGAAGAATCCAGCGCTGTGACACCCGCGGGGGCGCGTGGCGACTGTAGACTTGTTCTCACCTTCTGTACCGCCACCCCCCACCCTTTCCACGCAGCCGTGTCGAACCACCCGATTTTATCATTGTTACAAAAATAAATAGCCACAGGGTGACTGGTTTAATTAACAGAGCACGGTGCAAAATGCTTCTGGGTATTTACTGTTATTTAGAGTAAGTACGAAGAAACGGCGCGCACTCATGCCCCGCGCACACACACACACACACACACACACTGACCGGAGGGGGGGTGGGTATACTATATACTGCAAGCATGCTAGCAATTGAGTACACTTACAATTAATGCCCCCCTTGTATACAGTAACACTAGCAGCCTGCTAATTGTGCCCTGTACACGGCTGGTAGTGCTGAAGGCTGTGGACGTGTGGTGTTTAGCTGCCTTGGTGCACCGTTCTCTCTCACATGACGCATAGATGGTGTGACGAACACTGCAGTAGCCAGTAGTTACAAGTGAAAAAAGGAACGTTTTTGGCTCCTGCTCTCGCCTACAACACCCACGCATGCGGTCCATGTAATCCATGCTCAGAAACAGCATGCAATAGATTTTAAAATAGGGGAAGGAAGAAAAAGAAGAGGGAAAAAAAAAGGGGGGGGGGGTGGGGGGATTTAAAAGAAATTCGTCAGAGCGAAACGTGAAGCACTGAGGGTACAGTTTCCACTTTTTGCGTCATTTTTTTTTTTTTTTTTTATATATATATATACAAGGCGGTCACATGTCTTGAA
>OY757552.1:3472770-3503792 GCA_963584105.1 Alviniconcha strummeri
ACACAACGATACACAGCAGTAGGCACACACAGGCACTGTATCCAGTAGGCACACACTAGCATTGTATTCAGCAGTAGGCACACACCGGCACTGTATTCAGCAGTAGGCACACACCAGCACCATATTCAGCAACAGGAACACGCCAGCCCTGTATTCAGCAATAGGAACACGCCAGCCCTGTAATCAGCAGTAGGAACACACCGGCATTGTATTCAGCAGTAGGAACACGCCAGCCCTGTATTCAGCAGTAGGCACACACCGGCACTGTATTCAGCAGTAGGAACACGCCACCACTGTATTTAGCAGCAGGCACACACCAGCATTGTATTCAGCATTACGCGCACACCAGGGCATTCAGCAGTATGTATACACAAGCATTCTAATCAAGTAAACATAGTGCTCAACGTCCACAGAAACCATAAGGCTTATCAGGGATGGGGAGAAGTTGGAGGGGGCGGGGGGGGGGGGGGGGGTATGGAGATGGCGGAAGAGAAAGATTGTATATCTATCGCTACACTATCACCACCAGAATGACTCCTGCATTCATCATAAGATGGGCAGCGATGTGAGCCATTTTAATGTTTCATTAATTGTGAGGGACAAAGTCACAAGACACACAAACCACAACCCTTTTGAGGAGAAAGGAGAGCCGAAGCGGTATCGAACCTAGGTCCTTCCGCTTACCAGCCTAACGCCCTACCACTAGGCCAAACCGGCTCACCAGCATTCTATTCAGCAGGCAGCGCGTTAACCAAAGGCTAATGCGAGCTGCGGTGTTCAAAAAAGCGAGCTGGCTGTGTGCAATCTTTCCCCCGCTCGATTTAGAAAGTTCTATATTAATAGTTGGACAGCAAAGAACCACTTCACACAAACCCGGGCTTGCTGATGCTTTTCTCCGTGCCAATGATCAATCAAGAGTGAGTGAGTGAGTGAGTGAGTGAGTGAGTGTGTGTGTGTGTGTGTGTGTGTGTGTGTGTGCGTGCGTGCGTGCGTGCGTGCGTGCGTGCGTGCGTGCGTGCGTGCGTGCGTGCGTGCGTGCGTGCGTGCGTGCGTGCGTGTGCGAGTGTGTGTGTGCGCGTGTTGTTTTCATAAAGGCTGGCAGATCCAGATGCTGAACGTGAAATACTTGCGGACCCGACGCTGCGTGTAATCGGACGGTAGTTATCACTGAGCTTCTAACTCAGTGACAGTGCAGTAGTTTCGGCACTCTGCTGCAATAAACTCTTGGCGTGTTGACGACGGCGGTGTTGTGTGATAACAACACAAAAGAAAAGAAAACTGAACGTAACTGCACACAGTATCAACGCGCCAAACAGCTCTAACCTTTGAAACGGTCAATATTATTTTCCCACGCCAACGAAGCGCAGTTACCAATATGGCATGATAAAACTTGTTGGGATTTTGACAGTCAGAAAGCATTAGCAGCCAGCAGACAATTTCATGAGCTGAATTTGGTCTTTAAGAAAGCCGAACATCAATAAACCCCAGTCCATTCGACTCTGTGAACTAAGTTACTTGACTCAAAGTTTTTTTGTTTTTTTGTGTTTTTTAATTACTTTGATTTGACACCAATGTGAACTTAGGTACATGCTCCACTTAGATTAAACACTAACCCTTTCTGTGTGAATTTTTTTAATTCTCATATGTTCCACGTGTTCATGACCAGACACTTGTAACTTAAAAAAACAACAACAAATCTACCTGTGATTAACACGCACAAGACTCAGATTAAAAATAATAAAGCTTGAACAGATGATCGTCTTACAGTAGGTTCAGGCATGCACCCATCGCTGCTTATCCGAAATAAACCACTAAAACCTTGCGTGTCACTTTTAAATTGAAACCAAACATATTTAGACATTAATTATCATACACACTTAAGTCTCCTTGCGGGGTCATGCCTCGTTTCTCTGTAGAGCTTGAGAAAGGAGAAAGTGGTGGGAAGAGCATCTGCCGGCTGTATGTGGCCTGGCGAAGGCCTCCAAAGTCTACATGCCGCCAGGGCTGCTCTGGGACCGGGCTGTATACTGTGCCAGTCAAGTGGCAAGCTCTAACGGCCGCTCGGCGTTTATTGCCTCATCAACGATCCCGCGTGTCTGGTCAGACTACGTCCACTGTCGGTCCGCTCTATCTGGGAAGTGGCAACTACAGGTCTGCATCAACACTATCGTCTGCTCTGCCTTACGACAATCTGTATGAACCCTATCGTCTGCTCTGCCTGACGATAATCTGCATCAACACGATCGTCTGCTCTGCCTTACGATAATCTGCATCAACACGATCGTCTGCTCTGCCTTACGATAATCTGCATCAACACGATTGTCTGCTCTGCCTGACGATAATATGACAAGATTTGAACTGATAACGGCTGCAACATTTTATCACACTGCTGGCAGCGACAAGCCGCCTACCTGTGTGTGTGTGTGTGTGTGTGTGTGTGTGTGTGTGTGTGTGTGTGTGTGTGTGTGTGTGTGTGTGTGTGTGTGTGCGCGCGCGCGTGAGTGCGTGTCTGCCTGCCTGCCTGTATTGTTGTGATAAAGGCTGGCAGATACGAAGTCGAAATACTCGTTGTTCATGCGGACCCGTTGATCAGGCGATGCCTCTTCATCACATTTTCTGGACAGCTGATCCGTTTGAATCAAGATATATGCATCGACAACAAAATTCTCTGCTGTACCTGCATGTGAGTGGTACTCACTACTAGTAGACAGAGCGCGGACTTCTGTCTGTACCATGCAATTGGTTACACACCACGAGCTACCCTCCTTCTGTCTGTCACTTACCTGCAACAGACAAAGCAAAACACAAAGTAAGACATCGACCGTCGGCTATCATGCTCATTTAGGCATTACCAGATTGATGCTAACTATGAAGCCAGCACACATGCAGGACTCCACTTCTTCTCGTCTTCACTGTCAAGCCATGAGTAAACTAATACAAAACTTGCATTTGTTTGTTTTCACAACAGAAAACAAAATTATAACTTACTTGGAAGCTAAGATTCACAGTGCTTCTTCGTCCGTTCTAGTTGTAATTTACTGAGTGATTTGACACAGGAGGTCGTGAAAACAAAACGCACGTGAATACATTACCGACAAAAGGATATTGCTACGGGTTAGCCTATGCATAATTTACACGACACTAGAGCGCAGTGCGTGTAAAGCAACAGCTTCAGCGTTTTGACACTAACATGGTAAAAACGGTACTATGTAGTGTGGCTGTAAAGTGTAAATTGCTGTACATATGGGTCACAGTAACGGTGACTCCACCACAGATTAACCTTAACTTCGTCAGGAGGCTATGACAATACTACACACGCACACGCACGCACACACACACACGCACGCACACACACACACGCACGCACACGCACACACACAACCACACTCCTTTACTTCAACGAGCGAAGCAGTACTATTAATTCTGTGTCACATTTCTTTAAAGCTCAAGGCTGGTGTGGAATAAGAGCGCCGGTGTGCAGCTACTGCATGCGTCAGGTAGAGCCGAGAGTTCAGCGAGTCAATATTGACATCCACTTCACGCTCACCCACAGCCTATCCACACCCACAAACACGCAGGCTGATCATGTTCTCCTCGCATACCGAGCCCCTGCCCGCTGCCTTGTCCAGGGGCTTGTCGACACCTGCTCCGCTCTTCACACTGGCCTACTTCTCCTCGGCATTGACTGCAGGAGTAGCGACAGGACAGCAGTGAACACGACTGAGATTATGAACTTAATCCTAATCCAATATCGTGCTGTTTTCTGGGGGAGCGGGGATGGCTCAGTGGTAGTGCGCCGGGCTCGTGATCCGAAGGTCGCGGGTTCGAGTCCCGGCAGGAGGGGCGCGAGAATTTTCTTCCCCACAGTCAACCTTCTGTACTATTTCGGTATCAGTTCCACCCCCATGTTACCGCAGTAGCACGTAAAAGATCCTACTCCTTCTGCCAAACGTGCAGGTTCCAGCTAAACACACATGCACCCTGCGTATGTGGATTTGGCATGAAATGACACTGTAAACTGGTGCATGGTTATATGGCGAACGAACAACGTGCGCGGAGACGGCAGTAGCTTCACGTTCTGTAAGTACAACACATCGACTACGGTCACTCATTCAGAATCGCCTGCGACAGTGAGTATGCTAGAGAACAGAGACTAACTCCAGATCAAAGCAACTTGCTAGAGAACAGAGACTAACTCTAGATCAAAGCAACTTGCTAGAAAACTGAGACTAACTCCACATCAAAGCGACTTGCTAGAGAACAGAGACTAACTCCACATCAAAGCGACTTGCTAGAGAACAGAGACTAAATCCACATCAAAGTGACTGACAACAAACACGTATTTCAGCCCAGAGTGAAGGCAGTCGCCTCAAAACTCCAAGCATCGGCTTACCACAGTCTAGCGAGGCTCGGAGTGTGCAATCAACACTGACGTTGTGTAACTCTCAGAGTTGCCACAACGTTTTGCACGTGCCGTGTGTCGGCGCACGCATGGGTGCTGCTACGTTTGGCCTGGCTGTTACAGACTTAACGGTGTTGCACCGAGTTGTTTCACGTTTTCCCGTTTAACTGTTTTTCCGGCTGTATCGCACATGAAACCGAAGACTCGTTCAACCCACCGTTCAAGGCAATTCTTTATTCAGCGTCAGGGGTCAGGAAACTAGTGAACACACTGGTATGCTGCGATACTATGTTCATTTTTCACCGATCTCTTTTGTAATGTTAATTAACTTGCTGGAGAATTTAATCAACAAAAGGTATCCCCACATAGTTCCTCTATCTCCATACAGAGGACATTTTCCTGTGGACTAATGCGGACCAAAGCATGAGACAGAAGCTGAGAGATCCCCGGACTTTCGAACAAACAACCGATTGATAAACGTCACAGTGGCAGTACACTGCACACACTGGAACTTTACAGACACTGGCAGTACACTGCACACACAGGAACTTTACAGACACTGGCAGTACGCTGCACACACAGGAACTTTACAGACACTGCACACACAGGAACTTTACAGACACTGGCAGTACACTTCACACACAGGAACTTTACAGACACTGGCAGTACACTGCACACATGAACTATCAGTCAACAGCAATGTAATGGAGTAGCCTACTTCAACTGAAGCCCCCCGAAAAAAGTGACACCTCGCATGAACCCGAAGACCGGTATTTTCGAAATTCTTTTCTTAAATGCTGCATTGTGGTTCAGAAGCAACCATGAGACTGGGACCCGAAGATCAATCACAGTGGGGCCATCAATCAATCAACAAATCAATAACAGTCCTTGCCGCTCCACGCTGACTTCATTCACTCGTCCTGCCTGACTGAAAACACTTGCTTGATCCCGCCCCCAGCTATCTGAGGATACCACATAAGTTATAACGACAAAACCAAGCACAGCACGCACACAGAAACACACATCATTGCTCTGCACGCACACACAAACACACATCATTGCTCTGCACGCACACACAAACACACATCATTGCTCTGCACGCACACACAACATTACTCTGCACGTTTTAGCCTATGCAGGAGATCGACAACACGGGCTAATGTGTTTCCGCACAGTATTACTTATCGGCACTTTACTTGCCGTGGACGACTGCGCTATTCTACCTGACGAGCACGGATAATAATGTAACGGCAACAACCTTCAGACTTTACTTGCCGTTGACGACTGCGCTATTCTACCTGACGAGCACGGATAATAATGTAACGGCAACAACCTTCAGACTTTACTTGCCGTTGACGACTGCGCTATTCTACCTGACGAGCACGGATAATGATGTAACGGCAACAACCTTCAGACTTTACTTGCACTCTGAGGAAGTGGCAAAGCCTGTGTGTGTGTGTGTGTGTGTGTGTGTGTGTGTGTGTGTGTGTGTGTGTGTGTGTGTGTGTGTGTGTGTGTGTGTGTGGGGGGGGGGGGGTAGTGTCTTCTAAGTTTGAATCTTTTTTCTTCTTCTTCTTTTCTTTTCAAAGTACAGCCTCAAACAGCAGAACTGCCTCGAACGTCAATAACGGCCTAACAATCTCAAGGCTAAAACTAAGCGGAAGTATCAGTAAAGAACAATACGAGTAACAAGAAGGTGAGTCGTAAAATGGCGGGGGCAAAAGGGGGGGGGGGCTGCTGGTGTCTTTTCAGTATCTTGCAAACTTATCTGATCTCTATATTTACAGTCTATATTGGTACTTCATAAATGTCAGACTTTAATCTCTGTCTGTCTAGTACTTCACAAATGTCAGACTTAATCTCTGTCTGTCTGTCTGTCCGTCTCTCTCTCTCTCTCTCTCTCTCTCTCTCTCTCTCTCTCTCTCTCTCTCTCTCTCTCACACACACACACACACACACACACACAGCCGTCTTTCTCACGCTGATCACACATGGCTCCACGCTGCCCAAGCGCCATAATTTAAAACATACGCACAGGCATTTTTCAACCAAATTAATTACAGTCATCTGGCAAAGAGCTCGAATGCACATAAACCTGCCCCCCCCTCCCCCCCCTCCTTCCCCCAAAAGCCGCCGCGAGACCTGCAAGACGATAACACTCGAGCAGCAGCAGCAAAGCCGACAGTTGGGCGCACACACGAGAGTCTGGAGATGGGGACTGGAAGCCACGGCAGCGGCCGTCTGGGCCCGGATCAATAGGGAATTAGACTAGAGACTGGCATTACTGGTAGGCTACCAACCCCCAAAAAAGTAGCAGGCGAACACAAGTGGCGATCAGGTTAAAGCCCGTTCTTAACTGGGCGGATGTTTCTTCGCGAACCTAGTTGGAAGTATTCGGCGAAGCTAGTTGGTTCTTAATTGGGCCAACTTTTCTTCGCGAACCTAGTTGGAAGTATTCGTCCAAGCTATATTCGGGGTCAAAAACCTTCGCTCAACATGTTCTGGGAACATTCGCCCTATTGGACGATCATTGCCTCTGATTGGCTGAGAGCAGAGCTCTCCTGTAAATGGAGAAAACAAAACAAAAATAAATTTGGATGACGGTGTCGCTAGGTTCTTCACTCGCTTCGAAGGGAATTTGTTTATTTGTTGACTTGTGTTGACTTGTGGAAGGCGCAGCCTTGTCTCGGAGAACCCAGAATGAGATAGTAGTTAGTTGAATTACCCTGTGAGGGATGATTATGGTATACTGACTTGACTGACTTGACTTTAGCCTACATTTTCGATCATGCTAGTAGAGATAGTAGTTAGTTGAATTACCCTGTAAGGGGTGATGAAAGTATATTGACTTGACTTTAGCCCACATTTTGGATCATGCTGTCTGCTGCGCGTCTGCCGCAAGTTCGAGCCGAAGCTTGCATCTCATTACAAGCCAGTTGAGAATGAAGTAAAGTCTGGACTGTCCGAACCATATTCGGCGTACTAAATGTTCAATTAAGAAACGAATCATAGTTCGTCGAAGTGTCCGAAGTATGTTCGGGCGAACAAACATTCGTCCAGTTAAGAACGGGCTTAAGGCTTGTCAAGACTGTCACGGAGAACACGATCAACCTGGACAAGACTGTCACGGAGAACCTGATCAACCTATACAAGACTGTCACAGAGAACACGAAGTTTGTCATAATCTCCCTCGCAGTGACTCTGCTCGAGAGCGGAGAATAGCGCTGCATAAAAGAGATCAACAACCTTGACATGACTGTCAAAGAACGTGATCAACCCGGACAAGACTAAAGAGATCAACAACCTTGACATGACTGTCAAAGAACGTGATAACCCGGACAAGACTAAAGAGATCAACAACCTTGATTTAAACCTAAACAGACATGAGTCAGAGAACGTGATCAGCCAGGACAAGACTGTCACAGAACATGATCCACCTGGCCAAGCCATACTAGTGTTAACCTAGACCAATCATTGTTGGTTGGTTAGTTCTTGGATTTTAACGTCCCGTCAACCGCACAGGGTCACCTCAGGACGAATCCCAAATTCAGAACTACAGCAGTTCAAAACACGTCACTAAACTGCCCGTTTGTCCAGTTCACAGTTACATCGCCAAAAACAACAACAAACCAACCCACCTACCTATCTCTCAATGTACACATGTTTTGGTACCTATATTGGAACCTGCTTAAATCGCCTGCGACTATGAGCAGGGTGACCCATTTCATTCCGCGAAGTCCACAGGGAAATCTAAACTTAACGCAGTTAAAAAGTAGGAAGAGGTTTTGGAGAAAAAAATGAAGGTGAACCGGGAAGGTAGAAATTGGGACAAGGAGAACATTCCTGGCAGTGGGCGAAGAATACATGGCCATATTCTGACCTACTCTACAGTTTAACGGGAGAACATTTGTCGTTTAACTGTCAGCTCTGGGCTCTCAACTGAGGGAACCTTCATTTTTGCGTCTGCAGTACCCTACCGCGGGACATAGCCAAGGTAAGGTGTGCAATGACGCCAAGTGCTACATAATATAAATTTCAGTTTATCTGCAGCTGATAGCATCAATCAAGATCCTTTAGAACGTACTCTCAGAGATATTACTTCAAAATGTACCCAAACAAACAACGACCTACTTTAAAATAAAAGTCCACTCAACAAATCCTAGCCTAAAAAATACGCCCTCATCAAGAACCAAATCAAAATAACTCCCCGACTTGCCCAAAGCGAGTCTGACAGATAAAAGTCTTGTTTACCGTCCAAGACAGATATGGCATCCCTTCATACGCAAAGAGGATTCTGAAGGGAAAAAAAGATGAAGTTGAATGACAAGAGATAACACAGAAAGGCTGTATCCTGGTGGGTCAAAGTGAAGTGTGCAAACCTATGTTCTGACCTTAAAGGACAAGTCCAAGGTTAGAGGTGATTTTTGACACGATTTCCGTTAAAGCTCGCTGAGGACGATGATGTAGGTGAAACTGTGATCTGTGGGTTATAAATGCACGAAAACAAAAAACAAAAAAGAAAAGAAAAAAAGAGGGAGAGAGAAAAAGGCATTTTCTGTCGTACCGAAAGCGTCGCCATGACGCCCAAATCACGTGACCATATGCCTACTACGTGACTCTGGGGAATCGCTGCAAAATGGCCAGCTCGAGCTCCGAAGACGAAACCGATACTTTGCCCGAGAGACCCACAAGGATACAGCCCTATCAGTCTGAGCCTGTCAGGCAGGATTTTGAAAGAGTACCGGAACATCGTGTCAGCTTCGAAGCAAACCCCATGCAGTATTCCATGGGGTTTGCGAAATCGCACTCACTGAAGTGCTCGCTACACAAATGGGCGTGATGCGGCGCAGCAAGAAAGTCAGCTCGTTTGAACTGCATAAACGTAATCCACTTTCGCCTCACTGCGGGTCGATTGCGCGGGAGCTCGTGCCTTGTTATACCTGCGAATTGTCACAGTTCGCGGCAACACAGTAGGCCGGCATAGTTAACTTTTTTGTCGACCACACGCATACACAGTTTACTGAAGAATCTAAGATGACAACCGCACTGACTCCCCACACTGACGTCACTTCCGGGGAAGCCTACAGAAAATAAAATCGATTAAAAACCCAATTAAACAAAAAATAAATAAAATTTCATTAAATCTGAAACTAGTGACTCATTTGTCAATCATTTCGATGGTCATTTTACATACTTAAAAACCTTGGACTTTAAAGAAAAGAGCCCTGAAGTCGAACATCTCTGGATTCTCAGTACAGGGCCCCCTAACTGTTGCCTGTTGCACCTTTCCACGGGAACAGGTCAGTGTCAGGATCTTCATCAAATTCAGTATGTCAGTAGCCAGCGCAGACGCCCTAACTGAGGCGTAATGCGTTCCCTTGTACTTTATCACTCTGGTCCCCGACACCAGCTCTGAATTCTCAACCCTCTGTAATATGCTTGGCTGTACAGTTCCCAAAGGAAGAACTGTTGCAGTAATCCAAGCCCGAGATGTCACCAATGGGACCTGTAGACAGACAGCTTATACCCTACTCCCCTTGACTCGAGTGTGTCGTTTCTTTCATTTCTTTGACACTTGACCGAGGTACCGAGTACGAACTAACTGAACAAGGGCGTTAGTTCAGTGGAGAGGCAGTTCCACTAAACAGCCAGAAAGAAATAGGCGGGCAGACGGCAGGACGAGAAGGAGGCCGTGAGTGGTGAGCAGTCAAGTGATCGTCTGATAGTCTCGTCAATCACACAGCGCGCTTTCCTCTCAGTACAGCCAGCGACTTGTCAGCCTTCTGCCATTCGCTGTTTGTACTGGTCGCTTCTTCTGATGCAGTCAAAAAAGAAAAAAAGAAGCAGCAACAGCAAAACATGTTAGAATTGTCGCTTCTTTATCAATTGAAAATTACGTTACTTCTCATCCAGGAAGCAGCACCTATTTTTCTAGTCCCATGGGATTGCTAGGTGTGCGGCACTGTTCACAACTACAAAATGGAGCTGGTAATCAGTCATCAGAATGTTATATTGTTTGACTGACTAAACTCGCCCTGATATAACCATACTGGTTGACTGGGCGTAAAATACCAACTTACTTACTTACTTACTGACTCACTAAACATGAAAGCTCTGTCAACAGCCACAGAGATCCTGAAGGGTGACTTTTGCCACTACACAGGACGTTTCCTGCCCAGAGGTGACTCTAGCCACTATACGGGAACAGTTGCTGCCCAGGGGTGACTTTCGCCACAACACGGGAACAGTTGCTGCTCAGGGGTGACTAGCCACTATACGGGAACAGTTGCTGCCCAGGGGTGACCTTCGTCACTACACGGGAACAGTTGCTGCCCAGGGGTGACTTTCGCCACTACCCGGGCACAGTTTCCTGCCCAGGGGTGACTTTCGCTACTACCCGTGAACAGTTTCCTGCCCAGGGGTGACTTTCGCCACTACACGGGAACACAAACTGGCCCAACTTCCTGCCTGGGTGTGACTTTCGCCACTACCCGGAAACAGTTTCCTGCCTAGGGATGACTTTCGCCATTACATGGGAACACAAACTGGCCCAACTTCTTGCCCAGCGACCACTTTCGCCACTACAGAAACTAGCTCAACTTCTTGCCCCGGGGCCATTTTCGCCACTACAAGGGAACACAAACTGGCCCAACTTCCTCGAACAAACAGGGCCGAAGGTGTGTGTTTGGGAGGAGGGGGGCTTCTGCTTGGACCAGCATCTCCCCATCGAGTTGTCAATATCCACTTCAGCACCGCCACTTTCCTTCCAGTCATTTCATACACTCGTCCGACCGACGCCTTCGGCCACAAAACGCGCTTCCTTGTCAGCGCTGTCAGGCTATCTTTTCTCGACAAGTGAACAAACCCCCGCTTCCGACAACCCTGCCCCTCCGGCCTGGCATGCGCTCCCTTTCACACAGCAATAAATCCACCAAGCGATCACAAATCGCAAGCGGTGGCGTGTAAAATTATCGCACTTCAGCCCCGGAGTCCGCCTCAATGTCGCTGCTCTCTTCAATTCATCTCCGTCCACGCATGACTGCGCACCACGCTGAGGCCTGACTGAGTTACGGTGTACACCTGTGGCCCCTTTGATGAGCGGAAACACAACACCTGCGCCCGGTGAGCAAACACAGTGACACACCTGAAGTCATCCGTCTTGCCGAGACGTGCAAACAGTAGCTAACTACTTCGGTAGCACACGGATTCAATCACGGCTTTGCTGGAAAGAAAGGCGCAACGCTGGCCCCCTCTTTTCACCTCAGTCATCTGTGTTCCCACCGCCCACTGAGGTTGGCGCAACGCTGGCCCCCTCTTTTCACCTCAGTCATCTGTGTTCCCATCGCCCACTGAGGTTGCAGCCTCGACAGAGATAATAACGACAATAGATCATCCCTATAAAGCGCCATTTTCTAATCCGAGTTAAACTCACTGCTCTGTGCAAATAACTCGTGTCAAAAACATCGATTACATACATTTCAATAAACAGAACCTTAAGTATGGCATTCTACCATGAAGAATGTAAGATATCACGCAGCATACAATAACATATAGATAATTATATACGTAATACACCGTGGTACACACACACACTCAAAGATAAACTGAAAGGCTGAAAAGAGATGGTCAAGAACTGCTAGATCCATTAAAAAATTTTTTTTTTAAATCAAATTGTTCAATGAGACTGATGAGTCATCTACACGGCGTACGTTGTAGTTTCATAATCTGACACAGTTCTTCAACCATCCCGTGACGACGACCAGAAGTCACGCTGATAGGGAAGAAGAGCCCTACAACAAAAGTTGCTATAACTCAAGTACCGAGACCCCTCCCCAACGACAGAGAGAGAGATTAGCTTGCATTCGCACTGATAGAACAACACTCCGACCTAGCCCCACACGATCACATCGCCATCAGATCTTTTCCTGACCCCTGCAAGCTTCAAATGATCTGCAACGTTCGGGCGCCTGATCAAATTAAAAACTGCTCCTCGCGAGGCCGTGGAGACGGCCAAGAAAGGCACGCGGGTATAGGGGTCTGCCAGGGGCCCGAATCTTTGTGAGCAAACAAATGTTGGGTCGAGTCAATTAGCACTCTTTTTGGCTCCCTGATTACTGCCCATTGATTATTCTGCCTGGTAGGGGCGGCGGGGGCAAGGCCCCGAGGCTTCCTGCCTGCCTGCCCACCCACGATCGATACGCAGGGAGAGCAGTCGCGGCGCGGAGAAGGCCGACTGGTCCGCGTTGTCTGTGTGTGAGTGTGAGGGACAGAGAGGGGCATCAGAGGCAGGCCCATTCACTACTTCCGGTGGTGATGGTACCCTTCTGGGTCAAACGCGCTGCCTCTCAACGACCAGTTTATCGTTGTCCTAAGGAATTTCACAGTCCACGGTTGAGGGCAAAACAACAGGCTGGACCCACGTACTCCTTTCGGCCGCGCGAGTGAAACGGCCGTCGATATTTCAAGTTTGAAGAGTGGAGAAAACACAAACGAGAGAGAGTGTGTGCGGATGTGTGTGTGTGTGTGTGTGTGTGTGTGTGTGTGTGCCGGGGGGGGGGGGGGGGGGCACGACGGACGAAGACTTGGGGGTTATGCAGTGCTACACTCCTGCCACTCACTTAAATGCACAACGTCGATGCTATTTTAGTTGTAATGTATGTTGTCGTAAACCGGAAAAAGAAGTATTTAATCCCCGGGTCGGATAATAACATTAACACTAACACCGAATAAGAACATGCGTAATTATTTTCTTTTGGCAAAGACTGTGAGTGAGACTGTTCGAATGTGGTCCCACGGCTGTTTTGTGTGTATATTATATATATTTCCAATGCACTAGTTTGTGCAGCACTTCGTCCTGAAGAGGAAAGAGTGGAAAGCGCGTTAAAATCCTAAAACTTTGGCAGCTCTGCTGCCAAGGTCTATTTACAGTTCCTATTTCACTACCGACATAATAAAGGATTACACCATAATGAAATTCTGTTTAAGACCAGATAGTTTCAAGCTCCCTTCTGTACAGTTAGGATCTGGGGGAAATTAGGTTACTTTCCCTGCAAACACACACTGCCGAGACTAGCCAGCAGCCAGGCAAAGCGGATTCAGAGATTAAGCCCGTCATCCAAGAAAAAAGCAAACAACATGACCATAGTGATGGCTCAGTCACCAAGACCAGTCAGACTGGGGCTACACTGTAAAGCAAGGTGCGACCTCACCATCATTCACTGACACAATGCAGCCTATTACAGTATTGGGTCTCAACCTCCAGATTGACAATGGAAGTGGAAACAGTCTCCACTGGATTGCCTCAAGAGGTGGCAGTCAGACTAGGGCACATTGCCTGTTTCATTGTAACAACTCACTCACGGCTATGACGTGGTCGGAGTGACACAGACTGCTGGAAAGGACATCTAAAAACTGTGTAGTGAGCAATGCATTAGAGTACACAAAAAACGAGTCTGCTGTTCGAAAAAATTAAGTATTGTGAGTATTTCGGCAATCTATGGGATCTGTGATGGTGTGTGTGTGTGTGTGTGTGTGTGTGTGTGTGTGTGTGTGTGTGTGTGTGTGAGAGAGAGAGAGAGAGAGACAGAGACAGACAGACAGACACTGTGTGTGCGTCTTCTTCTTTCAGTGTCCAACTTCAACATGATGAAGACTCCAACACTTTTACTACATGCTGGATTATTTTGTTAATTCCATAGTCCACTGACTATGACATGGACTACAGGATCTTTAACGTGTGTATAAGACCTTTTTGCATATATATATATATACACACACACAGGGAACCTCGGTTTATAGTCTCTTTTCCTGCCTAATTGTGTGTGTGTGTGTGTGTGTGTGTGTGTGTGTGTGTGTGTGTGTGTGTGTGTGTGTGTGTGTGTGTGTGTGTGAAATAAGGATACCCAGAAATGGAATAGACCAACAACAACAGAAAAGCAAGAAAATGCTGTGTAACAAAGCATAATAATGCTGCAACCTGAGCCAGAAGCCTTTAAATAATTAAGATCCAATATTCATTCAGTGGATATCTTTACAACAGGAAGCAGGTATCCCAACACCAGGCTGCCATACCGCCACCCAGCGGCTAAACGCCTTGTAGAACATAACCCTGTGTAAGTTCTTTGTAACGGTTCATCCAATGACTGGTACTTTCAACAGTTTCAACATTTCTGAAAGTCATCTATGTACTGACAGTGAGGACAAACATGGTGTTATGTAATAGATGTCATACAGTAATACTGTAAAGACCGCAAATGTTGTAGGGTAGCAACTCGTACATTGACTAAGTAGCACACCTTGGTTTTCCTGCCTAATGGCAATTTAAACTCGGTCTGTACTCAGATCTACTCTTTTAGTGCAGTGCCAGGATGGTATAGTCCCATACGCACAGTATAACAGGGACAGTCTTTGGTGAAGGGGTCACTCACCACAAACTGTGAAGCCACTGAAGGGCCGGCTGTTGTCAATAACACAGTGGAGGTCAACTACTATCAAGTCTTTCATGACGGTTCCACTGTGTTATTAGCATTAGAGTGTAAGATATAAATAACAATAATAAGAACTAAGGGCAGGGTGTGGTCTTACTTAAGTTGTAACAGAGGGGTGGTCAACTCTTATGGTGGTTGTCTTTCACAAAGGTTCCACTGTATCTGTCTTATTACAAATAATATAACTTTTTATAAGTAGCTAGAGTGCAAAATGTAAACAATAACTGAATAAGATTATATCAGTAGTCAAAGGGTGTCAAGTGCCTGTGGGCACTCATGACATTCTCTCTCTCCCTCTCTCTGTCTCCCTCCCTCTCCTTCTTGCACCTTCTCTTCTCAGTCTGAAGCAGACACAGTGTATAACCTATCATGGTGTGTCAACATTTCGCAATGTACCAAGTTCTCCCTCAAGGAAACACAAAAGCTGACTGTGACACTATTGGGGTAGGATGTTAACTAACATGACACAGGCTAGACTGAGGCAGATAGGTTACTATCATAGACTGAGGCAGATAGGTTTCTATCATAGACTGAGGCAGATAGGTTAAGATCACAGACTGAGGCAGATAGGTTACTCTCAATTTACCTTCAGTTGTAGGTAATCTTGTGGCATCTCTCTTCCTTCAAAAGCAACTCAAGACATTTCTCAGAATATTTCAGTTAAGCAACACTATCCTTTACCCCTATCAGTCTGTACAGTGTGTGTGTGTGTGTGTGTGTGTGTGTGTGTGTGTGTGTGTGTGTGTGTGTGTGTGTGTGTGTGTGTGTGTGTGCATACTGCACATAGTTATGCTGGAACCCTTGTTGATGTGTTAGTTTTGTTAGACTGCAGATATCATTTTCCATCTTGATGTATGTGTGTTATATTTGTTCAAGCCACAGGGTTGGCGCTTTACAAATTTCTGTTATTATTATGTAGCAAAGGTGTTTTCATACCAACAGAGTTTTTTCCCCCCATATCATTTAAACATTTCTTTGATTACTTGGTTTTTGATTCTAAACTATTCCAAATGATCTGCAGAGAACACAATCTGAAAAGCACTAACTCATTCTTATTTTTAATGTCAGCCTATGAATATGATGAAGCACCATCAAACTAAGTTTGGTTGCAAAAGGATCGGCAGTTCATAAAAAATTAAAACACAGTAGAAACGCTTACATTTGTTTGCAAAAGTCCTTACTGTAACCATGATAGCATGGCAATTTTTAAGATATATAGAGGATATCATCAAGACAAAATTCAGACACATGGATAGACAAACGGACAGTGATTATACCCCCACCCCAACCATGTGTGTGTGTGTGGGTGGGGGGGGGGGGGGGGGGCTGAAAAAAAGCAAGAAAAAAAAGAGCTCATAAAACCAATCAGCCCCCTTCAGCTTGTGTGCTATCATCCACTTGTGTCAGAGCTGCCACCAGCTTCAAGCCAAGCACAGGCAGGCTGGCCCTCCCAAACTCATTACAGAGCTGCTGGAGGACAAAAGCCTGACTGTAATCAATTCTCCCTGACAAGTATACACTGAAATCCGCTTCACACCAAAGATGCCTCTGTATTGATCACAAGTCACCAGTCCTGGTTTGTTTCCCCCAGATTTTCTCTTCCTGCCACTGACTAATGCTTGGTGTCAAGAATGAGGCTTGATCAATTTACGCTCACAATCACATGCATAATAACTACTGTCACACTCTCTCGCTTCACAATGGTTCATTCATAAACTAGGCCCATATGAGCCTGTGCAGTCCACAATTCACCCATTCATTTGAATTTTTAAACTTAAGTAAACAGGCCATTATTCTTTACAAAAGCAAAAGCTTCCTAATTTTATCATGCATGGTTTCACGATTCAGCACAGCAAAGAATTGTGTTAAAAAAAAGAAGTAATATATCACTGTCCACTTGTACAGCACAATTTAACTCCACACAGACAGCAACATGCTTGTTGCACTCAGTGAAGATGATGCAGGGGGTGGGGGGCAGGGCTGGGAGAAAGTTCTTATCATGCAAAAGTTTCAAAACCTAGTATCAAACTTCAACCTTTATTAATAACAACTTTAATAATGGAGTCCACAGTGTGACAGTAAAAAAGGATAAACTACTTTTACTTGTGGCCTTTATATAGTGCAGTGCACTGTTCTTTTACTATATCGAACTGATACTAATCACTGTCCTTGTTGCCTGGACGTAAAAAATGAAGTTACTTACTTTGATTATACAAAATATATACACACACCTTTTTTTGCTTTGAATCTGAACTCCTCAGGGCACAGCTTACAGGCAGAAGGGCACATCATCAGTAAAGTGGCTTCACCAATTCCAACTGTCTTGCAGGAACACCCATCCTCTAAAACCCAGACCCTGTGTCTGGCACGGGCAACTCAGAAAGTGAATATTTGCTGCCCAACAGTGGACCTATGCTGGACCCTGACATTGGGTAATGGCATTCCCCACCCCTGCACAGTCACTTGTTACTGGCTGTCCAATCTGTCTGTCAACATTTCTTTAAGTTCTTATGCAAACCAAGCATTTTATCTTGACCTCCCTCTCTGACAGAATTCCCAACTAAGCCTGCACTGCCCAGGGAGCAGCTTGTTTCTTTTTCTTCAGCAGCATCATGTTTGTTGAAAATTAACACTAGTCAGATAGCTATAGTAGCTAGGGGAAGTCACTCTTTAGTATTTCCAGTCAACTGACTGTATCAATTCTATGATGGTTAGCACTGAAACCTGATGAATCTATGCTCCCTGTTGCATTTTCTGCTACAATATTTTAATTTTTCATACAATATACAAAAAATAACAAACAAGGCTTGTTTAAATTGTCCAACTGCGAAAGTGTTCAGATGTCATGCCAATTACAACAACAAAAAAGTTCTACATTTTGAAGACATAAATCTCAGTCCAGGAACCAATTGGTTGATGATCGCTTATATAGCGCTATTCTCCACTCTCTTGAGCAGACTCACTGCGCTTGCATGTAGTTCTACATGAGTGACTAGCTTTTTATAGCATTCTTGTTGTTGAATATCCACCAAAGTGGTGTATTTACAGCGCTGGCATGCCTGGTGCCGCACGAAACTGCAGCCATCTCAGTGCAAGTTCTGTGTACACCATACAACCATGTCAGTTCATGCAAAGCCACATACATAAGGTGTATGCGTGTTTAGCTGTAACCTGCCACCTGTGCTTTTTGGCAAAATGATTGGGATCTTTTACGTGCTACTGTGGTAACACAGGGGTGGAATTGATAACAAAATAAGAGTAAGAACAGAAAGTCGACCCTGGAGCAGAAAATTCTCCTGCCGCTCCTGCAGGGATTCAAACCCACAACCTTTCAATCACAAGCTCAGTGCTCTACATGGCTCAGTGGTTCAGAAAAAATTGTCAAGATGAACATTCTTTGAAATCTGAACCTTCACTAGTATTCCCTGGACCCTGAAGACAACAATCTTTTCACAAGACACCTGGGTTTTGATGATGTACCATCAAACGAAGTCTGGATGCAAAAGTGTCAGCAGTGCAGACAATAAGCAGAACATGATTCTCACTAAGAGTGAGACTACCTTGACGATAGCTAACCAACCTTTTGGCACAACTCTCAAGCTCATGTTAATGCATCACTATGCAAAGTTTGGTTACAAAAGGCTCAGCAGTTCAGAAGCTATTGTCAAGATTCATTCACATTTTGGACCTTCACTGTGACCCTGACCCTGCACACAGTAATCCAAATTATTGACACAAGACTCACTGACTTATGATGATGCACCATCAAACAGAATTTGGCTGCAACAGGATCAGCACTTCAAAAGATATTACATTATTAGTATATAAAAAAGAGAGTAATATTTTGATGACAACATTATGAACCCTCATTGTGAGTAAACAAATCTTTTCCCCATGACACACAGGTTCCTGATGATGCACCATAATACCAAATACGGTCACAAAAGGTTTGGTAGTTCCAAAAATATTTTCTTGTCAATGCCTGGATGGATGGATATGCAGAAACACAAAAACAGTGATGCAAATAAATCCCCCGTAACTTTATTTTCAGGCAGTATTTCTGAACAGTCAAGAAGTAGAATCCCTCTTAACTTCATGTTCAGGCAGTATTTATAAATAGTTGAAAGCAGAATCACCCTTAACTTCATTTTTAGGCAGTATTAAAAAACAGCTGAAAGTAGAATCCCCCTTAACTTCATTTTCAGGCAGTATTTATCAATAGTTGAAAGTAGAATCGCCTTAACTTCATTTTCAGGCAGTATTTAAACAGTTGGAAGTAGATCAAAATCATTAAAAGTAAAACTTAGGCACCAAGTGCAAAGCTGAATGGATACAGTATGTGATTTTGTTCTGAACACCCCATCTAGTTTAACTTTAATGGATCTTCAAAGTTCAAGCTTGACATTTTAGATATAAATCAACCACAGTCCTGAAAGTCAAATACTTTGCAATCTGCCAACTGGCCTTTGGCTACCAAAAGTACCATGCTTCTACAGTCTGGCAGCCGGACAATACAGATCTTTTTTTTAATTATATGAATCCAAAAATGTGGCAACCATACTTGAAACAATTGTTAACACACACACTTGAACTGATGTCTGCATTATGAATGTTTTCACTAAGATGATACTGTCCAAGCACTATCCAACCCCTGATTGTGACACCAAAGACTGTAATTTGTAAACAGCCTGTGGCCAAAAATATAACACATTTCAATTTCTCTGATGTGTGCGTGTGTGTGTGAGTGTTCAATTTAAACTGGAAATCTTTCGTGTCCCCTCCTCCCTTCTCTTGTGGCAGGAAGCCACCACAGCACTAGCCTTGATGATCAAGTGCTGGCTCCCTATGCCAGACACTTCTGGCAACGGCAGAGATTACAGCCCCCCTCATTATTACTGCAGTTTGGCGGACTCTCAGTTGCAAAATGGATCTCACAACGCCACAGGGTTAGGGCCAGGGTTAGCTCTGGCAGCCAAATAATTGACTGTAATTACCATTTTTGCAATGATCACTTATTTCCTTCATTCACTCAAATCACTGATTGGCATTATGTTGTCTTCCATCAGCCTCACTTTCAGTTAAAGCTGTTTTGATGCAATAAGATCCAAACACAAAAAGGTTCAAACAAATGCTTATTTAACACGGACACACAGTATGCAAATTTTCAGGGAAATCCCCTTTATCAAGCCACAAAACAACACTTTCTAGTGAGGAAGTACAAAAGTAATTGTCAAAAAATTGTAACAGCAACACGAGATCCAAGTGCAGACCACAGAGAAATTGCAAGATCCATTCTGTGACCACAGAATAACTGAGGGAGCTGAGCATTTGATCTCCACCTTTGCTAACATACTTTTCATTTTTGCTGCACCCTGTCAATCCGTTTCTTTTTACAATTCTTTGACCCAGTCACTAACGCTGACTCTATGGCTAAGGCTGGTAGTGGTACATGCAGACAGAAGGAAACAAGAACAAAACCATCACACAATGGCACACTTGCCACAGGCCACCAACATTACTTGTATCACCATTTTCCCCCCCAGCCACATTGGTCACCAAAACACTTGCAACTGAGTGAGAGAGAGAGAGAGAGAGAGAGAGAGAGAGAGAGAGAGAGAGAGAGAGAGAGAGAGAGAGAGAGAGGTTCTAATTTCTGCCATTACTACCCTTAATAATATTCCTAATGCAGCACTGCAATGCACCATGTTTCACGCTGGTAAACTGTCAACAATGAAACAAATCACTTTACTGATGTGCAGCATTCGTCTATTACACTAATTTGCAGACTTAGAAAATCAAAAGCATATACTCATTAAATAATACATACAAGTAATTCTCAATAAAACAAAATAATAAACAATCATGGAACACAAATATGATTAATCAAGATGACATAGCTTATCAGGTCACAATATTTTCTGCAAATTTGATATTATAGCTGTTCACTCTATGTGTACCCGACACAACTTGACACTGACAGCTACCCACAGATCAGGATGAAAATAGCAGGCTCCCTAATCCACATCATGTGGCAATCAATACAAACATTCCTAGAGCAAAATGTGATTAACGCCCTCCAGCACTGACACTGCTTTTGCTCAAATTGTCTACCCAAAATGATAGGCCTGTGGTGCACCACTTAACTGTTTATGTAATTTCAACAGCCATTCTAAAAATTTCATGTTGATGTCAAAACATAAAAAAACACCATTCTGAAACAAGTTCCACATAAGATCAAGTCCTTGATTCATGGTAAAAAACTTTCTAATGTTACATAATTTCCAATAAAAATGCTGGCAAATGGACTGTGTTATCTAGTACATTATAATTATATATATTATAATAATTAATATAATAATAAGGTTCTACATACTCTAACCAGAACACCCACCCAAATCAATGAGGCGGAATGATATGCACTGATCAGCCATCATATCTAGGAAGACAGTCTCTCAAGATAAAACTGATTACCTCACCTGTGGGCTCATATTATCAAATTAAAGTGGTGCTAACTGATACCGCTTGTCTGGACAGACAATTCTGTGATGATGCACACCACTGGGTCCTTCCCTACTCTAGAATAATAACAATAATAATAATGGGCACTTGGCACACCTAAACTACAATGGCTCAAACTCTAAGTGCTTACAAATCTTTTACACTGTAATTTGTATACATAAATTTAGACAACAAAGACTCAAATGCACACACATACCTCAGAGCAGTGGAAATGAAGTGAAGGTTTGCAAAAAGAGTTTTTAAGGAAGGTAAAATTTGTAAAACCTGATGGACAGAACTAGGGAGCTGGTTCTAGGTCAGGGTCCAGTTCTAGGTCAGGGGCCATGCTGACTGAATGATCTACGTCAGTGGATGCACAGCACTGCATATTTTGCATCAGTGGTACAAAACGTGTACAGCACAACCAACACTTTAATTAACGCACAAACAATGCCAGAGTGACACAATAACTTGATTGTAGTTGTGCTCATGACCTAAAAGTGAGCTGATAAAATGAAAGTTCAATCATGCATGAGAATTAAAGAAGGCACTTCTGGATATTATGAAATTTGGCCCAGCATCAAAGGTGAAAAAAACAAAAACACGCAAGGCCCTCCGGAATACAACATGAAAAAAAATCCACAGACATGGCGTTCTGGGATACAAGGCCCTACGAGCAAAACCTGAAGGACAAATACATTAAACACAACGGAAAGTGCCCTCATACGGGAAAGTGTAAACATGATTCAGTGAATTTGCTGATCACAAATGTGTGAATCAATTGAAACATCCCGCATGGCATCATTTTCTGAAGATGAACAATTGTCTGTAGATGGCACACCAGCTATAACCCTTTCCTATCCACTGTTATTTTCTCTCATTCATATTTTGGTGTCAACATCCATTTTGGTTTTGTAGTCTTCCATCTTTGAGTAAATGGTTAAAAAAAAAAATGCGGCTATATGCTGACACAGTGACAGTATGATAGGGCATTTCAGGGATATGTGCTCTGTCAACTGCCCAGAAAATATTGTGATCATGCCAGACTGGTGCTACCTATACTAGTGTGACATACTGAAGGTGGCAAAAGTGGTTCATAGAAACCTGTCAGGCAGTCACTGTAAGTGTAACCAGTCAGATACATGACCATCTGTCTACAGCTCTGTTAGCAAACACCCTGCTCCCTCCCCTGTCTACAACATACGCACCCCACACTCTCTCTCTTAGTTTTACTCTTAGACTGTATGTACTATGTGTGATGTGTTTCTTAAAAAAAAAAAAGAACTAGTCTCAAAACAACAGCTGGTATGCCTGACCAACTCCTGATACCACCACAGCGGTATGCTGATCTCAACTGGCAAAATATTGCAAATTACCGGGTAACGCAAATCCTGAAATATTACATATCAGTTTGCTGAGGTATGCAGCTTCTGTTTCAGTCTGATACAGAAACTGGTTCTTCTTCTAGATACAGGTTTGGTACGATTCCTGTGTGTGCATGCCAAATTTCATTCAATGTTAGGCCACAAGGATTTTTTTATTTTTTTTAAATATAAAAGGCACAGGGGTCAGATTTGAGGGGAAAAAAGTACTGCCTTAAAGTTGAATACAAGCTATAGCCTGAACGCAATCACAGTAAGCTGATGCATTTATTTCATCACCATCCAGATTCCGCCCTTCACTGACTGGGCTTGCAGCCGGTGCCTGAGAGAAGTGTGGGGCCACAGCTGACACAGCAGTCACAAGTGAGCCATAAATCAGTGTTCAGCCATTTTGCATAAGGCAACGCAGCAATGTGGCTGACATGTATGGCACTGGAAACATGCAATATTTATTATAATTTATATGGGTACGCTTCACAGTTGATTGATCAATAAATCTCCACCTGCATAAAACATATACACACAATGTTTCGCTTTTCATCCTTTTGCCTGTCTAAATCACAAGCTAGTTTTCCAAAGCAGGACCTAATTTGAGCTGATGCTTTGGGTTTCACTAAACCTTCACTGGTTTCACCTTCAATCAATACTTAAAGATATTCCCCAGTTTGAGCTGATGCTTTGGGTTTCACTAAAGCCTTGCTAACCAACTTGTGCATGGCACCACTCAGTCATTGTTGTAATTTAATTGTTTTATGATTGGCATGAATGTGTGGTGAGTGCAATTGGCACCAACAAACATTCCTAGTGCAACTGCACTGACACTTGGCAATAAAGTTGCAATTAACACAGTAATAGGATAGAGCTATTAGTGGGAGCTGGGATCAAAATACTGGCTGGCTTTTCTGCAATGAACAAACTACAGGCCCCAATGAAGCAAAACTGTGTTCATACTTCATTCACTCAGGTAATCAGACTATTTACATTATTAACGGACTGGGAATTCATTAAAAATAAAGGAGTCACTTGTTCCACACTGCATTCTCCCAAAACTACCTCAGTATATATTACATATATATATGGGCCGTTCTCAGAAACTGTGTACCACTTGGGGTAGGTAACTTCAAACTCGTATTTGAGGGTAATCTTTTATTGCAATGTAAATATTTTTATTTCTTGTCCTTGCATGTTGATGTGAGCGATAATAAAAACAATAATGACAGCCAGAGTTGTGTGTTATGTACTTTAAATCGGACTGATGTTCCGAAGTGAATCAAAAATGGCGCCACCGATTTGTGATATCGCCAACACCATTGGAAAGAATGTATCAGAAACTTCATTAAAAACCACACAGTGACAACGCATTTAACTTCAGATGATCATATTAAATGCATTTCTTAGGTTGGAAGCACGTTTGTCTTCAACTACAATAAAAAATCGTATATAATTAACCATTTTTGAAAGTATTAACATCGTAACCCATCGTTTCCACTCGGACACAACGTGAAACTGAAAACGCTGCAGCGCTCACAAACTCAACAAAGGAACTACTTTCAGCATTTAACACACGACACACAGTACCGGTTGCTGTACAGGGATAGTTAAATCCTGAAGTTGAGTCTGAAAAACAGTGAAATTTGAGCTGAACTGATGTGTAAGATTTTCGTTTCCCGCCTGAGATGTTACGATGTTAATTCTAAAAAGCACCATCAATTAAATTGAGACTAGAATTAGGGCCTAATTTCACACGAATCAGTCCGCGTAAACCGCGGGAAAGGCGAATGTGCAAATATGTGCACTTTCGCGGATCCTGTGTTTGACCAGTGTTCGTGTTTTGGTTTCGTTTCAACGAACCGTGTCCTTGTTTGCTTGCTAATGGTTGACGGAAATTGGAACACTAGTCTCTGATTGAAGGTAAGTTTGTGTGCTTTTTAAAACATTTGGTGTTTTTATAATAACTGATTATTGTTCTTGAGTATTTTATGTTTGCGTTTTATAATTGTCTTCTCTCTGAAAGCTCGTAGATTGTGATCAGAAAATAAAGAACATGGAAAAGTGAGATTTAAAAAAAATCTGGTCTGTTTGGAGGGATGATGGAAATGTCTTTAAACTGGGACAAAAATGACCGTCATGAACTAACATAACATTTTTCGGGCATATTAGTTTCAATAAAACATTTACTTGTAACAGCAAGATTGCTTTTATTTTAATTTGAGGTAGAAGTCGGAAATTCGACCTTCCGTTTCACTCGCAACTTGGAAACCGAAACGGTGTCTTCTTCGTTACGATGTTAAAGACGAATGTACCAAAATAAAATCTAAGAATTTGCTGCCGCCTCAGTATTATTGAAGCAAGGTCGAATGTATGTCTTGGTGCTATACGGAGCAAATGCTTGTCTTTTTTCCACCCACATGGATCGGCAAAAATGAATGCACCAAGATCTAAGATTTCACACGCACGTAGAAGCTGTGCGTTCGCGTTGCCATGTTACGAAGTTAAACGGACCCACATTGAAATAAAACTGACACGCTTCTTCTGTTCTTTTCAGTTTGAACATAATGAAATGTTGTTTGTTTTTTCATTCCTTTTCATATGTTTAGAATAATGACTTGATATTGACAAATTTCACGGCTTGCCAAAGTCGGTCAGTCAGAGCATTAACATCGTAATGCGGAAAGCGGTGCGGTTTTGCTTTCAGTGTTACGAAGTTTAAACGGACACATATTTGTACCAAGATATTAGCATGTTTTCTACTCACTTTTTGTTTGAACGTAATAACATTTTTAGTTTTTTATTCCCCGTCATTTATTCCATAAAATCATTAAAACATTACTTGATGTTGAGCTTGCACGAGTGACTGAATCCGTCCATTAGCAGCGTAATTCGGAAGGCAACATTTTTGCATTCAGTGGTACAATTGTTTTGTGAAACAGATAATTGTTTTTCTCACTTTAATTTTCATACAGTCCTGCAGCGATGAGGTATAGTGTGCAAATATACTGCTGTCAGCTTCAATTTGAGTTCATTGAATCAATGTAAAATAATGCATAATAACATTAACAATATTGTTTACACCCAACTTGAATGTGTTTGTTTTTGCTGTCGTAGCTTGGAAACCATTCAAATTGGCCAGCCACGTAGTCATGTTTTAGGGGATTTTTATTTTTTTGGCTACAACAGTGAATACTGAATGATTGAATCTGCCTGCTAAAAGACCACCTGTCTCTTCAGAACTTTACCACTGTCGTACAGTATTATATTTTGTCTGCTCTGCAGTGTGGAATTTCCCAAGGGGATAGTTGATAATGAGCCATTTTAATGAACATTAAACACTGTCAGTATTGCAATGATCCATTTTAATGAACATTAAACACTGTCAGTATTGCTGTTATTGTTGAAAAAAAGCACACACCCAGTTTTAACAAACATTGTCACCTGTACTATGTTGTTTTCTTCTCAGAAGATAGTCACTGAACAAAAAAGAAAATTACACTTGCTGATAAAGACATGGTCAGTGACTTGATGAGATTTTTTCTTTTTCTTCTCTCAGGTGACCAGCTGGCCAGCATGGGAGCCAGGCAACCAGCCTGCTGTTCCGCATCCAGTCCCCCACCAGCCAGCTCCAGCAATAGGGGATTTTGTTGAGGCAGAAGTTAAAGGTCGATACAGAAATGTCAGTTTTTTTGCCAAGTTCCTGGATAGAGCCAGTGGAGACCTCAAGTTACACTAGACTACCTGACTGTGAAGCCTGGGTCAGCAGACATTTTTGTGTGGGTGGATGAGTCTTGGCTGCCAAAAGAACAAATCACCAAGATTGTTCACCCACCCGTTCCCCTTTCTGGAATCTGCCTAGTCCTTTTGCTCTTTCTGTCATCATTTTCTACAAATGCAAATGGTTGATTCTCCTTTTTTTCCCAGAAAACTCTCAAATATTTTTTGTTAAGGGTTAGGCTTTTTTGTACGGCTCTTGTTGAGCATTCAGATGACTGTTGGTAGCTTGCTGCCATATGGTATTGGTATTTTCCATTATGTATTTATATATATATAAATATTTTAAATTGTGTCCATTCCTATTTTTTATTTGTTCTGGTATCAATAAATTAGACGGAATGGTCCATGATACCAGCATTTCCTAGCCTAAGGCTAATGTGCTCCTTTAACAGGGGTAATATTGAAGTGACTAACTCTTCAAATATTTGTGTGTGATGTTTGTGGATGTATGTTTTATGTTTGCAAAGTGATTGGTTTTGTGGACTGACTTGACAAATGGTTTATATTTTTTATATAGGATGAGAAGAGTTTAGAAACATGCATAAATTTGCTTATGAATATGACCCGAGTTTGACTGTCCGGCTGGGGTGACCATGTGTGGTTGACAGTACATTAAAATCCAGTTACCAACTAATTAGTGTTTATGTTACAGTAACTTGGAGGGGGAGGGGGGTGTAGTGTTCAGTAACCTGGGGTGGGTGGGTTAGTTGGTAGTGTTTATGTTTACAGTAGCTTTTCTGGGGGGTGGTGGTTATAAACTTAGTGTTCAGTAACCTGTACAGGAAAGCAGCTGTATTACACTAGAACCCTAGTGCTTCTCTTCTGTTTTGTGTGATTGATTGATGTTCTTGCTTCTGTGTGATTTGGTTTCCATGTTACGCGGTTAATCAGATTATTAAAATGAGTTGTTCAAACACAAAACAGTGATGTTTTCGTTATTTGTTCATTCATTACATGATCAGACATTATATGCTGGTAATACACTTAAATAAAAAGAATTCATACTGTATAGTAGTTAGTACTTTGTGTGCACACACACTCATTTTTTTTTTTTTTTTATGGTCATGTTTAAAATTAATCAAATAACATACTAAAATGGAATAATTGGGTTACATTTTGATAGCATTGCTGTTACTATAGCAAATGACATGTAAAATACCCTGAAGATGTCACTTTTGTGTGCAACAGGTGCAGTATTTGGGTAAGTTTGGTTTCCACGTTACACTGTTAATTCTTGGCAGTATGCGTCGTTTGACCCCCCCTTTGTCCTACTTAAATAGTGCAGATTATCTTTTTTTTTCAATTCCTCACATGCAGTAGGTGTTAAACATAAAGTAAACTTTTTAAAGCATTTAGATTTTTTGGTACCTATGTCACAGTATTGGTACACAGTTTCTGAGAACGACCCATATACATGTTACTGATTGTTAGTAATATTACCTAATGTCTGATATGGATGTATATATATATTCTGGGGAAAGTCAAAACACACACATGTGCGCGTGCAGACACACAATATCTTATATGCATGTACATCTCCAGAGTTGCATACCTACAAATACAGAGACATTTCCTCAAAAACAGTTGCTACATTGCCTTATTTTATACACATGCATGTTTCTTTTCAGGCTAAAGAGGTTGATGCTCCAAAAGGGGAATAGCAAGTGTTTTTCATGACACAGCAGGGACAACATTAGTGGAGCATGAAGCCAGATTCGTCCTGGGAAGCACTGCAGTACTTAGGAACAGCAGAGAAATAAAGATATGTCTCTATGCTGAACTGCCAACTCACTGAAAACAAATCTTTTAAATTTATTAGGATGGGAAGAATTACTCAATTAGTGTTAACATGAGAAATTCTCTATGCTTTGTCATCAGTTTCCAGATTTTGCATTACTGTTTCTGGGTACTTACATTGTAAGTTACAATGTGTTACAGTTGTTATTCAAGGTAGTGAGACTTGAATGCCAAATCAATGCCTTTGGTAATTGAATTTTACCTTCTGTTAACAATAGGGTATAGGGTGAATGTACATTTGTAATTCACATGGTTTTCTGTATTGTCAATGAAAGAATAATAATGACAACTTGGCTGTACTTTTTCTAAGTCACATATTGACTGTCCAGTGTTACATATTCCACTGTGTCCTCTGATTGATATGCATGGCATCTGACAGTGCATTACTTTAAATAATGGTTTTGGCCTTGTTCAATATTTACAGCAATCTGTCAGATGTAGGAAAACTAAGTGATTTTATTAGCTGTGCATATGTTTTACAGGAAAGGAAAGTTTACAAACTTTACAAATGGAAGTGTTGTGTCCACCACAGAGTTGTTACATCCAACAGATAATATGCTTAAAAAGGGCCTTTGACAAAATTACAACTATACAAACAACTTGTTTAGTGCTGCAGTCATCAAAACTACTACTAAATCAGCTGGTACCATTTTGTTGCAGTGTAGGGAAATTAGCACTGTTATTTTATAAGCTGTGTATTGTGAGCATGGGAAATGTTATGTCCATCCAATAATCGTTACATCCGACAGATAAAATGTTAAAAAAATGTCGTTGATGACCTTATTTCATGCTGCAGTCATGAAAACTATGCTTGATAAATTCTAATAAACACATCCTATTTTTGATTCAATGTTGTGTTTCATTTTTATTTTATTAAAAAGATTAAGGTGGCAGTCTGTCAGATGTAACACAGGACATCATTGTTATGATTTTGAATATGAAATAAAAACTGAATTGAGTCAGTTAAAGTTCTACTGTCTTGTTATAAATGATGGATGTTTATTTTCCCCACAGATTGATAGCAATCATTAAATTTAAAGATTAAATCAAAACAAACATTGTGTCCTGTGTTGCATCCAACAGATTCAGGTGTCCATCTTTAAATGTCTTTTTCTCAGACTTGCTTCATCAAGTTATCTTTTTTAGACCTGAAATGTATATATATATACAAAAAGACTTATCTTTTAAATGGCGTCACTTGCTAAATGACTTCTGCTTTAATTTTTCACTCTAATGTCCACCTTCTAAGCAGCACCTTTTGGCACATGCTCATATATGTAAACTGTATTTCAGATCATCATGCACATTATTCCTGCACTTGCATGCAAGACCATAACAGTTAACACCTCATAGCAAGTGTAAAAGGGAAAGGGCCACAAAATCCCTTTTTGTCCCCAGTGTTTCACTGTGGTAATCCTGAGCTAATCTTGACCCAAGGAGCAGCCTGGCTAACACAATACTAGCAGTGCAGTCATAATGTTCGTGGCTGGTGTATGGGCCATTACACTGAGTGTGGTGTGAAGCCAGCCACTGGAAATGTCACCTGTAACAAATGAAGGCCAGGGTGTAGGGCCGTGTACTCTTCCCAGGGCTGACACTGTCAAAACAAACGCTAGGTATTCCAGCAATGTGGCCACAGCTCCTCTTCCCCTTACTGACTGAGTCACTGTGCACTGTCTTTTCCAACCTGCACTTACAGTCACTGCCTGATTAGATTCCTTAGCTGCTACACAGTCACAGACACCTGATACCACTGCTGGCTGGCATCAACATGACTGCTACTCCTGGTCCTAATAACCCAACCCAACCCAATCCACATACCCCAGATCCCTCTTTAAACTGTGCACACGCTGTTTCAAGCAGATTTCATACTGATTACAATTTGCTCCCCGAGGTTCTTGAACATTTCCAAACCAGTCCTCTTCTAGCAGTTTGTGTGAACTTTAGAAACACTTTTGCCTTATCAATATCACTTTTGGTGCCCAAGGTCTGTCTTTGATGCATGGCACATCAAGCACCAAATAACACAGAGGGAAGAGGTAGTTAATTTTATATATATATATGTGAGCAAGTGCTCTTTGTACGTTTTTACAATAATCCCGCCCAGCTTAACGGATCAATGCAATTTCATTACTGTACTTTAGTAACCCGGGAACCGGAGCAGACGACGCTTTTGTTTTGAAGCGCAACGCTTTTGTTTTGAAGCGCGGCGTGTGGCGTAACGCCACATGGCCTTCACACAGCCGACCGGCGATAGCCGCCAGTGCGTGCCGTAGTTTTTCAAATCTGTTTTTCTCCCTTAACATTTTGACCGCTTGTTTGTTTACCTACTCTTTGTCTATCTAGTCCTTTTTATGCACTAAGCTATGTATAATATAATTTGGCATCTTAGAATGTTTATTTAACGTTTATTCAGACACCGGATCGAGCTTAATTAGTAGCCGATGCCTCTCTAGGTCCATTCTTTTATAGCCGTCGTCTGCATGGCGCGCTTTGTTTAGTACTAGTAAATGGTAGTGAAATGTTGTTTTGATTCGATTAAAGTAATTCTGTGTCGATCAATGCGTTTTCGTATTTTGCTTAGCTGACTTCATGTTTAGTGTTTATTTTGGGTTGAAATTAACTTATTAAGTATTGTGTACTGTAGAAGCTAAGTTGTATTCATAGACTACTTAATCGCACTATCAG
>OY757552.1:3503992-3513992 GCA_963584105.1 Alviniconcha strummeri
TGAATTTACTCCTCCCCAAGAATGGGGGCTCGAGGAAGATTAAAGACAAACAGTTTCCCATGAGAAATGAAATTAACAATTCAAACCTTGTAATCGATTTCCTTCAGGTTGAAAGGTTTGAATTCTGTTTCACTATCGACCTCAAATGGGCTTTACGCCTTTAGGCTTCATGAGAAAGGAAACGTAAACACACACTGACACACACACATACAAATGACAGTGCAAACACCCAAACCCCTTCACTGAACAGGTCAATGTTGTGGTCGCAGTCACCCAAACCTTGAAATTCACTGTAAAACAATTTGGTTTTAAACAAAAACACAACAAATTAATGTATTTTGTTAATAAAGAAAGAATCAATGCCCAAATCTAAATTTGTAACTCTTTTTGTTTCTTGTTGCCGTTGTTATAAAAGACTCACAGAACCAGTCCTATTAATATTAAACACAAAATCAGTGTATAAAATATTTCACCACATGGCTGAATTGTCAGCGAAACTGGTAATCCACATGCCCCCAACATCAGAGAATGACGTTTATTTTGCCCCCTGCGGCAGTGCAAGATCTTTTATGTGCGCAAACTCTAAAGTAGTTAATAGTCCAGGCCTGCCTAAAGCAGGGGCCACAGGTTGAAGAGATAGGGCACACATGGGGCCAGGAAGAGCTGCATGCCTGGCAAGGTTATCTGTCACACCTAGCCTCTAATTGTTCATCATAATAGGCCCCCACTCCCACCACCTTTTGTGCTCAGCCTTTTTTATCACTCCCGCCGCTTGGTTTGTGACAGCCACTGGATAAGGTTACATGGTATTGGTAAGTACAAGCTGTAGCTGTGACAGATACCGACAGGTGGGGGAGGTGTGTGTGTGTGTGTGACTGTGTGTGTGTAGGTGGAAAGGGTGGGGGGGGGGGGCACAGAGAGACAGCAGGAGTGGAATAATGCAATTACGTACAGAGGGCTGAAAGAGTGGGTAGGGTGGGGGGGGTAGAGAGAGATGGTGCAAGAGCAAAGCACAGTTGCACACACTGACAGATGTATGGAAGCATGCATGCACACACACACACACACACACCCAGAGTGATGAAATATGGGCTATGAAGGATTCAAGGAATGTGCCATGCCACAACATTCAGTTCACTTTCTTCCACTACGCCTATAAGACATTTAAAAAAAATTAATACATCATGCAAACAATGTCTATGAAATTAAGATGCATAAAGAATATATCCCAGTGTCCAACTGGTCACAATTCAAACTTTTAAACATGCATCAACTGAACATTTTGAATCCGCCCCCCCCCCCCCCCCCCACATCACATACTACCCAAGCAAGCCTTGGCAGGTGAAGGAAGCTGTGAACACCAGAGCTCTTAACATCGCCACTGCCTTTGATCAGCCAGGCATGTCCTTTGAAGAACACAGGGTGTAAACATGTCACATGAAGCTCCACTCTTCCACACATCACTAGCACATTACATTATCAGAATATCACAACTGACAGCAGCTAGTATTACTGAAATATCATTAGCTTAAACATAATGAATAGTTATTTGTACTAAAAACTTATAGAGTTTATCAACTGATCAGTACAAACGCTACACTTAAGCGCTACATCATCCTCAAGCTCTCCTTCACACACTGCCAAGTACTCTCCATGACTCTTAGCATTACATTTGTTCTGCAGTTCAACATGCCAAATATACTGGCTTTTTACTGCCAACTTAAAATTGAATCAAATTTAAAAGCTTATTTTTCTAAAAAGAAAATGTTTTTGTTATGCACACTGTGATACTACTAGAATGTTTTTCTGCAGTTCTGAAGGAGGTAAAACTTAAAATGAAATGTACCCCCGAACCCCCACCCAACAATTCCAAACAACAATCAGTGTATTTCCAAGCCCATGAAAAACAAAACAAACAAAAAGAAACAGCAGAAATAAGCAACTCAAGACTTTCAAACCTGTACAGTGTAATATTTTTTCATACGTCAGTGAGTAAGTGATACATTTGGAACAAAGTGTCACTGTGTGACTGCCTGTGAGTGTGACACCTTCATTTACCACTATAATTACCTGAACCTACCATGCCTAGGTATACTATGTGCAAGATGATAATGATGATTGATTTTACACTGTGCTATTCTCCACTCTCAAGCAGACTCATTACGTTTTTGTAGCATGTGATTCTGAATTGTTCAATGCTGTTTTATGTCCACAGAAGCCACATGGCACATGTATATGACTTACTAATTCTAAATGAGACTATGAGTGACTGTAGCTTTTTAAAGTGCATTCTGAATATATAGCCACTGAAGTGGAGTACTTACAAGTTACAACTTACAGTGGTTTTATTGTTACATGACTGGTGCCACATGAAATTGCTGCCATCTCAGTGTGTTCTGCATACGTCATACAACCATGTTACACCACTTCATGCTAAGCCACATGCAGCTACTCAACTCAGCTGCGTTGCACTTTTGGCCGAATGACCAGCATACTTATGTGCTATTTTGGTAGCACAGGGTAGGACAGGATAGCAAAATATGAGTCTGCACAGAAAGTTGACCCTGAAGACCACACTGAAAGCTGACTCCGGAGAAGAGATTTCTAAACTGCTCCTGCCAGGACTCCAACCCAACATTTCAATCACAAGTCCGGTGCTCTAAACACTGAGCTATCCCCGCTCCCCAAGATAAGGCAGGGTAATTTAAAAGTGAAAACAAGGAAACGAAGAATCTGCTGTAAACATAATTCTTATCTGGTCTAGTAAGTGGCCAAGTTCACTGGTGACACTGATCAGCAAAAGGGAGTTGCATTCAATTATCATTAACTTGATTAAGACATTATGTCTGCCTGCTAAAACATTACTGTTTTAGTTTACTTTCACAGTTTCAGGCCAAGCCTAGCTCAGAGAAACTCACTGAAAGCAACCAGTGGCCTACACTTTTAAAACCTTTTAAATAGTGGATAACTGGATTAGAACTTACATTTCAAGCTGAAAAGACATGTGGTTGGATGCAACTATGTGCTTATTCAGCATATTTCTGAGTGTTGTACATGTGCTTAGCTCAGTAATAGTTTCTACTTTAATAACATCTAAAAGTAAAAGTAAAACTAAAAGACCTGGTAATCCCCACAAACCATCCAGAAAATGCATAATTTGAGATCTCATTTTCACCTTCACGGTGAATCGCACTGCAATTTAACTGCTTATTCACCACCAGTTTCTGGCTGGTCGAATCAATCCACTACCAGCATCAGATCTGTTATCTTTATTAATCCGCTTCAAGTTTGTGTGGAATGTTTTTCGTGAACAGGTTGACTAAACATAACTTCAGCATGAACAGAGAAGTTAGCATTCCACTCAAAAAACCATAGTCTCCTTGCATTAGTTGCAATCTTGTGACTGTGAGTCTTTAGAAAATGGCACAATCTTTGATTCTTACTCTGCAGTAACAAAAGCAAACAGAGGATTATCAGACTGCTACATATGAATAAATTTATAAACAAGTAATACAGTTCTATGGGAATACTGATGCAACACCACACATTAACTTTACAAATGGGTTTTGCTGTTAGTGTATAGAACTATAAGGCCACTGACTGAACTACTTAATTTATACAAATTCAAATTATAAAAAAGGCCAAATACAGACTTTGAAATCGCGTGTTTTGTAATTTATACATAAATATTTGTATTTTAATTGCAAGTTTCTCTTTATACATGGTATCTTTTCTTCTTCCTAGCACCCAGCTTCAACACTTTGAAGACTGAATCTTTCTGTAAATGCTGGGTTATTTGGTGTTTCCATAATCAAACTCTGAGACACACTACAGTATCTTAACATAAACATGTATCTTACTGAGCATGTGATCTTTTTGCATGGTGATATGATTACTATTCATTATTTGGTGATAACTGGTATGGTATGCACACTGGGGACCTCTGTTCATACTGTAGTCTCACCCAAACAACTTTTGTAGAGTCTGCACAGGATTTGGCACTGGAAAATCTTGGGGTGAGTGTAAAGCCTAGCAAAAGTAGCATATTTTATAACATTTTTAAACAGTTACCCATCCATGTCAAGCATGTGAAGACCATGCTCTATCATGCTCAACCTTCAGCTTTCAAGTGCAGGCTTTCTTGCTCTGCACTACCAAATCTCTTTCTTTTATTCCAATTCTTTCATTGCCAGTCTTTCATTCTCTCATTGGGAGTGCTGGGACAGGGGGTCGCAGCAAATAATTTGGATTGTTGACATATATTCCCCAACATTTGGTTGTTACGGTGCTGTTTGGTACATGGCTGGTGCCATGTGATACTGCTACCATCTCAGCACAAGTTCTGTGTACACCATGCAACTATGCACCAGATTGCAGTGTCAGTGTATTCAAAGCTGCACACATAGCCTTGGAGCATGCGTGTTTAGCTGCTGCCACTTGCATTTTTGGCAGAATGTCTGGGATCTTTCACCTGCTATTGAAGCAACACAGGGGTGGAATGGATACTGAAATAGGAGTCAGCACAGAATGTTGACCCAGAACCTGAGACCTTTCAATCACAAGTCCATTGTTCTACCACTCAACTATTTCCACTCCCCAACATGATACATCAAATAAAAATTATTTAAAAAGTAGAAGAAAAGAAAGTGAGACTGTGTTTCCATACATCAGACCATTTTGCAATAATGTGATCCCAAAGGTGAGACAGGGACTGTTGTGTCTGCACAGACACAGTCACTTCACACTGTCAGGACTGGGAGTTGAACCAAGCAGTAATAGTTTTAGTAATACACGGTAGTACTACTAGAGCTTTTTTGTGTTTCAGTTACCAACACATCACAGTACTGAACTACAAGTTCCTATTACTGACAACCATTACCTCCATTAATGAATTACTGTACTGTCTACAGCACGTACTGGCAATCCAAAAAAAAAAATCATTATTACTATCATGCATTATATGTGTTTCCATCCATGCCACAGGGGCTTTTATCAACCAGTGGACCTGGGACCTTTAACTATGAACAGTGCACTTTGTGCGCTAATAAGTCTACATGACTGCATTGCAGCTGACTCTCAGAAGAACTAAAAAAATATTATTTTTAAGTCAACTTTCACCTTGTTGCATATCTAGGAATCAAACCCTTGGCCACAGGATAAACATTTACAGTCCCATGGCACTGCAGTTTGCATTGCCATTGATCAACCAGCGACAAATTCCTGCACTCTAAGTTGTTCAAGTAATTATGATAAATTAATGGGGAGAGGGGTGTCTTCTAGCCGTAAATTACACAGCCTAATACTGATGAGTCTAGGTTGCGGATCTTCAGTTTATTGTTTAAAATATTGCCTCAGTTATAGATGTGAACAAAGTAACGCGATTAAATGTTCACACTTTGGCCGCGAGTTCTTTCACAGGCAGACACTCCCTGGTTTGAAGAGGACGAAATTGGGTGGGGGATAGCAACCTATTCGGCCGCTGCCGGTCTCTTGTTAGAACGACACAAAGAGTGAAAGCGAAGCAGCTGCACTGCTTTCCTCAAGCTTCCTGTGGCGAGAAGGCATTACAAAAAGCGTAAACACCATCACTTGTAACCTCGCCACATAGAGACAATGCACAAACAAAAGACCATTTGTTGATAAGCAGTCTTTGTCCCGACAGGAAGCAAAGCTGAAAGAATATGTGACTGGTGGAGAGTACCCAACCCTCACACACAAATAGCTGGTCAATACCGCTCACCTCCAACTCCTCCAGTGTTTTGAAGCTCATGATAGCGAATCCATCGATGACATCTTCTTCGAACGAATGCGAAGAGTTGTTGCGCTGTCTGCGAGGCTTGGTTCGACATTTGTCCTTGCTAGTGCGAGGGGGAGAACCTTCTCCTTCATCCCCGCTGAAACCCTCATCCGCAAGATTTTGTTTTTCCTGATTGAGTTGATGCGCTCTTTCCTTGCGCTTGGTGCGATTCCGCGGCTTGCTTGGTTCGGTCTCCATTTCTACCTCAAATGGAGCCTTACCAACGCATAAATCACCACATACACACCTACAAGCTTTAAGCTTGCTATTCCAATTCGGACTGCACAAGTACTCCCACAGATTTAGCACAATACAGCAAAATATTTCAACTTCGAAGACACCGATGCGTTCCACGATTGTTCAAATGGCGGAACACACAATATGGCCGCACTACGCACAGCCCAGCCGTATATCCTCGCGCGCGCAGCCAGCCAAATGTAGTGCGCTGTTGATTTTTCAACTCCTTAAATTGCAGTGGGTCAGAAAAACAGCTTACAGCAAATATTCATTGAATATCATTTTCTACACAGCTTCACTCACCTGAAAGAGTGCAACTTGAACTGAAATATTTTCTTTTCGAATACGTGTAGTGCTCGCTAAATACGCGCTATTTGTGAGGGAGTCGGTGACACGCACTGACTCTACTTGATCTAACGAGCCGTGTTGTGTAGCCTACAGACACGATGCCTCCTCCCAACACTGTGCAAGTTGGTACAAGTGGGGGTGGGGGAACACCGGATCAGCTTGAGTCTGCCTTTGCATAATACCCAAAACAAAAAATAAAGAAGGCCGGCTCGGCCGGTAAAAAGAATTCAAGGGAAAAAAATGAAACTCAGTAAACCTCAGAAAGATCGGATTTGAAGACTAGGGAAATAGCCCTACTGCCGAAAGAACTTAGACGTGACTGCCTGCAGGAGAGAGAGAGAGAGAGAGAGAGAGAGAGAGAGAGAGAGAGAGAGAGAGAGAGAGAGAGAGAGAGAAGTCAGAGTATTATTATTTTATTATCACTGACTTTTTTTCTTTTCTTTTTACAGTTTAGTGTTTACATAAAACAAGAGACTAGATTCATGTGAGTCAGTCCAACGGCTCAAGAGTGGCTGAACCACATGCCACGGGACGACACTTCAAGCAGAAATTAACAGCTACTGTAGACCCAGACATGATCAGTCATATCGGGCAAACCGGCGGCCGTCTAGGCGATTCAGTTTTGCCTTTGGGGGCCGGGTGGATGTGTTACTACGTGACTGTCAGTCATTCCGACCGTCAGAGCTGATTGTACCACTGAGTCAGTGGTAAAGACCTAGGCTGTAGCCTATAATGCTAACAACATAGCGGTAGGTTACCTGGTGTCACTTTCGGGCCGCCGGTTCACATCAGTTCGGATTGCGAACGAGTGGTTTTGTTTCAGTCAGTCAAGTTCAGTAATTGCTATGCCGGCTCCCACACTTGAAGATTTATATCTGTTATGCCTATTTGTACTGAGGTGCCGCTTGTCAGTTGTGTCATTGAGCGCTCAATCTCGCCGTTTCATGCAGTGAATGTTTGGCAGGCGTAGGCTAAGCCATGGCTCGGCTAGACCGGCCGACTGAATCTGTCTGTCAGACTGAAATTGTCTGGGGACTATGATATTCAGTCTGTCAGCGAATCGGTTAGTGTTTGTGACGACTCAGTCACAGGCCGTGGATTGTCGAATCAGAACACGTTGAATTTCAAGACTGAACTTGTCATTGAAGTTAAAGTATGCAGTCGAAGAGGGCTGGGAAAATAATTCGGCCGAATCAGTGAACGGCAAAAATCAGCGGAAATGCCGTTCATTGAGGCAGTGCAGGTGAAGTATGCACTGATGGCTATATTTTGACCTACTCCAGGCTTCCTAGCTTTGGGTATCAGTCCCGGCGTAGCGCGGACCGTTAGTCTGTGTCCTGCCGCCACCCCACACTGACTGAGCGAGTCACTGATCGGGCACACAGAGGGGAAAATCATCAAAATGAAAACTTCAAATTAAGGATTCTGCTCAGACACCCGTGACTTTGTCTCTGCCAATGGTGACTAATGACTCTAAATACTCCAGTAGGCTTGGTTTAAAGAGAGTGTGGGCGGGTGGAGGGTGTAGTTAGTAATATACAAGCATACACGGATGGTATTTATTCGCCAGTGACATTAACATGTACAGAGGGATTTGTCTCGGTGACGTTCCGCCATTCATACAGAGCACTAACAAAACAAAACAACTTTAACAAAACGTTACAATAATTTGATTTTAACGTCCATTCAATCGTACAGGTTCACCTCAGGACAAGGAGAGAGAGAGAGAGAGAGAGAGAGAGAGAGAGAGAGAGAGAGAGAGAGAGAGAGAGAGAGAGAGAGAGACAGTGAGTGAGAGAGAGAGAGAGAGAGAGAGAGAGGGAACAAACGAACGAACGAACGATTTTTTATTTTTTATTTTTTATTATTATTTTATTAACGAGGGTAATGGAATAAGTACAATACTTTTTTTTTTATTTTTTACATCGAAAAACAACAACAATCGAAAACAAAATAGTTATAAACTCAAAAAGAAATAAAAAAAATAACTATTGACAGACTTCTAACGAGCCGTGTTGTGTAGCCTACAGACACGATGCCTCCTCCCAACACTGTGCAAGTTGGTACAAGTGGGGGTGGGGGAACACCGGATCAGCTTGAGTCTGCCTTTGCATAATACCCAAAACAAAAAATAAAGAAGGCCGGCTCGGCCTGTAAAAAGAATTCAAAGGAAAAAAAATGAAACTCAGTGAACTTCACTGAAAGATCGGATTTGAAGACTAGTCGGTGAAATAGCTCTACTGCCGAAAGAGAGACAGACAGAGACAGACACAGACAGACAGAGAGAGCCGAAGGGAGGGGGGAATGGGGGGGAGGGGGGGGGGGTCGAGCTAGGCGGTGAGAAGTTACTGTCGGTGTGTCCAGCTTCAGTTTACCGCTGCTGGACTGTCAAAACAGTAATGTTTTGTCCTCGTCGTGGTTGCTAGTTTCCTAAAGTCATAATGACTTTGGGGGTTGCGACAGGAGTCGGTTCTTGTCATGACTTTCCCCTGCAGGCTCGCCGGCTGGTAAATCGGAGGTTGAAGGACAAGCTGAATTTCCCGCACACTCGTCTTCTGTGAAATGCCGAGGTGTGAGATATTAAAGGAGCCAGCCTCCGCAAAATTTCTAGTGAGCCGGTTTGGCCTAGCGGTAAGGCGTTAGGCCGGTCACAGAAGCAGAAGGGCTTCGGCTCTCCTTTCTCTTCAAACAGGCTGTGGTTTGTGGACAGTGTCTTGTGACTTTGTCCCTCACAATGAATGAAACATTAAAATTGCTCTCATTGCTGCCCATCTGAATGCAGGAGTCCTTCTGGCTGCTATATTCCACTGGTGTGACCATTGCGCATTTATATAAAACTTTTTTCTTTTTTTTTACTGCTTCCTTCCATTCCTTAAAATATTTTTCTTTAATCTGGTATCGATCGATAAATCTGACGGACGAAATGGTCGACGACACCAGATTAAAGAAAAATATTAGCCTTGCATGCCTCAAAAAAAATATTTTTTAACAGCAACAGTACTGAAGGGACTAACTCCGAAAATTCTCGTTTGGTGTTTGTGTCTGCATGTTTTGTTTACTATTTGTGTAGGGATTGATTTTGCAGATTTGACTTGAGAAAGGTTTACATATATGAGAAGAATTTGGAAGTGTGTTTTTGCTTATTGCAGAGTTTGATCGTCCTGAGGCGGTTCGCACGACGTTAAAATCCAATTACTACTACCCCCCCACCCCACCCCCACCTCCCCCTTCTTTCTCTCTCTTCACTCAGCTTTAACTGTCATGGTTGTACAGAGTGTTGTAGAAGAGAAACGGCATTGTAACTTCGCAAACTGACACTGACATGAAATAGACGTGAATGGAGAACGCTGGATGAACTGATTGATGTAGTATTGATTGTTTCACTGGCTAACCGGTGGAGTGAGCGAGTGTATGGAGATTGGCCGACCTGACGTGTTCATGTACTGATTGACTGACGGACTAAAGGACTAGGCAAGCAAATGCATAATCTGATTGATAGATGCCTTGACTGATGTAATTATTGGTTGATTAGTAGACTGATTGTGTGACTGTACAACAGGATTGACTCATAGTTAGACCGACTGATACATGGAGAGAATGAACACCGAATGAATAAGT
>OY757552.1:3518992-3520790 GCA_963584105.1 Alviniconcha strummeri
AAGAGGGAGGTGGAGCTGGACCGAGCAGGGAGGTGGAGCTGGGCTGCGAAAGTTGGACTTCTTTCGCTTCGGGTTGTTCCTCAACAGCAGGACATTGTCTTTGTGACTGCCCAGCACGGCAGTTAAAACAGCAATTGCGCAGTGCACTAGTCGCTGGCCAATGGCAAGGGGACACCGCCTTAACACTGCCATTGTTCTTGCGGCGGTCCACGGTTTCTCCGGTCTTTTTCGGGGGGTATCTGCGGTCGAGCCTTCACTCTCTCGCCCTGTTCCACCAGTGTCCCCGTCCCTAATAAGCCACCTCGCTTCTGTGGGCGTAAAGCAAAATGGTCCATACGGACGGCCATGTCCCTTTGTCCCTAATACGTCAGCCCGACGTCTCAGGATATTAAGCCACACATCATCGGATACGGACGGACTGAACGCTACGCTGTCTCTAGTAAGCAGCCTAATATGGGTTGGTACGATGTTGTCGACACCATTTGTTTTTTTATACGACTGCGTTTGTGTGAGTGCATTCATGTCGTTTAATCAATCAGTTTTTTTAATTATTTTTTTGACAGCCTGACGCTGTCTGTTCTAGTTCTCTTCGTCTTTCGCAGAGTGTTCGCACCGTCGTTTCATACCTCATCAAAACCAACGTTTTATACTTCTTGGCGTTGTCTGTAGTAGGTCTTACACGGCTGATTCTATTCAGTAATTCCAATTCAAGCCAAGCGTTCGAACTATCGAGTATTGAGGCCTTTCGCTGACAATGCAATGCTCATTGTGTTCTTACACTGATCGTCTGTCACAGTTATGCCTTGTGAACTCAACCTGACCCACGCTTCAGGCAAACAAAGTCGGATCTAACTGCGATTCAACAATCGCTGGTCACCAAAACACGTAACTAGCTTGAGGTGATATCACTTGTTCTTTGTCACCACTTTCAGACCAGTAACATACCGTAGAATAATAAACCCGAAAAATAGCATTGCAGAGTACACTGTGAGTGAAGGAAACTTGCTTAGCGACGAGTTGTCTCCGAAGAGGTACTGGCAAGGACCGAGATCCCAGGAGGCGGGGGAATAATAATAATAAAAGGGAACTTACAGAGCGCTTTCGGAAACCCAAGGCGCTTTACAGCTTAAAAAACAACAACATACAATGCGCGGATACCCATAGTTATACAAGTCACTGGTATACAAGCGTACAGAACATACTAAAATTAACAAACATTTTTATACAAAGCAGGGCACAAACACACGCACACATGCACACAATGCCAATAAAGAGCACACGCGCGCCGGCTCTCTCTCTCTCTCTCTCTCTCTCTCTCTCTCTCTCTCTCTCTCACACACACACACACACACACACACACACACACACACACACACACACACACACACACACACACACACACACATACACACACACATACACACACACGGCTGAGACGGACATGGGGCGTAAGGGGTGGGGGTAAAGACCAATTTGAAGGCAAGGGCTAGATGAACTGAGAGAGAGAGAGAGAGAGAGAGAGAGAGAGAGAGAGAGAGAGAGAGAGAGAGAGAGAGAGAGAGAGAGAGAGAGAGTTCCAGATTTGTGCAGCAGAAAAGCTGGGAAACTATACCTAACAGTGCACTGTCACCACCAGAATGATTCCTGCACTAAGATCGGAAGCGATAAGAGCCGTTTTAATGTTTGATTAGTTGTGAGGGTTCGAGTCACAGGACAGTGTCCACAGACTTTTGAAGAGAGAAGAGCCGGTCGGTCCTTCTTCTTGCCAGCCTAACGCCTTACCGCTAAGCCAGACCGG
>OY757552.1:3530990-3533490 GCA_963584105.1 Alviniconcha strummeri
CCCCATGCTGCCAGAGACCATCAAAATCCTCAACGAGTTCTACAAGCCCTTCGTCCTCCGTCTTTCGTCCTCCGTCTGTACCAACTCCTAGGTGACGAGCGATTCTTGTGGAAAGATATAGACGTGAAGTAGTAGCCACTTAAAGAACTGCGATAGGCCAGGGCAGACATTTCATTTCACTTGTGTTGATCTTGAACAGAGTTTTTTTATTTATTTTTTTTGTATCAAAGAGGTAGCTTACTGTGTCAAACCTGTACGACGAGCACAGCAATTGAACCCCGTTTTCAGAAGGGTCGTGCTGTGTGCTTTCTTTTACAAAGTTCTATAACACGAAAGAGTTCAAGTATTCCTCTAAGAGTTTGTCACGTAACACTCCACTCATTGCTCTGTCACGAAACACACGATTCAAACGTGAATATATTTCCAGCTAAACTGAAACGCCATCGGATACATCCCTCCTAATTCTTACCACACCTTCCCTGCACATCTTCTTTGCTGACATATTCGTACAATGCTAGGGCGAAATGGGTACAGGAAGAGATTTTCTTCAGTTTCAATCTTGCCTTCGTTATGTTCACATCGTTTCGCGTATTCAATACAGCTTATAATGCTTCGTGGCAGAATTACGTCAACTCATCTACATTACATTAAAGAAAAGAAGAGACTGTGTTTTAAGCAAGTAAACATTGAGTGCAGATTAAAATTTACGATGAAAAACTCACGCTTGATTTCGTTCTAGTCATTCTTTGTATTGTCATAGTACATCAGTTGCTTCTTGGCCGTGGTTGCTCCAAAGAGTAGAAGTGTGGTAAAGTTGGAAAACCTTGGCAGGCACATTTGTACTAACCAGAGAAATTACTATTCAACAAATTTATGCATGTATAATAATTATGTCGTTTTTAATGAGGAATGTAAGTAAACAGAATTTTGGAAACATTTTAAGTAAACAGAATTTTGGAAACATTTTAAAACGCATGAAGCATATTAACCTGTCACACAATTAACGTATCACCGGGATTTGAGTAACAGACTGCAATTAGCCAATCAGTACGCACAAACGAAACGCACCACTCTTTTGGCCTCCAGTTTGATCCAACAGTTCAGAATCGTTTCCATTCGGGATAAACCCGTGCTCATCGAAGTGGCTAGGTTGATCGTACATGAGTGAAGGAAAGAACGTTCCGGTAAATCTCTCAACCAGGTGGGGCACCAAATTGTTGTTGTTCTTGTTGTTTGCCCTCTTCAAACGTCAGTGTGCGCTCTTCACACAGCCACAGTAAAACACACACACACGTATGTCGCAACTGACACTGGCCGGATAACGTTCCAGTTGGTGTACGAGCGCATCAGCCCGAACTTTAGCAGTATGCCAGCCCAGCATTCAAATCTCTGTGCTTTTGTAGATTTCGGTGCTTCATTCTTTGCGTGGGGATGAAAGCTAAGCGGGGTCTTGAAGCAGACACACGAAATTCAGATGTATTGTAAATCGCTTTCTGTGACACTGGAGTTGCGTGCATGTGACGTCATCGCGTGGGACTCTCAGTTTCCCGGCATCGTCGTTATTTTCAGTCTCATCAACACTTCAGTGCCGGAGTGGGAGGTGAAGGCCACTTGTCAACAACAACAACAACAACCACCTCAGTTCCACTTCACTGGCTCTAAACCATGACGTTTTATCGTTTGTGTTTTCGTACCGACATTTGATCCAAACACATAAAGGTTCAAAAGAACGCTTTTTATTAACTCAAAGTACAACATGCGAATTTCCGCTAGAACCAACATTTTAGAAAGGAAATCAATGAAGGAAAACTGTCTTCAAGTTTAAAGCCAGCAACACTGGCTATTGAACTGTTCCAATTCATATGGTATTGTAGCGGGAGAGCTGTGCAAGCTAGCTCGAATTACGGGCCCTGAGTTCCCCCCCACCCATTCTCTCCAGTCGGACGCTGCCTGCCAGCGACTGGCCGGTGCCGCGCGGTACGGTATAAAAGACAGTGCCTGCCCGGTTTCTGTACGGGTTCCAGGCGAGATCAAAAGATCAAGAGATCTTAGAGGAGGGAGGTGGAGCTGGACCCTCATTTTTGCCCAGAAGAGATCATGAGTAGGGAGGTGAGCTGGGCTGAGCAAGTTGGACATCTTTTGCTTCGAGTTGTCCAAGTTGTTCGTCAACAGCGGTGCAACGGACATTGTCTTAGTGACTCTGTCCAGCACAGCAGTTGAAAGAGCAATTGCGCAGTGCACAAGTCGCTGGGCAATGGCGAGGGGACACCGCCTTAACACTTCCATTGTTCTGGCGGCGGTCCACGGTCTCTCCGGTCTTTTCGGGCGGTTTCCACGGTCGAGCCTTTCACTCTCTCGCCCCCTTCCCACTCTGTCCCCGTCCCTAATAGGCCAACTCGCCTCTGTGGACGTAAAGCAACACTAAACCAAAGGTTTTTGTACCATGTGCTGAAAAGTGCTGGTCAACCCCTCCCCCCCCCCCTCCCCCCCAGTTTACATG
>OY757552.1:3536077-3558577 GCA_963584105.1 Alviniconcha strummeri
AAACAATTGCCTCTAGTCATCCTCATGTAGCGTGCCTTTCAATGTCAAGTTCCTCGCGTTGTGTTCAAAATCACTACAATCGACCGACCTTGGTATCCAGAAAAAAAACCTGTGTTAGTGTTTAGTTGTTTGTCCGCTCCTCAGAGGTAGGTGTGCCGTTTCACTATGCACTTATGCCACTTAGACACGGGACAAAAGATAAGTGGAGACAGAAGTTGTACACATGTACCGACATGACGAAAACACTGAAGCACGCTCACAGACGTGCGCACTGACCCCACTCCGTCTCAGTACATACTCTCACTCCCATTATAGTGACGAACCAAATAAAGAAATGCATACAGTTTTATTTACACTACCGCATGTTACACATACAGTAAACACAAGAACAAACCAAACCGAGACATGACTATGCCTAACCTACGCACTAAACCATAGCTAACTTAGCTACCGGCATAGCTCAGTACCAAAGACCTACAAAAGTAAGTTGCACCCTTGCACTGACTTAACTAATACTTGCACTTTGCAGCACAAGAAGACATACAAACATAACTTAACTAACGCTCGCACTTTGCAGCACAAGTCTTCTAATAACTAAACATGCGTGCCCGCACTTTGCAGCACAGGTCTCTTAATAACTAAACATGCGTGCCCGCACTTTGCAGCACATGTCTCTTAACTAATAACTAAACATGCGTACCTGCACTTTGCAGCACAGGTCTCTTAATAACTAAACATGCGTGCCCGCACTTTGCAGCACAGGTCTCTTAACTAATAACTAAACATGCGTGCCCGCACTTTGCAGCACAGGTCTCTTAACTAATAACTAAACATGCGTGCCCGCACTTTGCAGCACAGGTCTCTTAACTAATAACTAAACATGCGTGCCCGCACTTTGCAGCACAGGTCTTCTAATAACTAAGGGAAGAGCTACACACTTTTTCAGCATGTAAACTGGGGGGGAGGGGGGGGGGGAGGGGTTGACCAGCACTTTTCAGCACATGGTACAAAAACCTTTGGTTTAGTGTTGCTTTACGTCCACAGAGGCGAGTTGGCCTATTAGGGACGGGGACAGAGTGGGAAGGGGGCGAGAGAGTGAAAGGCTCGACCGTGGAAACCGCCCGAAAAAGACCGGAGAGACCGTGGACCGCCGCCAGAACAATGGAAGTGTTAAGGCGGTGTCCCCTCGCCATTGCCCAGCGACTTGTGCACTGCGCAATTGCTCTTTCAACTGCTGTGCTGGACAGAGTCACTAAGACAATGTCCGTTGCACCGCTGTTGACGAACAACTTGACAACTCGAAGCAAAAGATGTCCAACTTGCTCAGCCCAGCTCCACCTCCCTACTCATGATCTCTTCTGGGCAAAAATGAGGGTCCAGCTCCACCTCCCTCCTCTAAGATCTCTTGATCTTTTGATCTCGCCTGGAACCCGTACAGAAACCGGGCAGGCACTGTCTTTTATACCGTACCGCGCGGCACCGGCCAGTCGCTGGCAGGCAGCGTCCGACTGGAGAGAATGGGTGGGGGGGAACTCAGGGCCCGTAATTCGAGCTAGCTTGCACAGCTCTCCCGCTACAATACCATATGAATTGGAACAGTTCAATAGCCAGTGTTGCTGGCTTTAAACTTGAAGACAGTTTTCCTTCATTGATTTCCTTTCTAAATGTTGGTTCTAGCGGAAATTCGCATGTTGTACTTTGAGTTAATAAAAAGCGTTCTTTTGAACCTTTATGTGTTTGGATCAAATGTCGGTACGAAAACACAAACGATAAAACGTCATGGTTTAGAGCCAGTGAAGTGGAACTGAGGTGGTTGTTGTTGTTGTTGTTGACAAGTGGCCTTCACCTCCACTCCGGCACTGGAAGTGTTGATGAGACTGAAAATAACGACGATGCCGGGAAACTGAGAGTCCCACGCGATGACGTCACATGCACGCAACTCCAGTGTCACAGAAAGCGATTTACATACATCTGAATTTCGTGTGTCTGCTTCAAGACCCCGCTTAGCTTTCATCCCCACGCAAAGAATGAAGCACCGAAATCTACAAAAGCACAGAGATTTGAATGCTGGGCTGGCATACTGCTAAAGTTCGGGCTGATGCGCCTCGTACACCAACTGGAACGTTATCCGGCCAGTGTCAGTTGCGACATACGTGTGTGTGTGTTTTACTGTGGCTGTGTGAAGAGCGCACACTGACGTTTGAAGAGGGCAAACAACAAGAACAACAACAATTTGGTGCCACCTGGTTGAGAGATTTACCGGAACGTTCTTTCCTTCACTCATGTACGATCAACCTAGCCACTTCGATGAGCACGGGTTATCCCGAATGGAAACGATTCTGAACTGTTGGATCAAACTGGAGGCCAAAAGAGTGGTGCGTTTCGTTTGTGCGTACTGATTGGCTATTGCAGTCTGTTACTCAAATCCGGTGATACGTTAATTGTGTGACAGGTTAATATGCTTCATGCGTTTTAAAATGTTTCCAAAATTCTGTTTACTTAAATGTTTCCAAAATTCTGTTTACTTACATTCCTCATTAAAAACGACATAATTATTATACATGCATAAATTTGTTGAATAGTAATTTCTCTGGTTAGTACAAATGTGCCTGCCAAGGTTTTCCAACTTTACCACACTTCTACTCTTTGGAGCAACCACGGCCAAGAAGCAACTGATGTACTATGACAATACAAAGAATGACTAGAACGAAATCAAGCGTGAGTTTTTCATCGTAAATTTTAATCTGCACTCAATGTTTACTTGCTTAAAACACAGTCTCTTCTTTTCTTTAATGTAATGTAGATGAGTTGACGTAATTCTGCCACGAAGCATTATAAGCTGTATTGAATACGCGAAACGAGTGAACATAACGAAGGCAAGATTGAAACTGAAGAAAATCTCTTCCTGTACCCATTTCGCCCTAGCATTGTACGAATATGTCAGCAAAGAAGATGTGCAGGGAAGGTGTGGTAAGAATTAGGAGGGATGTATCCGATGGCGTTTCAGTTTAGCTGGAAATATATTCACGTTTGAATCGTGTGTTTCGTGACAGAGCAATGAGTGGAGTGTTACGTGACAAACTCTTAGAGGAATACTTGAACTCTTTCGTGTTATAGAACTTTGTAAAGAAAGCACACAGCACGACCCTTCTGAAAACGGGGTTCAATTGCTGTGCTCGTCGTACAGGTTTGACACAGTAAGCTACCTCTTTGATACAAAAAAAAATAAATAAAAAAACTCTGTTCAAGATCAACACAAGTGAAATGAAATGTCTGCCTGGCCTATCGCAGTTCTTTAAGTGGCTACTACTTCACGTCTATATCTTTCCACAAGAATCGCTCGTCACCTAGGAGTTTGGTACAGACGGAGGACGAAGGGCTGTAGAACTCGTTGAGGATTTTGATGGTCTCTGGCAGCATGGGGCCCACCTTGTCGTAGTACTGGCCCACGTTGATCGTCCAGTGGATTATGATGTGCTTCATGTGTCCCAGGCGTAAGGCCGCTGTCACATGACAAACACATACTGAGTTACCGTATGCGTCAACGTTTCGCGTTAACCATGCTTAGCATGATGTTAACACACACACACACACACACACACACACACACACACACACACACACACACACACACACACACACACACACACACACACACAGAGAGAGAGAGAGAGAGAGAGAGAGAGAGAGAGAGAGAGAGAGAGAGAGAGAGAGAGAGAGAGAGAGAGACACACACACACACACACACACACACACACACACACACACACACACACACACACACACACACACACACACACACACACACACACACACACACACACCCACACACACACACCCACACACATACCACCTCCACCCACCCGCACAAGCGCCCCAAACGACTAACACGTCTGTTTGACACTAGACACGCCGGTCTCGCTGCTGTTGACGTCGTTGGCGTTGGCGGAGTCAATGTGGCGCCCGTCAGCCACCAGATAGACGTAGATGTGACCCGCGGGGCTTGGCGTGACTTTAATATGGAAGACGTACACACCGGACACAGGGGCCTGCGACAGCAGCACACAGCCTGGCAGTCAGTTGTGGCTACCCGCACCAACGAAGAGCATGGAGAAAGACGGACGATTCAGGCTTGATCGTCAACACCTAGTCCACCGCCAAGGTCATATGAGGGCGAAAATCCACATCATCCATTCAGCAGTCATCCATTCGCCAACTAGCCATTTACCAGTCATCCATTCTGCAGCCGTTCATCAGCCAGCCATCCAATCACCAGCCCGCCATCCAATCACCAGCCATCCATCATCAGCCATCCAATCATCAGTCATGTCATCCATTCACCAGCTATCCAATCACCAAATCCTGTCATCAAATCACACGTCATCCAGTCACAAGTCATCTAATCTCATGTCATCCAATCACATGTCAAAGCCTGACTCGTTCACGTTTGCTCTCTCTCTCTCTGGTGGAGCTGAATGAACGAGAAAAGCAGAAGTTAAAGTACAAACATTACTGGCAGTACAAGTTGAAAGAGAGTCTGCGATGGAGCTAGGGCTATCTGCAGAGGAGGACACATTCACTGCTTTATCCGCCGTATTCCTTCCGACCGGGGAACACAAGAAAAACACGGCAAAACGATAACAGAACAAAATAAAATGAAGTTCAAGATCAGTTTATGAACACATATGTAAACTAAATTAAAAGCTACAATAAAAGGCGTGTGTTAGAATGAAATAAGATCAAACGAAAGAAACAAATCAGGTGAAATAGATGAGATCAGAAGATATGAAAATGCATTCTAAACATTAACTGGGGATCCCCGTGGTTAAATGTAACCCGTGCCAAATGCAACAGGAGGAGAGACTAAACATGTTTTCCATGGCAAAGTGCAGCGCAGCGGAACCCAGCCGAGAGACCGCCGCTCTTATCAAGCAACGCTTCCTCAAACCTCTCCCTACATGTCTGCATGCGTAGCCACCTCTCAGCCAGACACAGCCCTGCCTTTGACCCTTTGCTGCCAACGTGTGTCTAGTAATCACAGCCTGCCTTTGACCCTTTGTCTGCCAACGTGTGTCTATAGTAATCACAGCCCTTCCTTTGACCCTTTGCCTGCCAACGTGTGTCTAATAATCACAGTCCTTCCTTTGACCCTTTGCCTGTCAATGTGTGTCTAGTAATCACAGCCCTTTCCTTTGACCCTTTGCCTGCCAACGTGTGTCTATAGTTATCACAGCCAGAAGCTGTATGAGAGTCGAAGTGGACGTCCTGGGCTCCTTGTCCCTACAGTCTCTGTGGTCGTAAAGCAAATTGGAGAAGTATTTATACTGTTGCTGCAACTTCTTCCCACTAATTCACAACTTAACACACACACACACACACACACACACACACACACACACACACACACACACACACACACACACACACACACACACACACACACACACACTAAAAATAAACAAAAAATACGTGCCGCAGCGTATCTGTCTCGCTACATGGGCGCTAGCATGTTTGGCCTTTGTTGCCGTTTGAATTTAGCAGTGTTGAATTGCGTTGTTCCAGGCTTTCTCCCATGACTGTTTCCACAGATGTGTCATAAAACCGGAAGACTCGTCCAACCCACTTTGACCTTGGCTGGTTTGAATTTAGCGGTGTTGAACTGCGTTGTTTCATGCTTTCTCGCTTGACTATTTCCACGGATGTATCACTCATAAAACCGGAAGTCTCGTCCAACTCACTGTTCAAGGGATTTCTTTATTCAGCGTCATGGCCGGTCAGGAAACTTGTGAATAGTCTTGACTGACCTGACAGGTCCTTTCTGAACCCTTTGCTACATAACACAGACATAATACGTCGATGTGTAATGCAGTGTCCCTTGGTGGCTAAATTCACTTGTTTCATTTGGCAGAAACTGGCTCATTGAGCATGGCCCCAACAAACCTGTATGAATAAAACTGGTGGCAATATTCGTTTTGCGTGCGTGTGTTGTGTCGTTCGTCCCGCGTTTTAGGGGCGGGTGACTGAACGCAGAAATCATGACAGTGATGAAAACTGGGTGGGGAAAAGTTACACAAACTGTCGTGGTATTATTGTCAGCCAACGACTGCGGGCACTGTTGTCACTTGTACGCCGCACGTCAATGAACCGTTTAAAGTCACCCTCAGCCATCGCAGCGATTTTTGTACGAAACGAGACGTTTCAGTCGGGAGGGGAGACTATTCCAACGGCAATCGAGATTCCGCCAATCGATATTGGACCAGTCGGGATTCTAGCAATCGTGTGCTGCCAGTCGGAACTGCCCGTGGCAAGGCCGGGGGGTCAGGGCCGGGCCACAGTCAGCACACGCTGCGGGCTGGCACGGAGTCCCCCCACCCCCAGCCTGAGACGCTCAGTTCTGTCACGCAGTGATGGATGAGGATGAGCGCGACACCCGATGACGCTACGGGGACAGACGGTTGGGCTTGAGGCCACTTGACAGCACCGGAGATTCCGCTTGCTGGCTCAGTCAGGCGTAATCCCCGTCGGGAACTGCGGCGCCTTAGTCTGGAGCCTGCGTTGGCGTTGGTCAAGTGATTAGAGCCCCCCACCTCCCACCCCCACCCCCATCCGGACAGACATACGCATCTGTAACTGAAGTGCATGCTGCACGGTTGAACGGCCCCCAATCCCTTCCCACTGGACCCCCAGTTCCAGCCGCAGAAGCTGATTAAAGCCGAAAACCCCACAACACCCCAGTGATGGTCCGGACTCGAACCCGGCCACCAACCCCACAACACCCCCAGTGATGGTCCGGACTGGAACCCGGCCACCAACCCCACAACACCCCAGTGATGGTCCGGACTGGAACCCGGCCACCATCATGCAATCCCCACGATAGAGCGCTAACCACAGCGCCGCCTCTTGCTATTGCGGCCACGATAATAACAGGAAAGGCTATTAGCCAAAACTAAGACAGTTCAAAAGTAGGGAGAGTATTCAGTTGGGAACGATTGTGGTGGATGGACCGGGAAGGTAGATGTTAGGACAAAAGAAGAAGAAAACGTAATAATGATAAACATCCGAATGCGGGGCAGAGGTGGCTTAACCAATCAGTGGACTGAGCGACGGGTCCGGCGCGCTGCGAACACTGGTTCCACTCCTCAGTGCGACAAGGGGCTTTTCTCCTACAGTCAACTTTCAGTGCAGACTCTCTTACGGTGTTCGTATAGCCACCGTGTGCGGTCACATGCATCAACATGTGTGCGCACGTTAAAAATCCCAAGTGCTGGCAGCCATGCCATTGTCTGGACTCATGAAAATACTGCAAACGAAGACGTAATGTGGGAATTTTAGACCGATTGATTATGTTGCCCACTGTCATAACTGGATGAAAAGAAGCTCACTGTGTCCATCAAAGTAAGTGCTTCTTCAATCGTGAATAATACCCATAGCAGCAGTCGTGAAGAATACCCATAGCAGCAGTCGTGAAGAATACCCATAGCGGTAGTCGTGAAGAATACCCATAGCAGCAGTCGTGAAGAATACCCATAGCAGCAGTCGTGAAGAATACCCATAGCGGTAGTCGTGAAGAATACCCATAGCAGCCATGCCATTGTCTGAACATCCGGAAATACAGCAAACGAAGACGTAATGTGGCTGCCCAAGTCAGTATCAGAGGAATTAAAAGGGAGAGAGAGAGAAAGGGACAGAGACACAAGGGAGCTAATCGCATGTAGCAGCAATGACAGGGAGCAAACTGTGTCGGAACGAACCTTTGTACAGGGCAGAATTGTTTCCCATGGAATTTACACTGTGAGACTTCAGTCTCCCGACTGAACGCAGAAATCATAACAGTGATCAAAATTGAGTGGGGGGGAAATTACACAAACTGTCAGGGTATTATTGTCATTCAACTGTCATAAACTGCTCCCGACGGTGTGCGACTGCAACTATTTAAAGAGACAAAGAAACGAGAACAACAACAACAAAATCCTAAAGTCAAGAGCGGCTTTTATCTGCGGTATTTTGTGTCTTATTCTAGAGTACAGTACTTTACACATGAAAAGACTGAGGGATATTGCTACATCTGGAGAGAAAAAATCTTCTGCTAACGCACGCATGCACACGATTACACACACACACACACACACACACACACACACACACACACACACACACACACACACACACACACACACACACACACACACACACACACACACACACACACTGACACACGCTGACACACACACACACACACACGCACGCACGAACGCACGCACACACAAACACACACACGCAGGCCACGCACGGACGCACTCGTTAACACACGCACACACGCGCGCGCGCGCGCGCGCGCACATACACACACACAAACACACACACACACACATACACACACACACACACACACACACACACACACACACACACACACACACACACACGTGCGTACGTGTGTGTGTGTGTGTGTGTGTGTGTGTGTGTGTGTGTGTGTGTGTGTGTGTGTGTGTGTGTGTGTGTGTGTGTGTGTGTGTGTGTGTGTGTGTGTGTGTGTGTGTGTGTGTGTGTGTGTGTAATCATCGCTGATTGATTGCATGCAGTATAAAAGGCCCTGTGCTCCCAGGCAGGTTCTCTCTGAGGGGAATAATTTTCTTCTTTTTCAACTTTGCTTCCTTCCCCCACCCCCCACAACCCACCCCCTTTCCTTTAAAAAAAAAAAAATTTGACTAGCAAGTAGACTCGTCCTTTACCCGAGCAAAGGGCTGCAACAGCCACGGAGTAGCGACACATCAGTGCACGTGATGAACGTATTGCACGTGATGTACGTCTTGCACGTGATGTAAGTATTGGAGGAAGAGCTGTTTAATTTGCCAGGAGAGTCAGAAAAACTTCCCCTTCTTTTTATTCATCTTCCAAAAGCCCTGGAATCGTTCTTCACACGCACCACGCATTGTCGTCCTCGGCCAAGGACTAGGCGCCCAGTCCGGTGTCCACGTCAGTGCTGCGCTGGGCCCGGGGTGATCCAGGATCGACTCTGTCACCTTCTCGGTACTGGCTTCACAACATTGGGAAGGAGAGGGCGGGACGGGGGTGTGAGGGATGGGTGAGGATTCGTTTTTGTTTGTTGTTGTTGTTTTTGGTGTGATGAGGGTGGGGGGAAGGGTGGGATTCCACAATGTTTCTAAAACATCGCTCTGTCTCTCTCCAGTTACATTCTTTATTCATTTGATTAAACGCCTGTATTGAACATTACTGTCACTCCCGAACTGAGGAATGAAAAGACTGGTACCTGAAATGTTCCGTTTCGGGCGTTGTATCCGTTCCCGATGTTAGTGACGACGTTGTCAAAGACCATGACGTCATCGTCCTGAAGGTTGTGGTGTGGATCGTTGATGTACTGAACGTCAAACGCCACCAGCGGCGACAGAGCAGGCACTGGCGAGAGGCAAACGTTTCTATCTTCATCACATGCAGTCGTTCAAACCGTCTTTACAATGGTCATAATGACGCCTTCTGAGACAGCATCTACGTGCAAGCAGTGATAACGTGTACGGTCATGTTGTCAAAGAAACAGGGGGAAATTCTGCTGAGAGAGAGAGAGAGGGGCGGGGGGGAGAGAGAGAGAGAGAGAGAGAGAGAGAGAGAGAGAGAGAGAGAGAGAGAGAGAGAGAGAATGTGTGTGTGGGTGTGTGCGTGCGTGCGTGCGACAGAGAGAGAGAGAGAGAGAGAGAGAGAGAGAGAGAGAGAGAGAGAGAGAGAGAGAGAAGAAGAAGAAGAAGAAGAAGAAGAAGAAGGTGGTCCTGTCTAATCAAGCATACATCCGGACATCATTATTACATTCAGCAAATTCAAAAATCTATTTTTTAAACAAACTTAAAGGCTTTAAATTATTATTTTATACCTAGAAACGCTTGACCCCCCCCCCCCCCCCCCCCCGTCCCTTCTTTCTTTTGGAGGGGGCGGGGGGGGGGGGGGGGGTCACAACTCCGTATGTTTGGTCCAGCTCTTCGTGATTTTGTTGTTGTTTACAAAGCGTTTGGGAAAAACTGTACACCTGCAGCATGCCTTAAAGGTACAATGTGACCGGCGAACGAAAATCGGGTGGACTCATTATGTTGTCCACGGTCATCACTGGACGAACAGACTCTCACCGTGTCCGCCCAGGTAAGTGGTCCTCTAGTCGTGAATAATCCCATTTGTATTTCTTCTGCGCTTGCAGTAGTGAAGTGTACATCTTGCGTCTTTTGCTCAGGAACTGTAGGCCATTTTAGCGTACGCAGTTATGTATACTGTGTTATAAATCAGTAGACTCTTGTGTTTAGTAAGAGCACTGTAGAATTATTAGTGATCATTTTTATATAACGCTGTTCTCTGCGCTCTTGTCCCATATGATTCTCAGTGAGTGACTTTTAATAGCGTGTGTTGAATATCCACCGAAGTAGTGCACTTACAGCGTTGTTTGGTTGTTAATGGCTGGTGCCACTTCTCTGCGGTAACTGCGGTGGAACGGATACCGAAGTAAGAGTCAGCATAGAAAGTTGACCCTGGACAACAACAAAAATCTCCCGCAAGTCCGGCCAGGACTCGAACCCGCGACCTTTAGATTACGAGTCCGGCGCTCTACCACTGAGCTATTCCCGCTCCCAATTAGAAATGTAACTCACCGCGCGTTAGACAGCCGGGACACTACAACTGTTAGGAACCGCGTTTTGCCGGACGTCTTCCCTTGTGCCACACAACTGCCTTCTTTGCTCTTGGTCTGACGCGGTAGTGAGTACGCGTTGGTATGGAGTGTGTCAAACATAAAGTGTCCCCTGGTGTTATCCAGGCCCTATATACATGTACAACATAAATAGTCGGTGTCCCGTGGTGTTACCGAGGCCCTATACATCAGCATAAAGTGTCCGCTGGTGTTACCGAGGCCCTATATACATGTACAACATAAACAGTCGGTGTCCCGTGGTGTTACCGAGGCCCTATACATCAGCATAAAGTGTCCGCTGGTGTTACCGAGGCCCTATATACATGTACAACATAAACAGTCGGTGTCCCGTGGTGTTACCGAGGCCCTATATACATGTACAACATAAACAGTCGGTGTCCCGTGGTGTTACCGAGGCCCCCTATATGTACAAATAAGCAGTGTCCCTTGGTGTTACCGAGGCCCTATACGTCAACATAAGCAGTGTCCCTCGGTGTTATATATATATACAGTGCTAAAACACGCATGCATCTTATTATGTATGTAGCTTTGCATGAAGTGACATGGTGCATGGTTGTATGGTGTACAGAGAACACGCCGAGACGGCAGCAGTTTCATGTGGCACCAGCTGTAAATACACCACTTCAGTAGATATTCAAAAACGCACTATAAAAAGCTAGTCACTCATGCAGAACCACATGCGAACGCAGTGAGTCTGCTCGAGAGCGGAAAATAGCGCTATATAAAAGCGATCATCATCATCATCATCATAGTTCAGGAGCTGTGTGAGAGTCGAGGTGGACGTCCTGGGCTGTCCGTCCTAACGAGCCTTCTGGTTTCCGTGGACGTAAAGATTTACTGAACCGTGCTTCGGCATTGGTCACAACTTGTCCCTAATATGTCAACTGACATCTGATGACATTAAGCAACACTTCACCACCATCATCATCATCATGAGAGTTCAGGAGCTATGTGAGAGTCGAGGTGGCCGTCCTGGGCTTTACATCCTAACGAGCCTTCTGGTTTCCGTGGACGTAAAGCTATATTGAATCATGCTTCGGCATTGAGCTTGTCCCTAATATGTCAACCGACATCCGACGACATTAAGCAACACATCATCATCATCATCATCATCATCATCATCATCATCATCATCATCATCATCATCATCATCATCATCATCATCGGTCTCCCTTGGTGTTACCGAGGCCCTAAACGTACAACATAAACAGTGTGCCTTGGTGTTACCGAAGCCATATAATGATATACATAAGCAGTGTCCCTTGGTGTTATCTAGGCCATATATGTTCAACATAAACAGTCGGTGTTGCCTGGTGTTATGGAGGCCCTATATTTACAACATAAACAGTGTCCCTTAGTGTTACCGAGGCCCTGTAATTACAACATAAACAGTCAATGTCCCTTGCTGTTGCTGAGGTCCTGTAATTATGTACAACATGAACAGTGTCCCTTGATGTTAGCAAAGCCCTAGATGTTCAACATAAACAGTCGGTGTCCCTCGCCTTATAAACTGAGTCCCTTGATGTTCCCGAGGCCCTGTACTTTATGTAGGACACAACGGTGTGTAATTGTCAGGTACCTCCTTGACTGACGCCTGTCTGTAGCTGCATCTGCAGACTGCCCACAGCGGCCGTGAGCCTTTCCAGCATGGCGTCGGCCTTGATCAGCTTGCCGGCCTGCTTCATGATCACCGTCTCCAGCTGCGTCAGCTTCTGCGACTGCTCGGCAATGGTGGCCTGCAGAGAATCCGTTGTGTTGTCAGAGCACAGCGCGGGCTGCAGATAAGCCAGTGCTGCAAGAAGCAGCAATACCACTGCTGTAGCGTATCCCATGTTGGGTGACGGCTGTTCGTGCACAGATCTGTAACTCCTGCTGCAGAAGTCTCTCCCAGCTCTGAGACCGATCCCAGTCGGTGTCCGCTAAAGGAGCATGGAGGGTGTGTCGGTACCTCTGGACGGAGACGAGCCGGATTCCCTGTGGACCAAAGCCCGAAGTGTAGTAGATAGGCGTTGCTGTGGACCGTCTTCTGACAACGCCAAGTTATAGATAAGCCCAGCTCACGTCTATGGCGGCTTGCTAGTGTCAAAAGACACAATTACTAACTGTCTGCACATAATTACAGTTATGTGAACATCTTTACGACCATGTGCTCATAGTTACTAATTGTCTGCACACAAGTACTAATACTGTCTTTTGACTCACAAGCAACGGCTTACTTGCGTCAAAAGCAAATAGTAACTGTTTTGACCTAATTAGTAATTATGTGCACATAGTAGTAACTGTGTGCCTTTCGTGCTGCTTTCTACGGCTTACTTGCGTCAGAAGAACATAGTCACAATTATGTTCACATAATTATTAGCCTAATTATGTTTAAAGGACGTGAGTGCGCATGTGCGGGCTTGTCAGCACTTTCCTTTTTTTCTTTTTTGTAGCAATGGCTGTCGCCGACGGGTCATTTCAACATAACTACTATCTGAACGTAATTACTAATTATCTCAGCGTCTTTCGATGCTTGGTTCTAAGGCTTAAATGCGTCAAAAGGTCAAAATGACTAATTATGTACACATAACGGTAATTATGAGCCTTCCGTGCCGCTTCCAACGGCTTACTTACGTCAAAGGTACATAATTACAATTATGTAGAGACACAATTAGTAATTATATGCAGATAATTAGTAATTTTGTCTTTTGACGTTCGTAAGCCGCCATACCCGTCTGCAGACAGGTTCACAGGCCGGGCGGTGAGGGGAACTTTCCGGTTCCGGTCAATGGACGGAGTGAGAGGAGAGGAGATGGACAGGCTGGGTACCGGAAGTGTGTAGTGAGTGTGACAGTGTCTTGCATGCACATGGAATTGAAACAGACTAAATGATTTACGATTTGAAAATAAATTGAACAATGTTTCAAATTTTTCATAAGACGTAATAAAATTATTGGGAGGAATCCGAAGTGCCTGGCTACAGCACATCTCGTTCTTTTCCATCCTTGTCGATGAGCAGTGACCTCCGGTGGAAACATCGCCCTGGTGTAACCACACTGGTTGACTGGGCGTAAAACACCAACTTACTTACTTACTCCGGTGGAAACCACGAGGCTTTCGTCATCTCTTAGCACCCATAAATCTGATCTCAAATCTCGGTCTTTAAAAAAGTAAATGGAAATTGTTTACTGCAATCTCTAGAAGACTGTGTACCGTAAGCGTCAGCTGCATCCCGTGGTGTCGAATGAATGAATGAAAATTTATATATAGCGCATAAAAAAAACTTCCACACAAAACTTTGCGTGTTCACAGCGCCAGATACACACAGTGCATACATGTAAGCTCTCGCAAGCTAAAAACTACCAAAGGACATGCACTCATACCAAAAAGTACAAACAGCTCCTACCCACCCACCCCTTCCCAAAAATGGAACTATTCATAGCGGTTAAATGTAAAAAAATATATACAGAGTTACAAATAATAACAGAAAAAAGAATCACACACACACACACACACACACACACACACACACACACACACACACACACACACACACACACACACACACACACACACACACGCACGCACGCACGCACGCACGCACGCACGCACGCGCACGCACGCACGCACGCACACACACACACACACACACACACACACACACAGAGTGTAATTATGGCAACATCAGCTTCACTTAACACACACGCCAGCGCAGGCGCACGTACACAATCGCATTGACTAACATCCCTAGGTAAAGAAATGGGTTTTCAGCGAAGGTCTCAAAGACTGAATGGAGTCCTTCTCCTTGATGCTCTCGGGGAGGACATTCCAGAGGGAGGGAGCGACATATCTGAAAGCTCGCTGGCCGTACCGCTTTCTCTTGGAATCCCTGGGCCCGGGAACATCAAGGAGAGATCTAGATGCTGATCTGAGAAGGCGAGAAGGTGTTTTTGGAGAAGATCAGAGAGGTAGAGGGGGGTGTTATCATGAACTGACCGGTAAGTGGCAGAGAAAACTTTGTGGCAGATCCGTTTCTGGATGGGAAGCTGTCTAAGAATGGGAGTGATATGATCTGTTTTTTTGCATTTCATCACAGTTCTTGCAGCAGCATTTTGCACTGCCTGTAGACGTTTAATCTGTTTTTGGGGCAGTCCCGACAGAAGACTATTGCAGTAGTCAAGCTATGACAAAATCAGACAGACAGCAATGGTGCTTGCAGCTTTGTAGGTGATGTATGGACGGACTTTACTCAGAGACCTGATGTGGAAAAAACAAGATCTGACAACGGCTGAGACATGTTGTTCCATGGAAAGCTCAGCGTCCAAAGTTACTCCAAGTGTTTTCACCACGTTGGAGAACGAAATGGACGTTTCGCCAACTAAAAGGCAGTCAGCAGGGACATTTTCTCTTCTAGATGATGGTCCACAGAGGAGTACTTCCGTTTTTTTGCTCATTGAGTTTCAGTTTGTTTTTCGTCACCCATATTTTTATCTGTCGACAGCACGACTCGACATTTCTCAACGCACTCAGCGCAGACTCAGTTCATTTGATAGGCATGAGTACAGTTCGGAATCGTCGGCAAAAAAGTGATAGTCTATGCAGAACTTATCAATAAGGTCTGCCAACTGCCTAGTATAAAGAGAAAAGAGAAGAGGACCGAGCACCGATCCCTACGGAACGCCACAAAGAAGGGGTATTTCTGCTGAAAGAGCATGTCCTACAAGGACATGCTGTGACCTGCATGACAAGTATGATGAGAACCAATCAAGAGCGGAACCATCCAAGCCGATTTCTGCATGAAGTCTCTGGAGGAGCAACGTGTGATCAAGAGTGTCAAAGGCAGCACTCAGATCCAGCAACACAAGAACAGCATTGTTTCCTCCATCAATCATTACCAACAAAAGTATGCGAAGAAGGGCCGTCTCGGTGATATGACCACGTCTGTACGCCGACTGAAACTTGACATGCAAACCGTTTGTGTCGAGGTGTGCCTGGAGCTGGTCGGCAACCGCTCTCTCAAGGATCTTGGACAAATAGGGTAGGTTGGACACAGGACGGTAATTACCGAGGACCTCGGGGTCAAGATTTGGCTTTTTTAATCCATGGTTTAACCACTGCTTTTTGAAAGCAATTGGCACAGTGCCAGATGTGAGACTCAGTTTGACTATTTTCTGAAACACAGGCAGAATAACGTCAGTGAATTCAAGAACGAGTTTGGTTGGAGCCGGGGTCTACGGTCGCTGTGGTGGACCCTGACTCGCGAATGTGTGGCCATTGAGTACATCTTTTGACTGTACAGTAGGACAGCTGCTGACTGTCCTGTGAGTAAGCTGAGTAAGCTTATTAACCAGGGTGTTTCTCTGTACGTTGTCAGTGTACCTGAAAAGTCCTGTGGACTATTTATTATGTTAGACTAAAAGCTGGATTCAGGCTCTAAATATTGTTTTGGCTCACTGTATGTGTCACGTGTGTGTGTGTGTGTGTGTGTGTGTGTGTGTGTGTGTGTGTGTGTGTGTGTGCGCGCGTGCGTGCGCGCGCATTTGAGTGCGCGTATGCATGTGTGTGTGTGTGTGTGTGTGTGTGTGTGACCGAATTCGAGGTAGTTGCCATGGCTTCGACAATTATTGGTCAAACATGTGGATTAGGTGGTTAGGGTTAGGGTTATATGGTTAGGTTAGTGTTAGAGTTAGGTGGTTAGGGTTATGCTTCGTTTTAGGGTTAGGTTACGGGTTAGGGATATCGTTATGATGACATTTAGGGTTAGGAAGCTAGGGTTAGGGGGTTAAGGTTGTGTTTGGTTGTCCGCGTTATGGTTAGCGGGTTAGGGTCAAAGTTAGGGGGTTAGGGTCAAAGTTAGGGGGTTAGGGTCAAAGTTAGGGGGTTAGGGTTAGGTTGGGTTGAGGGGTTAGGGGCAGGAGTTAGGATTAGTGCTAGGTTAGGGTTAAGGTTAGGTAGTTAGTGTTAAGGTTAGGCTTAGGGTAAGGTTAGGGCTAGGGTTCAGGTTAGGGGTTATGTTAGGGGTTCGGATTGCGTGGTTAATTATAAGGTTAGGGGTGAGGGTTAGAGATTAGGGTTAGGCTTAGGTTTAGACTTAGGTAGTTAGTGTTAGGAAGGGGGGTTAGCATTAGGGTTAGGGTCAAGGGGTTCAGTTTAGGGTTCGGGTTCGTTTAGGGTTCAGTTTAGATTAGAATTTAGGGTTAGGTGGTTAGTGTTCGGGGGTTAGGGTTTAGGGTTAGGATTAGGGGCTTAGGTTTATGCTTCAGCTTAATGTTAGGGTTAGGGTTAGCGTTAGGATGACGTTTAGGGTTAGGGTTAGGGAGTTAGAGTTGGGGGTTAGCGTTAGGGTTAGGATTAGCGTTAGTGGGTTAAGGTTAGGGTAAGGCTAGAGTTACAGTTAGGTGGTAGAATTAAGTTTAAGGGTTAGGGTTAGGCTTTAGGGTTAGGGTTAGGTTAGGAGTTAGGGTTAGTGGGTTAGAGTTAGGGTAAGGCTAGAGTTACAGTTAGGGGGAAGGGTTAGGTTTAGGGTTAGGCTTTAGGGTTAGGGTTATGAGTTAGGGTGAGGAGTTAGGATTAGAATTAGGGTTAGGTGGTTAGTGTTAGGGTTAGAGGTTAGGTTTAGAGTTAGGTTAGGCTTATGTGATTAGTGTGGTTAGGATTAGTGCTAGGGTTAGGGTTAAGATTAGGTAGTTAGTGTTAAGGTTAGGCTTAAAGTTAGGTTAGGGCTAGGGTTCGGGTTTGGGGTTATGTTAGGGGTTCGGGTTCGGGGTTCGGTTCTGGTTAGGTATAAGGTATGGGGTAAGGGTTAGAGATTAGGGTTAGGCTTAGGTTTAGGCTTAGGTGGTTAGTGTTAGGCTGAGCGTTCGGGTTAGGGTAGGCTTATCGTTAGGAAGGGGGTTAGCGTTATGGTTAGGGTCAAGTGGTTCGGTTTAGGGTTCAGGTTCGTTTAGGGTACTGGTCATGGTTAAAGTTAGAATTTAGGGTTAGGGTAAGGGTTAGGGTTAAGGTTAGGTGGTTAGTGTTCGGGGGTTAGGGTTTTGGGTTAGGATTAGGGGCTTAGGTTTATGCTTCGGCTTAGGGTTAGTGTTAGGGTTATGGTTCGGGAGTTAGGGTTGGGGGTTAGGATTAGCGTTAGTGGGTTAGGGTTAGGGTAAGGGTAGAGTTACAGTTAGGGGTTAAGGTTAGGCTTTAGGGTTAGAGTTAGGGTTAGGTGGTTAGTGTTAGGGTTAGTGGGTTAGGGTTAGGGTGGGCTATAGTTACAGTTAGGGGTTAGGGTTAGGGTTTAGGGTTAGGGTTAGGAGTTAGGGTTAGGTTTTAGGGTTAGGGGTTAGGGTTAGGAGTTAGGGTTAGAGTTAGGGTTAGGTGGTTAGTGTTACGGTTAGAGATTAGGTTTAATGTTGGCTTATGTGGTTAGTGTTAGTGTTAGTCTTAAGGTGTTTCTTAGGGTTAGGGTCAGGGTTAGTATGAGAGGGTTAGGGATAGGGGTTAGGGTTAGTATTAGCATTAGGGTTAGTGTTAGGGTAAGGCTAGAGTTACAGTTAGGGGGTAGGGGTAAGTTTAGGGTTAGGGTTATCGTTGGGGTTTGGGTTAGGGTTAGGGTTAGGCTTTAGGTTAGGGTTAGGAGTTAGGGTTAGAATTAGGGTTAGAGTTAGGTAATTTAGTGTGAGGATTAGGGTTCGAGGTTAGGTTTAGGGTTAGGTTATGCTGATGTGGTTAGTGTTAATCTTAGGGTTTATCTTAGTGTTAGGGTTAAGGTTAGTGTTAGATGGTTAGGGTGAGGAATTAGGCTTAAGGTTAGGGTTAGGGGAGTGGTTAGGGTTATCGTTATGGGGTTAGCGTTAGCCTAGTGGTTAGGTTTAGTGGTTAGGTTTAGTGGGGTAGGGTTACGGGGAAGGGTTACGGTTAGTTTTCGGTTTCGGCTTCTGTTGATGGCTTGTATTAAGGTTAGGGTTTAGGTTAGGGTTATGGTTATGGTTAGTTATTGTTAGGGTTACGGTTTAGAGTTATTGTTATTTGGGGTTAGGATTAGGGTTAAGATTAGGGTAGGTTAGGGTTATGTTTAGGGTTAGTGTTCGAGTTGGCCTTGGGGTTTGGATTAGGGTTAGGACCTTGGGTTAGGTAAGTGTTCCGGTTGGGTTTCGTGTTCGGGTTTGGTTTCCGATTAGGGTTAGGGTTCAGGCTCTTCTACAGCTTAGGGTTCGGGTTAGTTAAGGTTACGGTTTATGGTTAACGTTCGGGTTTGGATTATTGTTAGGGTTGAGGGTAAACTTTAGGATTTACGGTTAGTGTTAGTAGTTAGGGTTTAGGGTTTGGGTTAGGTTTGTGGTTAGGGTTAGGCTTTGGGTTAGGTTAGGGTTAGAATTAGAGTTAGGCGCTAGGTTTAGGGGTCGGGTTAGGTTCAGGGTTAGGGTTAAGGTTAAGGGTCAGGGTTAGAGGTTAGGTTCAGGGGTAGTGTTAGGCTTAAGTGGTTAGTGTTAGGCTTAGGGTAGGGTTAGGGTTAGTTGTTAGGTTCACAGTTAGGGTTACGGTTTAGGGTTAGGGTTAGCCGAAGCGTCTGCAAAAGAGATTGAAGGAAGAAAGACTGACATAAAGAGAGGACAGACAACAAGAAGGATTGCTGGAAGGGGAGGACAACAGGAACGATTGAGGAAAGATAAACAGATGATGATAATACTAATAAAGGGGCTAGGGTTAGGGTCAGGGTTAGGGTTAGGAGGTTAGAGTTTGGGTTAGGGATAGGGGGTTAGGGTTAGGGGGTTCGGCATAGGCTTAGTGTTAGGGTTAGGTTCTGGGCTTAGGGTTAATGTTAGTGTTAGCATTAGGGTTTGAGTTAGGGGGCTAGGGGTGGGTTATGGTTAGGTTAAGGTTAGGATTAGATTTAGTGTGAAGGGGTTAGGTTAGAGTTAGTGGGTTAGGGTTAGGGGTTATAGTTAGGGTTAGGGGGTTAGAGTTAGGGTTAGGGTTAAGGTTGGCGTTAGGTTGTTTGGCTTATGGTTAGGGTAAGAGTTAGGGTAGTGGGTCAGGGACGGGGTTAGGGGATTAGGGGGTTAAGGGTAGGGGAAGGGTTATTTTTTAGGGTGGCGGGTGTTTGATGGTTAAGGTTAGACTTATGGTTAGGGTAAGGCTCGGGTTACAGTTAGGGGTTAGGGTGAGGGGTGTTAGGGTAAGGCTCGGGTTTCAGTTAGGGGGTTAGGGTTAGGTTTAGGGGGTTATGGTTAGGGTTAGGGTTTGGCGTTAGGGTTAGGTTAGGGTTAGAGTTAGGGTTAGGTGGGTAGTGTTAGGGTTCGGCTTAGGGTTAGGTTAAGGCTAGGGTTAGGTTTAGGGTTAGGATTAGCGTTTGGGTTCGGCTTAGGGTTAGGTTAGGGCTAGGGTTAGGATTAGGGTTTAGGTTCGGGGTCGGGTTAGGGTTAGGTTTAGAGTTAGGGGTTATCGTTGAGGTTAGGTTTAGGGTTAGGGTTAGGCTTAAGTGGTAAGTGTTAGTGTTAGGCTTAGGTTAAGGTTAGAGTTAGTGTTACGGGATTAGGGTTAATGTTATGGGTGAGGTTAGTGTTAGGATCAGAGTTAGGCTTAGGTTAGGGTTCGGAGTTAGGGTTAGGTTTGGGTTAGGGTTAGGGTTAGGGTTAGGGATAGGATTCTGGGGTTAGGGTTAGGGGTAGGGTCATGTCTACGTACTGGCAACTTTGGTTTATTTTCTGAAAGTGCTGTATGTCAATTCTTGCGTGGTTGTCCATTGTATGTGTTTATACTTTTTTATGCATTTATTTGTACGGCGCTTTGTGCCCTAGACTTCGCTAGGGATCATGCTCCATAGAGCTGTCTAATTTAATTATTATTATTGAAGCTTAACAAGCCCAACACTCTTCTCCCTCTTCATAAAGGAGCTGGCGCGTAATATTATTTCGCGAGGAAAACACGGTCCTCAGTTTTCCACAAATGACATCGATATCTTGCAATTTGCGGAAAAATATTCTGTTGTTATCTGCTACAATCACAGGTCTGCAGAACCAAATAATCGCTTAACCCTAACCCTAACCTAACCCTCTCTCTCTCTCTCTCTCTCTCTCTCACACACACACACACACACACACACACACACACACACACACACACACACACACACACACACACACACACACACACACACACACACACACACACACACACACACACACACATGTACAATATTCACAGCGCATAATGCGCAGTGCAGTGGACTCTGAAATGCAACAGACGTTTCCAACAGAAATCAGGAAAGCTGGAATCGCGGACGATGGCTGTACGGTTAGCCTACCTGCACGATTTTCACCGTGTTCCCCGTCTCATTGGCAGTGTCGTCGTTGGCGTTGGCCGAGTCGATGTTGGTTCCTTCTCGTACCAGGTAGACGTAGATGTGACCCTTAGGGTTGGGGGTCACCTTGACGTAGAACATGTAGGTACCGGACACAGGGGCCTGCAATGTCAACACCTGGGTCTCTGAGCCTGCACTGTCAGCTTTTTTAACATTAGTACTCAAGAAGAAGAAGAAGAAGAAGAGGGAATCTATAGAGCGCTTTTGGAGACTCACAGCGGTTTACAACTTTAAGAAAAACATTCACCGTGCAAATACCCAGATACAAATTAATTGTATATAAACAAACAAAGAAACAAAACATACAAAATCAATAAACAATTTCATACAAAACATAGTAAAATACACGTACACACATTGTTTTAAAAGTCTAGGTCAGTTGTTTGTTTATTTTATTGGTGTCCTTTACTTCTTTCTTTTTCTATTTCCTTTGGGGGGGGGGGGGGGGGGGGGCGGGTTCTCTTGGCCAAATTTCATATCAGCAATATTGTTTTTACATTTTTTTTATTTTATTATATGAACACTTGTTGAGCTCATCTCGATGAGCCCTGAGCGCTTCACAAGGCAACTGTAGACTAGACTAAGATATCTACACGTTGGTCTCTAAACCGAGACTTAATAGTAACATTTGTTGTCCCTTGACCTCGGTCTAATATCAACACGATGGTCTCTTAGTGTCTAGATTTAATATCAACAAAGTAGTCTTTGTTGATGTACTTGTGTTACATATTTCGAGCCCTAATTTACTCCCTTGTGTGTTGATTTAATATGAACACTTTCGTCTCTTAGCATTCTGGTCTCTTGACCTAGATTTAATAGAACACTTTGATCCCTTTCGTCTCTTGACCTAGATTTAATAGAACACTTTGATCCCTTTCGTCTCTTGACCTAGACTTAATAGAACACTTTGATCCCTTTCGTCTCTTGACCTAGATTTAATAGAACACTTTGATCCCTTTCGTCTCTTGACCTAGACTTAATAGAACACTTTGATCCCTTTCGTCTCTTGACCTAGACTTAATAGAACACTTTGATCCCTTTCGTCTCTTGACCTAGACTTAATAGAACACTTTGATCCCTTTCGTCTCTTGACCTAGACTTAATAGAACACTTTGATCCCTTTCGTCTCTTGACCTAGACTTAATAGAACACTTTGGTCTCTCAGCCTGACTATCACTTGGCCGTGTACAGTGAACCCTCAGTAAACTGACCAAAGTAGTTCCGGTGACTGTCACGTCACGAAATTACAAATCTATGTACACTGAACCCAAAAGACACCGAAACTACAGATCTGTGTACAGTGAAGTCAAAAGACACTGAAACTACAGATCTGTGCACGGTGAACGAAAGACACCGAAACTACAGATCTGTGCACACTGAGCCAAAGACACCGAAGCTACAGATCTGTGCACACTGTGTGAAAAGACACCGTAACTACACTGAACCCAGAAGACACCAAAACTACATATCT
>OY757552.1:3563577-3569015 GCA_963584105.1 Alviniconcha strummeri
CCCCCCCCCCCTTTTTTTTTCTTCTCTTGTATATATATATATTTTTTTTATCCCATTCAAATCAAATAGTCCGACAGCAGTCTTTGAACTGGCAGCAGTACGCGTTGTCCGCTCTCAAGAGGCGACGAGTGGTTGACATTTGTTCATCACTGTTATCTAACGTCGGCAGCTGTTTGACCTTCAACCAGAGACAAGATATGAGTGCTCCAACACCTGAACACGTTTTCCATGACGAAGAAAGGTGCTACTCTACCAGTGTAACGGTGTCAAAGGTGGCTGGACAGCCCGGTGCGTAATCATTAGTGATAACTCTGGAGTGAAACTCACTTTCAGGGGTCTATTGAAAAGTAAGTGTATCAGTAGTAGTCTATAGTTATGTGTTACGTGACTAAGCATATATTTATTGAAAAGTAACAGAGCCGACCACGGCAGAGCTCTCTGAATCCAGCACAGTGTGTGTGTGTGTGTGTGTGTGTGTGTGTGTGTGTGTGTGTGTGTGTGTGTGTGTGCGTGCGTGCGTGCGTGCGTGCGTGCGTGCGTGCGTGCGTGCGTGTGTGTGTACGTGGGTGCGTGCGTTCGTGTGTGTGTGCGTGTGTGCGTGTGTGTGTGTGTGTGTGTGTGTGTGTGTACGTGGGTACGTGCATGCGTATGTGTGTGCGTGCGTGCGTGCGTGCGTGTGTGTGTGTGTACGTGGGTGCGTGCGTGCGTGTGTGTGTGTGTGTGTGTGTGTACGTGGGTGCGTGCATGCGTGTGTGCGTGCGTGCGTGCGTGCGTGCGTGTGTGTGTGTGTTTAACCTTTAAGGCCTTAGCTGCAGTTAACTGGTAACCAGTCTTTCTTCAGATGTTCGTGTGCCTGTGCTGCTCAGTCACATGCCTCTCGGTTTAAGCAAACATGACCTTCATGCAACACAACACCGACTGCCTGTCTCGTGACAACACCACGCCCCCACTACCGCACGGCTCTCACTGCCGTCTACAACCCACTACAACCCAGGGGCCACTTCTCCACCACCACAGCCATGAAGTCGTCGTGCAGCGTGTCGGTGTTGCTGGCAGCAGTGGCGGGAGTGGCGCTGGTGGCCGGTCAGGTGCCCATTCCCAGGAGAGAGGTGGGGTTCGTGTACGGCTCCGGGCCGGCCAACGCCTCCGTCCATCTGGATTTCTACATCGACCTGATCTGTCCGGACAGCAAGATGGCACTGCCCACGGTGCTGAGGGTGGCTGACCTGTACGGGCCGGACACGCTACGGCTGACCACCCATCTCTTCCCCCTGCCCTACCACCGGGTGGGCTTCTATGCCGCCAAGGTTCGTCTGTCACTGTGTGTGTGTGTGTGTGTGTGTGTGTGTGTGTGTGTGTGTGTGTGTGTGTGTGTGTGTGTGTGTGTGTGTGTGTGTGTGTCTCTCTCTCTCTCTCTCTCTCTCTCTCTCTCTCTCTCTCTCTCTCTCTCTCTCTCTGATGAGCTTGTGTTCACCGAGCATGGTGGACAAACTCTAGACAGCGGTGATGGTAAATTCCAAAGTCTGACGATTTTCCGTGGAACTTTTCGATGTGACGCAATGCCAGCTAGCTGCCAACAACACCGAGGTGCCGTCAGGTGCTTTGCTACGAGCTGGGAATTTTAGGCATTTCATAACTGACAGAGCGAGGAAAGCAGTAGCTTCACGCACTCGCACTCTGATTGTACCATTGAAGACTCGGGGCCGCTGACGTCCTGGTGCTATTTTTAAACGGACTGCTCAGGTGTGGCGACACTGAGGAGGAGAAAAGGGGGCGTCTCAAACTTCATCCGCCTCGCAAGGCGCCAGAAAGAAGTCGGGCTGAAAAAAGAACTGTTAGCAGGAATGCAGGAAATGATGCAGAAGTTGTGCGAGCTGCAGAAAGTCAGCTTTGAGCAGAGTATTCAGGAAGTGAAAAAACAGATCTCTGGTGCCTTAGATTCTCTGGTGGCCGACGCTGACGATCTCAAAGAAAGAACGAAAGCCACCGAAGAAGCTACAGTGAACATGACCTTCAAAAAAAGGCGAACACAGAGCGGCGATCGACACACTGGAGAACGGAATGGAGGAAATGACGCAAAGACTTGATGACAAAACCGACAAACTGGAATCATTTTCAAAACGGGACAACCTGAAGTTTTTCATTGTTGCTGAAAGCACTGAAGCGGATATATATATTATGGATGGCTGGGACTACTGCAGTTTGTCCCTATGTCAGCACGACATCTGAGGGCATTAAATCCACATCATCATCGACTACCGCGGTGAATTTGTTGATGGAAAACACTTGATCTTGATCTGCCCGAAAACATTAGAGCGAAGTATGTCAATGGCCCACTGACTGGACCTCAGAGTGACAACAACTTGCTGCGATGTGGTACCATTAATACGCAAGCAATCTTTGTGCGTTTCTATTCTATGCAATGCGCATCCGTAAACATTATGCTGAAAAAAATGACCCCAGGAAGTGATGAGTATTTTAATTGCCGCTTGATTTGCTGTATTAGATTGTTTGTTTTGACCATGCAAGCTATGAATGTTGGAAATGATAACGGTACGAAGTTTTCGCTCTTTAGGGGCCAGAGGCCTACGGAAATAAAACTGTTCTCTCTCTCTCTGGGTGTCCGTCCGTGCATGTGTGTCTGGCTGTCTGTGCACTCGTGTATAGGTGTGTGAGCGCGCGCGCGCGCGCGCGCGTGTGTGTGTGTGTGTGTGTGTGTGTGTGTGTGTGTGTGTGTGCGTGTGTGTGTGTGTCTCTCTCTGGGTGTCTGTCCGTGCGTATATGTGTCTGCTCGTGTGTGTGTGTGTGTGTGTGTGTGTGTGTGTGTGTGTGTGTGTGTGTGTGTGTGAGAGAGAGGGAGACAGACAGACAGACAGACAGACAGACAGGGGGGGGGGGGGATAGACATAGAGAGCGAGCGAGCGAGCGAGCGAGCGAGTGAGAGAGAGAGTGTGTGTGTGTGTGCGCGCGCGCGCGCGAGCGTGTGAGAGAGAAAGAGAGTGAGTGAGTGCGTTAATGTGCGTGCGTGCCTGCGTGCCTGCGTGCCTGCGTGCGTGCGTGCGTGCGTGCGTGCGTGTGTGTGTGTGTGTGTGTGTGTGTGTGTGTGTGTGTGTGTGTGTGTGTGTGTGTGTGTGTGTGTGTGTGTGTGTGTGTGTGTTATTGTTATTGTAAAGCGCCCTGTATACTGACCTTATGTGGTAGACTGGTGCTCTAGAAATTCTCTTTTATTATTATTAGGCTATTAATTCTTCTTCTTATTATTAATATCTGCTTTTCTTTCCTCAATCGTTCCTGTTGTTTTCACGTTGCGTCTCTGTCTTCCCTTAATCTTTTCTGTTGTCCTCCCTTTCGCGCCATCCTTCTTGTTGTCTGTCTTCGCTTTACGTCAGCCGTTTTTCCATCAGTCTATCCAGTTGTCCTCCCTTTACATCAGCCTATCCAGTTGTCCTTCCTTTACATCGGCCTATCCAGTTGTCCTCCCTTTACATCAGCCTATCCAGTTGTCCTCCCGTTTCCGCCATCCTTCTTGTTGTCTGTCCTACCTTTATCTCAGCCTTTCTTCCATCAGTCTATCCAGTTGCCTTCCCTTTACATCAGCCTTTCTTCCATCAGTCTATCCAGTTGCCATCCTTTATATCAGCCTTTCTTCCATCAGTCTATCCAGTTGCCCTCCTTTACTTCAGCCTTTCTGCCATCAATCTTTTTTGCAGACGCCTAGGGAAGTTGGCCAATGACCTGGTTCCGGGATCCAGCGCTCAGTTTCAGAAGATGGTGGACAGTCAAATGATAGAGATGGATACCCGCCTGGCGTGGAAATACGCCTGTACCCGTAAGTAGTGAGACAGTAACATCTGTGTGACATGGAAACACGTCTCACCAAGTGTGCTGTGTGACTGCATTGCCCGCCTGTACGACCCATCAGCTATCAGTACAACAGCTTTTGTAGTCTCTTTACACCGAGATGGAAGCCAGATCACGACTATGAAATACAACTGTAGATTGTGTGGTAACGTCTCTCAGTGTCCTAAACTGGACAGGCAGTTCTTACTGCCCCCACCCCTAAGTACACACACACACACACACACACACACACACACACACACACACACACACACACACACACACACACACACACACACACACACACATGCACGCATGCACGCATGCACCCCGCACACACACACACACACACACACACACACACACACACACACACACACACACACACACACACACACTCATTCACTCACTTACTCACTCACTCACTCACTCACTCACTCACTCACTCACAAACACACACACACACACACACACACACACACACACACACACACACACACACACACACACACACACACACACACACACTAACTCACTCACAAACGCACACACATAGTTAACAGTGACGTAAAACAGTCTCAACTGAATGACGTCATGCTACCAGGAGGAGTTGCGGGCACGCCCACATTCATGGTGAATGACGTCGTGGTGTCAGCTGACCCCTCGTGGACTGTGGACGACTGGAAGAAGGTCATTGACCCCCTTCTGGGATACACACCACCCTCTCTCTCTGTTCTGGTAAGTCACTGACTCTCGCCATAACGCCTCCGGTTTTACAGTCATAGTCCAGTCAGGGGATCACAGTTTGTGGCACCACCTGGACAAAACTGCAATAATTACAGGTTATATGACTTCCTGTGAATAGACAAAGCGTCGAAGAAGATCTCCAGTCTAAATTTGGTCAATATTTCGTTTCGATTTAAGTATGCGCGAACACCGAGTCCAAAGTAAAGGCCTGTTAACACACATATTGAAGTTATTAGAGAGGGTTAGTACACGGGTGGTAGTGGTAGTGGTGGTGGTAGTGGCGCAACCCGACTGTCTACCTACGCTTGTGCGCATGCCTCAAGCGTAACGGAGCCCAAGTCGCACAGATCGCTACCTAAACACCTGCCCCTTCACACACGGAAGCATAGTTCAGGAGCTGTGTGAGAGTCGAGGTGGACGTCCTGTGCTGTCCGTCCTAACGAGCCTTCTGGTTTCCGTGGACGTAAAGATTTATTGCACCGTGCTTCGGCATTGGTCACAACTTGTCCCTAATATGTCTCATGACATCTGAGGACATTAAGCATCAATTCATCATCATCATCAACACACGGAAGAGTCACTTGAGAAGGTTCATCCAGCGACAAACTTTACAATTCAGTCTTTAGCGGCATCACTGGTCAAGTAGCTGTTATACTCGTAAAACTGACAACAAAGACGCACTCGCCGCTAGCTGGTTACTTCAGTCAGTTGCACCGCTACGGTCCACCATTTTGATATCGGATGAACTCGATAGGGTTGCATCGTAAAGCTAAAACAGCAATAAAATCAACAAAAGCAACCCACATTACAATCATATACAAGCATACGATGCTAATCTACGAAGAAAAGTA
>OY757552.1:3579215-3624215 GCA_963584105.1 Alviniconcha strummeri
ACACACACACACACACACACTCGCTCACACACACAGACACTGACAAACACGTGACTGACACTGACTGACACACACACACTTCACTGACACTGACTCTATACCCACGTGACTCCCCCCCCCCCCCCCCCCACACACACACATTAATACTAATGACGGGCGTTTTGTGACGCCCGTACGAAGGAGGCACTGGGCTAATTAAGTGTTATGCCTTAGTGAATGTCTCGTCTTTATTTATTATTCCTCTTGCAACCCCAAGCCGTCTGGCACGAGCGTTATTCTTAACGTTTACCGAAATCATGTTTGTACTCATGTTTATTTCCGTATGCTTGTGAGTAATTTCCCCACCCTAAACAAGCAGAGAAAAGAGCACACAGCTTCGGGAAAAATCAAAGATTGCGCACACTGACGTCAAAAGCCGCATGTCACGTGATCAAGCAACCTCCATCACGGTGCGTCACTGTCCAATATGGCGGCTCAGCCAGCTCCTGCGAAACCAACAGCAGGCAAAAACAGTGAAATTGTTCGAGGGCAGGTATTCGAGGTTGCCCCAAGGTACACGAATCTCTCATACATCGGCGAAGGCGCATATGGCATGGTCGTGTAAGTATTTTGCATTTGGTGTCGTGGATGATTACAGGTGTTGAAACGCTGCACACGCACGCGGAAATGTCATACTCTCAAGACTGTCTCACCCAGGTGCTTCGTTGCAGACATAAAAATACATATGAACGAACAGTTTGAACTGGTTCGCGAACGACCGGAAAGAAAGTATTTCATTTTCACATAGTTTATCAGCCACGGGCATGTCTGTTGAGCCGGACAGGAATCGAGCGATTAGATTGGAGAAAATCAAAACTGGGTCTCCGGGTACAAATGAGGTCACGGCACGATTTGCGCGTGCTGAATCGAAATTTTACAAATTGCTGATTGTAAGCTGCACATTGTTTACTTCTTTTAGTCGGTGAAACCCAGTAGACATTGTGTCTTCGTCATTAACCTTGAGATATACACTGTCTTTAGTGTTGGTCTGTGTGCAGTTTTTCCTGAATAACTTGGAATGCATGCAGGTGTTAGTGCTGGGTATCAAAACACCCAGTGACCTATTGTGACAACTGCGTTTCAGATCACTGCTGCATTTCATACTCGTGGGCCCCATGAGCGTTTTAAACTAAATATTACCAGTAAGTGTGCCATGTGATAGCTACAGCAATACAGGCCATGATGAATACAGTGTGTGTGTGTGTGTGTGTGTGTGTGTGTGTGTGTGTGTGTGTGTGTGTGTGTGTGTGTGCAAGAGTGTTGCTGTTTCAGTGTTTGTACTGTACATCACATTGAGTTGTTGACACATTTGAGTATTTTTCCAGGCAGAAAAAATCATACTTAAAGTAAAAGTCCAAGGTTTTTAAGTATGCAAACTGACAATCGAAATGAATGACAAATGAGTCAGTAGTTTCAGATTTAAATTTTAATGGAATAAAAAATAAATGTTTAATTGGGTTTTAAATCAATTTTATTTTCTGTAGGCTTCCCCAGAAGTGACGTCAGTCTGGGGAGTCAGTGCGGTTGCCATGTTAGATTCTTCAGTAAACTGTGTATGTGTGTGGTCGACTAAAAAGTTAACTGTGCTGGCCTACTGTGTTGCCGCGAACTGTAACAATTCACAGACGACCCCAGGTATAACCATGCACGAGCACCCCAGCAATCGACCTGCAGTGAGGCAAAAGTAAATTAAATTTATACAATTCAAATGAGCTGACTTTCTTGCTGCGCCGCATCACACCCATTTGTGTAGCGAGCACTTCAGTGAGTGCAGTTTCGCACACCCCATGGAATAACGCATGTCAAAGCTGACACGATGTTCCGGTACTCTTTCAAAATCCTGCCTGACAGGCTCAAACTGATACGGCTGTATCCTTGTGGGTCTCTCGGGCAAAGTATCAGTTTCGTCTTCGGAGCTTGAGTTGGGCCGCCATTTTGGAGTGACTCCCCAGAGTGACGTAGTAGGCATATGGTCACGTGATTTGGGTGTCATGGCGATGCTTTCGGTACGACAGAAAATGCCTTTTTTGTGTGCATTTATAACCCTCAGATCACAGTTTCACCTACATCATCGTTCTCAGCAAGCTTTAATGGAAATCATGTCAAAAATCACCCCTAACCTTGGACTTGTCCTTTAAGATTACGTTTTTTTTTTTGTTCCTGCACAAAGCAAATGATTTGGCAGAATTTTCAGTTATGATATTCTGCCATGTTCAACTTGCTGAATTTTACAAGTGCATTCCATCCTGCCTGCTGCGTGTTGTGACAAAAAGCTCACATAGTCAGGATCAGATGTTGTTTACTGTTCATGTATTCAGCCATGCCTAAGGCTGTCATCAAACTCAGTCAGAAAAAAAATGGATTAAATTTTAAAGATTTCTGTCAGAACTCAGATTGACTCTTGAGTGAAATTGAAACAGTGAAAGTAAAAACTAAGTTATTTTGATCATGATTATAATAATAGTAATACATGTATAGCACTTCTGTTAGGCAGTTCAGTGAAGCTGGTTTGCATGAGTGAATACCCTTTGTAATCTTTTGCGCAAGAAGTCGTGAGAGGTCGCATCGTCACTTCCAGGCCAATTTCTGAGTGGGCATTGCTTCACACTGTGTATAAATTGGAAGTTCAACCAAAACAGTGAATTTGACTTTATGATAATGATTCATGGATTGTTTTAACCTTGAACAGTTTAAGTGGCTAACTGTTTGACTTGTACTGCACTGTGTGCGTGTGTGTGTGTTCAGAAATGTGCATGTTTCGAGTGCCAAATATGTTTGCGCAATGTGCAGGTGTATGTGTGTCAGTGTGTTACTGTAACTTCAGTGTAAGGAGCTGAAGAGGTTGTAAGACTAAGACAAGTAAGAGAGGTAAAGACAGACATAATTTTGCGTAGCACTAGCAGTTTAAGTACAGCTTGTTTTTCAGCCACTGTGTCAGTAGTGTTTCTTTTCATTTTTATGCATTGTATTCATGAACTATAACTGTCAACAATAAAGATCGATTTTTGTGGAATATTGGGTTCAGTCACAGGAGAAGGGAGAGAATCCCTGTTCAACATGGCTGTGCTAATCATTAGCACTAACTAATACTGTAAGAGTGGTAAGCACTTGAGTCAAGGGGTTTTCATATTATGTTACTCCGCCTTTCTTTGCAACCTGGGGTGAGATGTTAGCATGTTGTGCAAAGCTGGATTTACATCTGATGATCTGTGAAAAAATAGTCACAAGTGTATATTTTCAGATAATAGCAGTAACAACAAATGCAGTCATTGAGTCAGTTTTGCCGGAAATGGCAACAAAATGATGTACTTGTATAATATAATGTTAAAGCAAAGTTCTGAGTGGTAACTTGTAGATTGTTTTATACTTGTTACAAATAAGTTCATCCCTTTTCAGCTGTGATGTCGTAAAAAGTATTAGGCTAGCCCTGTCATCTTTCAGTCCATTTTGTTGAAATCCATTTTGTGCTAATGTGTTTAAACAGTACACGCGTACTACTTAATGGATGTAAACATTGGCAGCCTGCTGAGCAGATAGACAGTCCATGCTGCTATCATTGTCAGTAATATCACTGCCACAGCCCCAGCAGACCAAGCCAGCCAAAAAGACCCCCAAGACATGGCCACCGGCTCCAATACCCTGTCCCATAGTGCAGAACTGACTGTCTCAAATATTCCTTCTTTCCTACACAGTTTTCACTGGAACAGCCTGCCAGTGGAGGCTTCCATGGCCAAGACCCTGGCATCCACCCAGTCCCAGCTGTTTTCACCCCACTAACCAATCCCCCCCGCCCCCTACCCCATTTATTTATTCCTTTATTTTTGGAAGCACTTCACCCTGCATAAAGTATAGTCTTCAAAATGTTGAAGTTTGATCCTGTATGGAAGAAGAAGATCACCGCCGCTATCATTCAGTGATGTCACATACTGAGTCAAAATGATGGCACACATAGTGACATAGCCATGTTCAGTGTGACTTTCAAACACTGTATTGGAACAATCTAGACCATAAATTGACAAAAACCTGTTGTGAGCAGTCTTAATTCCTCGGTACCAACTACCAATAATATTTGATTGACTGGTTTACTACTTCCCTGCTACTGTGCTAGTGTTATCAGAGTCCTAAGTGGGATGACAGACACCAACTGCCCTATTTGAACTGTTGTGGGCATGCTTTGTCAGACGTCAGTTGGTAGACACTGTGCTGCCTGCAAGCTGTTCCATTCATTTGACTGTTTGTGATTGCCAGATTGGCACATGGTCATGAGCTTTGCACAGCATTGATTCTCTCCCATCTGCATATCCTGGAGTCCAGCAGCAGTGTTCGTGTTCATCTGGTGTCCTGTCAGCACTCAGTACAGAGTTTTGCATGAAAGTGATACATTTAACATCACAATTTACATCATAAGATTCATAATATCTGTAATACATTTTGCCCACAATGTCAACGAATGCAGGCTGAACACAAATTTGAGATGATCCCACCAGCCTCTGTATTTGATTGTCATTCTTAACCGGCACAGATTGTCATTCTTACAGATTGTCATTCTTAACCAGCACATGAGATGTTTGGGTCTGATGTAGACCACTATTTTTTTTAGCTTGAGTAAGTAAATGCCAAATGGATGAGTTATAAAATTGTTGTTTCATTTTGGTTTGGTTTTAAAAGTATCACTTTTAATGGACTATCATTGTGTCAACTCTTTGTTGCCATGATTGTTATGTTGTGATTTGTTTTGCAGTCTCCTACTCCTACAGTTGTAAGTCATATATGTTACTACTAACTAGCATTGTAGTAATAGCAGCAATGAAAAGATGGCAGAGAGATGAACAAACATACTGTATATTTTTTTTATTGGGGTTGAAGTTGAAGGAGATTAAGAATGAGAAGTGAAGTATACAAGAAAACACAGCTCAAGATTACATTTGAGTTACATGGGTTAGATAAAACATTAAAAGTCTGCATTTATTAACCCTTTCAAGCTTTTGGCATGATTATTTTCATCTGTGAGTTGTGATGCAGTGCATATAATACATTAAGGTTGCACAAGCTGGTCATTGTCAGTATGACCCTTGCTGACAATACATTAGTTCTGTGATAGAATTGTCACCCTAAGTGAAGCACAACAGATTGTCTTATTTCTGTGCTTCCAGCTTAGTTTTTGCATGTTAAGTTTCAGTGTACACAGTGGGGTATTGTGGATGCAGAAATTAGAGTCCCTCTGTTGAGAACCAGGAGCTGTGAAGGTTCTTTAAAGCCTGGAGTAGGTTGGAACATAGCCATGAATGCTTCATCCGCTGCCAGGAATTTTGTCCTAATTTTAACCTTCCTGGTCCTTTCAGCTTCATAACCCCCACCTACCCACCCATCGCCATTTATCACCACTACCTTTTTGGTGTGCAAGGTGCAGCTAATACAGGTTCCTGTGTGGGACCACAGAACAGAACAGGTCATCCAGCATATTGTCACAAATGATTAATGCAGGTTCCTGTTTTGTGAGCCTATGGTGAAATAGGCTCCTAAACAAGTGTTGTTCTTACACAGGGATAGCTAGGGACTGTGTTGTGTGGGTTTACGTTATTGATTATTCTTTAAAGAGTTGCTTGTTGGTCATAGTATAGCTATTTATAAGTACTTCTAACTCTAAGTCGTAAGTGCTATTTATATTGTTGATTTTTTTCTTGCAGTGAGGGCTCATACTCACAGAGTGGTGTCTGATGGCACTTTGCTTTGGCCCTAGTGTTGATCCTTGTGTTAATGGTTTTTCTTTTGCTTGATTAGGGAGTGTAAACTTTGTGGCCTGTGGTGGGATTTCCCATTTTGTATTTGCGTGTGGATTGAGTTTGTAGGTCTTACATAGGGTAGTATTACACCAGGAGAAGAGTTTCAAAATGTGTTGACCTGCAAGTTTTTGGTCATCTCAGGGTGATGTGTGGTTGTCAAGATGTCAAATTCCCCCAACCCCTCCAATTTCTGATAACTTCATTGTACTAACAGACTTTCTGATATTTTGTTCCAGATCTGCTACAGACAATGCTACAAAGACTAAAGTAGCAATAAAGAAAATCTCACCATTTGAACATCAGACATACTGCCAACGAACATTACGAGAAATCAAGATCCTCAACAGATTAAAACATGAAAATGTGAGTTTTATTTATGTGATGAGTTTTTGTTGTTGTTGTTAACATGTGCACTGTTGTTTGCATGCTATGTATTTAAACTATTAATTCACATACTTACCTAGTTGTATGCTCTCTTCATGGCATGCGCAGCTAGTTATTACATTAAATTATTCTTTAACAAATACTGTCAGTGGTGAAGTGCTTTCCATTAAATTGTAATGTCAAAATGAGTGAACGTGCCATGTACGCACAAGTTTCCTGACCCATGACATTGAATAAAAAAATTTGCCTTGAGCAGTACCAGTGGGTTGAACAAGTCTTCCACTATAGTTCCAGTGGGATTGAGCAATACATCTGTGAAAATAATCAGGTAAGGAAGTGTGAAACAACTCGGCACAGTGCCGCTAAATGCACTCAACCAAGGCCAGACATGGCCATGCCTATGCAATGAGATATATTATGGCACTTGAAAAAGTTGTGAATAATATCAGGAATACAATACCTAAGAACTAACAAACTGAAGTTATTGGACAAATGTCTTGGTCATCTGGTTTGAACAGGACATTTGTCCTTCTTCATTGTTTCCTTGGGTGTAGGCTTGACCAGGTATTGTTTAGTAATAATAATTAATATGGATGTGTGCCATCGAATTCCTATGGAGATGTTTTCCTATTCTCCAGTTTCTTTGGGGATTTAACTTTGTTTCTTGATCTGGATCTCTTACCTTGTTTTGATCACGACTAATAGTACTGCTATTGTTTTATCCTGAGCAGTTGACAGTTTGTAGCATGATTTTAAGTCATTTTGCGTCATTGAAATCATTGCTTGTCATCTAGTGCAGTTTCAGATTTGGCTCCCTGAGAATGCATGCCAGCCATCATACACTTGTGTAAAAATTACTTTAAAAACTGAAGCCAACACAGGCTTAGTTTCTCTTCATTCTTCTGTGCATGATCCAACAAAAATGTATTCATTTCATCCAAAGAAACATGCCAGAGGTGGCTCTGTAGTCACCATTGGATTTCACCCAGTGACAATAATGCTATGTTGAGCATTATTGACTGGTTTTAGTGTAATTGTGTGCGCTCATTGTGCCTTTGTAAACAATGTGCACATGCATGGGGAGTCTGTCCATACATACTAGTTACTACAGTATAGTCAATAGTGCTTATTCCAGAGCAAAACAAAAGAGAGCCTCTAAAAAGAGAATTGTGTCATCAGCCAGCATCTGAATTCTGATGTTTTCTGCTAGGTTTCAAAGTAATTCACTGCATGATGGTAAATTTGCATGAAATATTATGTAGGCATCCATCTGGCATCCATATACATCACATACTGAAATTTGGAATGCTTCAGACACCTTGACAGTAGCTGTTGGGCGGTGATGTGCATATCACAGTTTGTTGGATATGGACTCTGCTGATTCATATCGGGCATTTAGATTGTGGTGAAGTTACCTAGCAGCCATAATCATCACCCAGATGCCTTGTTGTCATTGTGTTTTATTGTCACACTGTGAAGGAAATTGATCACTGATACAGTTTCTAACCTTGCCAGTAACAGAAATAGCAGTGGTTATTGATTGATCTTTCCTCACATACAAGCTGGCAGATACAGCGCATCATTCCTAGGTGCCTATTGTAATGGATTGCGTAAGACTGCACAGGCTGTTTTAAATTACCAATTTTCCGGGACTGTGTTCTGTTCTCTTCATTCATCTTGCACAAATTGAATACTCCCACGGACAGCACTTTTCCTTAAGTTAAAGTATCTGTCTGTTGGCTGGGAGTGTATCAGGTTATCTCGCTGTCAGTCTGTCTAGCCACCTACCAGTCTGTCTGTTCAGTCTATCTGTGAAGATCTGTATCACCTTTGCATTTCTTATGAGTCTGACCACCTTAGTGTCATCAGAGGAAGTATTAAATTAAAAATAATACTGGAAGTGTAAATGAAGACTCATTCTCTCAAGCCTGCAGCATTGTGATTTGTAGACCCCAGGGAGGAATGCCATAATCCTCTGTAGCCTGATACTTAACTGCCATGCCTTTGTCAGGTGCTTATTCACATGGACAACATTACACACAAAATGCTTTTCATGACTAGGACCTTAGGCTTGGCTGAGCCAGATAACTGACACCTTTCTACTTCTGCTGTTCTAGTGTGGATGAGGGGTCAGAATGTCTTGACCCATTTATTATGGGTGACTGCATGATTTTTATAATTGACACAGGACCTTGTGATTGGTCAGCTGTGTCATTTTATATGGTATGTAAAATGGATGTTGGATTAAGATTTATGAAAGATGTCACCCTGATATAAGTATTATAACTGTAATGGTTGACTCGGAACACTAATACTTCTGCAAGATGTGCCTTTTGCACTTTTTTCTACACTTTGCATAGATCTGCATCATACTCTATCAAAGTTTATCATTGTTTCAAAAGAGATTAAAACAAAATTGTTTAAGATAAATAAAAAGGGCACTGTCTCGGTAACTGAGATGGTTCAACTTAAAGGGAGATGTTTTTCTGACAGTCCATGACTGTTGTGTTTTCACAATGGTGTTGCATGCAGGACAGTGTCACATTCACGATGCTTGCAATGATTAGCCGGTAGACAGGGGACACACTCCACCCATTTCCTGACTCAAGAAAAAAGCATAAATGCAAATTTTTGGCGTTTGTGAGAAATCTTTCAAACTTTCCGCAAAAGGTAACCTCACTCAAGTCTGTGTTGGAGCCTCTTCATGCTAGTTTTTATGGCTTTTATTATTTTCTGTCATGGGAGGTTACAATAAAAAGGTATTGGATGTTATAATGAAAAACTTAAGTGTGTATTTTTGCATTGTTGGGTAATTATTATAAAATTAAAAGGGTGTATTTTCCCATTGTTGGAAGTTACAATGAAGAGGTGTAGTTTTCCATTCTGAATGGGGGTCATCTCCTGAATGTTTGTTCTGCTTCATAGAACTTAGAAGACATATTTAACACTCTGCATGTGGGCAGATCAGCATGGTCTTAAGCCTGCTATGACTTGAAACTCACAGGGTTTAATGGCAGTGAGAGCTTCTGCATGTAAATTTATAAAAGCATGACCTTTGACAGCAATAGGGGAGCTGAAAGGTTCCAGATCTTTACAAAACTGCCATAATCTTGTTCTGTACACTATAATATTAGTACCAACTGACCATGGCAGTGGATTAACATTATTTTGAGCATTTGCAAACTTGATGGGCTTGTGTAAAGAAAAGACCTCAAAACTAGGCTATAGTATAAGCATAAATTATAATGCTCATTACTTTCTCTTCATTATTAATATGACTTTTTTCATAATGTCAGGTGTGGTCATCGATTGGTGTAAAAACTAAAATGGGGACTGAATGGTGATTCTGTGCCTCTGATCAGCTTGGTCTGCTACAGGTCTGCTGGGGGGGGGGGGGGGGGGGGTCCTGGACAGCCAGTTACCTGAGCAGCTTTAGCCAGTGAAAACACCACAAATGATACTCATGTGGAAAGCCCAAACAGCGGCTGCCGTGTTTTGGCTTGAAGTTGAGCACCAGCTAAAGCATGGCAACAAGCAAAGGACTGGTAGATTCCAGACAAAATCTTCAAAACAAGGGCGTGCATGCTCAGTGATGGTGAGAAATGCCAGCTGCAATCAGATGAGGCCCATTGATTCTCTTGAACATGATGTTCAGACTGGGATCATTAACAAGTGTCAGCCAACACAGTAGCAGCTGACAGCCAAAGCCAAAGCTCTTGAGACTCTGACTGTAGGGGGTAGGACTGAGCTCAGTGTGGAGCCCTCTATAGCCTGTGGAGGATGGTTGCTGTGTGTCACTGTGAGTGGCTGTAGTATGCATGAAGTGCACAGACATGTCGACAAGTGCTGGAGAAATGAAGGGGATCGGTAGAGTGCATGCTCGCTACATCACTGTGACAGTGTGACTGTGGCTGTGAATGTATAGATGGAAATGCATCGATAGACAAGTGTGGGAGAAATGAAGGGGATCAGTAGAGTGCATGCTTGCTACACCACTGTGACAGTATGACTGTGAGTGTATAGATGGAAATGCATTGATAGACAAGTGCCAGAGAAATTAAGGGGATCAGTAGAGTGCTTGCTACATCACTGTGAGTTAGAAGGTAGTGTAGAGACAGACAAGTGTGTGTTGAATGTCTGTTGTAGCACTGTGGCATATACTGTTACCTGTATGGCTGGCAGTGCAGAGACAGACATAATGTGTCAGGAAGGTAAGGTGGGATCACTAGGATTTGTTGCTGCAGCAGTGTGACTGTCATAGGATGTCAGTGCAGAGACAGACATAATGTGTCAGGAAGGTAAGGTGGGATCACTAGGATTTGTTGCTGCAGCAGTGTGACTGTCATAGGATGTCAGTGCAGAGACAGACATAATGTGTCAGGAAGGTAAGGTGGGATCACTAGGATTTGTTGCTGCAGCAGTGTGACTGTGTCATAGGATGTCAGTGTAGAGACAAGTGTGCCAGGGAGGTAAAGGGGGTGGGTGGGTGGGGCACCTACTGCAGCCTTGTGACTGTGTCATGTCAGTGTAGGGACCCACAAGTGTGTTATGGAGAGGGGAGTTAAAAATATTTGTTTTGGGTCTGGTCAAGATTTTGAATTGTTTGCAGTGCATTGCTGTCACCATTGTAACTTGCTTAAAACTGCAAAACATGAGGCTAAGTGTGAAATTGAAAACCCTTTTTCTAAAATATATTTTGTCTCAAATTTGAGCTAGTAATCATTCCTTCAGGCGAGTGAATCTCATTCGCTAGCTCAGCGGGCTGGAAGTAGGAGGCCATTTCCAATTTCTGTAGGCATGCAGTCACTGGCCATTCCTCTGCCATTGTGAAATAAGCAGGCCTGGGGACCTGGAGGTAAATGCTGATTGACTGCATGGCCAATTTGTGTATTCATGTGGCCAGTGGGACCAATCTCTGGTCATTAAGCTTCAGCCAATCTGCCCTCTGGCCCCCTCATTTGTTCTACTTGTGCAGGGGCAAGACCTGTTGTCTCTGCTGCAGCCTGTGTTACTGTTAGTCATTGGATTGATGGCACCCTTGAGGGCCAGGATTGTGTAATGTGTGATTACTAGTGCTGTTAGTTTGTTGATCTCTGTGGTGTCCATTGATGTTGTTGTTGTTGGGACTTGCTCTCAGACAGAACCCTGTGTCATCTGACAGGTGGTCTTTAAAAGTTGGCTTATTAATTAATATGAAAAGAAGAGAATGCTTGCAAAATGCAGCATAATACTTTTAATAGTTAATGCAATTTATGAAATGAAATATTTTGTGATTTCAGTTGCTATCTCACACACACATACACGTACACTTAAACATACACACACATAATTATTTGAGAAGGATGATATCAGATGTTGTATGCATAGGGACAAGAATACTAGTAAAGATGAAAACTTTTCTTATGTGTTTTTTAAGCAGTGCTCAGCAACACCAACAATAACACAAAACATGAAAGATTGCTGATGGTCAGAATCTGCTTTCATTGTCTCATCAGATTTATACTTCTTATTGGTGCTATTTAATTACCTTGTGTGGGTAGTCTGCCTTTTTCTTTGATTCAGTGATCTGAATCAGCTCTGTTGGGAAGTAATGTGCTTCTGCTTAAATCATCCCTGTATGAAGAGGACAGTTTTGCATTTGGTTTTCATTAAACAGTCAGTTCAGTATTTATGGTTATGAATACTAAATTACTGTGGCGTGTTATTTGTTTCAGATCATAGATATACGAGACATCCTGCGAGCAGCATCACAACAAGAGATGAAAGATGTGTATCCTTGCCACTCTTTTTCTCTGGGTCTTATTTCTGTAGCCCAGTTTAGTCTGCGTTAGTTCTTGTTCATGATTCATGAGTGCACCTGCTGAAGGCACCTTTTAAAGTTTTATTAATGTGCCATGTCAGCTTTGGCTTTACAGTTTGATAGTGACTGAAATTGCTTTTGCCCCTGTTCACACATGCACACACACACACACACACACACACACACACACACACACACACACACACACACACACACACACACACACACACACATGCTCACACACACACACACTTTCACTCACACACGCATAGACACACACATGCACATGCTCACACATATGCACACATGGTTTGAAGCATTGCCTCAGGTAAACCTAGCCAGCGTTCATCACACACTGGGATATGTGATGCAGTTGCATGTAAGCTTGCCCCTTTCACTCCTCCCCCATGTCTTACCAGGGTTTTACCCAGCCTAGGCTTGGTTTTTCCCCTGTTCCCTAGGTGTTTAACCTTGGTGTACCCAGCCTTTATCGGGACATGTGTTCCTTTACACCCTCCCTCTCTCCAGGCTCTGCCAGAGAAGATGTACTGCACTTAATGCTCCTTGCTCACCTGCTGCTAATGGGAACCTGACAGCTCCTGCCTTGCAGGACTGAACCGTTTTCTCTGCATAATAGACAGTCTGCTGCAGCTTTTATTCCAGAAGAATCAGAATGTCCCCTTTTTATGCCCCCTCCATGGGGGGGGGGGGGGGGGGGGGGGTATACCAGTGTCTACAGTAGTGCGGGTGCAGATGTTGGAAGCTAAATGTTTACAAGTTCAGCTAGTACAGTAGAACTTTACACAGTGGCAGTAGTGGGAACTTTGTGTGGGTTAAGTTACAGGTGAAGACAAGAGAGATTGTAGGAGTTCACATCATAGTCTTTCTGTGTCAGGCCTGCAGCCTTATTGACAGGCATTAAAATGGCTGTTGTAGTCATTACTGCTACTCTGCTGGCAGCCAGTGCAAGTTCGTCTGCCTTTTTCAAATGTATGTAATTTATAAATACAGAAACATATTGTGTGCAAAAGCCTCTTCATATTTACCCTACTTTTATGGGTGTAAAACATTTACTTACTTACCCTACTCTTATGGGCATAAAACACCAACTTACATACTCTTATGGGTGTAAAACACCAACTTACCCTACTTTTACGTGCATAAAACATCAATCTACGTACTTACCCTGCTCTTATGGGCATAAAACACCAACTTACATACCCTGCTCTTATGGGTGTAAAACACCAACTTGCTTACTCTACTCTTACATATGTAAAACACCAACTTACTTGCTCTAATCTTACAGGTGTGAAACACCAACTTACTTACCCTACTCTTACAGGCATAATGGATCAACTAAGTTACTTACCCTACTCTTAGGGGCATAAAACACCAACTTACATACCCCACTCTTACGTGCATAATGCATTAACTAACTTACTTACCCTTCTCTTAGGGGCATAAAACAACAACTTACTAACATACCCTACTCTTACACTTGTTTAGTTCTTACAGCAGTATTAGATTTAGTCTACATTTGCTTGATCTGTTTGTTTCCACAGTTGGAATGAATACTGACATACTGAACCAATTACTGTGTCCACTCGGTCAGTCTATCAGTAAGTCAGATAACTGAATGAAAGAGACGTTGTTGGGAAAGATTCTTTGACTTTGTCCAGCTACATTGTACAATGTTTGATGGAGACAGACATGTACAAATTGCTGAAGACGCAGCAGTTGAGCAACGACCATGTGTGCTACTTCCTGTACCAAATTCTACGAGGCCTCAAGTACATCCACTCTGCCAACGTCCTCCACAGAGACCTCAAGCCTTCCAACCTCCTCCTCAACACCACCTGTGATCTCAAGGTTTGTTGGGCAGGTCATCAGCTTGACACATCATCACAAACATCAGCCAGAGAAGGGATGTCCCTTGGTAAAAGGACTATCTGCATGAAAAATGAAGAGTTTTTAAAATGGGGGGGAGGAGGGGGGGGGGGGGGGGGGGGAATTCTGGTGATGTGCAAAATGGTTGAGATCATAATGAGATCATAATGCCAGATTTCCTGTGTTGGGACCACTGTTGGGTGGGATGTTGAACATCACGGAAGTAAACAGTGACAGAAATTTAAAACAACTTGTCCTTTTATTAGGGTGTCCTTTGGACTGTAACAGTGTAAGTAATGCATTGAAGGGTGGACTTTGGGATCAGTTTGTTGACTAACGTACACAGTGCTGGAGTGGAGCTAAATGCATGTGAAAGGAGATAGAACCAGTTTGCTTTGCTGCACTTTGAAAACTTGACTTGGTCCTGGTCCCACTCTTGTGTGAGACTTCCCCTGTTGGTGAGCCTCCCAGCCCAGCGGCTGTGGGTCTGCATTGTGGAATCTCTCTCCTGTGGCTCTTGTCCAGTGGCAGCTCCTGACTGCTGTCTGGCATTGGCCATAGGCCCTTTGGTAGTGAGAAAGCTCCTGCTTGCTGTCTAACTTTGTAACTAACATTGGCCATAGGCCCTTTGGTAGTGAGAAAGCTCCTGCTTGCTGTCTAACTTTGTAACTAACATTGGCCATAGGCCCTTTGGTAGTGAGAAAGCTCCTGCTTGCTGTCTAACTTTGTAACTAACATTGGCCATAGGCCCTTTGGTAGTGAGAAAGCTCCTGCTTGCTGTCTAACTTTGTAACTAACATTGGCCATAGGCCCTTTGGTAGTGAGAAAGCTCCTGCTTGCTGTCTAACTTTGTAACTAACATTGGCCATAGGCCCTTTGGTAGTGAGAAAGCTCCTGCTTGCTGTCTAACTTTGTAACTAACATTGGCCATAGGCCCTTTGGTAGTGAGAAAGCTCCTGCTTGCTGTCTAACTTTGTAACTAACATTGGCCATAGGCCCTTTGGTAGTGGGGGTAGTGAGAAAGCTCCTGCTTGCTGTCTAACTTTGTAACTAACATTGGCCATAGGCCCTTTGGTAGTGAGAAAGCTCCTGCTTGCTGTCTAACTTTGTAACTAACATTGGCCATAGGCCCTTTGGTAGTGGGGGTAGTGAGAAAGCTCCTGCTTGCTGTCTAACTTTGTAACTAACATTGGCCATGGGCCCTTTGGTAGTGGGGGTAGTGAGAAAGCTCCTGCTTGCTGTCTAACTTTGTAACTAACATTGGCCATAGGCCCTTTGGTAGTGGGGGTAGTGAGAAAGCTCCCGCTTGCTGTCTAACTTTGTAACTAACATTGGCCATAGGCCCTTTGGTAGTGGGGGTAGTGAGAAAGCTCCCGCTTGCTGTCTAACTTTGTAACTAACATTGGCCATAGGCCCTTTGGTAGTGGGGGTAGTGAGAAAGCTCCCGCTTGCTGTCTAACTTTGTAACTAACATTGGCCATAGGCCCTTTGGTAGTGGGGGTAGTGAGAAAACTCCTGCTTGCTGTCTAACTTTGTAACTAACATTGGCCATAGGCCCTTTGGTAGTGGGGGTAGTGAGAAAGCTCCTGCTTGCTGTCTAACTTCATAACTAACATTGGCCATGGGCCCTTTGGTAGTGGGGGTAGTGAGAAAGCTCCTGCTTGCTGTCTAACTTTGTAACTAGCATTGGCCATGGGCCTTTTGTCATTGATGGTAGTGAGAAAGCTCCTGCTTGCTGTCTAACTTTGTAACTAGCATTGGCCGTGGGCCTTTTGTCATTGATGGTAGTGAGAAAGCTCCTGCTTGCTGTCTAACTTTGTAACTAGCATTGGCCGTGGGCCTTTTGTCATTGATGGTAGTGAGAAAGCTCCTGCTTGCTGTCTAACTTTGTAACTAGCAGTAGCATTGGCTGTGGGCCTTTTGTTACTGACGGTAGTGAGAAAGCTCCTGTTTGCTGTCTAACTTTGTAACTAGCATTGGCCGTGGACCTTCTGTCACTGATGGTGAGAAACCAAAATCATTCCAGGACACTGCATTCAGTGAAGTTGCTCCACAACATGCAGCCCACAAGGCTTTAAATACTATTGGTGTGTAATGGTGTATTCACTTAGCATTGTTTGAATAGAGACTTAATGGCATGTTAGCACTGGTGTTGTTTTTTTCTCCTCAGATCTGTGATTTTGGGTTGGCGCGAATCGCAGATCCAGATCATGACCACACAGGGTTCCTGACAGAGTATGTGGCTACGCGATGGTACAGGGCACCAGAGATCATGCTGAACTCCAAGGGCTACACCAAGTCCAGTATCCTTGTCGCTCTCGGACACCTGCAGGCATTCTAGCCAGACATTGCACCTTTTGTTTGCAAGTTTCAGTGTTTCAACAAGCAGATTGGAGACTGGCTTCGGATGAACATTTCTCTGTCATGACACTGAAGTCTGCAGACATTAAATGTGTGAAATAGTCTGATAGTAGTCATTATTGATTGGCTACTCTGCAGAAATAGTATAATTATAGTCACTGTTGATTGATTGCTCTTCGCAGATAGTTTGATGATAGTCATTGTTGATTTAGTGATCTGCAGAAATAGTCTTTTTGTAGTTGGTGATAGTCATTGTTCATTGAGTGATCTGCAGAGAGATATTCTGATGATAGTCATTGTTGATTTACAGAGATAGTCATTGTTGATTTACAGAGATAGTCTGATGATAGTCATTGTTGATTTACAGAGATAGTCTGATGATAGTCATTGTTGATTTACAGAGATAGTCTGATGATAGTCATTGATGATTTACAGATAGTCTGATGAGTCATTGTTGATTTACAGAGATAGACTGATGATAGTCATTGTTAATTTACAGAGATGGTCTGATGGCAGTCATTGTTGACCGATTGATCTGCAAAGATAGTATAATGATAGTCATTGTTCACTTATCAGATTATCTGCAACAGATAGTATACTGAAAGGTACTGTTGACTGATGTGCAGAGACATGTAATGAATGCCATTGTTGATTGGTCTGCAGAGATAGAATAATGTACGTCATTGTTGATTGATCTGCAGAGATAATGTAACAGAGATGGTGTAATGATGGTCATTGCTGACTGGTCTGCACTGGGCCGGAAGAACTGATTTTACTGACATCATCTATGGCTATTTTTCCCCTTGTTTTTAAAGGCTGCCTAAAATCTTACTGGTTCCTGTAAGTCGGTGCTAAGCTCTTTGGATTAGGGAATAGAAAGTCATGGGGTCAGATCCCATCTCAGGCATTTAGCTGTTTTTTCCTGATTAGCTCCTGCTGAGAACTGGGATCAGCATGCCTGTTTGTCACCTCGATATACGTCATCTGAAGACTGGCCCTGTAGAGTAATCTTTAAAAAAATACAATAAAAAAAAGGATTGCTGGAGAAAGGCCCCTTATGTCCACTCGGCCTCTAAAGTGGCATCACGTTTAAGTTGTCACAGCACTTTCCTTATAACAATAACAGGTTATTGTTTTGTTCCTGTTTTTCCCAAGAATCTGTGCTGAAGAAGCCAAAATTAGCGGCAGCACAGCTGTGCAGGCAAAAACTAGACGCAGTCAACCCAAATCTAGCGGCTGCACCATCAGTGCAGCAGGAACTGTATCCTGCCATGTGCTCTTAGCATCTCACTCTTGGCATTTCCATGCCATGGTGCACACTGGTGTGGGGGGAGGCCAGGTGGGGGTGTGTGCAGAGAGAGGCAGCGCCGTGCAGGGCAGGGCCACCTAAGGGTTCCTCTTCAGTGGACAGTTTTGACTTTCGCACACAAAATTCATATGATGGCCACTTTGGTGGTTTCAGCTATAAATAGCACAGTCGGTGTTTGCTGTATGGTGATATGTTTGACGTCCCTAGGTTTTCTGTCTGATTCAGTTTGAAAACAAAGCATCAGAAAGAGCCAGGCTGTCGGTTGTCAGTAATTGTGTGGATGCTAGTCAGTGCAGGTGACATGACTGTGATGAGGATGGTGATGAGTGTTACTTCTGCAATGGTTACACTGATATCCTCTTTTGACATATGTTTGAACTGTGCTTTTGTTATTTGTTTGTGATGTTGACACTTTGGCTCCTTGACAGCATTCAGTTGACGTGTGGTCAGTGGGCTGCATCTTGGCGGAGATGCTGGGCAACCGACCACTCTTCCCTGGCAAGCACTGTATCCTTCCTATGTCAACTGCTTCAGACACAAATGTGCACATGTGTGCATGCACACACACACACACACGCACACTCCCACCCACACACTGCTTGAAGAGATGTTATTTCAAAAGTGCTACAGTTTATATAAGCAATGTCTGATCTGAATGACCAGTGAAGGGGAAGAAAAAGGAAAGCAATGACTAGGAAAAGAGCAGATTCATTCATGAATCACAAAGCTTAATTAGATTTTCTTGAAAACCGCTGCAGCAGTGTTTAATGACGTAACTGCAAGGGAGAGTGTTCCAGACAGATGTTGCAGCAACTCTTTCAAGAAGAGTCTTGGCAAAATAGAGTTCTTTGGGGAAGATGTTAAAGACATATGGCACATGTGCAGCAATATGTTTAGCAATCTAGGCAAGGCAGTCTTTTGTGGGTCTGCATCTACTTACTGCTGAAACCTGTTCAGCTAACTTTTCCTCTCATTTTTTTGTATTTATGGACTTTTTCTCTTTTCTTGCTTTCTTGGAAGGCCGAAAGTGCTGAAGAAAAGTGCTTTACCCACCAGATAACTTGCATGGGGCAGAGACAGGGTCAGCAGGCCACGGGTTGTCTGATGTTATGGGTCAGTTAGTTTTCAGGCCCTCTGCTCACTACACAAGTGATCAAAAATCAGCTTTTGACATCACCTTTTTTCTTTTCTTTTTTGAAGCAGTTTAAAAATGATGTTTAAAAAAAGGGCTTCAAACTGAAAACCAGGGGGCAGATTATTTTGTTATGCTTTGTTCTTAAAAACATTTGTTATTTGGCGAGCATGTACAGTTGTCCTGATATGACCCTGTGCTGTTGTTGGGACATTAAACCCAAGAACTCATTCCTCATGCTGTGTTAGGTAGTTACGCTAAAAGTATCCTCAAATTGTCTAAACCCTTCCCCCCCCCTCCCCCCCCCCCCCACACACAGAGCTGGATCGTAAACTATGTGAAGTCTTATGGTGCCAGAAGAAGAGGGTTTTGAAATCCCAGCCTGTGCTGTCCCATTGATTACTGAGGTTATTCCTCACAGCTTTGGAGTTGTGCTGTGTGGTGTCAGGTAGTGTGCAGGAGAAATCAATGTGGAGCAGAGTGGTGACTGATGGTAGTACGTCTCTTGCTGGAGGCCACTGCAGTGGTGGCTAATGTCAAGGTGTTTGATTAGCGCTGGTCTCCGGCCCGGGGCTGGACTCCATTTAGCAAGCCAGTCAGTTTAAGCAAAGATTTTCCCCTTTCAAAAGGTGGTACACTTGTGATGTGCCGCTCTGTTGGAAGCAGGGCCAGCGCTCGCTGGCTGAATTTCTGCCATGCCCCATAGGGGCTGGTACCAGGCCTGTGCAGTAGTGTTGTCAGTGGACAGTATACACCTGATGCACCCGTATTGTAGCTGCTCTGAATTATATTTAGCAGTTTACAGTCTGCCCCCTTCCTCCTATGCATCTCTTACACATACACACACACGCACATGCATGCATGCACACGAGCACACACACATACACACACACACACACACACACACACACTGTGTGGTTTGTCAACTTTGATTTTTAACTGTCACTCCTCACTTGCAATCAGAATGAACTTGATGACATTGAAGAATTTGTAACTGTAACTAGTGCAAATACTAGTAACATTGAAGAATTTGTAACTGTAACTAGTGCAAATACTAGTAACGCAGTAGTGGACATGATCCAATCAATAGTAAATTGAAGCCAGAATTAGACACAAGGAAAGTACATGTGATGCAGCTGGTACTGCAGAACAGATGCTAACTAGGCCCCATCTGATCACTGAGGATGTAAATCCAGCTGATATATTTCATTAGGAAACTGTTGCTGCCGTCTCACAAAATCATGACAGTGATTAGATTATAACTGGGTGTAAGCATTTCACATATACAGGTTGTTGCCACAATCCAGTACTTATTCAGTCCAACATCTTATAAGTGTGCTTGAGAATAACATCAAGAGTGGTGACTGATGTCCATACAGTACAGCATCAGCTACTCTCCAGCTCCTGCACTATTTGAGAATACCATATAATGGTTTGTGACAAATGCCCATTTCAAAGCATAATCTCCTTATCCGCTCCTGCACTATTTGAGAATACCATATAATGGTTTGTGACAAATCCCCATTTCAAAGCATAATCTCCTTATCCTGTCATATAACTGGGAAGAACAAGGTGTGAAAAAACAAACATTGCATTGTGTACAGACACACAAACTGATGCGCCAGTTTCAGGTGGCCTTTTTCACACCGGTGGTGGGGTGGTGCCAGATACCTGTTGGGGCTTGGGGAAAAGAGTGGTTGGTTGAAGAAAGGTGGAGAGACAGGTGGGGTAGTGCAAAAACAACCACAAGAAACGAACAAATGTGTAATATTATGAAGAATGTGACCTTTGGGAGGGCGTTTGTAGACTAGAAGCAAAACATCAGGAATGCAGGAATAGGATGAGGTTGGAAATCTTTGATAGCTGTGTATATTTAAATGAAGATGCACAGATGTAAAAAGAAAAGAAAAAAAAGAAGTAACCACTCACTCGCACACATGTGCACACATGCATGTACACACATTAAATCAAAGCATTGTGACAAGCATTAGCAAGAAACGACATTAAACAAGGAAACAGCCAGGCAGTGCAAAGTGTTGACAGGCTGCTGTTGAGTGCAAGCCTTAACTTGGAACCAGACCTGGATCAGCTGAACCACATTTTAGGTGTGCTGGGATCCCCTACCCAAGAAGACCTCATGTGTATCATCAATGACAAGGTGAGTTTAGTGTGATGGTCTTCCCTGACAAGGATGACCTCATGCGTGTCACCATTGACAGTGTGCTGGTCTCCCCTGACAAGGATGACCTCATGCGTGTCACCATTGACAAGGTGTACTGGTGCCAATACAAGACTGAAAGTTTCTTGTCTGTTACATAGATGGAGAAGATCATGCATCTGATATGTTTCTAAGTTCTATAGGCAGCCAAGGAAAATACTTGGCATGTTCCTCCGCAGGAAGAAAGAAATTTGTAAAACCCCACAATGGTGGTCTTTTCTCAAATACTGTTTAAGTGACTTCAAAAAACACTTTGTGTTGTATCCAGTTAGCTTTGCTGATTCATATAGGTTCAAGGGACATTGAACTTATTTGAAAGTCACTGCTCATTCATGTAGGTGCCAGTGACATGAAATGTACTTGAAAGTTACTGTGGCTTTTATAATATGAAACATGCAGATGGGTTGCTTAGTAAGTTTTTGTCTGATAACCAAGCTTTGCAGGTTAATATTTTACAAGTAATGAATACATTTGATTTTGTTTATGATAAATGAACAGAATAATAGCCATTGAAATGTATTTTAAATGCAAGTCAAGAGAGTATTTGGTATTTTTGTTTTTGTATACAGGGGGCATTTGGAGTTCTGCATGTTTGTTAGCTGGGTATTTCAGTTTTTGCATTGTCCAGTGGCTCCTGTTTCATGCTGATCCAGCCCCACTTTCAGGTCAGTGTGGTACTGTTTTGGTAAAAATAAATTGTGAAGCCAAATCATGGGCATTATTTATATTTTCTGATGAATCAGAGCTGTTCAAAAAGAAGAAATTATGCTTGAGTTTATGTGGCTTGTGTGGTTGCAGGCAAGAGGCTACATCCAGTCATTGCCCCTCAAGTCCAAGGTGCCATGGAAACGCATGTACCAGAGAGCAGACCCCAAAGGTGAGGCAGCCAGGCCATGGTCACTGTCAGTCATTCAGATTAAAACATGCACAAGACGTTCAGGTTGAACAGAACTAGACACAGCAAGAGCAGTACATTTTCCTGTTGACGTGAACGTCAGTGGGTGTGTTGGTTTCATCCCATCTCAGGGGGGAAGTGGCACAGTGGTAACAGGGAAAAGTTGACAGTGTGTCTGGTCACTTGGGATATCACCATTTGGGATTGTGCAGCAGCCGCATGCAGTGAGTGTCCTGTGTGTGTGTGTGTGTGTGTGTGTGTGTGTGTGTGTGTGTGTGTGTGTGTGCAGCAGACCTGTTGGACAAGATGTTCATTGGCATTGAGTTAACCTTGGCAAGCCATGTCAGTGAGTGACGTGTTGTGCGTGTGCAGCTCTGGACCTGTTGGACAGGATGCTGACATTCAACCCAAACAGGAGAATTAATGTGGAGCAGGCTTTGGCTCACCCCTACCTGGAGCAGTACTATGACCCTGGTGATGAGGTAATGCTCTCGCTCTAACTACCCACTTTGTTTCAGCGTGATCTGAGAAGTGCATGATGGGATCCCTGTTTTTGATGTGCTCCTAGCTTTCACCTGGCCATCATGTTCAAAACACACCCAAAAAAGGCTTTTTGTCTTGGAGTGAAGAAATGAAATCCTGGCAGTAAGTAAGGATGGTTGATGGGCTGTCAATGTTTCCCTGAAATGGGAAATGCCTTCTGTGGGCTCGCAATGTATCGTGTATGTGATGTCCCCACATGAGTGGACTGTCAGTGAGTCAGTCAGGAACTTTGTGTTACCTCAGCAGGCTGTGGCTGACCCATGGTCTCTGCTGCCCAGTCTGCAGTTTGCCTCTGGCCCCCCGGCCCTCCTCTTTCCTCAAACACCCTCACCCTAAAATAGCAGTTACGTGATTTTTGTATTCGTTTTCTGGATCAATGTTTCAAATATTGTTTACTTGCTTTAACTCATTGTAAACAGGACAGTGCCCCTTTTTAACTAAGCAAGTACTGTTAGTGTTAATGGTCTAGCAGAAAAGTGACAGGGCTGGGGTGATTGAAACACAAACACATGGCATGTGAGCCTCAGATTTTGTTTCTTTAACATTGTCCAACACCCTTGTAGTCACTCTCTTCAACTTCTTAGAAGTGATCTGCATCACCTTGATAGGAACCCTTCTCAGAAACTAATTGTAGGTAGGCAGTGGTGTAAGATGTCCTGTTTGTCGTTTTCTAAACTTTGTGTGCATTCCTAAGAAAATAATAAAACCAAATGAAGGCTGCTAAACTGGGAGAGCAGCCATCGTGGAAATGAATGCCATTTATAATAGTGGTTGGTTTCTTCCCTTGAACTGTACTGGTTTATGAATGATCCATTTTTTTCTGGGCTCTATCATGCATATGGGGCAGTCCCACAAATAGCATGCATCAAGAGGCTGCACTGGGGAGCATGATGCTGATGCTAAGCGTCAAAGGCCCATTGTGTTGTGTCATGTGGGTAGAGTGGCATGCTGCCGCCCAGCCAAGTGGGGCTGTTGCCAGGAGTGTTGTGCAGGCCCTTGTGGGCTCACACTGCTTTTGTTCCCACGGACCTTTAGTAGAGGTGCAGCTGCTGGGAGGTACTGCTTGCAAAGGCAGAAAAAAACGCTGCTGACTTAGACATGTCACCTAGCAGCTTTCCATCAAGTTCTGCACCATATTGGAAGTAAGTAAGTAAGTTGGTGTTTTATGCCCAGTCAACCATTTCAGTTATATCAGGGTGACCCATATTGGAAAACTGTCAAGAAACTTCATTGAGTGCGCTGTGCAAGTGTGCATCAGCTCTGTTCCCGTGTGGTAACAACCTGTTGACAGTTGTTTACCTTTGCAGCCAGTGGCAGAGGAGCCGTTCACTTTTGAGATGGAATTGGACGACCTGCCCAAGGAAGAACTGAAGGAGCTCATCTACCAGGAAACCCTCAAATTTCAGCCTGCAGATGTTGCTCTTGCTGCTGCCAAAGACTGAACACAGACATTTTAGGTAGGTAGACATTTGCACCAAACACAGATCATAGAATCATTGTGTTCTTGTCTGCTGCCAAAGACTGAACATAACCATTGTGTTCATGTAAACAGATGGACTGCTGCCAAAGACTGAACATTACTATTGTGTTCATGTAAACAGATGGACTGCTGCCAAAGACTGAACATTACTATTGTGTTCATGTAAACAGATGGACTGCTGCCACAGACTGAACATTCTATTGTGTTCATGTAAGCAGATGGACTGCTGCCAAAGACTGAACATTATTATTGTGTTCGTGTAAACAGATGGACTGCTGCCAAAGACTGAACATAACCATTGAGTTCCAGTTAACAGATGGGACTGCTGTATTCAAGGGAGATAACTGACATGTTTTCAGATTTAGGGAAAGCTATTTCTTGGGTTTTTCAGTTGGCTTTTTCTTGGACACTTTAAATGAGGTCTTTTAAGCTTTGCACAGTTGTATCCTCACTTGGGGTCAGTACATTCATACCAGTTTTGATGAGCTGCTGCTTCTGTCAAGGTCATAGGTGTGTTAGAAACATACGAACTGCCGTGTTTTTTTAGCTTCTTGTCCGGCGTGTTGTAGTTTTTACCTTGTATGGTTGCTACTTACATTAAAAAGAGATGCAGAATATGCTTTGTGTGACTGACTTGTATTCAAGGGTGAGAATTAACACTGTTCCCATTGCATTCCTTTTATGTTCTGTGTATTTGCACACACACTTGCAAGGAATATGCTATTATGTTTATAAAAACACATATTTCTGGGGTTTTGTGTCTACACATTGTTGATCATGTAAAGCACAGTGTTAACTCCCTTGTCACTGTGGTGCTGCCCCATAGAAATTACCACTGTTGTCACTGTTGATTTCCACCAGACGCACACTGGCCCCAAAAGTTCTATCTGATGCAGTGCTGCTCTCTGATTTCAGGTTAGCAGATGAAAGTGAGGACATGAGAAAGGAATGGACTGCCTTTTGCTTCAGCTGTAGATGTATATTCCCTAGAAAGGCGTCTTGCGAAGATCTCATGGGTCCAGTCACCTGCCTTGGCTGAAGGAGCGTGCAGTCAGTGTTATACATCAGAGATGTGGCGGTCAAGATGTCCACTTTTTGTGTAGGAAACCACCGCACTTTTTAAGTCAAACAAAGCTTTTCTCAGCTGTACATATTGTTTTCTGCTTTCAAGTGGCTTCTTCCTTTGGCCCCATTCTGTGTTTTATGTCCACAAAAAAGCACCAGGAAATGGAAGGTGTTGATGTTAATAGAGAAGTGACAGATGTTCATGCTGCAGTTGATGACTTTCCCTGTTCTTTATGTGATACATTACATGTTGTGTTTGCTTTGTGGTCATCATCATCACTCACCCTGGGTCTGTGGGCCTGTGCACCAGGCGGTTGCCTGCATGGTGCAGTGCCATTCTCCATCCACTGCGCAGACCCCGCTGTCCTGGGGATCAGCCGTTGATAAGACGATCACCAGAAGCCAACTTTGTACCATTGTTGCAATGCTCTTTGTTAACTGTGTTCATGTACATCATTGTCGACAGTGATCTCTTTTCACCCACATGTGGAAAATGACAAACCGGTATGTAATGCCTTTCCCCTCAGACTTAATGGATGGTTTATGTTTCCAGTAGAAAGTATCTGAGAAACATTGTTTTGAGTTGTTATCTGTTTTTACCGTACAAAGAAATATTTGGTAAACAAATTTGTATTGTACTTATAGCGGCAAGAAATTGCTATTTTACATTTGTTACTGATGAACAAGTAGGCCTCAGGTGCAGACTAAATGCCGTTTACTTTCACTGGAGGTGTCCTATCTGCAATAGTAATTATAAACAGCATGATAGTTGCAGTCTTTGTTTCCCTTAACATCCAGTTTTTACCACTGACTTTGACAACCGTCTAGTCCCATTTGCCATACTTTGTTTTCATTTCTATCATTTACAGAGTGCTGACCTGAACTATAATGAGAGACCCAGTTTGAGGGATTTGTTTGTAATGAAAGAGAACCTACTCATTCGCAGTTGGTGTTTATGTGTACATTCTTATGTTAAAAAGTGAAAAGTACCTGTCATCTATGGCGCAAGGCAAAAAAACACCAAGTTCTTAGATACAGAGGGAGTGTAGTGGTCTGTTGTCTGGAATCAAGCCTGGAATGTCTGCTTGTCCACACATCACCATCACTTTGTCACCTCCTTTGGGCTTTGGCTGCCTGCTGCTTCAAGGGTCATTACCTTTTTTCTTCTTCTCCTAAACCAACAAAGTGATAGGGAGGGTGATAGTGGTTTGGAGGGAGGGGGAATTGGAGGGAGGGTGTGGGTGAATTGGAGACCTCAGTGTCACTGGAAACGGATCAGTCATTCAACAGTCCTGTTGCTTTACACATCATTTGGAACAGCTATTTTTATATGTTGCATGCACAAGTAATTTTTTTTTGTACTTTTATATATCATGATACCTATAGATGTGATTTGTTTGCTGTTCTGAAGTTATGTTTGAGTGGAGGTTTGCGTTCATTATTCCTGTGAAATTTCTCCTTTCATAGCTCTTTGGGGAATGAACAGGTAGAGGGCTGTGGTGGATAACATCTGCCCTGCTAGGTCATGAACAAGGTCTTTGTTGTTGTTGATCGCTTTTAGATGATGCTATTCTCCGCTGTGGAGCACTCGCTGTGCTCGCACATGATCCTACATGAGTGGCTAGCTTTTTATCTCCTTGTCTCCGTCTCCTGTAATTTGCCCTCATCCAGAACATTTTCATGGTTTCATCTCTTTCATGTAGTTACTGCTCCAAGAGGCCAGTGTTCACTGTAACATTGTCATTGATTTGGTAGTGTTCACTGTAACATTGTCATAGATTGGATAGTGTTCATTCTAACATTGTCATTGAAAGGATAGTGTTCATTGTAACATTGTCGTTGATTGGGTAGTGTTCACTGTAACATTGTCATTGACTGGATATTGTTCATTGTCTTTGGTGTTCACTGAAACATTGTCATTGACTGAATAGTGTTCACTGTAACATTATCATTGATTGGGTAGGGTTCGCTGTTACATTGCCATTGATTGGATAGTGTGCTCTACATCCTCTGTGTTGTTTATATCACTCATTCAATGGGAAACCCAAATGTTATTGTCAGATTATTATTGGTAGTAGAATTTTTATATTATGAGAATAATTAATAATAAAAGGGTGTTGTGTTCTGGGGTCTTTTCTTTTTTTCAAATCTGCTCTGAATAAGAAGTCACAATCATAAGTGTCAAAATGTGAGCAGTCATGTTGTATTGTGCGTATCACTCCTAATTGGTGTTTATGGTCTGATCCTTGTGGACGTGCATTCTTTTCTCATTGTTTAGTCACGATCCAGTTCAGGTTTATAATTAATTGGCCATATGTCCTCATCAACTACATGGCTAACAGCACAAAAAAGACCTAGAATAAGGAGGTGGTGAAGCAACACACTTTCTGTCAAAAACCTTTGCTGTCAACTGCATTATGTTACAGGTGGCTTCAAACTTCAGTTTATGCCACTTGGCATGTGTTTGTCTGATACTGACATCACTGCTATGTTTTCATTTTTTTTTTTGGTAAGGAGTCCAGCGTTACACAGTAGGATCAGTATCCAAGTGGCCAGTTTTTGCAGTTCTGTCTTGTTATGTGTGTCTGTTTTCAGATTAGATTTTCCTTTATGATTTCTGTGCTGATGTTTTTTCAGTGCCAGTTAAAGATACCAGTTTACAATATGATAAACATCTTTTGGCGTCTGGGGTGTAAAATGGAAAGCATTTTCATGTGCTTTAAAAACAACAACAGTAACAACAAACTGCAGGCAAACTAAACTGGAGCAAATACTGTCAGTGGTGGCTACTGTAATTCTGTGTCCACTTGTGTTTGGTGGTGCATGGTACTTGTAGTGGCTACTGTAATTCTGTGTCCACTTGTGTTTGGTGGTGCATGGTACTTGTAGTGGCTACTGTAATTCTGTGTCCACTTGTGTTCATTATGATTATCTCTTTTCATAGCTGTTTGGGGATTGACTTGTGTACATATCAACTTTTTAGTTTTGACTCCTGGAAAATCATGCGAGTCTATATAATGATGAGGGTTCATCCAGTTGCAACGTTGCTTTATTCACATGTTTAATTGAAGACTAAGTGAACAAGGTCTTTCCATGAGGGAAGTCTCTGTGAATATGAGCCAACTCGGCTGAAGATAAGGCATGAGTTAGGCTAGTAAGCAGAAGGTACATTTTTGTTTTGGTTCTCCTCTCACTTCAGTAGTTGTCTATGGACAGTCTTGGGACTTCATATGGTCTTTAAAACAGACGATGACCTCTGACATGTATTCCACAATCATACAGGGTCACAGTAGTTTCAACAAATCATTTGAATATATACTTCCCATTTTGAATATGAGTTAACTGAGCATTGGCCATTGCTCTTCTGTGTGTAGATATATATATATGTATGTATATATATATATATGTTGATGAGTTCAATGTCATATTTGATTGGTTGTTGATGTTTACTTTGTATTAGTTTAGTATATTTTTCATACACATTTTGGCATCATGTAGGCCATGGCATTTAGAAATTTGTGCTGCCAGGAACCGTATAGCATTTTTAAGTTGTACTTTTTTGGTTTTGAATGATGGTGACTAAAGCATGGTGACAATTTGTTCAAACTTTGAATTAAAGCACTGAACTATTTAGGTGATGTTTTTAGTGCACCTTTTACTCAAGCTTTGATTTTGGTGGTAATAATAGTTTCAAAATGTTGGTTTTAATGTTAGCACTAATTTTGTGATGGAGACTCATTGTAGCTCCATAAGACTGACCAAGAAAAAGAGGCCAGCCTTTTGTCTTTGCTTTTCTAAACCAGTTTTAGCCACAATATTATTGTGGCAGCTACTGTAACAATGGCAATTATATATATGGACTGCAGATGAAAATTACCATAGAATTATGAATTTTTTCTCAGAGAAATGATACTTTTATTATTTTTAAAATTTACATTTACCTATGACTTGGTTGTATTTCTTTGTTCATTGCTCATGTGTTCTTTTTTTGTCTTGTGTGTTGTGTATTTGTCATTTGTAACTCTGTACGCTAATTTCAAACATGTGCATTCCAGAGGAAGACTACAGCACAGGTGAACCTCAATATGATACTGTGGATACTTCAAGTGCACATACTGCTGTCAGGAGTGGTGGTGTAAAGTCCTTATGGAAAGTTGTTGCTGTGCTGGGGATTGTTATATTGAGGAGCACCTGTAGTTCACAGATTATACATTTGCTTTGTCAGTGTTACCTACACAACAAACATAAGCTTTCCTTCTGATCGTTAATCATGCTGCTACTGTATAGAGTTTGTTATTTTTAAACCAAGATAAGAGACCAATGTCAGAAGTGAGAATAGAAAGCAGTGCCAACCCTTTCACCACCAACTGTTGGAGGTATGCAGGTCACTTAATCAGCACAGTGGGAGAGATCTACTCCCATGTGACCATCACAGACATGGTGGGTGGTACCACCAGGGGCAGTGCCTGGCACTAATGGCAGAGCTATTCTGGCTATGGCATAGTGTCATTGCCCCCTCCCCCCCCCCCCCCCCCCCACACACACACAGTTTCTCATTTTTTCACCCCCTACACATGCATAACCAGGTTGAGAACATCCTTGAAAATGGATTTTGCACCATGCTGGTACTGTATGACAGGTGACTGAAATAATGTAATTACAAGTTTCCAAAGAGGACAAGGAAGTTGGTGGTGAAAGGGTGAAGTACAGAGAAAAAGAACTTGCACTGAAGGTTGCCGGCTGTTGTCACGTCTCTAACAGGACTAACTGTATATCTGTCAAAATCTGCCAGTCACAGCAGTGGCTGGATTGCTAGTCTTGCGTTTTGTGATCTTTTCCCCAACAGGACTGTATGGGGGAAAAAATCACCAAGCCCACTACTAAGCATTGCAACTTGTTGCGGCAAACAAAGTGCTATAATCATCTTTTCTCTAGCAGTGCTAACTCAAAGCTTAAGGCTTTCTTACAGAATTGTACAACCCAGTCGCGCCTAGCACAAATGTTTCCATTGTTTTCAATAACAAGTACTGAAAATACAAGCTTGACTTTTCTAGCATGCCACTGAAAGCTGTAAGAGTTGGCACATGCAAGAAAAGTTTTCATTCACATCAGTCATCTTGACATTTAATAAATCTGCATTAATGCCACAGCAGGTTAGTTTTTTTATCATCTTCTTGTGTGTGTGTGTGGTTGGTTGGTTGTAGACAAGTCTAACTTCATGTAATTCTTATACAGACACAAGATGCTTTTGATATAGGACTCAAAGTAGATTTAAAACTACTAGTAAATGCAGTTTTTCAAGCAAGACAACAAAGTGCAAATTTGTGGCATTTCTGCCCTTTACAGGCAACAAATGGACAGTTATTTGACATGAAAATGATGAAAAAAACAAGTGTCCTGTTGTGGGACTTGTCCTGATGAAGCTGATGTGGAGGTCAAGCTGGAGCACATTCAGGTCGCAAAATGGGCTGCTGCACATTCAGGTCACAAAATGGGCTGCTGCACATTCAGGTCACAAAATGGGCTGCTGTACATTCAGGTCACAAAATGGGCTGCTGTACATTCAGGTCACAAAATGGGCTGCTGCACATTCAGGTCACAAAATGGGCTGCTGTACATTCAGGTCACAAAATGGGCTGCTGCACATTCAGGTCACAAAATGCAGGTCTGAGCTTGGCAACCAACACAGTCCCCACCGGGGTCAGACTTGTGACAACCCCGCTGCTCTCTGCTTGGCATCCTGGGCCAAAATTCACATCAATCTCTGGGTGAGACTGATGCACCCAACAGGCTCTTTACAAAGGGAGTCAGGTGTGTTTTTTACTTCTTACCCCAAACTTGCTTTTAGGTCAACATGTAGGAAAAAACTGTAATGAATATGGCATTATATTTAGCTCTGGAAGATCATCTGAAGGAAAAAAGAAAATCACTTGTTTTTTCTACACTTTAACCTAACTTTGGATGTAGCTTGGAATGACAGCCAATGGCCACCATTCCTACAAGGACAAAAATGAATGTTTCCAAGTTTTCTGCAATACTGTTTCAGCAAATCTTTTAAAACTATGCCTGATGACATCTATCAATAGCAATAGCTGAACACATTCAAACCAGTTACTGTGAGGCCTATCAGTTGTAAAGATTAATGTGAACTGATTAAGCATCTGTTCTCTTTCTCACAATGAAGATGGGAACTGCCATCCCTAAGATGAAAATCTCAGCTGTCAAAATTGAGAGAACATTTATTGGATTATGTCTGCACATTTGAAATAATGAGTATTTATGTCACTGAAAGCATGGACTTTCTCCTCTATCTGAAGTACATTCCATGACCTTGAAGTACACTACATGACCTCTGGAAGAAAAATCAGACCCATGTGATGGAAGTGACTGATTCTGAACTCATTTCTTGCTTCAGCAGCTTGCCAAGGTGGCTCTGTGAGTGTGCCTGCAGACTGGGACACACAGCAGAGCAGCCTTTGGCAAGTGTCTTTTTCCACACTTAAATGAAGCTTGCATGAACTTCCACATGACTTTTCAACACTCAGCTCTGTTGCCCACTGTCTGCAGCAACACTGTCCATTTCCATGGGAACAGGTTCCGGTTTGAGTCCACTGCTACTCTGAGGTTTGATGGGATCTGCTGTGGAAGTAGACACCCCAGCTGACACCGAGACAGTCGTGGGAGTAAATGCCCCCACCGACATCGAGTCAACTGTAGCACTAGACACTACTGGCACAGAGTCGGGTATGGTCACCTGCCCAGAGGGTCCGGTGTGTGTAACGGCTGCAGGGGTTTCCGACACCGGTGGTTTTGGGGAGGCTGACGTGGCTGTAACACTGGCTCCTCTGGCTGAAGATGGGGACCCTGCAGCTCTGTCTCCTGTGGTGGAGGGGGACTCTGGCATGCTCGCTTTGCTGCCGGCTTCTCCAGAACCGCCTAATCGGGACAACGGGGACCCTGTGGGTGCTCCCATGCGTGGTGACCCTCGCGGCGAGCTTGGGCCCGGTGAAGCAGTGGAGGAAGCAGGCAAGCGTGGAGAGGCAGCCGGTGAAAAGCTAGCCATGCGTGAGGGTGTGCCACCACGGAAGGGGGTGGCACCCAGCGTGCGTGCCTGGCTTTTCCTAGCCTCTCGCTCTGCTTTCTGTTGACGCTTGATCGAGTTGAGCACATTGTCCATGCGAGCCACTTTCTTCTCTGGACGCTTGACCTTGGCTGACACTGCATGCATAAAGCAGACACTCACCTGATATGTGTATACATATAATGTGTATGCGTGTGTTGCTGACTCACCTACCACAATCTATGATGAAAGCACAAAAAGAGCAGGTGTCATCAGCCTAAATTCAAAACGGACAGTAACGGGAAACTGGCTCTGACTTCAGACAAGTTATTTCCCTTGCTTCATGCAAGCATTCACATAGTATCATAGCCTTTTCACAAATTTAATTTTGATTTTATCAACAAAAAAGGAACCAAAAAAAACCTGACATAAAACAGGAAGTACAAGGACAGTCAGCATATCCTGGGATAGAATGGGCCAGTTTTCAGGCTGTACAAGAAAGAAAAAACCATCTCAATCACACAAATGTAAAGATCAAGGTCACGAAAAGTATGCATGAGATTACACACAGCAAAATGAAGGAGAGGCAACATGTAAAACTGTCCGCAGTACTTCTGCTTCAGTCAGTCTTCCATGAGAAGCCCACAACATCTTCCTTTCACAAGAATACATCCTACTACTTTTTCATTAGTACAATGGTCGCAACAGTCCGTCAAAAATAATGAACTTGATGGAAATCTACTGCTTATGCAATCTGAAAAATGTCTTCCAAAATCCGCTTGTGTACAACAAATGTTATCGCTCTACCGGCACTATAAAATATACAACAAAGTTGGTTGAAGCATTGCTTTACATCCAACAGAAACCATAGGTTTATTAGGGACGGGAGCCTGGGACGTCCACCTCAATTTTCACACAGCTCCTGAGCTAGACAAAAATGGGTTAAAACAAGTGATGCCATGCTGTACTGACCTGGTGTTCTGGGAGTCATCTGGACTTTGGAAGATGCTTCACTGGCTGTGTCATCAAAGTCAAAAGCACTTGGCTCAGGAGCTCTGGAAAAAGACAAACACAAAATACTGTTTCACTAACATCAGGATCTTTTTGTCATTAATATGGGTGTTTAATAATATCAAGACACACTTTTAAGTTTTATTGTGATACCTGTTGATGTTGGAAATAATACAAATGATAATTGTGTGGGTCATCATGTATTGTTTGGACCCTGAACAAGGCCGACCTGAAATGTGTTACAATTTACAGTGATGTCTACCAGAGCTGGAAAGATGCTTTGACCTGCATCTCTACTGAAACAGTAAAACCAAGAAACAGTCCTGGAAATTCCAATCCCATTAAGATCACAATTGCTGCGTAGTTCATTTACCAGTTACACACCATGAACCCGCTAGGCAGAGCTCTTTAGCACAACACCATGGGCCTCATGTACAAACCATCCTAATCTCCAAGGAATAATATCTGGGATACTGTGGTTACTCACAAGAGGTTGTTTTAGTTGCTGATGTTACTCTGCCTGGTCATACTACCGCTGCGTATATATATATAATGTACAACATGACTGGGTGTGCAAACTCGCAGTCAAAGCATGTGTACCATGATGACTAAATCAATGTGCAGTTATACCTCTCACAATCAAGCTGTTCCTGAGCTAGCTAGCAGTGGAAAGGGTAGTGATTTAGCACTAGGGTAAGGTCCCCCATCCCTTTCCTGAGCTAGCTAGCAGTGGAAGTGGTAAAGTGATTTAGCACTAGGGTAAGGTCCCCCATCCCTTTCCTGAGCTAGCGAGCAGTGGAAGTGGTAAAGTGATTTAGCACTAGGGTAAGGTCTCCCATCCCTTTCATTTGACAAGTCAGCCAGTGGGGGGAAAACGTAGGCATTATCACTTATTACACAATATTAGAAAGCAACGCACACACCTTTTCTCTTCATCCTTGTCTTCATCATCTTCCTCATCAGACATGAAATCCATAGGCTGCTCTGGCACTTCCTTCTCCGGGGGTCGGCGACCTGGGCACACCCACTTCAAAGGCAAAACCTGCAAACACAGCTGAACATTGGTGGCACACATAAATGGTTCCATGCTGAGCGAAGCCCTGCCTCTTTCTGGACAAGCTGTCAATCTCTCATTATCAAAGAACATATGCCACTATATATTGTGAAGGTTTTGCAGGGTATAAAATGTGACCCATAGGGACCTTGATTCAAACCTGCTTCAGCTCTCCTTTCTCTTCAAAGGTTGTGGTCTGTGGACACTGTCTTGGGACTCTGTCCCTCACGATTAATGAAACATACAAATGGCTCTCATCACTGCCATCTTAATGCAGGAGTCATTCTGGTGGTGACAGTGTAGCGATAGGTATATAATCCCCCTCTTCCCCACCTCCATATCCCATTCTCCCCGTCCCTTATGGTCTCTGTGGATCTTATGCACATTGTTTACTTCCTTCCTTCAGGGCATGAATCAGTCTCTCAGTCTCACTCCACTACTAGATTTTACTTTTAGCTTTTGAGGAAAACATGGCAGGCACTCTGTGGTTTTCATATGAATAGAAATTAAATGGAATATTACTTGTGACACTTATTGGCGGAAGTACTCAGGTGATTAGCCACATGGAGCCCACTATTAGTATTACTACAGACAGGGTGGTATTTTCCAATGACGGGCACAGCATACAGTGTAATGGTGCACCCAAAACTGCACTGCATTGTGCTGTCAGGGGTGGGAGCACCTCAGCTGTTTTGCTGACTGTTGCCGTCACTAGCCGCAGGTCAGTGCTCAGCGCACATCAACACAGAAGTCACACTGCAAGTTTGTAACCTTCAATTTTTGGGGCTCAGTGTCAAAAGAACTTGACACCATCTGTCTCTGAAAAATATAAATTACACTTCAATCCTATTCACAATACTGACATGATGACTGTCAAGCATAATGTGTATTTTAACTTTGGAAGTGTCGCTTTCACTGTTTTAGTTTTAGCACATCTGACCATTTCATGCACTGCATTTATTTGTCATTTTGTGTTCAGTTACAAAATCACAATGCAGATTAATAGTAACATTTATAGTAATAACACTAATTCTAAGCAAACATTGTTTGGTTTTAAGCTACCAAAGTAAATAAGAACTTGGAACTGGAACACTTTCATAAATTTGTATCTGGGTTCTTCTTCGGTGCCGGTCCTAATTGGTAGTCACTCACTTTGCAACAGTTTTGTTGTAAACCAGTTCCTTTTTTTCACACCAAATGGAGAAAATTCCCTTTGTTATACACCCAAGAAGCAGTGAGAGCAATATGGTGGAAAAAAAATGTTTTGTTTATTTTTTATTAGCAAAATATACTCCCATGTCACTTAAAAAAATGGCGGGCAAAAACGGGAATGGCGATACCCTACTGCTTGTGTTGGAAGCTACTTCATACCAGACATTGAAAATATTCAGACATATCTAATTTGTTTGCAAAGTTGCAACCTGCAAAAGCACCAGAAAGCTAATTTCAGGCCTGCTGAGTATGTCTGTGTACAATAATGATGGTTGAAAGTGAGCATTACGCATGTTTCATGACCCGTCACGTCATGAAACATGCGTTCACTTCCAACTTGCACAAGATCAACGATGTGAACCGGGGAAAACACTGTTGCTATAAATAACAAAGCACTATAGATGCCGAGATCTGAACACCAAAGTTGCCATATTATTTCCTAAAATGCATTAAAAGTGCGATGAAAATTTTGCATCACGGGTGAAACATCCGTAACGGCAAAAACAAAAATTGACGAAACAAATCCAACAAAGATTTTCTTTTCTTCTGTGATTTTCGAATGTACCATGGGCATCTACACACACACTGATGACATCATGTCACGTGAAATGCATGGAATTTGTGAATGGGCACTTTTACCACTGCGCGTCACGCTCTGACGCAGGAGAAACATGCGTCGCTGGGCTGTCATCATTGTCTGCTAGCACACGATTTCACCCAATTTGGAGGCTACCAATGATGCAGGTAGGTGAAATTCCAAGCAGTAGGTAGCGGCAGCCAAAATTTAAATTTTACAACAGCAATTTAATTTATGCATTTTCAGACAGGCCATATTGATACAAGAAAATGAAAAAAAAAGTAACTGTTTATCTTAATTAGTTCCAAAGATATAGCCATCTGAAAACAGTTTCGCGACACAATAAACAGTTTATTACATTTTCTCAAATTTACCCCCCCATAGTGGTTCTCATGAACATGGGAGAATCCAAATACTTACACTTTTCAAAAGTATACCTTGGTTGCACTTTGTCACAGCTAAATCATATGGTCAGCAAAGAAAGATGGAACAGAGGCAGAGGGCTGAAGTTGCTCCAAAAAGCAATTCCGAGCTTGCCAATTTGCATGAAAGAGCACTTTTGACACCACACAGTGGGTAACATATGGCAATGACAGCTTTCCCAATGGATTTCCAAGCAGGGTTTATCACAGTCTTTGCACTTATTTTTTTCTAAGCAGCTCTGACTCTTACTTTTAAAGTTACTGGGTCTTAAAGTTGGCAAAATCTTCAATTTGCTCAGCGGAAAAAACACAAATATGTGGGTTGCCACACTTTAACTGGTAATAACTTGAAAACCACTACAGATACAGCAATGAAACTTGGCATGTACATTAAACTAAGTTTGAAGTACACTTGCAGCAACATTTGCAGTTATTTTGAGAGTGATAGATCTTAACGCCTGCAAAAACTTCACTTTTCACAGCGGAAAAAAGGACAAATCTAATGGTTTTCATACTTTAACTCATAACTTGAAAACCACTACAGACACAGCCATGAAACTTTGCATGTACATTAAACTAAGTGTGAAGTACACTTGCAGCAGCATTTGCACTTATTTTGAGTGTTTGAGTCTTAAAGTCTGCAAAATCTTCACTTTTCACAGCAGAAAAAGGATGTGTAAGCTAAAGAAAACATGGTACAGCAGTATCACCTTTATCATCCATGAACATACAGGCCTACAACTTTGTACAAGGCTGTGATTTGGAGTCAATTGACACGGTCTATAGGTGATTTTCCTGTAAACAGCATCTGAGTGCTTGATATCTGCCAAATAAATTCCTGGGAGATTCAACACAGAACGAACGTCCCTGGAGACAATGATGAAGGTGCAAGTTGCAGATTCTTGGCAAACACAACTGCGGAGGAGATTTGATTGTAATGTTCAGAGCATGGCCACATGTACACAACAACTCCATCTTTACTGCCACCTTCTCCAAGAAATTGACTATTGCCTCTTCCTCACTAATGACCCTGGTGACTTCGCTGATAAAGAAATCTACATTGTAGACTGCCACAATGTCACCCTCCTGTTCAAATCTGAAGCTGGTTTCAAACTCAGGTTCATCAGGTTCTGATTCATCCTCTGGTTCAGGCGACATCTCCTGGGTCAGATTCCTCTTCCACTTGTTGACATCTCTGCTGGCAGCCGCCATGGCCGTGAAGAGGTGGAAGTTCTGGAAATGGCTCGCCTCCAAAGAAGCTCCTTTAGTCTGTTGTCCATAAATACCGCAGACGAGAAAGCAGCACTGTCTTGACCAGATCTGGCTTGAGAAGTTGCTGGAAGAATGCAGTCTCATCCAAAGTCTTGGATCCCTCATCTTTCAGGAGAAGCAGCTGCACCAACAGTCAGTTGTCCACTTCAACCAGAGGAAGGTCTTGCCGGCATCCTCTCCCAGTTGCCAGGAAAACAGCCTTCAATTTGGAAAACTGGTCATCATCTGCAGGAAAACAACAACACAGTTTTGTTGTTTCTGTTGATCTTCATTGAGGGAATGATCTACGGCCTACAGCATAATTAATAATAATCATTATCACTCAGGCCTTAACTCTTATCTGTTATGATTTTATCATCACTTATCACAATATCAGACTGGCTACCGTTAGCAAAGCAGAAATCCACTTTTAATTTTGAACTAGAAATGCTGGTCAACATCCTATTAAAGTCTGAGAATTTAATTACGATCGTTGAAAAACGAAAAAGACTTTTAACAGAGTTCAAGTGCAGAAGTTATTATGAAGTCGACTGTGTTTTCTCAGCATCTTAGTTACCTCCCCCGATGAAGAATTTCGATCACGAAAACAGCCATCGCCACGAATTTACGTCAAAGGTTCGTCCCCCAAAAATAATACTGTTCCAGAAGACATCAGAGAATGTATTTCAATGACTATTTTTGTGGAACTTTGGCGTAATTTGGCAATATTTAGGAGAACAAGCGAGTGATCAACAACTTCCGGTTAGTCGTATTTGTAAACAAAGACAGAACTACGAGTCGGTCGAGAAAATCGTAAGATTTTAGGCAATCCTGCAAGAATGAATTAAAATATCATATAAAAATGCTAAATTATGAGATAAACTATCACCAAATTCAGTAAACTGGAGCCAGGTGAAGAGAATACTCACGAATCATGTGCCAAAACTTGGCAATCGAGTCACAAAAACTCCTCGTGGTCTATGCCATCTTGGATGAACTCAATTTGAAAAAAGCGCCTATATTGCGGTCTTTTATTGGCTTGTGAAAGACCCACCGGTCATCAGTCCATTAGCCCCATACCTCATTCAAAAGAGTACGGATTCAGCTTCATTTTGAGGGGGGATGCTTTAGACATTTGAGGGCGTTTTGCGGTTTAAAATTGAGTTTGTTTGCAAGTTTCCGACTAAAATGCGTTCTAGCGACCAGAGATGTTTGTAAACGACCACGGTGTTTACACCACTGGAATCGGCATTCAATTTCCAATCCAGTGATACCCCATATTGCTGTGTACAACGCATATCGCTTTGTCACCGAGCGGATAAACACATTGACTGTTTTCGTTCACGTCTCGGACCGCGTGATCGGCACCGGACAAACGGCAAATACCTCCCGTAGAAAATCAACTGGCGATTTTTCGAGGTACATTGCATGCAAACATAAAAACAACCATAAGAATGCGAAGAAAACATTCTTTTTATTCATATAATTTCCAAGAGGATACATTCAGAGACTGTGGAGAAATCAGTGACTGAAATACAGTAAAATTGAGCAAAGTTCCGATGTTCCCGCATAGGCGATGAGAGGCTGCCGCTACCTACAAGCAGTTATAGTTACTTGATCATTTCAGACTAGTATTTTATACAGTAGCACTCTTTATTTATAAATACAGCGTTCAATGTGTTCGATGCACCCTCTTGCAGGCTCATCTCCGTTTCGTCACATGAAACATACGTCTCTTGCTGAATCATTATTTCATGGTTAGGAACCACAATTACCAAAAAGTAGGCATACGTAGGATCAAAAACAAACATGTTTAGTAATGGTTGCAGTCATTTCAAATTATTTCTCAGTCCATGAACAAGGAGAGAAGAATTGGTCAAAACATAACGTTCGTTTCTGGTGACATGGAACCGGACGGAAGTTGATTCCGTCACACAAAACATGCGTTGTATCATCGTGTTGCAGAACGTGCGTTGAACAAATCTTCCCTATTTTGTTTTGATTTCTGTGTGAAACTGAGACTGTGCTATAGTATTAATGATGATGTAACTTTGAGATTCTTTTGATTTAAATTTACCATCTTCTATAGGACTAGAAACGATACTAACTTAACGTGACATGGTGTGCTTGCAGAGTTTTTGTTTGGAATTTGAATTGTTGTTTCTTCTGTCCTGTTTTAGTAGTGACATGGTGTGCTTGCAGAGGTTTTTTGTTTTTGTTCTGTTCATTTTTAGTAAACTTTACTAATTTAAGCTGGAAACAATTCAACATAATATTAATATACTGAGTAGAAGTACTAGAACTGTACTACTACTTGTGTTTTTTTTTATTATAATTTTTTTATTCATGTTTTTTGTTTTGCTTTTGTTTGGTTCCTGGGGTGGGGGTGGGGGCATTAGCATTCATGAAAAAGACAGGGGTCTGAGGCAGCATACTATTAACTATATATGTACTAGTTTACTACATCTTGTTTTTCCATTTCCTCCAACTTTGATTGCTGTCTCTGAATGTGATGTGTTGTGGACTGTAACTTGTACTGTGATTTCACTTGTTGGCTCTGTTAAATATAGGTTCTACTTTTAGACTACAAGGTTTCATCTGGAGGAGTGCAGATAAAGTTCCTGCGTGAAAATCAGAGCAGCTTCTCGTTCCCTGCAACTGATGACATCCCTTGGGTGCCTGCTGATCAGCTTGCAAAACTAAGCCACTACAGACCGGTGTCAAATGCAGCTGGTTTTTTTGCAGAATAAAAGTTGCTTGAAGTTGTCATTGTTTTGCATGAGAACAGATGATTGATTAAATTTTCATGTTAAGTTTCAGTCAATTCATGTAAACATTACTAGTACTGCTCATCACCTTTTTTGTTTTTTTCTCCTTTTCTTCTTCTTCACATAAGCAAAACTTGTCAAACTAAAAAAAAACTTGTCAAACTAAAAACAAATGCTTACAAGTTACATACATGTAATGTGTACAAATACTCTGAAAAAATAATTTTTCTACATGCTTTTAACAGTTTCCAACCTGAGTGATTATTGAATGTCATGTGAAACATGCGTTACATGTCACATGAAACATGTGTTACAATTCAAAGCACATCCGAAGTTGAGGAAGTGTTCCAATATTACTTTGGAATATGTCCACAGCATCAAAAACTGACAAGAATAAATACTTGTTCATGATCCATGGTGTTTGTTTGATCTTGAAGCAAAAACTTTTCTTTCCATGTCACACGTTTCAGTGTCATAATTTTGCGGGTAGGCTGTTCTACTCTCAAGTGGATGAACCCTCTTAAAAATTGCACTTAGTTACTCCTAATGATTGTTATTCAAAACCTTTCTATGAAATAATAAGGTTCTTATTCTAAATATTACATAATGATACTTTTATGTCACACTGAAACATGCGTTATGCTCTCCACTTGGACATGTTCGAAGCCACCCTTGCAGTCGGGGTCCTAACTGCTTTTCTTTTAACTGTGCCTTAAAACAGGATGTATGTGGAACACAACAAGCCTAATTGGGATAAGCTGCAAGCTATTTCAGTTTTGACCTCCGATTCCCCCCAATTAGGACCAGCACTGAAGAAGAACCCATCTACATGTATGGTCATTTATGGTCTACATGCATGGTCATACTTAATATATAGAGTAAGTACTCCTAACATCTGTTTGCAACTTGTAGTTTATAACAACTACCAAGAAAACTTGGCAGATGCCAAAAACTGTTTGTAGAACTTGAGCTGTGTGTTACATTTGCTGTCAGTATAAAATAACCTGCTCGGTGTCCAGCAGCTGAAACATGTGCAGGATGTCCTGTGGGGCAGGTTGCCACACGGGGGGGTCAGCCCCTGTTGGGTTGTACACGCCAGGCTCTGGCTCCTCCACCACAAAGTCCCCACCGCTCTCACTGGGCCCCATCATGCACCAGTCTGTAGCACCCACTCTTCGCTCACCCGCCGACTCACAGTGCAGTCAGCAGCCCAGCCAGGCAGGAGATAATGTTCTTGTTGGAGTTCTGGAAGAAGAAAGACCGGTGATTTCTACGTGCCCCAATTAGTGGATCCTCAGAACTTTACAAGCTGCACTCACTGAACCAATTCATGTATTTTTTGCCAATGCAATACATCAAATTGAAACAACAACAAAAACGGGTGGGGCTTTGTTAGTATGTTACTGATGAAAGTGATAAGTAATAGTACTAATACTGATTATTAAGGGTAAGTTGATTACAAAACTTCAAGTTCAGCTTCAAGCAAAGTTCCCCTCATTAACAATATACTACAAGTACAACTAGTACAGTAGTAGTACTAGTAGTACAAGTACAGTAATACTTTATTATAATATTAATCCTTAAAAAGGAAATTCAGTTACCTGTCTTTGAGTCTGATAAATAATAACTAGTAGTAGTACATGTGATGTAGTCATAAAATTTAAAAATCTAAGTAAATTCTATAAACTTTCACTCAATTAGAATAAAAACATAATAAAATCAAGTAAATAAACAGTAAAAAGAAAATACAGTTGCAATCACAAACGGTGCCCATATCGTTCACACAAGTACTACTACTATACAGCACTAGCTGTCAGTGTCACACCCTTACATTAATCTTAAGTAACACACATGCGCGCACACACGCGTGCATGTGCACACATGACATACACACACACACTTCTCAAAAACAAGCTAAAACTAGTAAAAGGCACTTAAAATCACTCGGGCCTTGCATACAACACATAAATTATTATTATGCGTAAAACTTAAAGTGAGAAGTAAAAAGATTTCAAGACATATTGCACTAGCAAAAGCAAACAACATGCATCCTCAGATCAAGCCGTTAATATCAATATCACAAAAATAACACAATCTTGCCCCCCCCCCCCCCCCCCCCCCCCACACACACACACATTCATGCAAATGTACAAAGCATGTGCATACTGTCCACAGCTCAGATGGGAAAGTGAGAGTCTGCTGGTGGTTATACTTATAGACAATGCCTATCATGTGCCTGACTGAATGTCTGTATGGCTTTTGGAATGAATGAATGCCAGAGGCATGTTGTTTTTGTGAAAGGTTCTCTCACTCTCAGCCTACCACTCTGTCAATAAGAGTCAAACTCAGGTCTCAAAGGATGTGTCTCATCAGACAAAATTTTCTCAAGCTGGTCAGTAAGTCATCTGTGATTGATTCAAATGTTTCCTGCTGTCCCAGAAGATTCTAACCCAGAAGAAGCATCTTACTCTTGCAGTACTGAATAATAACTAATAATAATAATATTCATTGATAATTCAACTTCAGGTTAATTTTACCTCCAGTTACACAACATTAATTTGTTCCTGGCTCATTTCCAGTTCAATGTTCTGGGCCATCTTCTAGTTCTAGTTCAAAAAGTTCTAAGGCTGATTCAAGGTTAAGGGTTAAGGTTGCAGTTGAGTTAGGGTAAGACTTAAATAGTAGTTAGTACTACTACTAGTAGTGGGGGCGGGGATAGCTCAGTGGTTAGAGCACCGGACTCGTGATTGAAAGGTCGCGGGTTCGAATCCCTGCTGGAACGGCGGGAGAATTTTCTTCTCCAGGGTCGACTTTCTGTGCTGACTCTTATTTCGGTATCCGTTCCACCCCCGTGTTACCGCAGTAGCACGTAAAAAATCCCAGTCATTCTGCCAAAAAGTGCAGGTGGCAGGTTACAGCTAAACACGCATACACCTTACGTATGTGGATTTTATTGAACCGTGCTTCGGCATTGGTCACAACTTGTCCCTAATATGTCAAATGACATCTGAGGACATTAAGCATCAACTCATCATCATCATCTACTAGTAGTACTAGTAGTACTAGTTACTACTACACTACAGTGCTGTTTGTTTTTACTTTTTAGTCACACCGTGACCTATTCCTAGTGACCTACTGTAGTAGTCCTAGTACTGATAAGCAACAGGATCCATTTTGTTTCTTGATCTGCATACATGTTAGTTGTTACTGTTAGTTTTGTTACAAACATGCCTCACAAGAGTCACATGCTTTATGCAAAATGGCAAGTCCTGACAGGAAGTAAATAGGCAGAAAACACCTGCTTGCCATCTAATTTTCATCAATGATTAAGTCCTGACAGTGAATGGCTGACCAGGCTAGTGTAGTACTAGTAGTGAAAGTGCAAGAGGCAGAAAACACTCACTTGACTGAGAGTGTGACTGTGTGATTCACTGTGACCACAGTGCAAGTCAAATTATTAGTTAGTAATATTACACGTTTAGCATTAACTTGAAAATAATAAAAATGGCACTGCCATTGGGAAAAGCCCTTAAAATAAATTAGTGTAAAGTTCAAGATTGCCAGTTAGCTGTTAGTGTTATTAGTAATATTACAAATACAAATTACAATATTAGTGTTTGGGTTAGATTTTGAACCCCAAGCACAAAACATGATTATGACAAATTGATCCAATCTATACTTGTTCAGTACACACCCAGAATCTGAGCCTGACCCTCCTCGCACCTAAACTGAGTGTATTTCTCAATTTTTGTTTTTTCCAAATTACTTATAACTTAATTAGTGTTGATTAATAGTTACCCTAGATCGACAAGGTTTCAAGCGGGTAAACATTTCGTCGCGTCAAAACTTGTCGCTCGAGATTATGTCAACTGTCATGTACCCATAGGAATCACATCTTCCGTGCTCTGCATATTTTTTGTCGTCAATAATAATATGCTGCCAAGGTAACGAATTGTGCTCGTCAAGTCTCAAGCTGCTGTATATTTTTACGACTGCCGAGACGCATAATCAAGTCATTCATGCGATAACTTCTATGAAGTGTTGCTACAGGCAAATGTGACTATCAAAGCATGTAATACGCATAAATACTGCGAAGTTTATTCACTTACTCAGTTACCGGAGAATCAGCAAACTTCCCGCCATGTTGGACGCGGTGTGTTGTCACGTTAATCTCCCCTGCCTGAGGATATTTGAATAAACTGTTTGTGTAATCTAAAAGTAAACAATATTTCTATTCCTATCACTGAGAACACAGTACTGTTATATTTTTAATCACATTGCTGAATTCTTAATATATTTTTAAGCTTTCCACTTCAACAGGCAGGACATTAATTTTTTCTTTAGTTTACGGCTTTAGCGGTACTGCGATCCAAGGGAAATAACCACTGATTGAGATGTATCTGTGCAACTGGATCGGGCCATGCCAGATTAGCCCAGGCTGGCACTCACAGCCCACACTTTGAGGGGAATGGGGGAGGGGATGCTGAAGTCATGCTGTAAATAGTTCCACTGACTTGATCTTTGTGTGCACCATGCAGCAGGCAGGCAGAGGGACAAAGGTGAGAGCAGCAAAAACTGACTGAAAAGGATTAAATTGGACTCAGTGATGCGTTGAGTCGTGTGTTCAAGTTGCAGCCGGTGTGTGTGTGTGTGTGTGTGTGTGTGTGTGTGTGTGTGTGTGTGTGTGTGTGTGTGTGTGTGTGTCGGGTGTCAGCCTGTGTGTCAGTGAGTGTCGTTGTTTGCCGCTTG
>OY757552.1:3626715-3639215 GCA_963584105.1 Alviniconcha strummeri
TTTCTGTGCTGACTCTTATTTCGGTATCCGTTCCACCCCCGTGTTACCACAGTAGCACGTAAAAAATCCCGGTCATTCTGCCAAAAGTGCAGGTGGCAGGTTACAGCTAAACACGCATACACCTTACGTATGTGGCGTTTATTGAACCGTGCTTGGGCATTGGTCACAACTTGTCCCTAATATGTCAAATGACATCTGAGGACATTAAGCATCAACTCATCATCATCTGTCAAGGCCTGAGGAGCAGGTGCCAAGCTTCCTGGCCGTCGCCACCAGCACACTCGACAGGAAGAGGACCAGTAAACGAAGGCATCATGTTCGGTGAGTTGAGCTTTTTGTTTTTGTTTTGAGGAGGGTGCGTGGCTGGATGGGAATGGATGTGTGAGTGTCCGAGTCACCAGGAGTCAGCCTGGGGAGCTGCTGAAGCCAGGCAGGAAAGGGTTATTGTGGAGGTTGTTAGAAAGGGCATTCAGTGTTGCCGGGCGATGTTGGAATATTTGTTGAACACATCTACACATATTTTATGTCAGTACTGAAGAATGCGAGAAGGCCTCTGACGTGGAGCAGTACTGAGGAAAATGTGCCAAGCTTCCTGGACGTCGCCCAACACCACATTGGACAAGAAGAGGACAAGTAAACGCAGGCGTCATGTTTGGTGAGTTAAGGATTTTGCTCTTTGTTTGTTTTAGGAGTGTTCATGGGTGGATGGGAATGGATGTGTGAGTGAATGTTTTTAGGATGCCATTCTTGCGTGCAGACTCTGGAACGTGGAGAAAGATGTCTAGGGCCTGACCTGCAATGTCCGCGATAACGACATCATCAGGCTCCACGTGTCCGAGTCACCAGGAGTCAGCCTGGGGAGCTGCTGAAGCCAGGCAGGAAAGATGTATTGTGGAGGTTGTTAGAAAGGGCATTGTTGGCGGGCGATGTTGAACCCATCTACAAATGTTTTCTGTCAGAACTGTCCTAGGCGACGTGGAGCAGTCCTGAGGATCATCTGCCAAGCTTCCTGGCCGTCGCCCACCAGCACACTGAACAGGAAGAGGACTAGTAAACGAAGGCATCATGTTTGGTGAGTTGAGTGTTTTGTTCTCTGTTTGCTTTAGGAATGTGCATGGGTGGATGGGAATGGATGTGTGAGTGAATGTCTTTACGGTGCCATTCTTGTGCGCGGACTCTAGACCGTAGAGAAAGATGTCTAGGGCCTGATATCCAATGTCCGCGATAACGACATCATCAGACACATGTGCGAGCCATAGGTCTGCTTGCAACTGAGGTTCAAAAAACAAGGAAGAGAAAACCTGCACTCAAAGAAAAACAACCCCCAAATGCACTATAAAAAAGAAAGAAAAAAAAGAAGATCTTTAACATGCATATGTGATCTTTTTGCATGCGTATGCACGCGAGGGACTTCCGTTTATGGTCTCATCCGAAGTACGTTTGGGGAGTCTGCGCAGAATTTGACTCGGGAGAAATCTCATGGCGGGTGCCAGTCCTAGCACATAAATAACATCGTGCTGAACTTTGGCGTTCAAGAGCACGAGGCCTCAGCGGCTTTCTGAAATCGTTATCTGAATAGATTTATGAGAATATGAATTAGGCTCCATCTTTACTTATTAAAATGCTGAACCTTTTGGCTTGAGAATATTGATGTGCAAGTGTGTGTGTGTGTGTGTGTGTGTGTGTGTGTGTGTGTGTGTGTGTGTGTGTGTGTGTGTGTGTGTGTGTGTGTGTGTGTGTTTGCGCGCGTCAGTGTGTGTGTGTGTGCGTGTGTAGTGTGTGTCAGTGTATGTGTGTGTGTTTGGGGGGGGGGGGTCTAGATCACCTCCGTGCTCCAAAGCCAGGTCGATGACGCCCTCAAGCTCTGTACCAGACAAGGAACCATCGTCACTGGTGTCGAAGGTGTCAAAAACGTATCTGATGAATCCTTGCTGTCATGGAAATGATCGTGCCAGGCGTCGGTAAACATTTCCCTCTCGATTCTGAACCCCGTAGCGATGTCCAGCAGCTCCTGAGTACTCGTACTGGCCAACAGATGAGCCAGGCTGCCCACTGCAAGGTCACACGAAGATTACACACCGACACGCACACACACACACACACGCACACATTCTCTCTCTCTCTCTCTCTCTCTCTCTCTCTCTCTCTCTCTCTCTCTCTCTCTCTCTCTCTCTCTCTCTCTCTCTCTCTCTCTCTCTCTCTCTCTCTCTGTGTAATTAAGTTGTAAAGCGCTTCGAGTTGCCAATAACGCCGTATAAATTCCCTAACATTATTTTGCTATTATTACCATGTGTCTTGGTTTCGATCGCTGTCAGCTGTTGTTTGCTGGGGTAGAAGCGGCGTTTGGCGAGGGTTTTGCTTCCTGGATGGGAGAATGCGGGGCTGTAAGCGTTGAAGCTGACGTCCTGCCCAGGAACGCCAGTGTACCTTAATCTTGTCCTGGATGTCGCTGTGCGATGGGACCCGCCGTTGTGCTCGGCTGCGATTCTGGGAGAGGTTAGGGTCAGGGTTAGTTGTCCGAGTTTCACCGATGGTGCTGTCCGTGGCGGGTGTCTGTGTTTCCAGCAGAGGCTCATCTCAGGAAGTTCTGTTTGAAACGAGGAGCGGGGCCGCTTCCAGCACGTCTGTCTGTTCTTCTCCGTCGTTGGTCCACCCTGCAGTTCTGGACATAGAAATGCCTCCACCCCATCTCCTTTCTTTAAGAGTCACTCTGGTGGTGACAGTGTAACGATAGGTAACGATAGGTATATAACCTCCCTCTCCCCCACCTCCATCCCCCCCCCCCCCTTTCCCCCCGTTCCTAATAAACCTTATGGTTTCTGTGGACGTTAAGCATCATGTTTACGTTTTCCTTTTTTGTTTTTGTTTTCAAACCTCATTTGCTACTTCATTTACTCTTGTCTCCTTGTCCACTGTATTTTTCTTTTACACACACACACACACACACACACACACACACACACACACACACACACACACACACACACACACACACACACACACACACACATATATATATATATATAGACACACACACACACGCACGCACACACACACACACACACACACACAACCACACACAACATACACGCACGCACGCACGCATGCACACACACACACACACACACACACACACACACACACACACACACACACACACACACACACACACACACACACACACACACACACACACACACACACACACACACGTGTACACATCACAATGAGAGAGAGACAGACAGGCAGGCAGGCAGGCGGATAGACAGAAAGAAGGTGGATTTGTTTTTGTTTTTGCGACCAATTTTATTTCACTGATATGTTAATCTACTACAAGTGCAAACTAGACGTTCTTTGCCCGTTCATTTGTCCCTCAACCGTTTGTCTGCCGGTCTGGACACTGTGGGGAGGGAAACGGAGCGAAGGGTCAAACAGTAACAGGAGGGTCTAGAAATCCTCATGGTCCACTTTACAAAACCGCATTCCATTATAAATGTTTATGTACTTTGTACAGTCGACAGCATATTCACAACTGTTGACGTGCGGTGTGTTTATGCATGGGTTCTGACATGTCTGGCTTTGTTGCACTGAGTTGCTTCACACTTCCTAGCTTGACTGTTTCCGGCTGTATCGCTCATAACACCGGAAGACTCGTTCAGCCATTGTTGAAAGCAAGTCTTGATTCAGTGTCATTGTCAGAACACTTGTGAACAAGACCGGTAACACGTACGGTGCTACAGCAAGTCAATTCTTTAACAGAAACTTGGGCTGACCAATCGCAAAGCACGTGGCACCAATACTATCCAAAACCCAACATCTCGTGTAGGCCTAAGCGTGATTTCCTGGCTTCACAGCAATAATAAAGTTGTCAGCAAGCTTGACAGCAATAATAAAGTTGTCAATTTCACAGCACAATTCCTACATCGCGGTGCCCTACTTTCCAAAGTGAATAAAAAGTTTAGACACACAACAGAGCTCACAACTCAAAAACTCCGTTTGATTACACAGTTACATGCCCACAGCCGACCTTCAAGGAACACCAGTGCAATCACCCGCCCGGCTCCCACGGTGCTGAGACAGACGACGGGTTTCTGCTCCGTGTGTGGCGATCACCACTTTCACAGCCCTCCGTCTTAAAACAAACATTAGTACTAAGCCTCTCCCACTTTATTTAAATAAATTCACCTGGAATACAGAAAAGAAACGGCCATTTTTATGAGCAATCTGCAGTCGAGTTCTTGCCAACTTTGTACAGAGCCGTAGCGTTATAATCCAATATAGCAATCATTCAAGATTACTTTATTATCTCATTCGAAAAATTAAAACGTGGCTGAACATTAACCACATCACAGTACACACTAACTTGACACATATTGTATATTTTAGAACTCAAAGAAAAGTTACTGACACTACCAAATGTCCATTAGCGTGTGGCCCACACCCAGTGACAGACGCAACTGGCCCAACAGGACGCGAGGAAGACACACCTCACTTTCCACACTCCAACAACTCGGAATTATCTGCCTTCTATCATCTATGAACAAATTACGTGGCTTGATGGAACATTTTGCGAAAAAGACATGGGCGTCGGGTCAGAGTAAGCGATAGCTGTACTTTGTTCTAAAGCAATCGATTTTCTGAATCAATGACAAATTTACCCGGCTTTGCGAAGGCACCGGTCTTCTTAATAAAATCGATCACGATGTTGTGTGTTGGAGCTGTGTCAGTTTCACACTGATTGCGAGAAACACCTCAAGAATTGTAGTTCTCCTTCTAAATCTTTAGGGAAATTCTTCACCTTGTTGACGTAATGCTGTTTAGAAAATGTTAATGGCGGCTAGCGGTCACTATCGCCCTTTACTCGGCTAACTAGTCAGCCATTATCAGACGACAGCTCTGGTGGACATGCGCACGACTTACTAATGGCATCTTCCCTGTCAACCTGTGCCGTGGCCTCTCGATCATTGTACGCGTAACAGTAAGTAGCCGTGAAGTTTGCTGTCTAACCAACGACACAGAAAACTGCTGTCTCTGCCGAAGCGACAGCTGGTAGGACAAATAAAACTCCGAAATGCCAGCCAGTAAATCTTTTAAACGCGTGGGCCAGCCTCACTTTTGTCGGATCTTACGTAAGTAGGCGGAACTTTCTCGCTCGTGGCGACACCCTCATACTTTCCGTCTCTTTACAGACTCGTCGAAACGTCACTGAGTGGGCGGAGTTATCTCTCTCTCCCGGTGACACTTACATTTTTTCAGGTGTTACGAAAATCACCTAAAAAATAAAATTGGGGTTATTTGTATATCTTTATGTCATTCTATATAAATTACAATCATCATGTTTGTTACCTGGCTGAAATAAAGGTCAGGAAACTCGCTTCAGTCCCACGCCCCCAACCCTAACCCCACTCATCTCCCACTCCCCAGCTCCCCAAAAATAGTCCCGTTAATTTTTAATTTTTATTGTTTTTAATTGAAGGTCATTTTTGATATAGTCGCTTGCGACGGACACAATACGTCAGCCTTTCTATGAAAAAAAGAAGAAAGAAAAGTAAAAAGATTGATGCCCGAGTACATCAAAAGATTTTATAGCACGAATTTATGGGTTTATTGCCTGGATGCGCTTGTTCGTGTTTCGGTGGAACGTTTACATAATTATACACACACATACTGGGTTGCAAACGTTCTGATCCTGACAAAAGTACTTTCGGGAAAGTACAGACGACTGGCAAGAATAAAAGCAATAATACGAAATTCTGCTTCAGCTGGCAAAAATGAATAAGGTATCGGAGGAAGACGAAACCCGGATGAACAGAGTATTTCACAGTTTTCCATCGCTTATTCCAGTCAGTACGTTTAGGTGTCATCACTGTGATCAGCGTGACCACGAGATACAGCGGTGCCTACTGACAAATACAGTGGTTCCCAGCTGTTTTCATAAACCTCTTCGTTTCGACGTAGGCTAACAACTCTTTTCACCACAATGACCAGTCGGTACACGAGATGTGGCGGTTGAGAACGAGGCTGCCCGCGACTGACTGACTGGTAGGCACTGAACATCGCCACAACTGATCATAGGTCTCTGTGAGCCACAGCTTTCTGTAGAAAATGATAGCTTGAACATGGTCACCAGCTGACACGTTTAAACATACCCATCAGATGACACGTTTAAACATGCCCATCAAATGACACGTTTAAACATACCCATCAGATGATACGTTTAAACATGCCCATCAAACGACACGTTTAAACATGCCCATCAAATGACACATTTAAACATACCCACCAGATGATACGTTTAAACATGCCCATCAAATGACATGTTTAAAAATGCCCATCAAACGACACGTTTAAACATGCCCATCAAATGACACGTTTAAACATACCCATCAGATGATACGTTTAAACATGCCCATCAAATGACACGGTTAAACATACCCATCAGATGACACGTTTAAACATGCCCATCAGATGATACGTTTAAACATGCCCATCAAATGACACGTTTAAACATGCCCATCAGCTAACAAGTTTAAACATGCGCATAAGCTGACAGCAGTTTAAACATAGCCATCAGCTGACAGAAGTTTAAATTAACATGCCCATCAGCTTAGAGAAGTTTAAATTAGCATGCCCATCAGCTAACAGAAGCGATCAAGTAAACAAGATTGTTCTTTTTTCATTTTTTGAGGCGGCCGGGGGGTGGAGGGGGGGGCGGGGGAGGGAGGCGACAATTGATTGAAAACTGAAATGGAGTTGCAAGGTGGATGTAAAAACTGCCAGCTATTCTCAAAGTGTCGGGAGCTGACAAGCATATGTGTTCAAACAACGCACTATTTCACTGGGAAAAAAGCAGTCTAACCTGATGAACATGCACATATGTTTCACAAGAAAAATCAGTTTAACACGATGAACACATACCGTTTCACAGGAAAATCAGTCTAACATTATGAATATGCACATAATTATTGTTTCAGAAGAAAAATCAGTTTAACATGATCAACACATACCGTTTCACAGGAAAATCAGTCTAACATGATGAATATGTACATAATGTTTCACAAGAAAAATCAGTTTAATATGATGAACACATACCGTTTCACAGGAAAATCAGTCTAACATGATGAACGCACATACTATTTCACAGGGGGAAAAAAAACAGTCAATCGGATAAACACAAAACTGATCGGAACAATCTTCGGTAGCATCTTCAGTCCATCAACATTTTATAACTGTCCTTCGGGAAGACATGCACATACTTTTCACAACATCTAAATTTGCACACAAGACATTGATTTGGCAAACTCAAGTTCGTTATTGTATACTCAAGACTTGTGACTGACAAACACATCACACAAAAATAAGATACCAGCATACTCTGCTCAACAACGGAGAGAATACCTGGAAACAGGTTGCGACGGTCGTCATGGCAGACCGGTATGTGGGCTGTTGTCTGGGCGACAGGTCAGTGGGTGCATAATGTGTCGCAGGGGGGCGAAGGGGGGGGGGGGGGTCGGGGGGGCCGGGCGGGAGGAGGAATGGGAGGGGACGGGGAAGGGGGGACAGAAGTTGGGACTGGGAGTTGGAGATAGTGGTTTTTTGTTGTAGTTTTTCTTAACAGAAAACAAAAACTTGCCAGTGATTTCATGTGAATGTATGTACATGTTCATTCCTTTTACTGAATGACCAGACACAAACTGTTACAGCCGTGTTACATGTAACTGGACAAGACGACGCGGACACGCCCGGCCACGGACATGCCCGGCCACGTGATGGGGTCAACCGGCCCTGGAAAAACTGCGTCCTGAAACAGCATGTGTGCGGGGGAGGGGGGGGGGGTAAAGAGACCGTAAAATGGTTCGAAAACCGTTCCATTAAAAACTGGTTTTGGTTACACAACCCATCACCAGCTCGTCCCACAATTCTGGTTACAGAGAGTGGAACCTTGGGTTCCATTGAAAATGTCCACTTTGTCGTGTATGCTTTACCAGCCCGAAGGCCACATCTCAGTAACTGACGATTTTAACCATGGCACAAAACGCCGGCAAACGTCGCCACGATGTCGTCACGTATGAGTTTCACGCGGTCACGTTGATTCCTCTGCTTAAGGTATGTACCCCAGGCAACGACCGACAGGTTTTAGCCGTATATTGGAAACATCATGAAAACAGGTTATCTTTGTCAGCCATCTTTGTGAAACAAAATGCTCATATTATTTGGGGCACAGTTCCCACGCTTTTTAAACCGTTAAAGTATTTGAAATAATCGTCTCAGACGAACATAAACCATACTTACTATATGAAAGATTTATTCCACAGCCATTAGGAATCAACGATAAGAACAGCAACCAAAAACATTCCACGGTAAATATCAGCGTCTGTTTAGTTACGGTTAGACAACCATTTTCTACTGAGAAACTTACGTATCACTCGTAAGTGGGGAAACGTAAACTGTTTTTGCTGCAGCCACCCAGCATTAGGTACAGTAACTACCTGTATCGACAATTCTTCACTACCTGTATTGACAATTCTTCACTACCTGTATCGACAACTCTTCACTACCAGTATCGACAATTCTTCACTACCTGTATCGACAATTCTTCACTACCTGTATCAACAACTCTTCACTACCTGTATCGACAACATGTATCAACAACTGATCACTACCTATATCAACAACTCTTCATCACCTGTATCAACAACTCTTCACTACCTGTATTAACAACGTTTCACTACCAATATCAACAACTCTTCACATCCTATATCAACAACAACCTGTATCATCAACACTTCACTACATGTATTAACAACTTCACATCATGTATCAACAACACTTCACAACCTGTATCAACAACACTTCACTACATGTATTAACAACTTCACATCATGTATCAACAACACTTCACAACCTGTATCAACAACACTTCAATACCTGTATCAACAACTTCACAACCTGTATCAACAACTCTTCACTACCTGTATCAACAAACCTTCACCACCTGTATCAACAACTTCACAACCTGTATCAACAACTCTTCACTACCTGTATCAGCAACTCTTCACCACCTGTATCAACAACTTCACAACCTGTATCAACAACTCTTCACTACCTGTATCAACAACTCTTCACCACCTGTATCAACAACTTCACAACCTGTATCAACAACTCTTCACTACCTGTATCAGCAACTCTTCACTACCTGTATCAACAACTCTTCACTACCTGTATCAGCAACTCTTCACTACCTGTATCAACAAACCTTCAAATCCCGTATCAAAAACAACCTGTATCAACAACTCTTCACTACCTGTATCAACAAACCTTCACATCATGTATCAACAACAACCTGTATCAACAACTCTTCACCACCTGTATCAATAACTCTTCACTACCTGCATCAACAACACTTCACTACCTGTATCAACAACTCTTCAAATCCCGTATCAACAACAACCTGTATCAACAACTCTTCACTACCTGTATCAACAACTCTTCACTACCTGTATCAACAACTCTTCACCACCTGTATCAATAACTCTTCACTACCTGTATCAACAACTCTTCACTACCTGTATCAACAACTCTTCACATCCTGTATCAACAACTCTTCACTACCTGTATCAACAACTCTTCACCACCTGTATCAACAACTCTTCACCACCTGTATCAACAACACTTCACTACCTGTATCAACAACTCTTCAAATCCTGTATCAACAACTCTTCACATCCTGTATCAACAACTCTTCACTACCTGTATTTACAACTCTTCACCACCTGTACCAACAACTCTTCACCACCTGTATCAACAACTTCACAACCTGTATCAACAACTCTTCACTACCTGTATCAGCAACTCTTCACTACCCGTATCAACAACTCTTCACTATCTGTATCAACAACCGAGGCCTTCACTTGTGACGCTACTTATCCTGTTGGTTCCGGTGACAGGAGAGGGGAAGGGGTGCGATTTGCTCCATCCTCCCTGATGTGACAGGACACATCCTACCTGATGTGACAGGACACATCCTACCTGATGTGACAGGACACATCCTACCTGATGTGACTGGACACATCCTACCTGATGTAACTGGACACATCCTACCACACATCCTATCTGATGTGACTGGACACATCCTACCTGATGTGACAGGACACATCCTACCTAACTTAACTGGACACATCCTATCTGATGTGACAGGACATATCCTACCTGATGTGACAGGACAGATCCTACCTGATGTAACTGGACACATCCTACCCGATGTGACAGGACACATCCTACCCGATGTGACAGGACACATCCTATCCTACCTGATGTAACTGGACACATCCTACATGATGTGACAGAACACATCCTACCTGATGTGACAGGACACCTCCTACCTGATGTGACAGGACACCTCCTACCTGATGTGACAGGACACATCCTACCTGATGTAACTGGACAAATCCTACCTGATGTGACTGGACACATCCTACCTGATGTAACTGGACACATCCTACCACACATCCTATCTGATGTGACAGGAGAGGGGAAGGGGTGCGATTTGCTCCATCATACCTGATGTGACTGGACACATCGTGCCTGATGTGACAGGACACCTCCTACCTGATGTGACAGGACACATCCTACCTGATGTGACAGGACACATCCTACCCGATGTGACAGGACACATCCTACCTGATGTAACTGGACACATCCTACCTGATGTGACTGGACACATCCTACCACACAGCAAACCTGATGTGACTGGAACCATCCTACCTGCTGTGACTGGTCACATCCTACCTGATGTGACAGGACACATCCTACCTGATGTGACTGGACACATCCTACCTGATGTGACAGGACACATCCTACCTGCTGTGACTGGACACATCCTACCTGGTGTAACTCGACACATCCTACCTGATAGGACAGGACAGAATACAAAGACGTTTCAAACACAGTTCTCTCCATTCTCGCCCACAAGACCTTGCTGCCAGAACCAATGCCGTTCGATCTCCAGAGACATGATGCAGAAAGACCACAGAAATAGTAACAAATAAAACTCGAAATTGAGCAAGGTGACTAGCGTGAACGGATCTATACATAACGGAACACTTTTGACATCCACCATTCTGGTTGACACAACAAGGGTGTGACGCTAGTGGATGTTCGTTCTGGTGAGCTCGTCCACCACTGACACTGACCAGAAGGGTGTGACGCTAGTGGATTTGCGCTCCGGTGAGCTCGTCTACCACTCTCTTTGACAACAGAAGAGTGTGACGCTAGTGGGTGTCAATTCTGTGGGTTAGTCCACTACCCTGTTTGACATCAGAAGGCTGTGACGCTAGTGGATTTTCGCTCTGGTGAGCTCGTCCACCACTCTGACATTAGAAGGGTGTGACACTAGTGGATTTTCGCTCTGGTGGGTTAGTCAACCATTCTGTTTGACATCAGAAGGGTGTGACACTAGTGTATGTCCGCTCTGGTGGGCCCGTCCACCACTCTGTCCGAATCGTCTGTCGCCAGACTGGAGGTCCTGGACAGTCTGTGATCGTAATAATCGTCGATGTCTTGGGACAGCTGGCGCTGCAGAAGCGGCGCTTTAGGGGGAAGCAGCAATGAGTCTGCACCGCCACTCACCATTAAGCTCTCTGTCAAAGTCAAAGAGTTTCTGCCACTGGAACTCTCTACCCTTCTTTGGGTCGAATCGGTCGTGTCACTGCCTATGGACTTCAAGGTAGTGACGCCGCCGCCCGACAAGGCCGCGACATTTTCTTGCGTCAAGGGCGCGACCTTGGGAATGTCGGCAGGCGGAGGTATATGCAAGACCTTGACCTCGCCCCAAGAAGAAGGCAAGCTGCTACTCGTCATCACCCTCTTTCTTTCGGTGACCTTGAACTTTCCTCCCACGCATGCGCCGTCTTCGGTTTCGTCCGTGTCTTCCGGTATGGAGGCGGCGAGCTGCACGTAGCGAGCGGAGCTGATGTGCGGCAGGCGGAAGGAGGGTGGCGAGGCGGGGCCCAGCAGCGCGTTGTCCGCACTGACCGACGGCCTCAGCGGCCCCCTGCCCCGCGCCCCGCCCCTGTCGCCCGCGCCCCACCCGCCCTCACTGTCCACGCCCCCGTCGTAGGAGCCGCAGGAGGCGGTGGCGGCGGCGGCGGCCGTGGCGGCCGTGGTGGCGGCGGCCTGGATGGCCGAGGTGCTGACGGTGGAGAGCGAGTTCCGCTTGTGGCGGAAGCGTTGCTGCGGCAGACCGTCGTCGGTGATGTCCAGCGACTTGGCGCGCACGGAGGGTCCGCGGCCCGTCCATAGGCGCAGCACGGCCGACATGCGCGCTCTGGCCGCCTGGTGCTCCGCCTGGCTGGGAGAGGCGGGGGGCTGGGGGGCCGCGTTGCCGCCCTTGTTGCCGGCCCCCGCCCCCGTCACCAGGCCCCCATTGTTGCCAGCGTTGGCGGCCGTTGCCTCCCCAGTTCCTGACGGCGTCACCGCCTCGGCGTCCTCCCCGTTCGTCG
>OY757552.1:3651715-3682420 GCA_963584105.1 Alviniconcha strummeri
ATTTACAGTGCTGTCTTTGGATGTTCTGGTGTTATTACCAACTGGCATTCTGCTTTCAGAGTAGTTGTCAGAATTCATTTCGTAAATTTCATCGACGGGATCGACATTCCTAGCATCCCCAGATGCAGTTTTCTCTCCTCTCCCCCCCCCCCCCCTCCCCTTAGTATCAGAGCGATGCTTGCACAGTTTGGGCCTTCCTTCTCCCCCACCCCACCCCGACTGCCTAGTAGGCCGATTAGCAAAGATTATAAATACATGTGTATTACAGCGGAGTTTGCAGTCTGGTCTTTTCTTCTCCCCCCACCCCCCACCTCCACCCCACCCCTTAGTATCAGAGCGAGGCTCGCGTAAGTCTGCACCTTTCATCTCCCTCCCCACTCCCTACATTGTATCCCCGAGAGTGTAAAGGATCCGCGACAGCGGAAACTGTTGCAGGTAAAAATCTGTTGAATTTCGGTGATCCGCCATCGTCAGGCATTCATACACAGGCCGTAGGCCGGGCCGACGTGCGGCACTTGGCTTTTCTCGCTGACAGTGACCCGATTTCCCCACAGGATAAGTTTCCTCTTGATTGGACAAATGAGGTACTGTACCAAATAACAACAACACAAAAAAAACACACAAAGCGTACTACGAGGAACAGGTTTGAGGAAAACGAGATCAAGACACACACAAGGTTTAAAAGAACGCCGATTCTGGTCAGGCAATACAAAGCATGTGCAAAATGTCAGGGTAAGCATGCAAGCATGAAACAGGCAGAGAATTAATGCTGTTCAACACACTCCAACACCAAAGGAAAACAGGCGTCTACTCAGACGCCCTTCACTGACCATCGTTTGCTAGTGACGGTTTTATCTCTCAGCTTGTTGCTTCAAAAAAGGTTTACACTCAAGATCTGCGCATTATTTTGTGTTGTCTAATTAAATCAGCGTGTTTTGTTGTTGTTGTTGTTTAAATAATCCTTGTGTGTGTTTTGATCTTATTGCAGAACACTAGCAGTCAATTTTGTTTCACTGTGTGTGTGTGTGTGTGTGGTGTGGTGTGGTGTGGTGTGTGTGTGCGTGTGTGTGAGTAGTGATGGTGGTGGTGGTGGTGGTGGTGGTGTGTGTGTGTGTGTGTGTGTGTGTGTGTGTGTGTGTGTGTGTGTGTGTGTGTGTGTGTGTGTGAGTGAGTGAGGGGTGGTGTGTGTGTGTGTGTGTGTGTGTGTGTGTGTGTGTGTGTGTGTGTGTGTGTGTGTGTGTGTGTGTGTGTGTTCAGGAAAACGTCACTGCAGTACATGACTCGCAGCACAGTGAGCGAGCTCGCTGTCTGCCCAGCAACGTCACCCGAGTGAAACGGGAAAGGTACAACCAGCAGCATTACGCTGAAGCATTAACTGCTTTAGATAAATTTACAGGTGACAGCACATTTTAACTGCTTTAGATAAATTTACAGGTGACAGCACATTTGTGAGTGGTTACAGTATGACTGCAGTATCATTGTTGTTTCTGAAACTAAGTCAGTCAATGGAGAGCTGGGAACTGTGGTCCAGGTCAATACACATACAGTGCATTTTAGGTGGTGCCTTGCTGAGACCAGCCAAGGAGGCTCAGTCGTCATCCACAGACTTATGCATCTGTGCTGGTCACACACACATACACACACACACACACACACACACACACACACACACACACACACACACACACACACACACACCACCACCACCACCACCACCACCACTACCACCACCACCACCACCACCACCACCACCATACAACAATAACAACAACACAAACAAACAAAAATGACATTTCTAGAAACCTAAAATCGATAGGGGAAAATGATGGTGACTGCAACATTGACGACCCCAACTGAATCGGTTCATTTCCACGTCTCTACACGGTACAGACTCCGCCTGCCACCTTGACCCGACACGCTCTGCTGTCGTACTCGTTTTTCTGCCGGTCCTTCTTCTTTTTCTTCTTGTGCACTCGCAGTCAGCATGGCGTTGCAACGTAGACATACTCCACAAATCGTCATCACGCATACACGTCATTCATTACAAGTCTTTGCTTCTGAAACCCACTCACCTGCCATGGCCGAGAGGAAGACGCAACAGGTTGAAAGCGCGGCCAAGCACCGGCCACAGAACACCTCCTCCCTCCTCCTTACCGGCCACAGAACACCTCCTCCCTCCTCCTCACCGGCCACAGAACACCTCCTCCTCACCGGCCACAGAACACCTCCTCCCTCCTCCTTACCGGCCACAGAACACCTCCTCCCTCCTCCTCACCGGCCACAGAACACCTCCTCCCTCCTCCTCAATGACCACAGAACACCTCCTCCCTCCTCCTCAATGACCACAGAACACCTCCTCCCTCCTCCTCACAGCCAGTTCAACATCCACCCAGTTTGACAGAAAGCACGCGTCAAAACTCGCTCAGCATCAGTCAGCCTGGACGGAAACCAGTGGGTTTCAACCTGTGCAGCGTGAACTACGCCTCCACGATCCATACCCTAACTGTCGTCACACAGGGACGGAAGGCCGACCTAAAGACAAAGACATCAGATGCTCCAGCAGAAGGAAACAAATTCCTTCAATCAGAGCCACACGGTGTGTGTTTAACCTGATGTAGGTGTGATCCGCAAGCTGGCGGCATCCGAAGCACGTACACACTGTAGACAAGGTGTCACGGTGGAAACGTGGAGGACGGTCAGCTGCACGCTCCAAGCAACAAGTGGGCCCCACTTGGTCAATGCTCAGCTTGATTCCGCTTCTCCCGTCCTAGACTGTGTGCACTTGTACAGGCAGGAAGCGGGGGTCCCGGTGTGTGAAGGGGAGCGGTGGGGAGAGAGACGCCACGGCAGGCTGCCCGCGATGTAAGGTGTACGCAGCTCTAGGTAAACCCGGCTCTCTAGTCCCAGCCTCAGCCCGCCCCTGGCAGCGTGTGCGGTGTCACATACAGTCCTGCAGTTCCAGCGTCGCGCCAGCCAGAGCCCAGCACGGCGTGGCGGCGCTCGGCAGCGAGAGCGGGGAGCGAGACAGAGCGGGCGAGGGCTGCAGAGGGAGAGAGCGGACAGAGCGGGAGAGGGCTGCAGAGGGAGAGAGCGGACAGAGCGGGAGAGGGCTGCAGAGGGAGAAAGCGGAAGAGGGCTGCAGAGGGAGAGAGCGGACAGAGCGGGAGAGGGCTGCAGAGGGAGAAAGCGGAAGAGGGCTGCAGAGGGAGAGAGCGGACAGAGCGGGAGAGGGCTGCAGAGGGAGAAAGCGGAAGAGGGCTGCAGAGGGAGAAAGCGGAAGAGGGCTGCAGAGGGAGAGAGCGGACAGAGCGGGAGAGGGCTGCAGAGGGAGAGAGCGGACAGAGCGGGAGAGGGCTGCAGAGGGAGAAAGCGGAAGAGGGCTGCAGAGGGAGAAAGCGGAAGAGGGCTGCAGAGGGAGAGAGCGGACAGAGCGGGAGAGGGCTGCAGAGGGAGAGAGCGGACAGAGCGGGCGAGGGCTGCAGAGGGAGAGAGCGGACAGAGCGGGAGAGGGCTGCAGAGGGAGAGAGCGGACAGAGCGGGAGAGGGCTGCAGAGGGAGAAAGCGGAAGAGGGCTGCAGAGGGAGAAAGCGGAAGAGGGCTGCAGAGGGAGAGAGCGGACAGAGCGGGAGAAGGCTGCAGAGGGAGAAAGGGGAAGAGGGCTGCAGAGGGAGAAAGCGGAAGAGGGCTGCAGAGGGAGAGAGCGGACAGAGCGGGAGAGGGCTGCAGAGGGAGAGAGCGGACAGAGCGGGAGAGGGCTGCAGAGGGAGAAAGCGGAAGAGGGCTGCAGAGGGAGAAAGCGGAAGAGGGCTGCAGAGGGAGAGAGCGGACAGAGCGGGAGAGGGCTGCAGAGGGAGAGAGCGGTCCGTGTGGCCGTGTGGCAGGTGTCCGCTGTCCCTCACACGGCCTGCACTCTCTTCACTGCCCTCTCGCTCCGGCCCCGTGTCCAGCTCGGCTCAACTGACGTGACAAAAACAGAGCGTGACAAACTTTAACTGCTCGCGTGACCGAGTTCGACGACCGCTTACCTACAGATCAGACAACGTGACACGAACTTATCGTGACGCAATCGGCTGCAGGACACACAAATAGCGTGACATTAACCTGTCGCGTCAGGCACACTTCAGTGCTCACTCGACTACAGGACAAACAACGTACACCAGTCTATCTATTGATGCTCATTCAACTAAAAAAAAGAGGGGAAAAAAGGCGAAACGACAGAAACCTCGCATGACAGACGCACTTCAAAAAGCAACCAGACACTTAAAAACAGGCGTTGGGGGTGGGGGGTAGGGGTGGGGGTGTGGGTGGGGTGTGGGTGGAGCAAAGTATTACAACGTAGATGTGGGTATTTCTCAAAGTAGCTAACTGCCACTGCCGTTCAACGGATATGAAAAACTTGGGCATACTAGGACAACAGCACCAATTGTCTCCCTTGAAATGAAATACACCTTTTCAACTCGCTTGTTGGCTCTGTGTGTGTGTGTGTGTGTGTGTGTGTGTGTGTGTGTGTGTGTGTGTGTGTGTGTGTGTGTGTGTGTGTGTGTGTGTGTGTGTGTGTATGTGTGTGTGTGTGTGTGTCTGTCTGTCTGTCTGTCTGTCTGTCTGTCTGTCTGTCTGTCTGTCTGTCTCTGTCTGTGTGTCTGTGTCTGTGGTTTATTTGTCACTTACTACTATTTTACTTATTTAGTCTTTATTGTTATTTATTCTTGGCGACCTCAAAGTTCGGCGTTCGGATACCAGACTCCAGCTTCGGCATCTTGAGAACCTCAGCCATCCGCCCACCCTTTCCAGCACCCCACTTCCACCCCTCTCCCTCCATGTCGTATTTTGTGTACATCAGTAAGGCGCACAAAGCGTTCTCGGGCCTGGTGCTAAAACAGTAATTATTACTAAAGGGGGAAGCGACAGAGGCAGTAACGGGCCCAGTGTCATTATAGCCCAGTGCCGAGCAGTCACAGCCGAAGCCAGTCTCTAACGTGTCCTGACGTCAGAGGCTGGGGACCCAATCATATCGTTGGTAGGCTGCGTCTGGAGAAGATTGCTACTTCTCTCTCTCTCTCTCTCTCTCTCTCTCTCTCTCTCTCTCTCTCTCTCTCTCTCTCTCTCTCTCTCTCTCTCTCTCTCTCTCTCTCTCTCTCTCTCATTATTATTCATCAGTAGCTTAGCAAGGACTTGGTGTTAGGTCTTGACTGAACCTAAACTACAATCCTTGTAAAACAAAGTTTCCTAGTTCGAGCTCTCTCTCTCTCTCTCTCTCTCTCTCTCTCTCTCTCTCTCTCTCTCTCTCTCTCTCTCTCTCTCTCTCTCTCTCTCTCTCTCTCTCTCTCTCATTGTTTTGTTGTCGCAATATTTGATTTTATGATTGGCGTGTATGTGTGAACGGGCGTGGTGCTAAATTGTAGCACTTGGCACTATGGCTGGCTTGTGGCAATAGACTTATTGCTGAACGAGTGTGACAGTGATGATGGCTGAATCAACCAACACCAAGAGACATCCCTACGCTTTTACTTAAATGGCGAGAATAAACTTTTTGTCTGCCAAGTTAATTCCATGGTGTTTGATCAGTGACGCCCGTTTTGAGCCGGCCTGAACCAGTCCCCGTGATCGAAAACGAGGCTGGGGTGTGCAAAAATGGTGAAAACATGTAGATATTATGTCACCTGCACGTTAGCCTACAAACCTGCCTTACGTCCGGTCTTAGTTACCTTGGTGACCTCACTCCATGACTGTTCATTGAGAATAGTCTAAACGCAGGACGCTGACCACTGCACTCCTGCACTCCTGTACCGGTGACAACGTTAACCAAACAGTGGAGCCAGACTGTGAGAGACTTCCCTTGAGACTAGACAGCTCATCCGTTTCTCTCAGTGCTGCCACACGCTGGCAACGTTGACCAGAACCAGTCCAGGCAAAGAGGAGCCCAGAGTCATGGACAGGCTTACACTGCACAGCTGGACGAGGGTGAGCAAGTGTCAGACAACGGTCACCTTCATGCCGGCAGATCTAGGAACGGGGGCCAGGCACAAGGCGACCAGGCATTTGGAGCAACACCCTAAAGACCCGTTGGTGATGTGGACGGAGTCTGGTTGTACGAGTCTTCAATCCCGTTGTGGCCATAGCACTTCCCGCTGTGAGCAGGAGTTGGTCAAGGCCGGCGCACCCCACGTAAGTGATGACGTTGAATCGGAGAGGCAGACAGTGAAATAAATAATGTACGAACCGACCGACGTAGCGAGGTATTAATTCGTTGAACAGGCGCTGGGACGTCGTTGTTCAACACGCTGCCGCTGTGCCGGTTAACGTCAGTATTTAGCTCACTGTCCTCCGTCCCATTGGCTGCCGGTTAACGTCAGTATTTAGCTCACTTTCTTCGGTAACTTCAGTATTTAGCTCACTGTCCTCCGTCCCACTGGCTGCCGGTTAACGTCAGTATTTAGCTCACTTTCTTCGGTAACGACAGTATTTAGCTCACTGTCCTCTGTCCCACTGGCTGCCGGTTAACGTCAGTATTTAGCTCACTTTCTTCGGTAACGTCAGTATTTAGCTCACTGCCTCCGTCCCATTGGCTGCCGGATAACGTCAATACTTTCTTCAGTAACGTCAGTATTTAGCTCACTGTCCTCCGTCCCACTGGCTGCCGGTTAACGTCAGTATTTAGCTCACTGTCTTTGGTAACGTCAGTATTTAGCTCACTGTGTTCGGTAACGTCAGTATTTAGCTCACTGTCCTCCGTTCCACTGGCTGCGTGCAGGCACTCAGTGCCCCAGTAAACCACCAGAAACTAATTCATTCACCTGTATTTTCAGTGCTCCTTTGACTGTGTGTTATCGTCATGAACAGCGTTCTGTTTAACCTTTCGTGTGCTGGGATCTCCTTTGATTAGTCCGACAGGCGAGAACCAACAATGTCTTCCAGGCCTTGACCTTTCGTCAAACAATACGAAACATGGAAAGCCAGAAAAGATACAGTCATTAATTCTTAGGCTGCTAGTGCAGATTTCGAATAAAAACACACAGAGATAAGGACAATTTTATCATTCGATGGCGTGATCAATGCCTGTGTGAGCCGACTTTCCTCTGCATAGGAAACATAAGGTGAATTGCTGAGTGATAAAGAAAAGTCTATTTTTATGGGGATCATAGCTGCCGTCGATGTTTGCATTTCTCTTCTTTCTTTCTTCTTACTGTTCCTCGTCCCTTTCCTTTCCTTCCTTCCATCAGACCCCCCTCCCCCAGCGTCCCCCCCCCCCCTTTCCACCGGCACTCCCCCAAGTCCTCTCACTACACATGTAGCGGCGTGCATAGTCACTGAAATACAACAGGTTATAAAGCCCAACGCAAAAACGTAACGTTTCCTTTGTGGCAGTAGAGAAGGGACACCGTGACATTTCCTTTGTAGCAACAGAGAAAGGACACCGTGATATTTCATTTGTAGCAACAGAGACAGGACACCGTGACAAGACCTTTCCTTTGTAGCAACAGAGAAAGGACACTGATACGACCTTTCCTCTGTAGCAACAGAGAAAGGACACCGTGACATTTCATTTGTAGCAACAGAGAAAGGACACTGTGATATTTCATTTGTAGCAACAGAGACAGGACACCGTGACAAGACCTTTCCTTTGTAGCAACAGAGAAAGGACACTGATACGACCTTTCCTCTGTAGCAACAGAGAAAGGACACCGTGACATTTCCTTTGTAGCAACAGAGAAAAGACATCGTGATATTTCATTTGTAGCAACAGAGACAGGACACCGTGACAAGACCTTTCCTTTGTAGCAACAGAGAAAGGACACTGATACGACCTTTCCTCTGTAGCAACAGAGAAAGGACACCGTGACATTTCATTTGTAGCAACAGAGAAAGGACACTGTGATATTTCTTTTGTACCAACAGAGACTGGACACCGTGACAAGACCTTTCCTTTGTAGCAACAGAGAAAGGACACTGATACGACCTTTCCTCTGGAACAACAGAGAAAGGACAACAAGACCATTCCATTGTAGTAACACAGAAAGGACATCGCCACAAGACCTTTTCTTTCGGGCAACAGAGAAAGGACACTATGACGAGACCAGTCTTTCGTAGCACCAGAGAAAGGTCGCAGTGACACTTCCTTCGTAACAACAGAGAAAGGACACCGTGATGTTTCCTTTGCAGCAACAGAGAAAAGTCACAGTGATGCGCCCTTTGTAACAAAGAGAAAGGTCACCGTGACGCTCACTTTATAGCAACAGAGAAAGGACACCGTGATGTTTCCTTTGTAGCAGCAGAGAAAGGACACCGTGACGTTTCCATTGTAGCAAGACAGAAAGGACACCGTGACTTGACGTTCCCTTTGTAGCAACAGAGAAAGCGGCACTGTGACAATTAGTGATTTTATTTCAACTCTTCGCATTCCCCCAGTTTATGTGTGCTCTTTTGTCTTTTTATCTCACACGAACTAGTTCCAGTTTGGAAGCCCTGCTTGTCTAATCGCCTAAGCTTGAAGTGTTCAGAGAAATCGAATATAAAAATGGCAGAGGCATGCTCCGTAATAAGGCTTCAGCATGCCATTGATTAGGAGGCTGTAACCTTCATTATTAGGAGAACGATGGTAGTGGTAAATGGTAATCATGTTTTTCAGCTGCCATTCTCCAGTCGACAGAGCTGGCAGCAAGGTGGTGTCTTTACTGGCAGTGAACAAGAACTAGACCCAAGCTACATTTCCTTCACTGAATGTGTTCTTGGCATTGCAGCGCGGGGAGAGGTCTGGAAGACTGCTTGACGTCTGTGGCATTTCGCTAGCATGCAGCCCGACTTAACCTCTGCACCAGTGAACCTTTGTCATTTCTGACAACAAGCATCGATTTCAAACACCACGCTCCACGAACAGGGAAACACGAGTGATTAAAGTTTGTTTCATAACTCACTCGCTAGATTACTGTTATTGCAGGCAGCCTTTTAGTTTTCTTATTTAAGGGAAGCTAGGCTACCTATAATTATTCGATGAACGACAAGAACTGGACAAAGTCTATCATTATGGCAATATGGTGAGCTCTTGCCGTGAAAGGTAAGACGCTGCCGCTGTACACTGCACACTGACAACCGAAGAAAGGCAAGGACACCCAAGTAGCTATGCAAGGACTGAACTGAACTAAACCATGAAGATCAGAGTACTCACTAACAATAACAATCAAAGAGACGCGAGCAAGTACAGAAGTTTGGACGGAATATGTCTTCTTCAGATAGACAAATAACTCAGTTAAAGATGGCAGAGAGGAAGAAAGAAGACAGGGTGAGAACAGATACTTCACTTTTACAGAATTTGGTTCCACAGGACTTTTTAGCTTCCGCTATTATTCTGTTGCATTATATTTTTGCACTTTTCATACTCGCAAAGTTTTCCTCTTTAACCTTTTCTTGAATTCTGCTTTATTTTAGAGATACAGCTTGTTTGCAGACTTTGGTTCACCGTGGATTTCCAGAATGTTCACTTATTTTCTTATCTTTAATTCTGGGGGTGGGGGTGTTCAGCTTTAAAAAAAATCTTGTTGAAATTTTAATAGAAAATATTGATATCTTCATTTACAATGGTATTGATGTTAGAAGCTAGAAGGAATGCCACATAATGTCGGTAACTTTTAACAGTAAGTCAGTTAGCCAGTTCTTGGATGTTAACGTCCCATCAAGCAAAGCCACCCAAGAACGATTCCAAAAGAAGACAGAAGTTCAGCTTCAGATGTGGCAATTTTGGGAGTGAGGATAGCTCAGTTTGTAGAGTGTCCGACTGAAAAGCCGGGCGCAATACTGACTCGGGTTCGAGTCCCAGGTGCGGCGAGGGATTATTTCACCCAGAGTCAACATCTCAGACTTTTGCAGACTCTCTTACGGTGTCCGTACAGCCCCCGTGTGAAATCGCATGCATCAACAGCTGTGCGCACGTTCAAAATCCCAAACACTGGCAGCCTTACCATGGTTTGGACACAGGAAAATAATATACACACTGATAAGAATGGGTAGCGCTGCTCTCGCGTCTACTGAGCCTTATCCAGGTAAGGCGACCCGAATTTCCCGCAAGGGACAGTGAAGTACTGAATTAAATAAAATGGATGTGCCTAATAATACTGCGAGAATTTTCGCGTTCGTGGAAATGATATATGAGAGTCTTATACAAAAACGTACGGATATAGAGATACAGTTTGATATACGGATGCGTTTTTTCCTATGTGTCCACGTGGAGATCCTTACCGTGTGTTCATCATTACCGATGTGTCCACGTGGAGATCCTTACCGTGTGTTCATCATTACCGATGTGTCCACGTGGAGATCCTTACCGTGTGTTCATCATTACCGATGTGTCCACGTGGCGATCCTTACCGTGTGTTCATCTGTACCGATGTGTCCACGTGGAGATCCTTACCGTGTGTTCATCATTACCGATGTGTCCACGTGGCGATCCTTACCGTGTGTTCATCTGTACCGATGTGTCCACGTGGAGATCCTTACCGTGTGTTCATCATTACTGATGTGTCCACGTGGAGATCCTTACCGTGTGTTCATCATTACCGATGGAATTCTAGCTTCAGGCTAGCCACCCACTAAAAATTCCTAACATGAAGACGGGCAGGTGGGCGAGATTTGATCTGTTTCTTTTCTTTTCTTTTTTAATTCTTTTTTGTTGTTGTTGTTGCTGGTTGTTGTTTGTTGTTGTTGTTGCTCGATTCATCCTGCTTGTGAGACTAGTAGGCCTACTCGGCACGGGAAGTAGGAATGGGGAGGAATGGAGGCAGCCTCACGCTGACACCTTCTCATATATAGCATTTTCAACTTTAAGTAGGTCAGAAAATAGCTTCCGTTTTGCTTCGCTTAATGACAGGAATCAGAATCCTGATTTTTAAATTTTGACCTTCTCGATCTTTTCAAATTTATTGTCTGTTTACGTTGGTTGAAAATTGTGTAGAATGTATACTCGTGTGTGTGTGTGGGGGGGGGGGGGAGGGGCTGAGTGTTCGTGTATGCTGAGTGTGCGTCTTTCCCGGCAAGATTTTGCACCATAGAAATAAAAAAGAAATCCAAACTAAAGTTGACTGCTATCGTTCCGAAACAAGATCTATATCATAATGGGACAACACGTGCAAATTTTCGAGGCCAAGCCCTTTTTCAAAGCAACGGACTAACAGTACATGATGATATACGACCAATGAAAGTTGTCTACTTATCAACTTACTTGTATATATTGTCTACTTATCAACTTACTTGCTATAGAAAATAGGCTACTTTAACCATTATTGTTGTTGCCGTTATTATTATTATTATTAAATCTGTCCTTGACAGTCCTCTCCAACACAGTGGCCTGCGTCATGCAGTCAGCTGGACTCGTTCCTATGATCTCATGACTTCGTTGACCCCCTTGTGACCTTTGGTGATGACCGGGCGGTAAATGTCAAGTAATGGACAGATGACCGTGCAGAGTTCCTTCAGATAAATTATGCACAGTTCCCTTTCTACAGTGGATGCGGTCGGAACGAGGTGATAAACTCGGCAATGACTTCGGGTACCGCTGTTCAGGCTGGAGGTGAGGTAAACACCGCAAAACCACATCAAGCTGTATGTCGCTGATTACGATAAAGATGACAACAACAGAAACACATCAAGCTCTATGTCGCTGATAACGAAAAACATGTCGCTGATTACAATAAAGATGACAACAACAAAATACACAATGCTGTCGCTGATTACGATAAAGATGACAACAACAAAAATACATAAGGCTGCATTTGCTGATTACGTACGATAAAGATGACAACAACATAAATACATAATGCTGCATTTGCTGAATATGATAAAGATGACAACAACAAAAATACATAATGCTGCATGTTGCTGGTGACGATAAAGATTACAGCAATAACAATACTATTAATATAAAACAACAACAGCTTATATGTGTGAATCACAAGACTAATCAAATGAAGACAAAAGAAAACAAAGTAGGCTTCAGCTAAACGCTTGTGGGTTCTTTTAAAGATCTGTTTGAGTAATCCCTGGAATATTTCATTCGAGTTCGGGCAGTCACAATGGCATCCTTGTGGATACCGGAGTACATGGCTGGGTTACACAGACACGCTTCGCATTTGAAAAGGTGACGGGACCGCCAAACGTGTAGACTATCGGCATTCTGTCAGCAAGTCGTCAAACGTGTAGACTATCAGCATTCTGTCAGCAAGTATCAGAAGCGTTGCTAAAGACACCGGAGCAGGCTGACAAAGCGGAAGTCTGCTTGCGTGATCACGCGAGCCCACACTTGACTGTAACGCCGAGTTAACGGCTGGCTTAGCAGGGCCACAAGACCCAACGACCGTGCAGGTGAAATTGAAGAGATTGCTGTGAACATTTCGTGGACGCGTTGGCAGGATGCAGTGATTGTAGTTGGCGAAGTGTGGAGAAGTCCAAACAAATGCAAATGTGAATGGACAGTAATGTTTTTGGAATCAGGTTTTCAGTCTTGTTGGGCACAGTGATGGTTTGTTTGCCCATTCCACTTCGGGGTACACTTACTAACTTTTCGTCTTCATGCCATGTCACTATTGGGCGATTCGGGCGGGGTTGTTAGCTCCCTTGAATTCTGCCCGGCATCGCTTAAGTCCCTTGCCTGCTTTTACTTTCGGTACGTACTTTCTTCACAATGGAAGGCGGTGACAGCGAATTTGCGAATTTTACACTGCCAACTTTAAAGATATTTTTTGAGGCCCGTAGTCAGAATGTGTCTGGCAACAAGCAAAAACTTGTTGCTCGTGCTATAGGATGCCCCAAAACGCATTTTTTCCACAAACTCGCGATCTTCTGGTCAGCCAGAAAACAACGCAAAGACACTTTTTTTTTCCACCCTCCATCCCCTTTCCCCGGTAATTTTTGCAACTGCATCAGGGCTGCCATATGTACTGCTTTGCAGTTCTAGGTTTAACTTCCACTGTTATACACAGCGTGAAGCAACGCCTACTCAGAAATCGGCCCGGAAGTGACGCTGCGACCTCTCGCGACTTCTTGCGCGAAAGATTACAAAGGGCATTCACTCGTGCAAACCAGCTCCGCTGAACCGCCCAATACTTCGCTGCTAACTGGCTTAGGAATGGTGGGAGCATATCGAGAAGCTGAGGTCTAAGTCCAGTAACGATGATAGGAGATGTCTAACTCTTCAACTCTTCGGAAAGCACAAGCGCTTGATGAATAAGACAGAACCATCCAAAAGTGAAATGTACTGGCAACAAACAACACACACACACACACACACACACACACACACACACACACACACACACACACACACACACACTCGCGCGCGCGTCAGTGACACACATCATGTAAAAACCCTGCCTTGACAGCCAGAAAAACTAGTTTAGCTAGAATTTCATGTAAATGTCCAGCAACATTTGACCAGCATGTCCTACTGCAAAAAAGACGTATGGTCAACTGTGACCATGAACGGACACGCACCCAACGTTCTATGCCGCCTGCATAAGGACCAAGGCCGTGCCCACACAGGCCAGCTGCAAGGCCGCCTCACTTTGACATAACGGGTCATAGGTCAGGTCAAGGTCGGGAGTCCATGCCCCACGCGACACTGAATAGAAGCAAGTGAAGTGGCACGACTGAATCTGATTTTCGGTCCAAACGAATATTTTGCTCGTTGTCGACGTGCAGACTTGTTTCACGGCATGTTTTGTTGTCTTGTTTTAGGCATGTTTTGTTGTCTTGTTTTAGGAGTGTTTTCTTGGGACATATGAGTGAGTGACTTGTTTCAGGCGAGTTAGTTTGAAAAGGCTGAGGAAATTTTGGAAGAGTCTATAACGTTTTTTTATATTTTGGAAAGCAAACAAACTTTCCGTTACAACGCCACTCCACAGCTGGACATTTGGAGGTGCATGATATGCTCGTCGTTTCTCTTACCCTGCTAGTGCCCTGCACCCAAGGACTGTAACCTAACAACTTACTGTAAACCAGCACTGTCTCCTCTAGAGCTCCTTTAATGTTTTAACCGCAAACAACACTTGCGGACAACGAGGGTGATCAAATATGAAGAGGGAAAGTACACATTTTCTCGCCTACTGCCGGCGGCCTGGGCGGGAAAGAAGAAACAATTGCACAGGGCCGGGATCTCATCTATAGATAAACAGGACCGCTAATCCACGGGCTTGGCGACAGACGTCAGCAAGGGATGCGGTGGGAAATGTCGCTGCTTAATAAGGAAGTCGATGACCTTTCTTCTTCTTCGTCTTCTTCTTCTTCTTCTTCTTCTTCTTCTTCTTCTTCTTCTTCTTCTTCTTCTTCTTCTTCTTTTTCGTCTTCTTCTTCTTCTTCTTCTTCTTCTTCTTCTTCTTCTTTCAGCGTTTTGCAAAGCATACATAACGGTGCAGCTTTTACTGTTGTCAAGATTTGGTAACGTGTAACAATCTATGTCTGGTATTCTTTTAAGTTGAAAGTGAATTGTGAAAAGGTAATGTTTGCCTTTGAGTAACTGCTTTCCACAACCTTTTTGCTGTTTCAGATGTAGAACTTTAAATCGATGATCTTTGCATTTGTTACTTCATTCCGATTTTCATTCTTCATTGCATTCAAAGAAAGAATTCGAGACCAAAATTAATGTCAGAAATGTTTCTCCGAATAGGAGAAATCACTTCTGTTTCAGTACCAACATTTCTTGAAATTATTGTGAGCTTTCAGCCACAAAAAGCTCATGTAAAAACACAAGACGGTGCCCTCCCCCCCCCCCCCCCCCCCCGCCCCCCTTTTTTTTTATGTTGAAACTTTTCTACGGCGCGTGCCCTAATGGGCGAAGGAGAAGACAGCAGCTGCGGGTAGGGGGGAGGGGGGGGGGGTGGATCTATCGAGTTTCACTGACGTAGGGCAGAGGACACATAATCTGCCAAGGCTTTGGAACTGGCCGTCATCTTACCTTTGACGTCAGCTCAGTGTGGAGGTTAACTGCACTTTGGCCATGCCATCTTTATCTGGAGCATACTGCTCGCTTGTTTCCTGCTGAGGCCGATGCTTTCTTAAGAACCGTTCTAGATTGTTCTTTGTACAAATGCCGACCGAACTGGAAGCGGTTCACAAACACACACACACACACACACACACACACACACACACACACACACACACACACACACACACACACACACACACACACACACACACACACAGTACCTGTCGGTCACAGTGTCAGTGTAGTGAATCAACTCTTCCATCCCACTGATGCAGGCGGCTATCCAGTAAGTAAGTGAACATGGTGCTTAACGTCCACAGAAACCATAGGGCTTATTCGGGACGGGGAGAATGTGGGGAAGGGGGATGGAGGTGCGGGGAGAGGGAGATTATATACCTATCGCTACATTGTCACCACCAGAATGATTTCTGCATTAAGATGGGCAGCGATGAGAGCCATTTTAATGTTTCAGTAGGAAGTGATTGACAAAGCCACAGGACAGTGTCCACAAACCACAACCTTTTTGAAGAGAAAGGAGAGCCGAAGCGGTATCGAACCGAGGTCCTTCCGCTTACCAACCTAACGCCTTACCGCTAGGCCAAACCGGCTGTCAATATACAGCCTCTTCTCTTTATCTGATGACCCTGGTACGGTCCACGCTGTCCTTGCTACTGCCAGCGCCAGACACCCTCTTACCCTGTCTCTAGTGGACCTAGCACTCTGCCTTGTCACAGCTTTTGGCCGAACCAAGTCATACAAAGACAGGCCAACTAAACTGTGCACACATCAACACGATCTATCTGTTCTAGTTCTGCAGTACCAGGCCCTAACTAAAGAAGAAGGAAGATATTTCGATGCAGCACTACACACAAAATGTAACAAACATTGAAAAACAGCAAACATTTGCTTATTGCCGTGGCCCTGGACAGCTAGTACGTTTCGGACGGACACCCAAGGGTGAAACTGGACGGTTAGTGCTGGCTTCCCTTCTTCGGGCTCAGTACGTGAACAGGCACTGGGTGGAGAACAGCTGGTGGAGAAAGAACAGACACGGGGCCAACACTCGTCTCCGTGGCGGTGCAGAAGACAAAGTGGAGTGCTGCCTGCAGCAGGAACAAAGCCAGGACTTCGCTGAGTAAGTAAGTAAGTAAGTTGGTATTTTACGCCCAGTCAACCAGTATGGTTATATCAGGGCGATACACATTTCTTATATTTTAATAATATGTATTTCTTAAAATAAGTCTATATATACAGTTTTATAACCATGCTTGAAAGGTGTATGAGGGTCACAACCCCTCCGCCAGGCTGCTGTTAGTCAGCTGGCAGGGTCACAACCCCTCCGCCACGCTGCTGTTAGTCAGCTGGCAGGGTCACAACCCCTCCGCCACGCTGCTGTTAGTCAGCTGGCAGGGTCACAACCCCTCCGCCAGGCTGCTGTTAGTCAGCTGGCAGGGTCACAACCCCTCCGCCACGCTGCTGTTAGTCAGCTGGCAGGGTCACAACCCCTCCGCCACGCTGCTGTTAGTCAGCTGGCAGGGTCACAACCCCTCCGCCACGCTGCTGTTAGTCAGCTGGCATGGAGGTGGAGAAGTCACTGCCAGCAGTCGCCGTTGTCTCTGGTGAGGTGCTGGCGGGGACCGACATCCCAATGAGGAAGGGAAGGGGGGTTACATAACGTTCCGCTGTCACCACCAGAATCAGTTCTTCATTAAATTAAGACGGGTTGCGATGGGAGCCGCTTTGATGTCCCAATAGCTGTAACGGACAAAGTCACAAGGCTGTGTTCATAACCACCAGTTTTGAAGAGAAAGGAAAGCCGAAGCCAGAGGCTGGACCGACATCGTCTGCTTACCAGCTTAACGCCTTTACCGTTTGGCCAAACTGGCCAAAACCATCTAAAATCGTTCAACTCTTTAATCACTCCGGTTCCGTGGTGGATCTCGACAACTAAGAGTGTAATTGACTAGTCCCCCTATCACCCCCACCCCCACCCCCCTCACGCCCATCCACTCCCCACCGCCGTCCTTCACATGCCAGCTTTGCTGTGCTGAGGCTACCGATCTCCGCGGAAACGACGAAGACGTGAGCCGGCTCTGTCTGTCTCCGCTCGTATTACAGCCACACACTGCAGCACTGGCCTCCATTGCCCCACACCCCAATGCTGCACTGGCCTCCACTGCCCCACACCCCAATGCAGCACTGGCCTCCACTGCCCCCCCCCCCCCCCCCAATGCAGCACTGGCCTCCATTGCCCCACACCCTACCCCAGTGCAGCACCGGCCTCCATTGCCCCACACCCCAATGCAGCACTGGCCTCCACTGCCCCACACCCCACCCCAATGCAGCACTGGCCTCCACTGCCCCACACCCCACCCCAGTGCAGCACCGGCCTCCATTGCCCCACACCCCAATGCAGCACTGGCCTCCATTGCCCCACACCCAGTGCAGCACTGGCCTCCATTGCCCCACACCCTACACCCCACACCCCAGTGCAGCACTGGCCTCCATTGCCCCACACCCTACACCCCACACCCCAGTGCAGCACTGGTCTCCATTGCTCCACACCCCAAACCCAGTGCAGCACTGGCCTCCATTGCCCCACACCCCACACCCCAACGCAGCAATGGCCTCCATTGCCCCACACCCCAATGCAGCACTGGCCTCCATTGCCCCACACCCCACACCCCAGTGCAGCACTGGCCTCCACTGCCCCACATCCCACACCCCAGTGCAGCACTGGCCTCCAATGCCCCACACCCCAGTCTCCAGTCTGCGGAAACCGGCATGACGTGTGCGATGAAAATCGAAGTGAACGAATGGCCGTGGAGTGAAGCAACGTCAGACGCCGTCGTCAAACTGCGAGTAGAATGGGCTAGACACCCACATCAGTCGGCGTGGCCAAATGATATCCACACATCGTCGCCCCAGCCATGTCTTCTACAAGACGCGATCGACAGACAGGCTGTCAAGTATCTCTCGTTCAGAAGCCGCGTTTGGCGAAGTGTCGCTCTGAGCGTGATTTGGGCTGTGAAAAAGCCTGCTCCAACGTGTCCACAATTATCAGACGGGACTGCTCCAACGTGTCTACAGTTATTAGACGGGACTGCTCTAACGTTTCTACAATTATCATACGGGACTGCTCCAACGTGTCTACAATTATCAGACGGGACTGCTCCAACGTGTCTACAATTATCAGACGGGACTGCTCCAACGTGTCTACAATTATCAGACGGGACTGCTCCAACGTGTCTACAATTATCAGACGGGACTGTTCCAACGTGTCTACAATTATCAGACAGGACTGCTCCAACGTATCTACAATTATCAGACGGGACTGCACCAACATATCTACAATTATCAGACGGGATTGTACCAACGTATCTACAATTATCAGACGGGACTGCACCAACAATATGGATATTATTCCACAGACTTCTCGTACATGGACGCATAATTATGTTTAAAAAAGAAAAGAAAAGAAAAAAAAGGTGCTAATGACTTAGCATAGCTTTCGTGTTTAAACAGTATCGACCAGGCAGAGCCATCGGGTGCCAAGTAGATCACAGAGTGCCATAATTACCGTATGTCACATACTCTTACTTTTTTTCTTTCTCTTTTCTTTTCTTTTTTTCTTCCCCCTCCCTCACACTTCATGGGATCGTTAGGAACTTGTCCTAGAGCCCGCACCAGCCTACGAGTTGTTAATCGATTTCTTACGTTTTTTGCCATTTCCACGAACACACTGTCAATGTAGTCTAAGCTACAGTGGGGTCCTTAACGTGCGCACTCCTGTACCGCATGGCTTATGGAGTTGTGTCTCATCCGCAGAACTAGACACTTAGCTCATCGTCTAGCTGATAGTACTGGGGGACGGGGGCAGAGAGGGGTGGAGGGCATAACAATGTTGGAATCAGGATTCAAACCCGCAACTTCTCGATCTTATTCCAACGTCTAAACTATTATGCGACATCACGTTTTCTTTACAGTGTCACTGCGAAAGGATATTACTCTGTCAACATCACGTTTTCTTTACAGTGTTACTGCGAAAGGATATGAATCTGTCAGCATCGCGCCACGTCCTTGCCGCTTCTGGCTCGTGGGCTTTCTGCTTATATGTTGCCAGTTTTCAGAATGTCTGTTACTCATCCATCGGTGCACACATTGAAAAGCACAAACATGACGTCTTGATTCAGAATTCAAGCAAGGAGTAGCAGACTCTTGAACACAACCGAAACAGAAAGATGCCACGCTCAGAGGGTAAACTAATCATATCAGGCAACTAACTATCACTGGAAACAGTTTCTGCCAACAAATAGAAGAGATCGAAATGGAAACTTTACAATCAAAACATTTTTGTTTTAAAATACTGCGTTGATTTTATTTTCGCTCGGTCGGTACGGATTATCAGGCTGGCTGCTCAATTAAAGGTCCCAGCACACGAACGTTGCACGCACCGCTCTTTGATACGGGCACGAGTGTGGCGTGGTCACGTGGCCCAAAGAACACTATCAAGGAGAGCGATGGTAGGCTCACAACAGGTCTTGTTCAGTAGGTAGAAGTGATAGAAACAAACACAGTAGGTCTTGTTCAGTAGGTAGAAGTGATAGAAACAAACACAGTAGGTCTTGTTCAATAGGTAGAAGTGATAGAAACAAACACAGTAGATCTTGTTCAATAGGTAGAAGTGATAGAAACAAACACAGTAGGTCTTGTTCAATAGGTAGAAGTGATAGAAACAAACACAGTAGGTCTTGTTCAATAGGTAGAAGTGATAGAAACAAACACAGTAGGTCTTGTTCAATAAGTAGAAGTGATAGAAACAAACACAGTAGGTCTTGTTCAATAGGTAGAAGTGATAGAAACAAATACAGTAGGTCTTGTTCAATAGGTAGAAGTGATAGAAACAAACACAGTAGGTCTTGTTCAATAGGTAGAAGTGATAGAAACAAACACAGGGGGAAAGGTGTCTTGGCTGAGTGTTGCTTTACGTCCACAGAAACCGTAGCTCACACAGCTCCTGAGCTCTGAAGGTGTCTTCTGCTGCTGCTGCTGCTGCTGCTGCTGCTGCTGCTGCTGCTGCTGCTGCTGCATTGCTTAATGTCCTCGTATGTCGGTTGACATATTAGGGACAAACTGTGACCAATGCGTGAGCATGGTTCAGTATTGCTTTACGTCCACGGAAACCATAAGGCTCGTTAGGAAGGACAGCCCAGAACGGCCACAGCGACTTTGACTCAGCTCCTGAACTCTGATGGTGTCTTAAAACGTGCGGTGGTTTTATAGTGAATTCTTGCATTGAGTTTCGTGAGTGACCATCAGCGGAAGTGGATGTAGAAAGCACAGTAAAGTGTCCTAGCTGGCCAGCTGCATGCAGCCGCCTCTTTAAAGTTCGGCACAAGAAGTGCGTGCTCACGTCGCCCAAGAATGAAGATGAACGAGGCCGCGGGTGGCTGTTGGGCCAGCTGTGACAGTGGCGGGGCTTTGTGCGGCTATTCTCCGGCTGACTGTCACTCGCCATACTACAATTTAAACATAAAATCATTGGAGTACTTCCAAACAAAATTCTCCGTTTTAAATAAGTGGTTTGGACACTTCTAAACAGGTTTTGAGAAGGCTAGTTCCTTTAAATTTCAAAATGTTTCCGATTTGGGCCACCAAAATTACGAGTCACCTATACTGCCTATCTACGGTATAAAGGAAATAATAACTTGCATCTTTCCAAACAAAGTTTGCCTCGGGTAAGATGGCACCTTGAAACAATGCGTTGACAAACAGAATCCCTACTTGCTGCCGTTGCGAAACCGCCTGGCCCGGCAAAGGCAACGTTTCATCTCACAGAGTGGTTCCCTGAACTGATAAGCAGGTCAGGCAAACCTCAAGTGTCTACAGGCAACTGTGCTTTGTCCCACTCCGCCCCATCCACCCGCGTCCTCGTATCACCGTCACGGTTGAAGGGGCATTAAAAACAGTTTCCATTCCATTCCCATCCACCCTGATTCTATTGCATTCTCCGCTTGTTCCATCAACAGTAACCTCTCCGCTTCCAACAAACTACAACCACAAATAAACTGACAGCCCAGCTCTAACAGAAACAGACTTATTGCCACTGAAAGTCCTCGTCGGCTTTGTAGGTGACATAAAAGCCCGCCTAGTTAAATAGCGCCTTGTTAAATAACGCCATGTACAGCCGCAGCAATCAAGACACATGCACAGCACGACCAAACAAATTAAACCCCAGAACACAGCATGACCAAACAATTTCAACCCCAGAACACAGCATGACCAAACAAAACAAACCCCAGAACACAGCACAACCAAACCATTTCAACCCCAAAACACAGCACAACCAAACAAATTAAACCCCAAAACACAGCACAACCAAACAAATTAAACCCCAAAACACAGCACAACCAAACAAATTAAACCCCAGGACACAGCACAACCAAACAAATTAAACCCCAGAACACAGCACAAGCAAACAAATTAAACCCCAAAACACAGCACAACCAAACAAATTAAACCCCAAAACACCACACAACCAAACAAAAAAAAGCCCAGAACACAGCACAGTTAAACAAATTAAACCACAGAACACAGCACAACCAAACAAATTAAACACCAGAGCACAGCACAACCAAAGCTACCCCAGTGCACAGTACAACCAACAAGGCAACCCCCAGTGCATAGCACAACCGACAAAGCAACCCCAGCGCACAGCACAACCAAACAAATCAAAGCCTGGCTGGGCCGAGGAAATAAATCGCACCCAATAACAAACAAACCAAGGGAAGAAGAAAAACGTCCCCAGGAGGCGTTCACATTCAGGTGTAATCAAGATAGAGTCTAATCTCTCGTCTCCATGGTAACCTGAAGGTAGTGAAAATAGCGCTGATGCTGACAGAAGAAGAACAGTGACAGACATTTGATACAGCGTTCTGCAACAGGCTTACGTGACGCCGGCACACAGCGACACCGACACCATTTTGTTTTAGAAAATCTATACCGCTAGTTAGCGATGATGATGGCGCTAAGAGAGAGAGAGGGAAAAGGATCTTTCCATTGCCGGTGTTGACACAGTCACCTACATACCTACGTCCAGAGAAGCCGTCAGTGACCAACCCCGGGAGTGAGCCGATCAGCCCCGTTCCTACAACACGGCCACAGTTCTGCTGACGCACGTTCGTCTCAGTTTCAGATATTTGTTCACTGACATACAGTACTACTAGGTTACCCCGCCTCCCTCACACACACACACACACACACACACACACACACACACACACACACACGCACACGCACGCACGCACGCACGCACGCACGCACGCACGCACGCACGCACGCACGCACGCACGCACACACACACACACACACACACACACACACACACACACACACACGTACGCAAGAATACACACGCAAGCTCCAACAGTATATGAAGTAATTTGCCTGTTTGCAATATTAAGGTAGACACGTTGACACAGGAGACAAATCGTGCTGCACGCCAGCTAGCGATGACGTAGTTTCATTCACCACTTACTGCTGTCAAACCTTAGTCACTGCAGCAAACCCGAATCAATACTTTGCTTAGCTGTGAAAATATCTTAGTTCCATCAAGTTAAATGATTCCAGTAATACAACTTCTGATGCTGCTGCTGCTGACAGCACTGCAGCGAGCAAAACGTTTGTCAGGCTGTAGGCTGATTATTGCTGCAGTTCGGCGTGTGTGTGTGTGTGTGTGTGTGTGTGTGTGTGTGCGTGCGTGCGTGCGTGCGTGCGTGCGTGCGTGCGTGCGTGCGTGCGTATGTGTGTGTGTGTGGTTGCTACTGTTGTTTACATGTTCTTTTTTGAAGCCATTTTCCTTTTATTTTGCAATTTTGCCTTCTACTGATCATGGAATTAGATTATGATTTTGATATATTTTCTGGTTTATCCTCACGTGGACGGGTTACTTGCTATAAGCTGAGTCTGGTTGATAGTTCAGTTCAGTTCAAGATGGTGTCTATGCGTTCAGAAAACCCATATGCGCTCCGCCTCGTCTTTCACAAGTTTCCCTAAAGTTGCCTTTGAAACGGTTCCAAATGTTGGTCTGACTGACAACCGCCCTCTCTCGCCCTTTCAAGGAAGATCGTCAAGCCTTTCCATGCCTCTCGATTTCTGTCAGACGACCGATGGTGTGATGTCCATAGCTTTATACATGCAGACAGTGTCCCAAGCTTCTCAGCACTTAGATCTACCGAGACGTAAGCTACTTGTGATGGCTGACAGAGTGTCAATTAGTGTGAACTCCGTTCTGTTCTCGTCCGCTTTAATTCCTTGTGCGCGGTGCCCACCACAGTTCCGTCTAAGCAACCAGCCAGTGACTCCTGGCCATGTCCACACGCAGAGGGAAGGGACACGAAGTCGGAGTGATACGAGCTATGATCCAAAACTATTGATCAAACGGAAATTTCTCGGAGAGCTTTGAACGCACTTGTTCCAAACTGCAGCATTCCCTCGAAGTTCTCTCTTTCAACACTGATGCAATGTTGAGTCAGATAGAAAAGGGCTTCGGTATTGTTCTTTGTGGATTGTTTCCAGCTCTAAAATCACCGTTTTGGCGAGGTCTTGGAGACGAGAAAACTTCCTCTCAGCTATTGTGTCTTTCAAGGGAGGAAAGAAGCCGAGGGCGCAAGGTGCAGGACGGGACTGTAACGGTAGTTAGGGCAAGACCGGGATTTGTTGTCCCTCGGGATGCTGAATTACAGCCGTCGTTTTGCGGGGACTGACACTGTCGTGGAGAAGGAGAAAGTTCTGGGTGACGGTAGCTGCATGGACACTGGCTGCCTATCTCCTGTGCGACATTGGGCAAAACTGTTTCTGCATATGACCCTTTGATGGTACTTTTAGCAGCCCAAAGAACAACCGCCACAGGACCCTGATGATTAAAGAAGATGGTAAATATCGAAGTCCTCTGCCTGTAGTGGACTGAAGTCTTCTGCTTGTAGGGTGCCTGAAGTCTGTGCCTGTTGAGTGCTTGAAATCTTCAGCCAGTAGTGCGTCAAAGTCGTCTGCCTGTAGTGTGACTGAAGTCTGGTTTCTGTAGTGTGCATGAAGTCTTGTTCCTCTAGTGTGTCTGAGGCCTTGTTCCTGTAGTGTGCGTAAAGTCTTGTTCCTGTAGTGTGTCTGAGGCCTTGTTCCTGTAGTGTGCGTAAAGTCTTGTTCCTGTAGTGTGTTTGAGGCCTTGTTCCTATAGTGTGTTTGAGGTCTTGTTCCTGTAGTGTGCGTAAAGTCTTATTCCTATGGTGTGCCTGAAGTATTGTTCCTGTAGTGCGCCTGACGATTTTCTCTTGTAGTGTGCGTGAAACCTTCTGCCTGCAGTGTGCCTGACGTCTTCTGCCTGTAGTGTGCCTGACGTCTTCTGCCTGTAGTGTGCCGCCTTCTGCCTGTAGTGTGCCTGAAGTCTTCTGCCTGTAGTGTGCCTGACGCCTTCTGCCTGTAGTGTGCCTGACGCCTTCTGCCTGTAGTGTGCCTGACGCCTTCTGCCTGTAGTGTGCCGCCTTCTGCCTGTAGTGTGCCTGACGCCTTCTGCCTGTAGTGTGCCTGACGCCTTCTGCCTGTAGTGTGCCTGACGCCTTCTGCCTGTCCAAAAGAACAAAACGGCTGCGTCCTTTTCAGAGGCTCGGCGAAGACCAGAGACTTTGAAGACATGACGTTAAAGCTCACCAGAAAGGCTGACCGGCGCGGAAGCACACGCCTGTCGACAGACCGTGCTACCAGCCTCCTAAAACTGAGCACTTGTTAGGAAAGGCCCAACCAGTCTTTTCAATCTCACCTTTCATGGGGACATCACACTGTTTTTCCATTTTCCCTTTCTCGTTAATTAAGGTAAACACGCACTCAAAACCCTTCCAAATCACAGCGGCAAAGACAAATTTGAAACTAAAGTGTCAGTAGATAATGACAAACTGCAGTAAAGGGTTACTCATTATTTCATGGACTCTGAACCCAGTAGTTTCTGATTCCCAAAAAAGGCTGTAGATAATTGTCCGTTCCAACAAAGAGAGCGCTGGGAGATTACTGAGCCAAACGAGGAGGACGTTTCACATTTTCGCAGTTATTCAATCTGTCAGAAATGAGAGCATTACAACTGGGCTGCCGTTGTGCAGTGCCCATTCTCATTCTCTCAATACCCGGTTAGCTGGTTGGTTAAATGTGTTTAACGCCGAGTTGTTTCCGAAGAGGTACTGGCGGGGACAGAGGTGGGGGAAGACGGAGACTTTACCTACTGCTACACCGTCACCACCAGAATGACTCCTGCATTCAGATGAACAGCGAAGAGAGCTGTCTTAATGTTTCATTAATTGTGATGGCCAAAGTCACACGACAGTGTCCACAAATCACGAACCTAGATCCGTCTGCTTACCAGCCTAACGCCTTACCGTTAGGCCAAAAGGACCCAAAGTCTGTCAGTATCGACTTCTGTTGGGGACTTTATGGTGACACCAGGATCGAAGCACCAAGAAAAGGAAGATGAAGCCTACGGGAGTTTGTCACGCAAAAACGGGAAACTAGAAAATGAAAACAGCACAAGTTCTGATGACCGGCTGCAGGGAGCACAACGTTGGAAGCAAGAGCTGCCCAGCTGGGAATGGACACAGGCGTTGACCGGGTGGAAATGGACACAGATGTTGTCCGGGTGGGAATGGACACAGATGTTGTCCGGGTGGGAATGGACACAGGCGTTGACCGGGTGGGAATGGACACAGATGTTGTCCGGCTGGGAATGGACACAGATGTTGTCCGGGTGGGAATGGACACGTTGACCGGGTGGGAATGGACACAGATGTTGTCCGGGTGGGAATGGATACAAGTGTTGTCCGTGTGGGAATGGACACACGTGGTGTCCGGGTGGGAATGGACACAGGCGTTGTCCGGGTGGGAATGGACACAAGTGATGTCCGGGTGGGACTGGACACAAGTGATGTCCGGGTGGGAATGGACACAAGTGATGTCCGGGTGGGAATGGACACAAATGATGTCCGGGTGGGAATGGACACAAATGATGTCCGGGTGGGAATGGACACAAGTGATGTCCGGGTGGGAATGGACACAAACAGCAGCAATTCCACGGGTGGAGATGGACATGAAGGTTGTCCTGCTTAACACTGACATTGGAAACGGAACTGACTGAATGACTTACGGCATCAGTGGAGCTACCCTGCTGACACCGACACACCTTTTCTTTCAGCGTGAACAGCAGTGTGCCCGTTGAAAGAAAGAGCTGATAGAGATTGAGAGAGTCAGTTAATACGTAAAGTTTGAAAATTGGCAATGTTTTGCGTTGGCAGACTTCCACGTCGACAGACAACGGATTTCAAACTCAAAGGCCTGATGTTTTGTGCGTGGCGACGTCAGCAGCCGCCTGTTGCTGCATTAAGCGGAGAGGGAGCGGAGAGGGAAGAAGGCCAGCGCCTGGTTTTCACACGACGAGTTGATTCGAGCGTTTTCAGTTCTGGGCGAGTGTTGACGGGGGCAGATTGCTGGTCAACCCTGCAATCACGGTACAGTGCCCTTGAGCACTCGTCAATATCGTCACGTATGACCCGCTAAAGATGCAAGCACCACACTCTGTACTCTTGTGTGTTTTTTTCTCTTTCTTTCTTTTTCATTCATCCTTTCTTTCTCTCTTTTTCTCTCTTTCTTTCAATAGTTATCTGTTTAATTATTGATAATCTAACTTGTTTTTTGTCGAGTTGTCTCCGAATTGGTACTTTCAAGGACCACAATCCGTACTTACAAGGACCACAACCCGTACTTACAAGGACCACAATCCGTACTTACAAGGACCACGATCCGTACTTACAAGGACCACGATCCGTACTTACAAGGACCACAACCCGTACTTACAAGGACCACAATCCCAGGAGGTGGGGGAAGAGGGAGACTATACATAACGCCATACTGTCACCGCCAGAAAGATTTCTGCATGAAGACGGAAAGCGGTAAAAGCGATTTTAATGTTTCACCGCTTACCTGTTGTTTAAGTGTCGTTCACTAGCTTGACAAAGGGGATTACCCCGAAAATTTTTAACCGTTTATGTGTTTGGACCTAACTGTGTGAGTTTACTCGTTTTTACATGTTTCGGTGACAACCGAGTCGTTTTTACATGTTTCGGTGACAACCGAGTCGTTTTTACGCAATTCAAGCATCTAGTTTGAAAGCTAGAATCCGTTTGGTCCAGTAAACGTAACACCAACACCGCTCACACTGCATTCACTGTAAAACTCTCTCTCTCTCTCTCTCTCTCTCTCTCTCTCTCTCTCTCTCTCTCTCTCTCTCTCTCTCTCTCTCTCTCTCTCTCTCTCTCTCTCTCTTAGAGTGGTTGGAATAGCACCAGACAAAGGTTGGAAAAAAGATGCATTATTATTATTGATCGCTTTTATATAGCGCTATTCTCCGCTCTCGAGCAGACTCACTGCGCTCGCAGGTGATTCTACATGAGTGAATAGCTATTTATAACGCGTTTTTTGAATATCCACCGAAGTGGTGTACTTACAGCGCTGGCATGGCTGGTGCCACAAGAAACTGCTGCCATCTCGGCGCGTTCTGTGTACACCATTCAACCATGCACCATGTCACTTCATGCAAAGCCACATACGTAAGGTGTATGCGTGTTTAGCTGTAACCTGCCACATGCGCTTTTGGGCAGAATGACCGGGGTCTTTTACGTGCTGCTGTGGTAACACGGGGGTGGAACGGATACCGAAATAGGAGTCAGCATGTCTGGTAATCCACTTCCAACAATAGAAATCAACTCAATAAATAAAGCCTCCCGCCCCCCCCCCCCCCCTCCCCCCCCCCCCCCCCCACGCCCTACACACACAATTTGTACTTAATTTATTTCAGTTCAACGTGGATGTAGTTCTTTATATTTGAATTTCGTACAGCGCACCCAGCTCTGTTCTACGTCCTCCTGTCTGGCTGTCCCTGAGCAGTGTGACGTCCTGTCTGGCTGAGCCTTAGCAGCGTGACGACCTGCCTTGAGCAGCGTGACGTCCTGTCTGGCTGGCCCTAAGCAGCGTGACGTCCTGTCTGGCTTGGCCTTAGCTGCGTGACGTCCTGTCTGGCTGGCCCTGAGCAGCGTGACGTCCTGATCGCTGGCCCTGAGCAGCGTGACGTCCTGCCCTTAGCAGTGTGACGCCCTGGCTTTAGCAGCGTGACGCCCTGCCCTTAGCAGTGTGACTCCCTGGTTTTAGCGGCGTGACGCCCTGGCTTTAGCAGCGTGACGCCCTGGCTTTGGCAGCGTGACGCCCTGCCCTGAGCAGCGTGACGCCTGCCGTGAGCAGCATGATGCACTGTCTGGCTGGGCCAGAGCTGCAGGGTGCGTGGCGCCAGGTGACCCCCAGCACAGGTCGCTAAACGACCACTCTCCCTGCACGCTTTGGTCTGGTCCCCGAATCCCATAGACTAAAATGAAGCACACTTAGGCCTCGTGAAAAAAGGGAAACATGAACCCGGCAGTCAGAACTTACCAAGCGATCTATCAAGGTTTCTTCAGATGGGTGGAGCAATCGACTGTGCCTTAGTTCCATCCGAGGTAGAAGTGATGACATTTAAAACCTGGAAAGATGTCTTAAGTCGTCGACAAGACATTTGTAAATAAGGCAGTACAGACTGCTCTCTGTACATCGGTTCTACAAACTTTGGGAGCGGCAGCCTTTAAAGTTGAAAAAATATTTATTTATTTTTCTTTTTTTCTTTGCATTCTGAGGTTTTTCCTGCAAAAAATCCTGGCAGAATGACTGGTTAGCTTTAAGTTAAACTCAGTTTAAGACGGGGAAAACAAAACCCAGCTTCACAAAGCGTCTGTTCTGGATTCTAGCTTTCAAACTGGCATCTGTTCTGTGCAAGTGATAGGGAATCGGGAGGGAGATGGGTGTCGGCATCTTTAAAACTCACGCTGGACCCACAGGCAAAACGTTACTGCTTATTGCCACCAAAGGATTTTCAGACGAATTTTCTTTTCATGTTCCATCTTTTTGCCCGACAAGCGCCTCGCGTCTGGAGCCAGTTGCTGGGAATACTAACGAGGCAATCTTCAGCGTCGCTTTGCTCCTCGTCAAGGAGCAGTTAATGGCACAGCCATCTGCAGGGCACACACAGGCACGGGGTTTTCGCCCCAATGACGTCATCTGGCAGCTGCCGGAGGAGGTGAGCTAGGAGATGGCCACGGCAAGTGGGTGTGCCTCGGGGAGACCGCCGCCACCTCGCCACTGCCCAATCCAATTGCCCGGGACTGCAAACACCAATGAGGAGGTGTGTGTTTTTTTAGCGGTGTTTTTCGCCCTTCCAGATAATTCTTGCTGCTCTCGCGAATCTGGGAGTGACAGCTTGGATCAGTGGTGTTCAAGTTCAACCCCCCTTCTTTCCTTCGCCCCCCCCCCCCCCCCCCCCGATCTCTCTCTAGTTCCCCCTCTCTCTTGTCCCCCCCCCCCCCTTTGTCCCCCTCTCCTTCCCTCTCTCTCACTAGTGCCCTCCTCTCATTTCCCCTCCCCCACCCGATTCCCCCCCTACCCCCCTCTCTCTTGTCCCCCCTTCCATTCCCTCTCTCTCACTAGTCCCCTCCTTTCAGCCCCCCCCCCCCCCCCCCACGATTCCCCCCCCCCCCATCTCTCTCTCGTATGCTGGAATGATGTCACAGCATTAGTAGTATTAAATAAGATAGAGCAGACAGTGTCTCCCTACAAAAGAGGAAGAAGAAAAAAAGAGCCTTGGAAAAACGTTTTGCCCAAGGGATAAAGGAGATCAAATTTAGAAACCTAAAAGATCGGATTTTAGCTTTAAAATACAGCGTATATCGAATTAGAAAAATGGGTTGTTTTCTCAGAGGGCCGGACGACCGACAAGCGTTATAAACGTAGACTAATATACACAGGAAACATTGTAAGCGGCAAGTCTCAGTCGGCTTTCTTTCAACGCGGAATCCTACCTTCTTTCTTTGCTGTTTACACTGAATTAATGTCTTTGTTTCTCTAGATTAAGTGTTTTAAGTCTCTCCCCACCCAGCCACCCAGTGTAACAACGCTGTGCTTTGTTCTACACGTGCTCCAGACCAACGTTTGCCACAACAACGTGATGCGAGAAAAAGGCTCACCCCAAATAAGGCTCCATTACAAATTTATAAGGTGTCGAAAGTTGCCTTTCAAAGCAGAAAAAGTGATCTGAAAGGAGCCACACTAAATTTGTATACAGAGAGACAGGTAATACAGAGAAGAAGGTGGATAACATAATGGAATGAATATCCAGACATAACCGCTTGCATTGTGCAAGAACGTGACCGGGGGTAGGGCGGGGAGGGGGGGGCAGAGCTGTAGCGGTGAGCACAGGAGGGGAGAGTGTTGCGGGGTGGGCGGAGAGCGGTGAGCACAGGCGGAGTGTTGCGGGTGGGGGGAGAGCGGTGAGCACAGGAGGAGTGTTGCGGGGAGTGGAGGGAGGGGGTAGAGCGGTGAGCACAGGAGGAGTGTTGCGGGGAGGGGGGAGGGGGTAGAGCGGTGAGCACAGGAGGAGTGTTGCGGGGAGGGGAGAGGGGGTAGAGCGGTGAGCACAGGAGGGGAGTGTTGCGCGGAGGTGGAGATAGCGGTGAGGAGGGTAGAGCGGTGAGCACATGGGTGTTGCGTGGAGGGGGGAAGAGCGGTGAGCACAGGAGTGTTGCGGGGAGGGGAAGGTGAGCACAGGAGGGGAGAGTGTTGCGGGGAGT
>OY757552.1:3682620-3704720 GCA_963584105.1 Alviniconcha strummeri
GGACGTTGAATATCCTGACTGACAACTGGACGTTGAGTACCCAGACTGACAACTGGACGTTTAATATCCAGACTGACAACTGGACGTTAAAGACCCTGATTGACAACTGGACGTTGAGTGCCCAGACTAACAACTGGACGGAGAATACCCAGGCAGACAACTGAACGGTAAATACCCAGACTGACAACTGGACGTTAAATACCCTGACTGACAACTGGACGTTGAATATCCAGACTGACAACTGGATGTTGAATACCCAGACAGACAACTGGACGTTGAATACCTAGATTGACAACTGGACGTTAAATACCCTGACTGACAACTGGACGTTGAATATCCAGACTGACAACTGGATGTTGAATACCCAGACAGACAACTGGACGTTGAATACCTAGACGGACAACTGAACGGTATATACCCAGAATGACAAATGGACGTTGAATACCCAGACTGACAACTGGACGTTAAATATCCAGACAGACAACTGGACGTTGAATACCCAGACTGACAACTGGACGTTGAATACCCAGACTGACAACTGGACGTTGAATAGCCAGACAGACAACTGAACGGTAAATATCCAGACTGACAACTGGACGTTGAGTACCCAGACTGACAACTGGACGTTGAGTACCCAGACTGACAACTGGACGTTAAATACCCAGACTGACACCTGGACGTTGAATACCCAGACCGACAACTGGACGTTAAAGACCCTGACTGACATCTGGACGTTGAATACCTAGACTGACAATTGGACATTAAATACCCAGACTGACAACTGTACGTTAAATACTCTGACTGACAACAGAACGTTAAATACCCAGACTGACAACTGGACGTTGAATACCCTGACCGACATCTGGACGTTAAATACCCTGACTGATAACTGGACGTTAAGTACCCAGAATGAAGCTTCCACCTTTCCTTTCCTCCCCCTCTCGTTTATTCTGGAGGAGAACTGTTGTTCAAAGAGACATTTGCGTTGTCTTTTCTTCTTCTTTTTTATTTTCTTTTTTCCCCCTTTTTTACGAATCAAAACAATATTTTAAAACTTCAAGGCAAAGTATGCACTGTTTAGACAAGACGGACATCCTAGACCATTCCAGTTGTCATCAAGGCACATACAAACCGACGCAAGTAACTTCAGGTGTATCACTTCAAAGACAGCTATGGTAGACACAGCAAGATCAGCATTTTGGCTGCTACAAAGCAAATGGTTGATTACAGCACAGCTTAAAGAAAACTGCGGAACTGAAAATCGATGAAACAGGCTTGAGTTAGTGATAGGATGCTGGCGTGGAAATGATGAAGTTGTTGGAGTGGCTTGCGCCCAGAGGCTGACCGACAGCGCTACCGATGTCAGCCAGTACCAGCAGCGGAATGGGCGAGGCCGGAGCAACACGAATCAATAACTGCAATTCTACACACGCATCTCATATTTCATCTTCAAAATAGGAGGGATTTAAAAAATGCCCACATTTTTTCCTGTTCCATCCTCGTTATCTCGTTTCAGCTTTACAGAGAGAGAGAGAGAGAGAGAGAGAGAGAGAGAGAGAGAGAGAGAGAGAGAGAGAGAGAGAGAGAGAGAGAGAGAGAGAGAGAGCAGTCTTTTTATTTACGAGGGTAATAGATAAATATACGTACGTTTTTTTTTAACATCCAGCTCCCGCCGAAAGCAGGGACTGTTCTAGATCTAATTACATATATGTAAACATATCTCTATGACAGAGAGAACTACAACTGGAAAACGTTATCCAAACACATAAAAGGTTCCAAATAACGCTATTTATTAGGACAAAACACGACATGCGACATCATTGGACATAGCTCAACAACAACAACAACAGCAACAACAACAACAACAACAACAACAACAACAACAACAACAACAACAACAACAACAACAACAACAACAAAGACAAGTGGATTAGCTCTCTTTCTAATTTTTCGTCGTTTTTCACCGTTTAATTGTTGTTTAAGTGTCGTGAAGCTTGATAAAGGGGATTACCCGGAAGATTCGCATGCTGTGTTTTGTCTTAATAGATAGCGTTCTATTGAACCTTCTGTGTGTCTGGATTTTGTTTTAGATGCCAGCATTTATTCTTGTTTCAGATTTTCGAAACCTTTCTTTGTTTTTACAAGCATTTTTCTGATGAAATATCAAAGTCAGCATCTTTTCGTCGACCTGCTTCTTGGACACATTGGATGTCCTAGACAACAGTACCTCCATTGTACACCGCCCCTAACGCTCACTTGTCCTGAGTGACCCTGTGTGTACCTCCACTTCTGTACATCGTCCCTCACTCGTCCTGAGTGACCCTGTGTGTACCTCCACTTCTGTACATCGTCCCTCACTCGTCCTGAGTGACTCTGTGTGTACCTCCACTTCTGTACATCGTCCCTCACTTGTCCTGAGTGACCCTGTGTGTACCTCCACTTCTGTACATCGTCCCTCACTCGTCTCGAGTGACCCTGTGTGTACCTCCACTTCTGTACATTGTCCCTCACTTGTCCTGAGTGACCCTGTGTGTACCTCCACTTCTGTACATCGTCCCTCACTCGTCTCGAGTGACCCTGTGCGCTTGACGTACGGGACGTTAAAATCCAAGACCTAAGTCACTATATAAATAACTGACTAACATCGATCACACTCGCGGTGGTCCGAAAGCGCTACAAAGTGTCTACAAACCAATCAGTTCACCGTTCCAGACAGCCGCTCTCCTGTGCCAGTTTGTGGCAGCGCCCACCTTGTTCAGTAAGCCCGGTCAGTTCTCCCTAATAGTCACTTCTTCTTCCCCGTCCCTACGGTCTCTTCACAGCGCACGGGGACAACTCTCAGTACTCCAATTCCCTTTCCGGCCTCGGTTAATTGGATCTTTTATGCACACTTCTCTTGTCTTGCCCGCGAGATCCTCTTGCTACAAACACAATTAGTTGTAACTAGCTATGCGAGCTGTTCGTGTCACGAGCGTTGTGTTTCGTTTGGTTGGCAATACTCAGTCTCTGTACTTGTCTGCACAAAATCTCCTTCGTACATGTGGTGCTCGTTCTCCTTTCTTTCTCAAAAGGAGCTTGCGATTCAGAGAGAGAGAGAGAGAGAGAGAGAGAGAGAGAGAGAGAGAGAGAGAGAGAGAGAGAGAGAGAGAGAGAGAGAGAGAGAGAGAGAGAGACTTTGATTCTTTACTGCTTCGAAGTCCATAACAACGTGGTGAAAAAGTCTAACTGATGCACTGAAAAAAAAAAAAAAAAATCTGCCGCATTTACAAGCAAACACACGCACACACACACACACACACACACACACACACACACACACACACACACACACACACACACACACACACACACACACACACACACACACACACACACTCATACACACATTCGCACACACGCACACAGACCCGGCCAGAGAGAGAGAGAGAGAGAGAGAGAGAGAGAGAGAGAGAGAGAGAGAGAGAGAGAGAGAGAGAGAGAGAGAGAGAGAACGAACGAACGAACGAACGAACGAACGAATTTGTTTTATTAACGAGGGTAAAGGAATAAGTACAATATACTTGTTTTCATCCAGCCCTCGGGCAAAAACAAAAACAACAACAACAAAACAATCGAAAACAAAATAATTATAAACTCAAAAACTCATATTAACTATTGAGAGAGAGAGAGAGAGAGAGAGAGAGAGAGAGAGAGAGAGAGAGAGAGAGAGAGAGAGAGAGAGAGAGAGAGAGAGAGAGAGAGAGCTGTTCATGTTAGCAATCAAGTTTACAACTGATCTGGATGGAAGGGCTTTGTGAAACCAGGACTAAGCTTTGATGACAACAAACTGTTATGAGAGAGGAGACAGAACTGGGAAAAGAAACACTTTCCTTCAGAGAAGGCGGTTATAAATAGCGGTCTTGGAACGGTTTAAAACTCCTGACGTCGCTGGAGAGCTGGTCGTTAAAAGGGTTTAGACCTGGATAGAAGGAGGTCTGTTCACAGGATAATTACAGACGCATCGACGAGGACTGGGGCAAGAACTTGAGAACGCTGGGGAAATTGGAATGGGTGGGGATGGGGTCTTGGAAAAAAGGTTTGGTGTTTGTTAGCGTGCACGAAGTCTGAGCAAAGGGGAGGAGTGTTGGGGCCACCAGTTTGGGTGAGGGCATGGGTGTTGTAGTGAAGTCCGGCAGACGGCGAGGACATAGGTGTTGTAGTGAAGTCCGGTCGACCGAGAGAACATGGATGTTGTAATGAAGTCCGGTAGACGGCGAGGACATGGGTGTTGTAGTGAAGTCCGGCAGACGGCGAGGACATGGGTGTTGTAGTGAAGTCCGGCAGACGGCGAGGACATGGATGTTGTAGTGAAGTCCGGCAGATGGCGAGGACATGGGTGTTGTGCTGAAGTCCGAGGAGGGGTGGGAAGGCGGGAGGGGGGGGGGGGCAGTGTTACCTTTTGTATGGATCACACAAGCGGTGATCTTGTAAAGTCCATGGTTGTAACCATAGAGGTGGGTCCGTCCTCTGCCCTTGTTGAACAAACTGCCAGGTGAGCAGTAAGTATACCCTTTGGGCTGGAACGAAACGTGTCGGGGAATGCAGGGCCGACTTCAAAGCATCCCTTGGGGAAACAAATTAAGTCAGTAAGTCAGTAAACGTTTTACGTTATGTCCACAGAGGCTAGGTGGCCTATTAGGGACGGGGACAGGGGGGGGGGGGGGGGGAAGGGGGCGAGAGAGTGAAGGCTCGACCGCGCGCACCGACCCGGAAGACCGAGGAGGCCGTGGACCGCCGCCAGAACGCTGTTTCAACTGCTGTTGAGTAACAACTGAAGCAAAAGAAGTCCAACTTGCAGAGCCCAGAAGATCTGTTAACTTGAGGGTCCAGCACCACCTTTCTCCTCTTCATCTCGCCTGGACCCGCAAAAGCGTCTAACTTCTTCTTGAGAGTCCAGCTCACCTCCCTCCTCTTGATCTCGGCTGGACTCTGATGGGGCAACAAAGCGGTTGTGGTGGTTAATGTACTGACGTACAGCTGCAGACCTTGTTCAGGTTGTCCTTGGTTCGGTGTGTCAGCGCGAGGAGAGGAGGTCGCCCCTTCGCCGGGAGAACAGGGGAGCCCGCTAGTGATGCGCGCGGGAAGACCCATCTGCACTCAGCTCTCAATGGTAACCACGTTACTGAAGCGACCATTCAGCGTTGGCAGCTGTTTAATTCAACAGGCAAAGTGACTGGTGGCGCTGGCTGGTCTTTGAGTCACGCCATGGCATTCCCGAAACACACGTTTTCTGGCCGACTTCATGAGGTACAGTGATTCTGCAGAGATCAGTACCAGGGATTACGGAGTCCCCAAGGAATATCACTGTTGATTCAGCAGCTATTGTTAGCTCGTTGAGTTACTCTGCTGGGGTAAGCCCTGATGTAACGCTTTGCGGTTGACTGGGCTCAAATCATCAGCTGACTGATTCTGTGGCGGGGTGTCGTGGACTGGGTACGCCAACCTGCATAGACGTCACACCGCTGATGAAGGGGAGTGCTGTAACTGAGGCTGGAGGTGCTACTCGGGAGTGCCTCCAAACGTCAGAACAGGTGGAAATGAGGGTGACAGGGGTGGGGGTGGGAGGTGGGGATTAATTGCGGGGGTTCCTAGGGGTCCTTAATAATGATACTCACAGGAGGAGGGGGCGGTGGGGGAGGGGGAGGAGGAAAGTGGCTGGTGGTGGCAGTGACGAATTTAGTGACGAATTTCATCTAAAGCTGGCCGAATTCTGTCATTGGCGGCAGCTGCCACAAGTATCATTTTTGTCGCGACAAAACACGTCTTTTGTCGCGACAAAAGTATGCTTGCCGCGACAAAACTTTTGTCGTCACAAAATCATATTTGTCGCGACAAAATATTTTTGTCATGACAAAACTTTTGTTGCGACAAGCACGTGCATACGTTTGTCGCGACAACAGACGTGTTTTGTCGCGACAAACACATGTTTGTCGCGACAAAAGAATGCACGTATTTGTCGCGACAAAATTATGTTTGTCGCTGCAAATATTTGTCACAAAAAAACACGCGTTTGTCGCGACATGCATACTTTTGTCGCGACAAAAGACGTGATTTGTTGCGACGAACACGTGTTTGTTGCGACAAAAATAATTTTGTCGCGACAAAAGTTTTGTCGTGGCAAGCATACTTTTGTCGCGAGAAAAAAAAAACAAAAAAACTTGTGGCAGCTCCCGCCAGTGACAGAGTTCGGCTCGTGTCATTTTGCTCTCCGATCCCAGGTCGGTAATTTTCTGTTTTATTCAGAGTTTTGACCTCAGTTACATATATCTTTGACTGTAACAAAGATTCTAATGATAATCACTTTGGAATAAAACAAATCTGAAACTGTATGTGCAGTTGTTGTTGTTGAAATAAAAAGAAAGGCTGGTTTGAAAATCTCTTAGCACGAAACGGTCTGGAACTTCAAAGCAACTTTAAAAAAGAAGTTTTATATATATAACGCCGTGCGCTGGATCTTAAAAGCTGCAGGGTAAGTGGTTTGACTCCAGTAAGCGGCGAGCACAGCAAGCTAGCGGTACTGGACGGCAAATGGAAGTGGTGCGTGTTTAGCTCGGTAGTGGGGCACACGTTTGAAGTCCTTAACACCTAGCCTCCCGCCCAGGAAACCCATTTCCGGAACATGGCGGTTGGAAGGGAGAGTGCCCTCCCTTCCCCCATTTGAGTGAAACGATGCGGTTCGTGACCCAGAAAAAGATGTGGATCTTTATTGGTGTTCTGTAATTAGCCGTCTGATTTTCCCTTCACGATCCCACTTCCGCTTCTTGCCGCATCTTAGACTGTGGTTTGAGTGAACAAGGTGAAATAGAAATGTAAACTGCAGGGACATTTTACTTTTGCTTACTGTCTCTGTGTTTATTTATTTATTTATTTATTGATTGATCGCTTTTATATAGCACTATTCTCCGCTCTCGAGCAGACTCACTGCGCTCGCATGTGATTCTACATGAGTGAATAGCTTTTTATAGCGCGTTTCTGAATATCCACCGAAGTGGTGTACTTACAGCGCTGCATGGCTGGTGCCATAAGAATCTGCTGCCATCTCGGCGCGTTCTGTGTATACCATACAACCATACACCGTGTCACTTCATGCAAAGCCACATACGTAAGGTTTATGTGTTCATGCGAAATAAATTTCAAAGCTGGATCTTTTGACTTGGACCTATAATTTATGTATGGAAGAGTGAAAAAAAAAAAAAAAAAAATTCAGTTTGCAATTTCTAGAATATTTTCGATGATGAATTTTATTACTTTCTTGAAACTGCTTTTTTCCCCCGCGCCTAATAGTGGAGGTTGCTAAAACACACACACACACACACACACACACACACACACACACACACACACACACACACACACACACACACACACACACACACACACACACACACACACAAGTCCCTCTTCGCGTTCACTTTGACTGTGAACCGAGTCTTTGAGCAGCCTAATTGGCAATTGCTCGCTGTTGTGGCCTGCTTTGGGAATTTCACTGCTTCGAAAATAAGAGCCACAGCGTACGATACAGAGAGGATTCAGATTCAAATATTCAGTACAGTTGTATTCAGATCTCTCCCTCTTTCTCTCTCTTATGTGTCTGTCTCTCCTCTCTCTCTGTCTGTCTCTGTCTCTCTGCCTGCCTCTGCCTCTGTCTCTGTCTTGTCTCTCTCTCAATCTCTCTGTCTCCCTCTCTGTCGTAAATCACCTCTATCACATCTCGCACAGGCTTTCAGGGTTTTGTGCGAAGCCCCCAGACGGATTATCTGTGACTATGCGCTAACTATCGACCAGGCCGAGGCTATGCAAGCTTGCCCGGCCAATCCCCTGACTGGGACTTGGGTAAGCACGAGCCACCAATGCAGCAGTAACGATCCCTTTGTCACGCTGCCGCTGGCCTAATAGGCTTCAAGGAGTCCTGCCTGAGTGTGTCCTCGAGCGCTGACCTTCCTTGTCGCTGGGGATGCAACAGTTGGGAAGCTGCTGTACCTGGGCGGCCTTCACTCCCTCCAGTCTCTCATTCCTTGTACATTGTTTAGTTTAAGATGGTATCTATGCGCTTGGAAAAGCCAATATGCGCTCCACCCCGTCTCTCAGAATGTTCCCCAACGTTGCCTTTCAAACGGTTCCAATAGCCATCTGACTGATGATGGCCCTCTCTCGTCCTTTCAAGGAAGATCGTCTAGCGCTTCCTCTTTCCTCCAGGCGATCGATAGTGTGATGTCCTTGGCTTTGTGCCCGCAATTAGTATCTCAAGCTCCTCAACATTTCAGATCTTCAAGGTTTCAAGGTTTTATTGAGCTTTTGGCCCCTGGGGGCTAGAAAGCGAAGTTACATTCGCACACGACATTCCTTATGAACAAGTACATGCGTTCTACTAATAAATAACTACCACACTTTATATATAAAAAATAAATAAATGCTCAAACACAAATCAATGTTGTTATAAATATGTAAGGCTAAGGCGTAAAAATTAACTATTTCTTTTCTCTTTTTTTCCTCTTTTTTCCCCGTTGTGTTTCGTTATTGGCTTAATCAAAATAACTCAAGAATACAACTAATAAATTTAGCAAGCTTGATATTCTTAGATTTTGACGTCATATTCATGAGACTACAAAATTTGGGCACGTTGGGATGATGTGTATAATATTTATCAACATATTTAGTACGGTTTCTCTTGACATTTTCGTTGGAACAGTTAAGCAAATAGTGAAATTCATCTCCTACCTCACCACTGTCACAAACAGTACATATTCTTTCATCCCTTGGAATACCTAACGATCGTCTTTGCTGGATTGGCAGTCTGTGATTACTAAGTCTAAATTTCAATACTCTTTGTCTTAGGATAGATGGGAAATAGGTTAGATATTTCTCAAAGCAAAATTTCTTTTTAAATAAACGATAATTACTACAAACACTATTTTCTGCTACTCTGCTTTGCCATTCTTGTATAAACTGATTCATTAGTCTTTGCTTCACTATACGTTTAAAGCTTTCGATGGTATGGATTTGGTTAGACCAAATATAAGATAATCCTAAACTATCTAATAACGAATGCACTTTCATAAGCCATGGGAGTTTATAATCGCTTGCATAATACAACTTAGAACATAGCTGAAACATTAGGTTAGAAATCTTAGGCGATTCAGAGTGAGAGGTACTGCACAAACCATACCAAAATCCTAACATCCTGCATTTTGCTTCAATTTCTATCGGATATCTTCCCACTTCCCCAAGCACCATGCATGTTGGGGTTGTAACTTTGACACCTAAGATCAGTTTTAAAAAGAGAAGCTGTAGTTTTGAGATTACATCCATCTTCTCGCACGCCCATATTTCACAACCATACAGAAGGATTGGGTGCACACATTTTTCAAAAAGTTCTAATTGTATATCTAGTGGCAAATTTAGCTGCCGACATTTCCTTAATAGTAAAAACATAGCCCTGTTTGCAAGTAAAAACTGTAACTGTTGTGCCTTTTTAAACTTGTTATTATAGTTAAATTTTACTCCCAAATATTTATAATCCCAAACAACGTCAACAGTTTCCTCATTAAAATTAAATTTCGGCATTTTTCTGATCTTCCCCCTCGAAAATATCATGACTTTGGTTTTCCTAACATTAATATCGAGACCCCATAATTCACAGTATATTTTGAGTATATCTAACGCTCTCTGCAAATCTTCAGGACATTCGGCTAGTACAATTGTGTCATCCGCGTACAACAATCAAAACAAATACAAAAAATTGTCGATATCTTGAAGACACACATCCTGGGCCAATGCAAATGGTAGTTTTAAGCCCTGAACATTGTTACTCGTTAAAAAACCTTTTAAGTCATTCAAAAACAGCGAAAACAAAACTGGCGACAATTTTTCCTCCTGACGCAGACCAACGTTTGAGACAAAAAACTGCGATAGACCATGCCTAGTTTTCACACATGAATTTGCTTTAGCATACATATCTCGTATCACATGTAGAACCTTCCCATTCACACCAGAATTTAACAGTTTTCCCCACATCAATCCGCGCTGCACACTGTCAAAGGCCTTTTCATAGTCAATAAACGCACAAAATAACTTCTTTTTTTTCCCGCTGCAAATATACATCAATGAGACAATGTAAAGCAAAAACGTGATCCATCGTCGAATGCCCTTTCCTAAAACCTGTTTTATTCATTACCAAGAATGTCATTGGTTTCTAAAAAAGAATGAATTCGATCGTTTATCACACTAGTAAAGAGTTTTCCAAAACAACTCAGCACAGTTATACCCGTATAGTTATCTGGGTCATTCTCTTCTCCTTTTCCTTTATAAATAGGACTAATATAGCCAATAGACCAAGCGTGTGGAATTTTACCTGTCTGCAGTACAATATTAAATAGCGTAGTAACTGCGATTAGCAGTTTAGAAGAAGAGGTCTTTAGGAATTCATTAAGTATACCATCATACCCACAGGATTTATTCTTTTTAAGCTTCTTGATGCATTTCAAAACTTCGTCCGCTGAGATATCATGTTCTAAATCATCGTGTACAAATATACCAGTTTCGTTATCAAATGTATGGAGTTCTTCCTCGGGGATGTTGCCCAGCTTCTCAAAATGCTCAACAAAAGGATCATGGCTAATGGCATCTACAGTATGCTTCTTTTGACGGTTATTAATGTTCAGGATTCTCCAGTATGCACGTGGATCCGAAGAACGCAATGGTCTTATCCTTTCGTGGAAGACTTTCGTGTGCATTCGGCTTTTCCTGTTTAGAACTTTTTTATACTCTTTATGCGCACGTGCTCTCTCTCCTTTGGTATAATAATTAGCATGACTTTTATGCATACCTTTAGCTTTTCGATACTCGGCCCTTTCCTTCTTGCATTCTGCGTCAAACCAAGGGTATTTATTCTTTTTTTTATCTCCTGTCTTCTTGGCTCATTTTGATTTTTTTGCCTTTGTCCTCTCTAATACAGGTTTCGCTCTGGTACATATCCAGTCTGACAGCTGCATTTGTTAACAAGCTGCATATACCATCCGTTATGTCGTCGATATCAGATTGGTTAATACTGTCAGTACTTTCTAGCAACTTTTGCATACGATCATAAATTACCTCTACTCCTCCCTCGTAAATTTCAGCTAAATAATTACGCTCAGCTCCTGGTCTCCAAACAGGTTTAGCAAACCCCATCATACCCTGACTAACATTTACGTTATGGATTGTTTCGTGGCTATCAGCACCAGTTTTCAGTTTTATAAATACAGGGCAGTGAATATCAGATAAACATTCATCACTTCATTTTTAGTGCTAACATCATTACATACATCACTACACATACCAGCCGGTACACCTTCACTCGTGCTCCTGTCCTTTCCGATGTTAACATCACTACATACATCAACCAGTACACCTCCGCTCATGTTCACGTCATTTTCATCGTTCACATCACTATACATCAACCAATACACCTCCGCTCATGTTCATGCCATTTTCAATGTTGACATTATTGCACACATCAACCGCTATACCTCCACTCCTATTCACGTCATTTTTAGTGTTAGCTTCATTACATACCTCACTACACACATCAGTTGATACAGCCACATTCCTGCTCACGTCCTTTTCAGTGCTGACATCAGTACACACATCAACCACTATCCCTTCACTCCTGTTCACGTCCTTTTCAATGTTGACGTCATCACACATATCAGACACTACACCTCCACTCCTGTTCCTATCATTTTCAATATTGGCATCACTACATACCTCGACCACTACCTTCCCGCTCCTGTTCACGTCAATTTCAATGTTGGCATTACACACATCTGCCACTACACTTCCACTCCTCTTCATGTCATTTTCATTCATGTCATTTTCAACGTTAATATCACTACATACATCAACCACCTCACCTCCTTCCTTACTCTCGTCAGTTTCAAACTCTACATCACTGCATACTACTTTATCCATCGTGCTTCCATCTCCGTTTTCGTACACCCCGTACTCAGCATCGTTACATATATCAGTCAGCACCTCACTATCCCCACTGTCATCATTCGCAACGCGATCATCCTTGCCATCGTTAACATTAACATCAGTACGTACCTCAGTCATTATACCTCCCTGTGTGGCATCGTTCACTCCACTTTCATCAACATTCGGTACATCGGTCATCCTGCCTCCATTTCCAGTATTAGTATCACTAACCACAGTTCTACACTCAGTACACCATCCACATCCACCGCAACTGTCACGACCGCCACAGGCACAGGTGGAACAATAACGGACGTTCCTCTTGTCACTGCTTGGCACACCTCTCAATGCCTCATCACGGTCACAATAACAGTCACAAACACAGTCACAACCGTTCACGGCAAAACTGTCTTTAGGTAGGACATACTTACAAACACGGACATCCTCTGGTCAACGTGTTTGTCGAAGGAACAGACCCCCAGGGCGCCCCTATTCCTCAAAATCAGCCAGGTGGGTCAAACCAAGGGACCTGAAGTCAATCTGTTCCAAGCCCAGCTTGAACAGATCGTCAGGAGTGTCGATGACGACGACAGGCCTCTGGTTCGCTGCAGGGGCAAGACCCGGCGGGACCTTCTTGGTGCAGTGGATGCTCCCCCCGACAGTCCAGGCCTTGTCCACGTTGTCCAGCCTCTTTACCAAAGCCAGCAGTTTGGCCCGCAGAGGAGTGAGGTCGTCGTTGATGTAGACCTTCTGGTAGCCATCCTTCCCCTTCAGCGACTTCTTCTTCTCCATTACCTCACGCCTCTTCCTGCGGGAAACAAACTTCACCAGGATGGGTCGCAGTCCCCTCCCGACCTTGCCGACCCGGTGGACAGCCGCGATGTCCTCCTCCTTGACGTCCGCTCCCGCCTCCTTGAAGACACCCAGCGCCTTCTGCTCCACTTGCTCGGCAGTCTCCCCTTCCGCCTGCCTGATGCCGAAGATGCGGACAGACTCCGTGCGGCTGTATTGCTGCAGCCTGTCGTTCTCATAGGTCAGTGACGTGACAGCCGCAAAGAGCCTGTTTTCGGTGGCTGTAGACCTGGTTGAAGTTCCATGACAGTGTGATGCCATGGTCCTCATCACTCCCTTCATCGCCCCCAACACGGATACTGCAACAGCTGTCGCTAACGCCGACACGAGCTGCTTGATGACCGGGCTGTCAAACTCCCCCTGGGCGTTCTTGTAGGCAGTCAGTGTCTCATTCACTCGGTGTGACGACGATTTCATGAATATCTGCCGTATTAATACTGTCACAGATATCTGACTCCTGCATTCCTTCATCCTGTGATCCATCCTCCCCCGCCCGTCCTGCCTTTCTTCGGATCTTTCGTCGCTGATGCAGGGGAGAAAGCGAGCATTCTTTTTCCACTTTTCCTGGCCTGCGATGCCATCAATAGAAAACAGTTCGCGCACATCCGCAAAGCAACAACAGTTCACAAAAAAAAAAAAGAAAAAAAAAAAAGAAAAGAAGAAGAAGAGTTCATACCGCTGATACCGAACTGTAACCTGGGCTCTTGTAAAGCACACCTTCCGAGAAGCAAGCCACTTGTGAGGGTTGCTATGCTCGCCAGTCTGTCTGCTCGGTCACTGCCCTTCACTCCGGCATATCAAGGGCAGTACACCCACAGGAGCTTTTGAAGGTGGATGTCGCCCATTGAAACATTCTAGTCTGGGATTCCCATTCCACTTTTCACTTTTTGTAGCAAGTAAGCAAGTAGCAAGCACTTTTCTATACATTGTGTTCACTACTAGTAAAGCAACCCGTATGAACCCTATTAGAGCAAATACCCAAGGGCTGCCGCTGAAGAATGTAATTATAACCATAACTAGCTGGGAATTACTAGGGTTAACGCCAAATAAAAATGAATAAAAATGTTTAGAATAATGTGTAAGCGCTTAGTGTCAGTACGGGTTAGGCGCACTAAATGCCCATTAGTACTGTTATCACTGAAAATTAATAAAGCTGTAAAAACGCCAAACAGCGATCTGAACGCCATTTTCGGCACGATTTAAAGGTCTGCATGTTTTGATTGATTGATTGATGATCACTTATATAGCGCTATTCTCCGCTCTCTTGAGCAGACTCACTGCGCTCGCCTGTGGTTCTACATGAGTGACACGCTTTGTATAGGGCGTTTTTTTATTTTTATTTTATTTTATTTTAAATATCCACCGAAGTGGTGTACTGGCACTGGCATGGCTGGTGCCACATGAAACTGCAGCCATCTCGGCGCAAGTTCTGTGTACACCATACAACCATGCACCATGTCACTTCATGCAAAGCCACATACGTAAGGTGTATGCGTGATTAGCTGTAACCTGCCAACTGCGCTTTTGGCAGAATGACCGGGATCTTTTACGTGCTACTGCGGTAACACGGGGGTGGAACAGATACCGAAATTAGAGTCAGCACAGAAAGTCGACCCTGGAGAAGAAAATTCTCCCGCTGCTCCTACAGGGATTTGAACTCGGGACCTTTCAGTCACGAGTCCGGCGCTCTAACCACCGAGCTATCCCCGTCCCCATGTAACCGGAAAGTTATTGTCATGGTGATAAGTAACACTACACAGTGTTACAGATAATTATGTACAGTGTCTCTGGTACTGCCTGCTTTTTTGAACCTGGCCGTCACAGAAAGGGAAACAAGTGAACACTTCCAATGCTGGCAATACTGAAGCAGCTAGCTACATGTGCCGTAATGATCACAGTTTGGACCACAGCACACCATGGTCGCCACTTCCTCCTTACAGTGCCATAGCTATGTGACTTACCGAGTTTTATTATTACACAACAGGGTTCCAGCCGAGATCAAGAGGAGGGAGGTGGAGCTGGACCCTCAAGTTAGCCCAGAAGAGATCATGAACAGGGAGGTGGAGCTGGGCTGCTAAAGTTGGACTTCTTTCGCTTCGGGTTGTTTCTCAACACAGTGCAACGGACATTGTCTTTGTGACTTTGCACGGCAGTTGAAACAGCAGTTGCGCGGTGCACTAGTCGCTGCACAATTACTGATCGCTTTTATATAGCGCTATTCTCCGCTCTCGGGCAGACTCACTGCGCTCCCATGTGATTCTACATGAGTGAATAGCTTTTTTTTAGCGCGTTTTTGAATATCCACCGAAATGGTGCACTTACAGCGCTGGCATGGCTGGTGCCACAAGAATCTGCTGCCAGAGAGAGTCAATCTCGGCGCGTTCTGTGTACACCATACAACCATGCACCGTGTCACTTCATGCAAAGCCACATACGTAAGGTGTATGCGTGTTTAGCTGTAACCTGCCACCTGCGCTTTTGGCAGAATGACCGGGGTCTTTTACGTGCTACTGCGGTAACACGGGGGTGGAACGGATACCGAAATAAGAGTCAGCACAGAAAGTTGACCCTGGAGAAGAAAATTCTCCCGCCGCTCCAGCAGGGATTCGAACCCGCGACCTTTCGATCACGAGTCCGGCGCTCTAACCACTGAGCTATCCCCGCTCCCCAATGGCGAGGGGGCACCGCCTTAACACTTCCATTGTTCTGGCGGCGGTCCACTGTCTCTCCGGTCTTTTTCGGGCGGTATCCGCGGTCGAGCCTTCACTCTTTCGTCCCCCCCCCCCCCACCACGCCACCCCGTCCCGGTCCCTAATAAGCATCCTTGCTTCTGTGGACGTAAAGCAAAATGGTCAAGGTCAAGGTCACGCCGCGCGCGTGTCACGAGTCCCCGTCAAGCAACAGCAAAGAAAGAAAGAAAAAAGTCCTTGGTCTTTGACCGCTTAGTATGTCAGGACCAAGGGACCTTGCACTTAACGACCACCGCTCGTGGCGATGTATCCAGCCGTGTTCTCATCCCCAAGTCAGTCAACACCGCTCTGTAATAAGGATTACAACAACAAACAAAAACTGACAGTAGCTGCCACTAAAGAGTGTATCGTGATCGTTATAGTAAATTTGACTTTTGCTCGTGATTTGATGAACTGTATTTTGACTTTGAACTGAGTTGCTAACTGTTGGTCTGAACAGCTTTTTTCATACATGATGAACATATGTTTTGTCACAAACAAGTATGGGAAACACAAAAGCAATAAAAGAATGATCAGGTACATGTTGATACATGGGTAAAACCTGCTGAACTGTTATAAAGTACTGTGTATGTTTTGACTGTCAATCATACTTTTATTTCTGTTTTGCCCTTATGCGGTGACAGCATGGTCGACTGGAGATTAAATATCTGCTTTTACTCGTAGCAAAGGTTTTAACGCTGCGATTTCCTGAACTCTGTGAACATAAACTTTGCACAGTAACTCAAAAGACTAAACTTTACGCAGCCGTACCACTTTCATACTTTCATGCCGCAACCACACTTCAACTATGTCTCATCTGCAACAAACAGTTGAAACCAAAAGTTTAATCGCCGACGATAACTATTACCTGCCATGTGAATAAAACAATCCACGAAGGTCACAAGATAATGTTACGAAAAGGCGCCCAGTCCTGTTTCTAACGAATCCAGGCGCGCAGAGACACAGAGTGTTTCCTGGCACGAGCGGCACGTGCGGAGCGGGCTCAGCGCTGTCCTGGCTGTTTGAAGTGTGACCCTATGGCCGTGCACGATTCTCATTGTTGCGGTGACAGATCGTCAAGTAAGGGCTGACGGCTTGAAGCCCCCGCACTGCGGGATTCTCACTCTGCCTTCAGGCCCTTTGTCGCAGCTCTTCTGGATCGTTAGCCGTTGTTGCCGTGGTTGCCCAAAGCAGTACGGGGTTTGATTCAGACTCAAATGAGTTTCAGATGCTCACAGAAATCGTGCGTTTTTGTTTTGTTTTGTTTTTGTTAGCATGGGTATACTCGCATATTACCATACAGAGTGCTTTGCAATGCGGAAATCGTATGGTATACGTATGGTACAGTGTGTACGATCCACCAGGCGATAACATCATTGTTATCAAAGATATATAAAATTTAAAATAAACCCCTTCTGCAACTTTAGTGGTGCCGATCCTTCCGAGATGAAGCCGTTACTAGGGCCACAGAATAAAGACACCGCCTCCTCAGTGTTAGCATTCATATATACACTAACGCAGTGTTCGTTCTTATTCCGTAAGCATAAAAGCCGTAGTAAACGGACAACTTTGAGAATAAAAACCAGCGAACTTGGCGATCCGCTGAGGTACACAGCTCAACGATCCAGGAAAACTGATGACGTCAGCATATCTCAGCCGAAGCCATGCAGTCACTGTCAGGAAAGGCGAATGAAACGTCACTACCTTCGACAAGTTCACACTCAAAGGAAAAACGTGACCCAAAAGCCAATTCAATCTGTTCAGCGTCACAGAGCAGACAGAATGAAGCACCCGCTGCGCTTCTCAGCTGATTTCTATCATTCCGTCAACAGTGCCCTGACTCGGACTGAAATTGCGGAAATTCGTCGTCACCACTGTCTGGCAACGGGCAATACTGGACCAGTCTAGTCAAACTGTGAAATACTTAAGCTGATTTCACAGTGTGTCTGGATGTAGGTGGGTTTTTTTTTTTTTTTTTTTTTTTTTACTGAAGTGAGAATCCTTCCTGTGGAGTAGGACTTGGTTTTCTGCAGACTGAACATATTTATCGGACCATACGTTGTGTATTCTTGTAAATTCTCGATGCTTTAAAAGAAGAAGAAGAAAAAAAGAAGATTTTTTTTCTTTTCTTTTTTTATTGATGTCTGTGACAAGCAGTACCTCGGTAATTACAAGCAGATGGAGTGAAACAGAATTAAAGGAGAAGTGCATCGGTCCCGGAAGACGGTTAGCATGAGCAGTGTGTCGGGGAGCGGCCTGTGAGTCCCGAGTGGCGGGCAGCGGTCAGACGGCACTGTCAGCATCACCATGGTGATGAGGGCTGGTGATTACTGGCGGCCCCGTTCCGCGCCCCCTCCCGCGGCCATGGCGAGATGTGTCCACAGGAGAACAAGGACCCATGGGAACTGGTTGTGTCTGCTCAGTCCGTCTGGTCAACACCGGCCCTGATTAGTCCAGTAGGCCTTTAACTATAATGGTGGTTTCTTTCAGTCCGTATTATAGTTGACCTATCGTATGATTACAGAATGTCTGCCGTAAGGTGGTCAGCGTACATATTGTGACCCATTAAAGGTGCTGACCATTAGTGATTCATGATGTGTACGTTTCTGTATTGCCCTGTTAATGTGACCGGTCACGTGCCCTCAGAATGAGGCGTCGGGGTCCTGTCCCCTGATACCACTGCGGTCCCATCATGTGAGTAATTCGACAGCTCAGTGGTCAAGAGCCACACTCATAGACCATGAGCCAGCCTATACCCCCCTCCCCCCCACCGGGGGATTTTACCACATGGTAATTTCTGGGTACCTTGACCATCAAAGCACACAGTTCAGGTTGTCTGCAAGTGAGCTGTTGCTGTTTGTGTCTGTGGTGCTGGTTCTAATAAATGCACTATATGGCATTCCAAATTGCGATGACCTTGTCTCTTAGCAACTCATTTATTATGACAAAAAAGGCCATTTCCATATATTGTTTTATTGTTTGAACAGTTTAATATGTTGTAGCTTTCCGTTTCTCTTTGTCTTATATGTGTCCTTGTTATTGGGCACTGCGGACGCAGAAATATTAAGGTCCCCTCTGTTAAACACCCAGAGCTGACCAATGCTTTCCTTTAAAAGCACGGAGTAGGTCAGAATATAGCCAAATATACTTAGTCAGTGCCATAATTTCTTCCTTGACCTAATTTCCACTTCCCCGGTCCATTCACCTTCATTTTTTCCAAATCCTCTCCATACTTTTCAGTTGCGTTAGTCTTGGCTGAAGCGAATTCCCGCGTTAGTCTGAGAAATAAAATATGTCACACTGCTCATAGTCAACTGATTTAAGCAGGTTCTCACGTTGAGTGCCTGCAGAATATAAATAGGCACCAAAACGTGTGTTACTGTGCCTCAAAAAGGTGATTTAGACATACTTGTGATCTGATCAATTGTTCTTTAATTTTGTACTGAATGCGTTACAGGGAATCTGTCTGGAAGTATCTTTTTCAGTTGTAGATAGTGATATGTGCTAATTATTGACTGTTTTGGCTGGGATGTTTGCTATTGATTGTGTTCTGCGTAGAACAATGAGCCAGCTTTTTGCTCGTAAGAAACTGTGACTGTGATTTGTCCTGAAGTGACCTTGTGCGGTTGATGAGGTACACAAACCCAAGAGCTAAATAACTTAAACATGTGCAGTGGTCCAGTCCTGATATGGTGGATGAAATATATGAGTATATACCGAATCTGCATGGGAATCACACATTGTGCTACTTTATGAATGACTGCAGAATTATTTTAAAACAAAAGAACCCGCCGGAAGGGAGTGATGTAAGATCCTCCAAAATGTGAGAACAGCAAATCAGTCAGCAACCACAATGCTAGCTGTTGCCCAGTGACAGATGTCTTGTTTGTGAAAAGACTTGAATACAAGAAAACAACATGTTGAAAACATTAGTCAAAGGTGTGTCAAAAACAGCTGAGGAGAAGCTCATTACCATGCCACCTGTCGGAGAGATTACACTTGAGAGGATGACAGACACCAGGAAACCGTCAAAGACACTAAAACCATTGAAGAGCAAGCTTCCAACAAGACCATATAAACATTATTTTCAGTACATCGTTCAGTATGTTATGGGCAGAATCGTTTGGAGACAAAGAGATTACCACGTTAAGGAAGAATTATGAAACTGGAACATTCCATGCATCTTCTCTGTAGAGGTAAATAAGTGATAGATGTCAACAAAATGTGTCAACACACCACATCTTTGTTGAACAGTCACAATGCAACCATGCAGAGATGCATTGATAATGCACATCGAACGGGCCAGCTTTCAAGCACTCTTGATATTCCACAGTTAAGGCAACTAAAACCATTCCTCGAGCAGATGGCCATGGCTTGCATACTGTGAATGGAAAAGTGGGAGGTATACTGGACAGTTTTTTCATGCCGCAAGACCTGGTTAAAATCCAGGTGGAGCAACCCCAAAAGAAGATAACTATCAAGAATACACAGAGCTTGAGAATCTTGATGGCTTCAGGTGTGAGGCTGACATATATGTCTAAGCTGGACATGCATTCAGTAACACTCAAAGTAAGGGACATTCAGGTTTGGCAACCTTCTATGGCACCGGCTTTGGTATCTTTGGCTGGGGAAAGTACACCCAAGCTATAATGATAAGCAGTAAGAAATAAAGAGAGTAATGCGTTTAATTTTTCTTTCTTTTTTCTTTATCAGATAACAATTTCAGAAAGTCAATAATGATCTGTCAAATCATTGACAGTGTGGACAATCACTTTGGTGAATATCTTTGACATTTCCTAGTTGTTCGTCTGTATTCTTGGCATAATAGCAAAGAGCCTGCTGACTGCAAGCTGATACATGAAACTGTCCAGCATGCTGAATTAAGCCAACCAAAGATGCGATCCGGTGGCATCAGGCTCCTAAACCTAAACTGTTTTACTGAGACATAACAAAGGCAAAGCTGGTAAGTTTTACATTATTATTAGTGATCGCTTTTATATAGCGCTATTCTCCGCTTTCGAGCAGACTCACTGCGCTCGCATGTGATTCTACATGAGTGAATAGCTTTTTAACGCGTTTTGGAATATCCACCGAAGTGGTGTACTTACAGCGCTGGCATGGCTGGTGCTACATGAAACTGCTGCCATCTCGGCGCGTTCTGTGTACACCATACAACCATGCACCATGTCACTTCATGCAAAGCCACATATGTAAGGTGTATGCGTGTTTAGCTGTAACCTGCCACCTGCACTTTTGGCGGAATGACCGGGGTCTTTTACGTGCTTCTGAAGTAACACGGGGGTGGAACGGACACCGAAATAAGAGTCAGCACAGAAAGTTGACCCTGGAGAATTTTTTTATCCCGCCGCTCCTGCAGAGATTCGAACCCGCGACCTTTCGATCACGAGTCCGGCGCTCTAACCACTGAGCTATCCCCACCCCCGTACATACATCGGGCATGTTTCTCGCCTATCTTCCATGGGGTATAGAGCGCTGTGAAACTGATTTCAGGTTAAATGGAGGTAGACCAGTGAATAAGACAGCACCTGTAGCGGTTTTGTGGAAGTAGTTTATTGAGATTTGAACATATGTGCATTTTTGTAAAAGTTTGCTTAACTTTTGAACTTGAGTATATTCTATTCCGTGACGTCATCCATTAATGCAGGTGTTAATCAAACATTCTCTATGACTCTTTCAGTCGCCATGATATATTTGGTGGTAAATGAAGCACTTTTGTTCAATATTTTTACACGAGCATTGTACAAAATTATGCAACGTGACATTTTTTCTTTTTTAATCTTCATTAATCCCACACGCGTAATTCAGGCCACCATACCTGGGTAAGACAACAGCAGCCGCAAGAGGAGTGCTACCCATTGATACCAGCATGTGCAGTATTTCTATGTGTCCAAAGAATGGTATAGCTGCCTGTTGTTTGTGATTTGTAGGGGACACCCCCATTTTAATAGATGCTATTAAGCTGCTATGTACCATCTCAGATAATCCCTAAAAGCAGAATAGTTCATCTTGCAGACAAGCAGATATTGAAAAGACACATAATGAGGTATCCAAAAATCATTGTCTCCGAAAATCCCCCGGGGGGGGGGGGGGGGGGGGGAGGGTTTCGATACCTGGCCCATGGACTAAAATGTATGTACACACTGAGTGTACACGAGAATGTGTTCTTCAGTATCTTGTTGTTCATGTGTCTGGTTCAGGGTGAGGGTGGTGATTTTTAAATTTCTTGTTTTTGCTGTTGCCTTTCTACAGCTATAGCAGATGCACTTGCATCGAAACGGTCGTTACAAGTGTTATTTATTATCATGATGATGATGATGATGATGATGATGACCATGATGATGATGATGATTATACTGGTGATATAACTGTTCATATAACTGTGATTCATAGCTGCATGAAGGCACCGTTGCTGAAATGTATTTTACATCTCACTCGCTGCTGCTGTAAGCACGTTACTTTTGGATTGAGAGTATTGCCGTGGATGGATGGAGGAGAATGGATGAATTG
>OY757552.1:3704920-3734920 GCA_963584105.1 Alviniconcha strummeri
GGCAAGAAGCACATTCAGCACTCAAGCAAATGAAGCATAATGAGAGTCCTGGTTCATACGGTTACACAACTGAGTTTTTGAAGTTTTTCTTTGTAGATTTGAGCAGTCTTATGGTCTGCTCTATTAAACATGGCTTTTACAAGGGGGAAGTGTCAATTGTACAAAGACAGGGAATAATAACATGTAGACCTGGAGAATGTTTGGAGAACTAGAAGCCTGTTACACAACTAAAAACAGTAGGTAAAAATGTAATTCCTGTCATCCAGACAACCACTTCTATGCTAGATGTCATGTCTCTAATTTAACCACGCTAGAAACATCTGAAGGTGCAGCTGAATCATGTAGTTGAGAATCATCAACCAAAACAACTAAAACAAAAAGGTAAGTGGATCTAATTGCTGGATAAAGAAAGCCCAGATGTATACGGTAAACAGAATGGGTCCAAGGTCTGAATCCTGTAGCACCCCATATTTCAAGATCGATGGGGAGGATTGAACATCATTCACCAAGACAAACTGCGGTGCGATTTGATAACTAAGATTGTACAATGTTTTTCGTTTACTATGTTTAAGACTCTCCGCTGAAAACAAATGAAAGTTGTTTTTAACAACAACAAACAAAAACTTTTGATCAGGTGAACATAAACTTATTATCTGTTGCAAGCAACATTTAAATCAAATTCGAAAAAGGTAAGTATGGTTCCGGCATTATAAATGGGAAACTATAAAACAATGTTTCCGATAAAAACAAAAATAAATAAAATTGTGGATTTAAAAGTCTGAAGTGGGCAAATCTGGGACGTTTTGAATAAGGTTACCTAATCTGTCTCTTTACAAATTGAATAATGGATGAGCTTAGGCTAAATGATGTTATCAAAAGTACAGAATATTCCATTGTTTAAAGAACTCACGAAGACAACGCTTTCTGCTAGACATCTTAATTTGGCATCAGTGGGGTTTTTTCCTTCTGATTCTACTTCAGCATGCAATCTTCTCTTACTCTGTTCACTGAAGTTTCATTATCATAAACAGCTTTTTATCTGTTCCGGCACTCGCGCCACATCTCGATTCATAACTCTACCCACACCTAGAATAGACCTTTTTAAAAACAGCTTCTTATTTTCAGGCGCTATATTATCAGGAATATTATCCCAACTCAAATAAAATCATGCATTTCACTTATCAGCTTCAAAACACAGCTCCACAAATGATTCAGAAGCAGTTCGTTGTAAATAACCACACACACACACACACACACACACACACACACATCAATTTCTTGTTTTCTAATGTGTATATTCATGCATGTATAATCTTCCAGTGTTATTATGAATTGATTTATTACTGTTTCGTATTAGCCATAATTATGGATTGACACTGGTTTTTCTCCCATGATCATATGTCTGTACATATATATGTTTAAATGTTTGTAACTGTTTCAAGGACAGGTAGCCAGAGAGGCATTCGTGCCTAAACCTTTATTCTTGCGTAATTAAAGTTCAGTCAATCAATCAATCAATCAATCAATCAATCAATCAATCAATCTCTCTCTCTCTCTCTCTCCCCCCCCCCCCCCCCCCCCCCCCCCCCGAAAGGTGTTTTGTGAACAAATGCGTCTTCTTCTTTTTTAACGTGATCAGGCATTGGCTCTCTCTGATGTATACATGGAGTGAATTCCAAGTAGCTGGACCAAATACAGAAGACTTTTTTCCCGACAGTGTTCAGAGAGAGTTGCGGAACAACTAAGAGGGAAGAGTCTTGAGATCTGAGAGTTCTAAGGGGGTTCCCACAGATAGGAGAAGCTCCCACAGATAGGAGGGCATAGTAAGGAAGTTTGAGGCATTGGTAGCAAAGGGCAGATACCTTGTATTCTATTTCGCTTTGACAAGTAGCCAATTTTCAATAATGGAGTAGTGCTTTTACTGTGTGGTTTGCGAAGGACGAGTCTGGCAGCACTATTTTGTATGCGTTAAAGCTTTGCGAGTTTGTGATCTGGAAATCCAACTGAAAGAGAATTACAGTAATCAAGACAGGATAGAATGAAGGCTACAGCAAATGTATCTGCAGCATCAACTGTCAGGTGACAACGGATCTTATTGATTCTACGAAGCTGGAAATACAGAACCTTACACAACTGATTCACCTGCGTTTCCTTCGAGAAAGACTCATTCAGAAACACACCTAGATTCCGTACTGATTCAGAGAAAGCAATCGCACAGTCTTGGAAAGCCACCGAGTTGTTGCTGACCTGCTTTAGATTTGAATTTGACCCAATGGAAGTGAGTTCAGTGTTTTTGTCATCGTTCATCTTATGTTTAATTCCTGTCATCCAGACAACCACTTCTATGCTAGATGTCATGTCTCTAACCACGCTAGAAACATCTGAAAGTGCAGCTGAATCGTGTAGTTGAGAATCATCAACCAAAACAACTAAAACAAAAAGGTAAGTGGATCTAATTGCTGGATAAAGAAAGCCCAGATGTATACGGTAAACAGAATGGGTCCAAGGTCTGAATCCTGTAGCACCCCATATTTCAAGATCGATGGAGAGGATTGAACATCATTCACCAAGACAAACTGCGGTGCGATTTGATAAGTAAGATTGTACAGTGTTTTTCGTTTACTATATTTAAGACTCTCCGCTGAAAACAAATGAATACTAGCTAAAAACAACAACAAACAAAAACTTTTGATCAGGTGAACATAAACTTATTATCTGTTGCAAGCAACATTTAAATCAAATTCGAAAAAGGTAAGTATGGTTCCGGCATTATAAATGGGAAACTATGAAACAATGTTTCAGATAAAAACAAAACAAAATAAAATTGTGGATTTAAAAGTCTGAAGTGGGCAAATCTGGGACGTTTTGAATAAGGTTACCTAATCTGGCTCTTTACAAACTGAATGACGGACGAGCTTAGGCTACATGATGTTATCAAAAGTACAGAATATTCCATTGTTTAAAGAACTCACGAAGACAATGCCTTCTGCTAGACATCTTAATTTGGCATCAGTGGGTTTTTTTTCCTTCTGATTCTACTTCAGCATGCAATTTTCTCTTACTCTGTTCACTGAAGTTTCAATGTCTGTGACATGTTGATATTGAAGAACCTACAAACCAGTTTTTATTCTGGTTGCAGATATGAAACAAGATCTTGCATAAAATATTCCCCAGCAGTCCAGTATCTTCAATGCACACATGCGTAACATACAAATTATAGACCACATCATTAACAGGAATCGGTGTAAACAAATGGTCTCAGCTTTAATCTTCAAATTGATTTTTCGAAATAAGCAACATAATTCCTGCTGTGTACTTAACCCCGAACATGTCTAATACCGCAAAATCATTAGCAATTGAAATGGTTATTATCGCTTTTATTTTTTAACAATTTTTTCTGAAGATAAATTATATAAAAATGGTCAGCTTTAATCTTAAAATCGATTTTTCGAAATAAGCAACATAATTCCTGCTGTGTACTTAACCCCGAACATGTCTAATACCACAAAATCATTAGCAATTGAAATGGTTATTATCGCTTTTATTTTTTTACAATTATTTGTGAACAGAAATTATATAAGACATTGTTACCGACCCAGAAAGCGGCGAACGGATGTTCATCATTAAAAAGGTAATTCTATTTTATTGGTGTAGGCTAAACTTCCCTGCGTGAATGCCGTTTTTGTTTTCTTTCGATTGTGTTTGTAGCCATCGTTCATCCCTTTTCAGGGATTTTAAATCTGTTAGTTTGAAAACAGTTTGACTGCGTGTTCATTGATGAATGAGTTTGTCAGCATGTTCACTGACCTCTACAACAGGTCTGTGGACTTGTGTGAGAAATATTGAGTCTGTATGTAAAGAGATGATTTTGTTGCGCTATTGTTTGAGTAAGAACTCGTGTAAAAAACGAGTGGACCAGTGGTAACGCCGAAGAATAGAAATATTTAAATAATTATGTAATATATCACGAATCCTTTTGGATAATGCAATAGGTGAGATCCTGTGATCCAGACTGATCTATCCTTATTTTCTCCATGCAAACATCGGAGCTACAAAATGAAAATAGCGTAGTTCCGCATGCATCCGTTCACGCAGCTACGTATTTTTAATTCCTGTGTCAGCTAGGTAGATTTTTTAATTTATTTTTTAAATAAAACATTTTTAATAAACACAACCCAAGGCATTCATCCCACCTCACCCACCCTCCCACCTCCAGCTGTTAAGGAGTAAAACCCAAATCACTATTGTTACAGTCCTTGTATTTCTGCATCACGAATGTGATTTTTATCCCTAATTTTGGAATTGAAAATACCTGTACAGTAGAATGTGGGACAAACAAAACAAAAATCGAAGAAAGCGCAGTTGCTAAGAATTTTAACTCTTTATAGACAAGAAGAATCAATCGTTAGTCTTCCGCAGGTGGCGCATGACGAGTGAAATCAATGCCGGCGTATTCAGTGGTCTCACGATCGGGTGGCGGTTCTTGTGACTTCTTCTGCTGGCGTTCTGAAAACACGATAGTGCTGTACAGCAAGCCGTCGGGGTTAACGGCGCGAGCTTCCTCCGCAGCCGAAGAATTTGCCTGGAACAGAAAGCAAGCAAACGCGTTTTTTCGCCGATATAGTTACTAACTACAGGTATCCACACAAATAAAACTGCCTTCCTTTAAAAAAATTAATCAAGTCAGCTGTTTTGATTTTTTTCAAATGAAACAGCACTGGGTTTACTTGCACAGTTGTAACTGTATACTCACATCATTTTCATTGTTTGCGTATTCCGTGTCGTCCTTTTGGAAGGCGTAGTTTTCGTACACTTTGGTATCAATTGGATTCATCGACAACGGAGAGTTACCGTACACAGCACCTGAAAACAAAATTAACATATTAATTTATGTCTTTCATGTCTCTTTCTCTTTCCGTCTTGTTTGTCCTGAGGTGACCCTGTGCTGATGACATAACCAAGTCTTCCCTTCTTCATGCAACAGAACACTGTATAACTTGAATACAACTTTAACACTTAGAATATGGATGTATTCACAATAGAAGGCCCCCCACCCCTTCCCCACTCACCCCCGTGAGGGGCCTCATAAAGAAATTCGGATTTATTTATGAAAATGTCTAACTTACTCCTGTAAGCCATAGACAGTTTATATACAGAGATGTATTTTGTAACAGGAATATATGTCTCTGGGAGCATCGGACCGATGTCGCTGTAGCTATGCAGTATGATCGAGCGAGACTGAATACCATCCTGCGAATGGCTGTAAAACGTTTCACGCCTTCGAATCGACAATATCTTACAAAGTAACTTGTTTGCCTTATTTTGATTTGGTGTTCAAGATATAAAAATCCCAGAGAAGCCATGGGCCCTTCATAAACATTAACACGCATGTGCTCGACCATGTACATCGTCCGCCCCCAAATGCGCATTTAGTAACACAAATTGCCAGGTACTTGGACAAAGACCCAGACTCTCAGACTGTATGTCTGTTTCAAAAGTGTAGGTTTAATAAGCATGTAATATGTGTAAGATCAACAAATACACAAACGATTGAAAAGACAGCTTATTTCAATCACAGCACAAAACATAATAATTATGCATGTTGAACACAGGCATGTCAGTACCCACCTTCACTTTTGGGATATTCCTCGCAAAGCCCTACTTTCTCAACTGCAAAATAAATACATAAAAGATAGTATACGAAGTTGCATTACACAATAAGGACCTAAAAGTGAGGATAATGCTGTCTTTGTTAGAATTAACTTAGACCGTAGGAGGCGTGAGTAAACACTGCTAACTGCTAATTGAAAACAAATGTTTGTTTGTTGTTGTTGTTTGTTGCTGTTTTTGTTTTTAGGTGTGTGTGTGTGTGTGTGTGTGTGTGTGTGTGTGTGTGTGTGTGTGTGTGTGTGTGTGTGTGTGTGTACATTTTTGGTTTTGTTTGTTCAGTTCACAGTTGTTGTTTTTCATTTTTGCTTCTTTTTCTCTCTCTCTTTCTTTTCTTTATTGTTCGTGTTGCTTTATGTTTCATTTCTTGGTTCAGTCATAATGTTCTTGTGTATCTTCAACACAGTCTTCGAGTTTCAGTTCCATGACCAGAAACAGGCGGGCAATATAACCGTAAGAATTTACATACAGCTTACTAGGTAAGTATGGCCTTACATTGTCTAACCCTTCTTCATTTCCTGTATGTCTACATTCCCAGTACACTTCAGGCTTCAGAACAACAATGTTTACGAGCGCACGGCAAGGGAATCGTACAGCTGTGGTTACAAACCTCATTTCTTCATAAGGTCGCCTATACAGTGTTCCTTGATGGCGTACTGGGGCACAATAGCAGGGGTACAAATAGCTAGCAAACAGTGGAGTGTTTCCTAGTAATTTGTCCCCTTGCTGTAGAAGCGGGCGAACGACTGATGTCAATGCTGGTGATGGGGGCCTCCCTTTCTCTTCCTGCCAGAGTCCTTGCTGATCCTGGTGCTTTGAGCTGTATATACACCTACTGTCAATCTCTAATGAGCATCTCAGCCAGCTTTTCGGGGAATATTTATATCGAATGTATACTTCGGCTGTCAGTAATATGCGTTGGGTTTGATACATTTTATTTCTCACAATAGCGCGATAACATGCACAGTTTCGAAGTTAATTAGGAGCTTTCCACTGACACATTGTTTTGTGCTCATCCATCTTAAGCCAGCCGAGTCACAGACAACGACGATTCTGAGGTGATGATCGACGCTCCCCACACTTTCATCTAATCGAGTGAGCCAGTTTCAGGAATCTACCACCCAGGATAAAACATACAAACAGCTGCGACACACTACTGTCAATGGAAGGCCGGCGTGTTTCAAAGACTATCCAAAGTATATTCAACCGTTTTTCGCTTTCCAGGAGGAGACTGTTGTGGACAACGGTATACCCATGAGGGTGATCTCTGCCATCATTCCACCAAGCCTGCCGCTAGGGTATGCAAAGGTGCTTCACAAGGGCCATCCTATGTAACACAATGGTGTTACACCCTCTCCGACTGTCGCGATAGGGCACCTTGTGGGGCCGTCTGATTTCTGACAGTTCTCGCTAACTGTGGGGCATTAATTTCTGTGAGGGCCACGTATAGCCAGACAATGGTCACTTGAAGTCTGACCGGGCTCGTTGACAAATGGGGACTAATTGCCGTGACGGGGAAACAATCACGAAATAATTACGGAGACACGACGAGAGTATATTATAGCGGGCCGTATCGGCCAAGGTGGTTAGCTGAGGTTCAGCATAGGGGAAGGAATTTAACTGAGGCTCAACATAGACTAGAAGCTATGGTTGGGCAGCGGTCGGGAAAGCAAGAACGCAAGCTCGGCATAGACCAGGGACATGATAGGAGCTGATGGGGAATTGTTTCTTGTTTTTGATTTTCTTTTACTGAAAATGCTGGAACTGTTGACTGTTGATTTTATGTAAGAAGAAACGGAATAGAAGACCAGGAAAACTAGACTATCGTGTTTGACTTATTTTATTTAGGTGGCGGTAATTGTTTGTTGTATATGTCGGGTGTGTGGCGGCTCTGTTACACCTTGCACTGAAGCCACCAAAGCACGAGGGCGTGAGACTGTGCACTGGCCTATCATGATGACCGACGTCGAAGAAGAAATGAGGCAATGCAGCCGATGAAATGCGTTGAAGCCACATCAGCGAAAGGAGACGCTTTAGGCGTGATACCTGATCTGCCTGTCGGTCACTTGCCCACTGTATGCACATTCGTATGCACACTTCATACACTTGTGTTGAGGCCGACATGAGAATTTTGGTTGATGTTTCAGAAAGGGCGTGCGTTCAGAATTTGTCCATGACACATTAAATTCTTTCGGACAGTGTGTTTTTATAATTTAGTTTACTTTCGCCCAGATGCGATAATACGTCTTCTCTCTTGGTTTGCTGTCAGCATTCTCATCAACACAGAGCAGAAAGGCCGATTCTACCAATGTGGTGCAATCAAACCCCCGTGGCCTTGTTCCTCCGAAACGTTTACAGTAGTCTACCCTTCGGAATGAGGCTGAAGGAGAGAAAACAATAAACTGAAACCACCACCGTGCATTGACTCTGAGAAAGACTCATTTAGTACTTGCGTTTCTGGGTCGCACTAATAGAGCACATTGTACGGAAACTGTGCGTTTATTCTTGAGGCAGACATATCTATTGCTTGGGGTGTTTACATCACCGTCATTGCTACCATTAGGAGATTAGGGTTCAGTTTCTATTCTATGTCATTGTGCGTATCTCTGGACAGTTTGTCTGATTCACCATTTTCAACGGCCGGGAACTGCGACGCACTCAGCCGGTTTTCTTTCAACATATCGGTGCCACATTTCTAGTATTATATTATTCATCACTGTATTTATGCAGCTTATTGCAGTGGTGTCTGTCATTATTCTGAGCGTTTTCTTGCTTTCATGCACGCGTGATCTGAAGCCCAGGTAGACCGGCGAAGGTTCCAGGTGACTGAGGTAATATATTTATCACTTTCGCTACGCACGCCTGATATAATTACTTATGTGGTTGCCTGGGCTGAAAGCTCCAACTACCTAACCAACCGCACGCCCGAGGTCTTCTTGTCAGTGTACGCAACCAACGCTCCACAAGCCTGGGTTGGAACTGTTTGTTCTGATTGTGACCATTGTTTTTCTCTCCTTCAACTGGAGTTCTCTGGCATCCTATGGTATCTGCCAACCACGAAGTTCGTTCGTTTCCATATATTTCAGTTTTCTTTCCGCTTTCCCAATGTGTGAAATCAAAACCTCTTGGTTAGTGCGTAGAAAGTCCATGCTCGAACAGTCTGACGGTACGGGGCACATGCTTCGGTTTACTCGAAGTTCTGTTTTCAGGCAAACAGTTGTGCGATATTCCCCTGAAACCTGCGGTCATTTTTACTCGCCATCATCAAAACAGGATGACCTTTCGGCAAAAATGCCATATTCACCAATGACCTTTTCAGCGTTATCTTCAAGCATTTCTGCTTCTTCCTCTTGGCTGTAGGTGACAGTAGCGGCGGAAGGCTTATTTCGCTCTGCCGTTGCGGCTTCATCTGTTAGCTGCGGTACAGCTTTGCGTTTGGGAGCTTTACCTTATCCCCCCCCCCCCCCCCCAAGTGTTGCTGTTCTTTTTCTACTTTATTTTCCTTTCTTCTAGCCCCCCCCCCCCCCCCCCCCCCCTTATTATGTATGGTACATAAGCACACCAAGTTCGGTTGCAAAGAGGTCAGTGGTAAAAATGGCAAACATTCAATGACTATTTGAACCGTCGCTGTGACCTTGACCTTGAACACAGTTGTCCAATCTGTTCACGAGACACTTCAGCTTATAATGATTCATTATCCAACTAACAGTGGATACAAGAGGATCAGCACTTCAGAAAATATGGTGGAAACAATTACAAGTTGATTGTGTAAGTGCCTACTGTAACCTTTAACCCAAATGAAACAAAACAATCTTTCACATGACACTTTGGCGCATAACATTCATCACCATCCCAAATTTGGCTCCAAAAGGTTCAACACCTCAAAAGTGCTATCTAGACAAAAACTAACTGAATTTTGTAAGCCTCGGTTGAATCTTGTCCTTGAACTCAACAATCGAATCTCAGTTTTCACAAAACTCTGGCTTATGATGAAGTAACCCCAAAGATGTCTAAGACTGTGTACGTGTTTCGTGACTTTGAATTACTGAGATATGTGCCATTCAGTTCTTCCTTGTGCGTGAATGTATAAGATCGAACGACAGCTTTAATTTCCCATTGGGATGAATAAAGTATATTGTTAATGTTGTTGTTGGTGTTGTTATTGTTACGTCGTCGGTTCAAGTCTCTTTCGAAGTTTCATTTCTTAAAAAAACAGCACATTTCTGCATAAACAGTACACAAGAATACCTAAACGCTGTGTGTGTGTGTGTGTGTGTGTGTGTGTGTGTGTGTGTGTGTGTGCGTGTGCGTGTGCGTGTGAGTGTGTGTGCGTGTGTGCATGCACGAGGGCGTTGACCTTGAAAATAGCAACCCTGGCTGACTGTAAAAAAAAGAGAGAGGAATACTTACATTTTCAAAATGCCAACATGGCTTATGACGACGCATCATCATACCATGTTTTGTTACGAAAGTTTCAACAGTTCCAAAAATATTGTCCGGACAAAACGTTCATTGACATTGTGAACATCCATTAAAAAAGAAAAAGAAAAAAAAAAAGACTCAAAGTAAATGTTTACAAGATTTTCAAACAAAGAAAACGCTGATTTGTTTTTGTCATTAATACTAATATGCTTACGAGAGAGTCCATTAGCAGGCGCTATTCACTAATTTAGTCCCTGATCAACTAACACACTAAACAAAGGAAGTACACAGATTTGCCAAACGAGTGAGTGAACTCACTATTTTCAGTAGGTCCGCTTCTTCATTTAACTATTCATAACTTCTCAGTGTCTTCATTTTCTTCTTAGAATGAAGTATATATGATATGTGCACAACATTGCTAGTAGCAGTATGCAAATGTACACTAAAAGACCCTAACAGATTCACCTTTACTGAACAAATCTTATCTTGCCATATATCGTGACGATTTCCTTAACAGCTTGAATAGTGAATATACTAATAATGAAAACACTATCTGTGGCAATATGGCGTGGACACACACACACACACACACACACACACACACACACACACACACACACACACACACACACACACGCACACACACACACACACACACACACACACACAAATGCACTCACACACCTTCATCAGAAAAGTGCCATGCTGGAAGAAAAAAAACCTAGCAGTTTCCGATGCCACTGTGATCTTGAAATGTAATCAAAGTCGACGCAACTGCTTGTGCGGAAGGCAAAGCGCAGACAGGGTCGTTACTGTGCAACCCTAGAAGGTTTGCATTGAACTAGTCTTAAAAAAACAGCACATTTTAATCTTCTCATATTTCGATCACACTTATTTGCCTCTCAGGAACAGTCAAACCCGTATTTTTATATATTTTTTAAACAATAACAAACGGTCCAAACGGTTTTGTTCATAATTATATTAATAAAAGGAATTATGTGTAGCGGGAGAGCTGTGCAAGCTAGCTCGAGTTACGGGCCCTGAGTTCCCCCACCCCTTCTCTCCAGTCGGACGCTGCCTGCCAGCGACTGGCCGGTGCCGCGTGGTGCGGTATAAAAGACAGTGCCTGCCAGGTTTCTGTACCATGTGCTGAAAAGTGCTGGTCAACCCCTACCCCCCCCCCCCCCCCCCCCCCCGAGTTTACATGCTGAAAAAGTGTGTTGCTCTTCCCTTAGTTATTAGAAGACCTATGCTGCAAAGTGTGGGCACGCAGGTTTGGTAATTAAGAGACCTGTGCTGCAAAGTACGGGCACGCATGTTTAGTAATTAAGAGACCTGTGCTGCAAAGTGCGGGCACGCATGTTCAGTAATTAAGAGACCTGTGCTGCAAAGTGCGGGCACGCATGTTAAGTCAAGTTATTAGAAGACTTGTGCTGCAAAGTGCGAGCGTTAGTTAAGTTTATGTTTGTTTGCTTTCTTGTGCTGCAAAGTGCAAGTATTAGTTAAGTTAATGCAAGGGTGCGGCTTATTTTTGTAGGTAATTGGTACTGAGCCTATGTCGGTAGCTAAGTTAGCTATGGTTTAGTGCGTAGGTTAGACATAGTCGTGCGTCGGTTTGGTTTGCTCCTGTGTGTACTGTATGTGTAACATGCGGTAGTGTAAATAAACTGTATGTATTTCTTTATTTGGTTCGTCACTATAATGGGAGTATGTACTGAGACGGAGTGTGGTCAGTGCGCGCGTTTGTGAGCGTGCCTCAGTGTTTTCGTCATGTTGGTACATGTGTACAACTTCTGTCTCCACTTATCTTTTGTCTAGTGTCTGTTTTAAGTGGCATAAGTGCATAGTGAAACGGCACACCTACCTCTGAGGAGCGGACAAACAACCAAACACAAACACAGGTTTTTTTCTGGATACCAAGGTCGGTCGATTGTAGTGATTTTGAACACAACGCGAGGAACTTGACATTGAAAGGCACACTACATGAGGATGACTAGAGACAATGGTTTATTCCAGTGTGAGTGTCTCTCCTTGGCAATCTCCAGCCTCCCCCTGAACCTAAAATGAGGAACGGGCCGCAGGTCCGGTTACAAAAAGTGGTGCCGTGACTCAGGATATCGCACGTGTTTGGTACCGCTGAGCTGGGGCGCTTGGACCGCCAGCCTGCAGCGTTTTCACTACGCACAGCTGCCATTTGTGTCTTTGTGTCTGTGTGTGCATAATGGGTGCGGTGTTAGGCTTCCTTAGGCTGTTAGTGCCAAGCTGGTTGGTACAGAACAGGACTGCTACGAGACAGTCAAAAAGAAGAGGAAGCAGACGTAGCACTGTGACTTCTATTTCCCATAGCGGCAGCAGCAGTTGCGATGATTGTTCGTTTAGTAGCTGTTACAGTCGTTCCCACGGGCATAGATCCATTGGTGCTCGCAGGGATAGAAGTATGGGTAACAGTACGTTTCTGAATCACAGTCTTGCACACAGGAAAGAGAGGGTTCCTGACGTGTTCACGGGTACGAAAGGTAGTCTGAAAGATTGGCTTCGTCACTTCGAAACCTGTGCCAGATGGAATGGTTGGGATTACGCCGAGAGGGGCGTCAATCTTGCTATGTCACTCAGGGGTAATGCTCAGCAGGTGCTTGGCGAACTTAGTGTTCATGAGTTAGAAGACTTTGATGCGATCAAAGCAGCTCTAGAAAGAAGGTTCGATCCTGCTGAGAAAGAAAACCTCCATCGTGTGGAGTTCAGATCAAGGTTCAAGAAGAAGGGCGAGAGCGTGACTGAGTATGGGTTCGCTCTGAATCGCATTGCTTCTGATGCATACCCTAGGATGCCCCCGGAGGCTAGGGAGACGATCGTGATCGATCAGTTTGTTAGTGGACTTCCGTCGAAGGATTTGAGGAGGCATGTCCAGTTCCATCATCCGTTATCCATCCATGAGGCGATAGCGTTGGCTAGTGAGTTCGAGTCTTTCGAAGAAAGGTTTGACGGGAGAAAACCAGAAAATACGGAGAAGGGAAACGGCACTAGTATTAGAAGCATCAGCAAAAAGGACTCAGGGCATGAGGAGTTGCTGAAGGTTTTTCAGAGTCTGAGCAAGCAGGTAGCTGAGTCGCTGGACAAAGTTACCAAAGCCGTGGGTCAGATTAGTGGAAATAAAAGCAGAAACGGTTTCGTAGTTTGTTTTCGGTGTAATGAAAAGGGTCACTACTCTAGGCAGTGCCCAACTACCGCACTAGAGCAAACAGGGAGTAAGAACGCTTTTAACGAAAACGCGCCAGGCAAGGAAAACTGGCGAGGGCCGGGGTTCCAGCGGTCAGACACTCGGCCCGCCATCTGACAGGTGTTGATAACTCTCCTAATGGGATGGAGACGGGACCGCGTACGTGTGTTTTGTTAACGACCGGATGCTATGTCGTGCCAGTAAGGATAGGGGCAGGCGTGGCTGAGTTTTTAGTTGATAGCGGGTCAGCTGCCACGGTCCTTAGCGCTGCGGCATTTGAGACGGCAGAGAGAGATACGCGAGCTTTACTGAGGGAAAGTAAGCTTAATCTTTGTACAGCTAGCGGACAGAATTTGGACATTCGGGGCGAGACGACTTTAGAGTTGGGAATAGGTGACCAAACTTTTCGACACAGTGTAGTGGTTGGGGACATAGGAAACTCAGCAGGTATCCTGGGTACAGATTTCATGCAGAAACATGGTTGTCTGTTGGACTTGGCACAGGGTACTATGCAGATAGGAACGCAAGTGGTTCAGCTGAAGAGAGAGGCAGTAGACACGTGTGCGAGAGTGCAAGTGTGTGACACCGTCATTGTACCGCCTAGGTGCGAGGCGTTTGTTAAAGGGTCTCTTCTTCAGGCCAGTTTTGGGGAAAAGACTGACGGACTGCTGGAAGGTCTAGATACTTTTAAAAGCGAGACTAGTCTTGAGGTCCCCAGGTGTTTGGTTCACGTGACGAAAAATGAGGTGTTTGTTCCTGTCACTAACCTGTCTGATAGGGAAGTGACAGTCAAAGCAGATACTGTCATTACTACCGTAGAAACGGCGGTTTCCTTAAATTCCTTGTCGCAAGAGCGTGAAGAAAAGGAAAGGCTTTATTCTGATCAGCTTCCTAGCCATCTTGAAAGTTTGGCCACTAAGTTGTCTCCAAGGGTCAGTGAGAAAACAAAAGGAGAAGTGAGGGACACTCTTATTGAGTTCCAAGATGTTTTCATGTGCCCAGATACTCAGCTCGGTAGGACGGGAAAGGTCCGACATACTATTGACACTGCAAACAGTAAGCCTGTTAAGCTACCCCCTCGACGTCTGCCAATGGCCCAGAGAGAGGTTATTGATAGAGAGTTGGAAAAGATGCTCAAAGAAGATATTATAGAGCCTAGTGATAGCCCGTGGGCGGCAAATGTTGTCTTGGTCAAAAAGAAGGATGGGTCTGTTAGGTTTTGTGTAGACTACAGAAAACTGAATGAGTGCACAAAGAAAGATGCCTACCCTTTGCCCCACATTGGGGATTCACTTGATGCATTGTCGGGTTCATGCTGGTTTTCAACTTTGGACTTAGCTCAAGGTTTCTACCAGGTAGAAATGGACGAGAATGACAAACAAAAGACTGCGTTCGCAACGCACAGAGGACTTTTCCAGTTCAAGGTGATGCCCTTCGGTCTCTGTAACAGTCCTGCGACTTTTGAGAGGCTGATGGAATTAGTCCTAAGTGGCGTTCTCTTTGAGAGGTGTCTAGTCTACATTGACGATGTCATTTGTTTCGGAAAGACAGAGGAGGAGGCATTGTATAACCTCAGGGTCGTACTGCAGAAGTTTAGAGATGCAAATCTCAAGCTGAAACCCTCCAAGTGTTCATTGTTCCAGGATGAATGTACCTTTTTAGGACATACAGTCGCACGTGAGGGGACGACTTGCGAAAAGTCGAAGGTCGAAGCTGTGGCGAGCTGGCCTGTGCCGACTTGTGTTTCAGAGGTTCGTTCGTTCCTGGGAACTGCGTCGTACTACCGAAAGTACGTTCAGGGCTTTGCCGATATAGCTAGCCCGTTGACAAACTTGACAAAGAAGAACCAGAAGTTTGTTTGGACTGAGAAGTGTCAGAACGCTTTTGAAAGACTGAAGGAAGCACTAGTCTCTGCTCCAGTCTTAGCGTACCCCACTAGGGAGGGTAAGTTTGTTCTTGACACTGATGCAAGCGCGACTGCGATTGGCGCAGTCCTGTCACAGATTCAAGACGCGGAAGAGAAAGTCATTGCCTATGCAAGCTGTGCTTTGTCCAGTTCCAGGCAAAATTACTGTACGACGTACAGAGAGCTGTACGCCGTAGTGAGATTCGTGAAGTACTTTTCTCATTACCTGTGGGGAAGGCCGTTTTTGGTTCGCAGCGACCATAGTTCGCTGAAATGGTTAAAGAACTTTAAGCAGCCGGAGGGGATGGTAGCTAGGTGGATAGCTACTCTGGACACCTATGACTTCCAGATAGAGCACAGGAAAGGTGCGTCACATGGTAATGCCGATGGGTTGTCCCGGATCCCAAGAAGATGTTGTCAGAGGGAAGAGTGCAGTCAGTGCTCTCAGAAGCAAGTGAGGGTAGTAACACGTTCGCAAGCACGTGGCCGAGACTTAGCTGACAAGGGTGTAGCTAGCGGTACGCAGAGGAACGCTGACTCGTGTTCGCGCGAGGAAGTCCCGCGAGTTGACCCCGAGGTCACTAGTCGAGGTGATGCTACTGGGAAGGGGAAAGATGTACTGGTCAGAGCAGACAAGGCGGTTCAGAGTAATTCTGCTTCATGGTCAAATGAAGATGCCCCTGAGTCTTTTCAGTCTTTTACATTCGATCCTGATGTACAGGGAGGTAGTGGTGGTACTTTCCTATTGGATAGGAAGAGGGTGGAACAGTGTGTTCAGACAGAGGCTGTAACCAAGGGAGTGGGTAACAGTAAGTCTGATTGTGTTCCCGGGGTACCAAAGTCTAGTCCCTGTAAAAGTAACTGGTTTTCTGTCTGGTCTCATGAGGAGCTCGAAGGGTTCCAGCAGAAAGATCCAGTGACGAGCACTCTACTGAGTCTGAAGTCTAGAGGGGAGAAACCCCCGAAGACAGAGATCTCAAAGTATAGCACTGCTATCAGAACACTCATAGCTCAGTGGGATAATCTGAGAGTAGTGGATGGGTTGCTATACGTTGTGTCAGAGAAAAGTTTTACTCAGGAAGAAGTACTGCTACTGGTAGCCCCGGCTGGGGCTAGACAGAAGGTGTTGAATATGTCGCATGATGCTAAGACGGCTGGTCACCTTGGCCGCGACAGAACACTAGCAAACGTAAAGCGTCACGTGTACTGGCCAGGAATGGCCGACGATGTTGCCAGGTGGTGTAGACAGTGTGACATGTGTGCACGAAGGAAACCAGGTCCGGGAAGGGCTAAACTTCCTATGCAACATGTGAATGTAGGCGTGCCGCTCGAAAGAGTCGCAATCGACATTTTGGGTCCTTTGCCGATGTCTCACGATGGCTATGAGTACATAATGGTGGTTGAAGATTACTACACAAAGTATGCAGAGGCATACAGCCTTGTTGATCATACAGCCCAGACTGTAGGGGATAAACTTCTTACAGAATTCATCTGTAGGTTTGGAGTCCCATTGACCATTCATACTGATCAAGGTAGAGAGTTTGAGTCTCGTTTGTTTCAACATCTGTGTGAAGCCTTAGGTGCGGACAAGACTAGAACTACCCCTTACCACCCACAGAGTGATGGTATGGTGGAGAGACAGAACCGCACGATACAGCAAATGCTGTCAGCCTATGTTAATGAGAGGCGAGATGATTGGAGTGATCACTTAGACCTGATCATGATGGCCTACAGATCGTCTGTCCATCAGTCCACTCAGTGCACTCCGAACTTGATTATGTTTGGGAGAGAGGTCAACCTCCCCTTGACTGTTCAACTTGGTGTGTTTCCCACCGGAGACAGGCCGCAGTGTCCTGTAGAGTACGTAGAGTGGGTTCAGAACACCTTAGAAAGAGTTTTCCGTTTTGTGAAACTGAACACTGAATCAAGTGTACACAAACAGAAACACTATTATGATAGAAACTGCAAGACAAGAGAAGTAGAACCAGGGATGTGGGTGTGGAGATGGTACCCGCCAAAGGCGAAGGAAAAATTAGGTATGGGGTGGACAGGTCCCTTTAAGGTCGTAGAGAAGATAGGAGAAAGTGCCATTAGGATTATGAGGGACGGCAAAGTTCTGGTTGTTCACATCAACGACGTTAAACCTTATGAAGGAAGGGGACAGCCAGGTAGCGAAGAAGAGAGTGAAAGTGAACGGCTGGAGTGTGAGAATGAGAGCGAAGATGGAGAAAATAATGGGGACGAGGGTGGAGATCAGATGGTAGTGGAGGGATGGGACGAGGAAGACGTGCGGTCTTCTCCCGTTAAAACTAGAACTGGGAGGGAGGTTAAGGCCCCCAGGAGATACTCTCCTTACCCATCATCCTCGTGAACATCATCACCTCGCCCTCAGCATCATTGGAGTGGAGCCAGTCATCGACGAACGGCAGAGTTCGGATGGTAAAGGGTGCAGTCGGCGGCTCTGCTGACGGCCCTTTCAGTGTCTCCGCCACCCTCACCACCATCTTCATCGTCACCAGGGTGCAGTCGGCGGCTCTGCTGACGGCCCAGTCGTCATTTCTGCGGCTGCCTATCACTACGTAACCTTTATTAGACCGCCACAAGACCGTGAAAAGAGCCTTGAGATATCCTTCAAACGATGATGAAGAAAGGAAACAAAATGAACTCTCTGATGTTGTTTCTTACTGAATACTGGTTTTCTTTTGGGATACATGTATGTACATCATACAATATACATTGTTTCATGTTTTCTTGCAGGTTTGTTTGCTTTGGTAACCTGTAATTTGATTAGTCACTCATTTTGTGATTGTACTCTCTTATTTTGATTGTAACTTTTTGGTTGTTCAATCGAATTTTGTTGTCGTCATCCAAACTGTCATGACGTTTTGTTCAATACTGACGTTAACGTTTATGATATTTCGTGAACACTCAGTTGTTAGGTTGAATACTGAGGTGCTGTTGACTACGGGATTGAAATGTTTTATTGTTGATTGTTATGTTTCTTGTTGACTTGATGATTCCGTTTTGTTGTTGTTGACGACTAATGTGACAGGCACATTAGGTCTAAGGAGGGGGGAGTGTAGCGGGAGAGCTGTGCAAGCTAGCTCGAGTTACGGGCCCTGAGTTCCCCCACCCCTTCTCTCCAGTCGGACGCTGCCTGCCAGCGACTGGCCGGTGCCGCGTGGTGCGGTATAAAAGACAGTGCCTGCCAGGTTTCTGTACCATGTGCTGAAAAGTGCTGGTCAACCCCTACCCCCCCCCCCCCCCCCCCCCCGAGTTTACATGCTGAAAAAGTGTGTTGCTCTTCCCTTAGTTATTAGAAGACCTATGCTGCAAAGTGTGGGCACGCAGGTTTGGTAATTAAGAGACCTGTGCTGCAAAGTGCGGGCACGCATGTTTAGTAATTAAGAGACCTGTGCTGCAAAGTGTGGGCACGCATGTTTGGTAATTAAGAGACCTGTGCTGCAAAGTGCGGGCACGCATGTTTAGTAATTAAGAGACCTGTGCTGCAAAGTGTGGGCACGCATGTTAAGTCAAGTTATTAGAAGACTTGTGCTGCAAAGTGCGAGCGTTAGTTAAGTTTATGTTTGTTTGCTTTCTTGTGCTGCAAAGTGCAAGTATTAGTTAAGTTAATGCAAGGGTGCGGCTTATTTTTGTAGGTAATTGGTACTGAGCCTATGTCGGTAGCTAAGTTAGCTATGGTTTAGTGCGTAGGTTAGACATAGTCGTGCGTCGGTTTGGTTTGCTCCTGTGTGTACTGTATGTGTAACATGCGGTAGTGTAAATAAAACTGTATGTATTTCTTTATTTGGTTCGTCACTATAATGGGAGTATGTACTGAGACGGAGTGTGGTCAGTGCGCGCGTTTGTGAGCGTGCCTCAGTGTTTTCGTCATGTTGGTACATGTGTACAACTTCTGTCTCCACTTATCTTTTGTCTAGTGTCTGTTTTAAGTGGCATAAGTGCATAGTGAAACGGCACACCTACCTCTGAGGAGCGGACAAACAACCAAACACTAACACAGGTTTTTTTCTGGATACCAAGGTCGGTCGATTGTAGTGATTTTGAACACAACGCGAGGAACTTGACATTGAAAGGCACACTACATGAGGATGACTAGAGACAATGGTTTATTCCAGTGTGAGTGTCTCTCCTTGGCAATCTCCAGCCTCCCCATGAACCTAAAATGAGGAACGGGCCGCAGGTCCGGTTACATATGCATGACTTAGTCAATGAATCTTTAACAATTGTAACAATTGTAACGTCTGCACGAGTTTACCTGAAAATGTGCATTTCACTTTGAGCTACTTAATGAGGCTGCTGTGGCACTGAAGTAATGTCGGGGTCACACAAAGCAATATGAGCTCGGTAAAGCTTTATATTATTGTTGTTATTATTATCTCCTTTCATTTGTGTTTATTAGTCAATCAATTACTTCAGTAACACTGATCATTCCATCGATTCGTTATACAGATAGGTTATGGAGATAGGTTATTGAGCAAGTTAGAAGGTATCGTGATGCATTCATTTTCGGTGAACGTGCATGCGTGCGTGCGTGCGTGCGTGCGTGCATGTGTGTGTGTGTGTGTGTGTGTGTGTGTGTGTGTGTGTGTGTGTGTGTGTGTGTGCGTGGGTGGGTGTACGTTCGTGTTGTAAAGCGTTGAATTTTGAAAATATGTGCATTTAAAGAACGTGTAAGCGCTTAGGGCCTGTACGGGTTAGGCGCTCTAAGTATTGATTATTATTATTATTCCATCAAAGGCAATGCAATACATCCAAAGTCAGTAATTTAGGTGGCTACTTTGGTGCAAGAATAACTATCTAACCGTTTCTGAACGCAGTCTGGGCATTGGAGTCTGAAACGATGCACACACGATTCTGAACTGTAATGCACACATGCTCTCATATTTCAGCGAACCTTCCTTAAATAACAACACGCACCTTTTTTGCCTTTTTTCTTTTCTCTTCCTTTGTCCTTTTTTGCCTTTGGCAGCTTAGTCTCCTTCTTCGGCTTGGGTTTGGCGGCAGACATCGACTGTGCAGTGGCACCAGCAGGAGCAGATCGGGGCGGGGAAGATACTTTCTCCTTGTTCACGCTGGCGTACAGGTTGTCTACACCGGCACCTGGGGCCTGCGGTGGGTTACCTCCCTTGGTCTCAAGAGGGTGGTCGTTTTTTCTGTCATGACTGTTTGGTGCAGCACCAAGCATGGGCTTTGGCTTGATAACCGGCTTTGTCATTGCTACTTCGATCTCTTCGTAGTCGCTGCGCAAAGTCCTTCCAGGCTGCTCTGTTTGTGCTGCTGAAAATGACAACGCAATAAAACATTTTTAAATAGTAACATCAGGAGTTAATGTCAGCGTTTAGAATGAAAATAATAGCAACACACACACACACACACACACACACACACACACACACACACACACACACACACACACAAAACACGCAGACACACAAACACATACACGCACGCGCGCGCGCGCGCGCACACTCACACACACACTGTCTCACACCCACCCCCACCCCCACACAGACACCAACACACCCATTCGTGAAATACATGATGTAATTGCCTTAATTGTCTGTCTGTCATAAGTTAGAATAAGTGTAAATAATTGGATCTATATAATTTGTATCGTGATGAAAATGCTGTAGGTGTTGTTGTTGCTCTTGTGGAGACGTATGAAAGCAGCTTTAAACTATCACTACGTGAGCGGTCGCTGGCCTTACTGTCCACTCCGTGCGGACAGTGTTACACGGACGTCGCGCCGCTGGCGTGCAGAACGGGAGGATTCATTGAGTTCAGGTGACGTCACGAATCGGTGGACAGTGCCAGGTGTCAGTCTATTGCTTACTTTCATAGCGACAGGTCGTATCCGACCCGACCTATCCAGAGTTTGTGTGTATGTATGTTTGTGTGTGTGTGTTGTGTGTGTGTGTGTGTGTGTGTGTGTGTGTGTGTGGTTATGTAGGCGTGGGACTGTGTGCGTTATGTGTATAGTTATGCAGGTATATGTACTGATCGCGTTCTTTTTCACTTTTTCTTTTTTCTTCCAGCCTCACATTTTTGTTTCCTTTGTTTTTTGTTTGCTTCTTTTGTGTAGTTGTGTGTGTGTGCGTGCGTGCGTGCGTGCGTGCGTGCGTGCGTGCGTGCGTGCGTGCGTGCGTGCGTGCGTGCGTGCGTGCGTGCGTGTGTGTGTGTGTGTGTGTGTGTTGTAAGTTTCTTCGATACATACCTGTTTATACATTCTACTTGTTTTCTTCCTTTTTGTTGTTGTTGTTGTTGTTGTTGTTGTGTGTGTGTGTGTGTGTGGGGGGGGGGGGGTATTTGTTTTGTTTTATATATATGCTGTAACGTTAAATGCGTTGCTTTAAGCGTTCCATAAATTCAATATATTCAATTTAACCAAGTGATCTATTCATCTGAAAAATTTAACACTCTTCCCCCCTCCCCCCCCCCACACACACACTTTGTCTGTCTGTCTCTCCCCCTCCCTCCCTCTGACTGTCTGTTGGTTATTGCTGGTGTTCCTTCTTGCAGATTTGCGTGTCTTGTTTTAACAATAATTGTTCACTGTTACCTCAGCAGCAAATAAAAGCTCCAGGTCATTTTGCCAAAAGTGCAGGTGGCAGGTTACAGCTAAACACACATGCACTCAACGCATATGGCTTTGTAGGAAGTGACACTGCAACCTGGTGCATGGTTATATGACGTACACGGAACGCGCTGAGATGGCAGCAGCTTCACGTGTGTGGCGCCAGTCATATATAACAACCATACAGCGCTGTAAGTACACCACTTCAATTCATATTCAAAAACGTGCTATAAAAGGCTACAGTCACTCATTCAGAATCATATGCGAAAAGAGCGCAATCAGTCTGCTCGAGAGCAGAGAATAGCGCCATAGAAAAGCGATCAACAACAACTGTTTCTTGCTCGTATCACTCTACGACAGTCCGGGATTTGTATTTTGATTATGTTCTTCTTATAATTTTTCGTTAGTTTTGGCGCGAAAATAATTGTATACTCGCATTTAGATAAAACAGGAAGTTATGTAAGAATAATGTTCTTCGATTTTTTTCCAGTGTCTTCAACACAATACAGCCACATTTACTTGATCAAAACAAACAAACAACAACAACAAAAAACATGAAACTACCATCATCCGTTATCTCATGGATCTTTGAGAGCGTCTGCTATATCACAAACATTATGACTGAGTACAAATATACTTCATTGTGTACGGTTCAGTGGAGTAATGTCATCTACTATTAGTACAAACACTGGTGCACCTCAAGGTACAGTTTTAGCACCCTTTCTGTTTTTGTTGTATACAGCTGACTGCAGAAGCGCTGACGAGTCATGTCCTCTAGTAAAATTTGCAGATGATACAGAACTGGTTGGAAAAATAAGTAATGATGAAGATGCACTATACCATAAGCAGATTAAAAACTTTGTGAACTGGTGTGATAAAATATTGTTTGCATTTGAACGTTTCCAAAACGAAAGAGATGTGCATTGATTTTAGGAAGAATCAAAGATGTCCCAAACTAGTCTACCTTAAAGAAGAGGCAGTGGACAAACACATACAATATAAATACTAGGGTGTGGTTTTTGATAGTAAAATGAACTGGAAAGAGAATATCAACTCTGTGCTGAAAAAAAGTTAACTCAAGAATGTATTGCATGAGAAAGCTGAAATCATTTGGAGTCAATTCAGATATGATAATGACTTTTTTCTATAATGCTGTAATATGTAGTTTTATTGTGTTTGGTTCCGTCTGTTGGGGTCCGGGTGGGAATATTTCAAAATTTGATAGAGGGAGGTGGGAAAAGATTGTAAAAAAAAAGCAGATCATGTTGTGGGAAAGCCACTGGACTCTGCATGAAAAGAGAGTGTACAGAAAACTAATGCAAATATTAAATGATCCTATACAACCACTGAGATGCTAGACGCAGCAACATGAGTGAAAGATTATTTACTCCATAGAACATAATTACACAAACCGTTATAACGCCTCGTTTTTACCCTCGGCTCGGTCTGTTTTTAATGAAATCATTAACTGTGTGTACGCATGCGTCAGGGCATCTGCTGAGGATGATAACTTTCCAAACGAGAGCGGAGCATGTGTGTACCTAACGATTTTTATTTAATTTGAGAGTCTTTATGTTTTGGTTGTCAGAGGAAGCGTTATTCCAGTTAATTTTGGGTTTGCTAGGTATCAGTATTAGATCATTTCTTTAGTGTATGGAAAGGGGGTGTATGTCTAAGAGTGTGTACGTGTTTCGTGACTTTCAACGTGTTTCGTGACTTTGAATTACTGAGATATGTGCAATTCAGTTCATCGTTTGGCGTTTAAAGTATGAGGTCGAACGACAGCTTTAATTTCTCGCTGGGATGAATAAAATATGTTGTTATTGTCTCATATATACGTAACTAGAACATGCCGTTGTCTGAATCTATGATGCAATGTATACTAGGTACACAAACCGTGAAAAACAACAGGTATTTTTCATTTATTTTTATTTTTAGTATTCAGTCAGTAATATTATGTTAACGAAAACTGACAGTTCTGGATTTGCGATGATATTTAAAGCCCAAGAAGACACTTACCAACAGCCCCTGAACGTTCGTAGGTGTCATTGTCGATCATCACTACGTCATCTGAAAAATGAAATGTATACGAACGGTAATGGTATGAAGAAACTAAACATGCGATAGCAGCGCAAACCAGAAGACTTCAGGTGAGTCAGTTGACACCAAATGCTTGGCTATGGTCTTGTGCTGAATGACTGGTGCATGTGCGCACGCGTTTGTTTGCGGGCGATTTTTTAAATTTTATTTTTGTTACTTTGTTTGATAGTGTACGTGTGTGTGTGTGTGTGTGTGTGTGTGTGTGTGTGTGTGTGTGTGTGTGTGTGTGTGTGTGTGTGTGTGTGTGTGTGTGTGTGTGTGTGTGTGAGAGAGAGAGAGAGAGAGAGAGAGAGAGAGAGAGAGAGAGAGAGAGAGAGAGCGCAAAAACATCTGTGATGACGACTCCCGTTTTCTTTTTCTCCATCTCTGTACCACCTCCCCCTCACTCTCCATTCACCCCCCGACCCCCCTCTGTCTCATTGTGCCCTCATTTCCGCCACCTGAGACCCTTCTCTCCCTCGCTACACCCCATCCTCCTCCCCCCTCTCTTTCTGTCTCTCTGCTTTTCCTTTCCGCCTCTCTATCTCTCCCCCACCACCCTCTCCGTCTTTCTGACATCTCTCTCTCTCTTCCCCTAAACTGCAGACACGTTCGAAACGACACAGAATGACTGTGCATATATAGCCTAATGAGTGTTTTTCAAGAACCTGATCACATATTACATCGCTGTTACCAAAATGAATATTTTGCAGTATTCGCATTCAGGGTGTCCGCTTCGAAGATTTCGTCCGTTGAAGTCTGTGGGGAATGTACATTAGTAAAGTTTTATCTGAATTTGAAAGTCAGTTCCATCAAGTCATTCAATCACCGTTTTATTCTCTGTTCACAGCAAGGTGATATATTAGACCAAATTGGTCAGTTCCATTCCCATCAAAGAAAGTAGTGCCTACAAGGCACTTGTCAGACCACCAGCAGAGTTCGCCAGCTGTTTGTGGGACCCCTTCATGAAAAAGGACATCGCCAAAGTGGAGTCTGTCCAGAGGCGAGTAGAAAGAGTCCGTCTTGGGCGGTACAGAAACATATGAAGTGTCGGCGAGATGCTAACCAGTCTCAGATGGCATAGTCTTCAATCCAGAAGAAAACCGGCCTCACTGTCCACGATGTACAAGAACGAACTACAGAAAATTGTCCTTGTATCCCGGACTATTGCCGAGAGGAATGCCCTTCCCGAGGACGCTGACACTGCATGCAGCCTGGATGGAGACGTTCAGTAAGGTCCGGGCTGGCGTCCTCCCCATTTGATCTCCCCCCCCCCCCCCCAACTGTCTACTACCCCTCTCCCCACCCCACCCAACCTTTTCACACGGTCGGGGAGATGCGGGGCGGAGGGGGTTGTGGTGGTAAATAGTGTTGGAATGCACAGTGTGTGGGAAAGAAGAGGAGCAGTAAGTAAACATGGTGCTTAACGTCAAAAGAAACCATAAGGCTTATTAGGGACGGGGAGAAGGGCGGGGTATGAAGGTGGGGAAGAGGGACATTATATACATATCGCTACACTGTCACCACCAGAATGACTTCTGCATTAAGGTGGGCAGCGATGAGAGCCATTTTAATGTTTCATAGCTGAGAGGGACAAAGTCACAAGACAGTGTCCACAGACAACAACTTTTGAAGAGAAAGGAGAGCCGAAGCGGTTTCGAACCGAGGTCCTTCTGCTTAACAGCCTAACGCCTTACCGCTAGGCCAAACCGGCTCACCAAAAGCGCGGCAGAAGAACATTTTTAATACGCCTCCACATGCTTTCTCTCAAAATTCTTGAGGGTAATGTGTAACTCTCTGCCCCCCCCCCCCCCCCCCCCCCATAATGCCGGAATCTCTTACAAGAGGAATATTCCACACGAGAAATAGTTAGCCCCTTTGTCCGTTTATTTAATTTATATGTAAGAAGTACGTAAAACATATGTTTTTATTCCTTAAAATGTTTTGTTGGAGTTGTTAGATACTTAGTGATTTGATATCTTGTGATTTTTCTTTTCTCTCTCAGTTATCATGATTCTATAGTTTTAATCGTTATTATTTCTCTAGTCTGTTCATATCACTGTTTAAGTGTTTGTAATTGTATCATGGACAGTTTGTTCGTCAGGCATTCGCGTTTAAACCATTCTTGTGTAATAAACTTGAGTCAGAAAAACAAAACAAAGAAAGGCCATAACTGCAGTTTGTCACTAACTCTCTCTCTCTCTCTCTCTCTCTCTCTCTCTCTCTCTCTCTCTCTCTCTCTCTCTCACACACACACACACACACACACACACACACACACACACACACACACACACACAAACACTCTCTCTCACTCACACATAAAACATGCACGCACGTACGCACACATACACACACACACACATTATCCAATCAACTATCGTAATGGGGGGGGGGGGGGGGGGGGGGGGGAGGGGCTGATACAAGGATAACTATATCAACTACTTGGACAATTGAATATAGGTGCTTTTTTTTTTTTTTTTTTTTTGCTTTTTTTTGCTTCTTTTTTTTCACTCTCCCGCTTCAGACCTTTGTTGAAAGAGGAAATCTCGGAAGCAGGGAAATGTACCCGAACATTGCACAGAGAGATGGCAATAACTCTTCACATATTTCCTCAACATACCAAAGAATGCTGCGCGGATCTAACCCTGCATACCCCGAGTCCCGTAGTACTTAGCAGAATGTACAAACTAGCTTCCTTATTGGTTAGTCGCGTCATCTCAATTTTTACGTCCATGACCCACCAGGTCAGCAGACAACATTTGGTCTTCAGTTTTAACTGAAGGATATGCTCATTTTGGGAGGAATTGATGGCATGTAGCCGATGCCTGTAAAACGTACATTGGTTTATATGGATCTCCCCTACGAAACGATATCAGATAAATAAGTCACCTGCACTTATATTGCAAATCAGAAGGTTGAAGAAGACATTCAGTATCTCTCATGCTGCTGACCTATCGTGATATAAAGTTCCGAGCTATTCATATTAAGCAGGAATTATCTTCACGCGCACGGCACGTACAAAAATAACGTTAAACTAAAACATGGCTTAATCATAGTTATTATCACTGTGATCATTCAAAACTCATGTCATAATTATTACCTTGGTCTGTGCGTGCTGTCACGTACAGGCTGTTTTCTAAAATCACTGAAAACACAATATGAAAAAGAAAGTAAATAACTGGAATTTGCTTTGTCAATTCAACATTTATTTTAAATATAAAGTCAAGGAATAATCATATGCACACGTATCGTCAAGAGTCGTCAATAGGGACTATTTACCTCAAGTGGCCTGAGCAACGAATTGGTAGCAATGGCTTTCCTTGTTGGTCACTGCATTAAGTCCACGGGTCATAATTATTTCTAGCCGTGAAAATATGCAATATTGATTCACGATATCCTCAGCAAAGGGTTAGTATATAACGTTCTCTCCTGAATAGAAAGAGACACATAATTATAAATTCCATCGGCACCAACACCGGATCAAAGATAACATGCAAATTTGTACTCCGGCTTATGAGAATACATCGTTACGTAAAATGTGGTTGCAAATTATCAGTCAAAATGTATGTCTATCAAAAGCTGTCACATACCCGAGTCATCTTCGTCGTTCCGTTCACTTCCGTTTGGTTGCAACCTGAGAAAGAGAATATTCTTAACATGGATGGATTGATGAAAACGACGAAAACGTGTCATATCAGGGCGAAACATGCATTAAATCACATGCAACCTGATTCACAATTTTAGACATTGCACAGTGAACTGTCTCTGTCAGTAAAAAGTAAAGAAGAAAATATAGGAAGTACTTAATAAGAAGTTAGTTAGTTGTAACCTTTGTGACTGACTAGACATTAAACTAATGACACCACCATATAAGAGTCAGGTCAACATGCAATACAACCGTCTTTGAAACAAGAAATCATAAACACAGGTGACTGCTGAAGAAGATGAAAATCGAAATGCACACCGGGTTACGTATGACCAGTTTCAAATAACAAACAACGCCTTTTGTGCACCTATTTATCATTAACAGTTATTTATTTTGAACAGCTTGATAATAAGCATATCGATGAGTAACAGATTGTTCTTACCGAATCAATTTCGGACATTTTCTCATCTTCTTTTTTGTTTGTGTGTGTGTTTGTCTGCATACCGCGCGCGCGTGCGTGTGTGCGTGCGTGTGTGTGTATGTGTGTGTAAGAGAGAGAGAGGGGGGAGAGAGAGAGAAGATAATAATAATACAAGGATAAAGATTTAAGCACAAGCCGGCTTTTTCACAAATCTGTCTCTGATGACAAACACAGCATCACTCAATACGTCAAACAATACAATTGCGGCAAAGTAAAATACATCTTAAGAACAAAACGTAACTATTACTAACTAAAGTTCCGCAACATAAACAATCAGCAAAAATAAGACAAATGCAAATCTGAATTTTCAGGGGTGGGAGAGAGAGAGAGAGAGAGAGAGAGAGAGAGAGAGAGAGAGAGAGAGAGAGAGAGAGAGAGAGAGAGAGGAGGGGAGGGAGGGAGGGAGGGAGAGAGAGAGAGAGAGAGAGAGAGAGAGAGAGAGAGAGAGAGAGAGAGTTCCGACTTCAGATGGTTTATTGTATTTTGAACTTAGGCCCATATACAAAACCGCAAAATACAAAACTAAATTATGCACACAGTCAGACAAATAAGAATACAAACAGCAAAACACACAGACAAACAAGACAAATACCAACAAACAAACAAAAAAGAAGGAAAAGCGGACCAAACAGTCACACAGAGATAATGAGACATTATGGTGGTAGATGATGACAAAGTAATATGTGTCGGCCAACATACCTTTTACCTTCTTTGCCAGACCCTGCGGAAAAAGAACACAGAATAAACACAAAACACAGCAGATCTCTCTCTCTCTCTCTCTCTCTCTCTCTCTCTCTCTCTCTCTCTCTCTCTCTCTCTCTCGATCTCTCTCTCTCTCTCTCGGCAACTGGCTAAGACCGTTTTCAAAGGAGCACAGTTGATTCAATGCATAATGAAAACTTAAATAAATACCAACAACTTACAAGACGATGTACAGTTGATAAAATGCAAAACAATAAGAAAAATCTCATCTTTAGTAGGCAATGGGATGTTCTACTTAGATTTAAAAATAAAATAAAACAAAGATCATAAACAAACAAATATAAATGCATCGGCAGGTTCATCCTAGACAGTGACGACTTGGCCACAACTTTTGAGCTCGTTTAAAAACTTAGACAAGCAGGCTGTCAATTCCTGTTTTTCTACAACTTCAGGTTTGGCAATTTATTTCCACACCCAGACAGTAAGAGGTACACAATGATTGCAGTATCAATACCTGTTCTTCTTTTCACAACGAAAATGGCGACAAAGACTATGACAGCAGCGACAACAAGAACAGCAGCGACAGCACCACCGATTACTGAAGGATCGACTTTGTTCTTTCCACTGCTATGTTCTTGAGTAGATGCTGTACATAAAGAAAGAATAACAATGAAATAGAACATTATTCAATGTGAAACAGTCTGGACTACATATAATTATGCACAATACAACTGTCTATAAAGCGTACGTTTTGTTTTCTACCATAGGCGTACTATTTCCGATGACAATTAACTGGACTTAGATTTGTTTTAATAAATAATACATGTAATATGTGGCAGAATGCCTTTCATAAATGGACCATCAGAACTAAAATTAATGGGACCAAAAAGGTGTTTTGCCGCCCCGGACACCTATCAGAAGGTTGGCCTCTAGGCATTTTCACTTCTCAACACCCGGCTGGCTTGACGACATGCTTTGTCGCCCTAATTGTTCACAGTTGTGTTACCAGACGATCGTTGTGGGCCTAATTCTATTTTCGCATACCGTGAAGACCTATGACATCCTGCGCAGGCATGCACATCCACATCTCCAGTTCGTGTGTATGGGCGGCGCGTGATTTCTAATGACTGCTGTGCTGCAAAACCTGAACGAAAGATATTCACCTGACACGTTTACATCCCCTCAGAGCACGGTGTTGTTTTCCTCTTGCCACGCACACCTCCCAGTCTCAGACTAGATTTGAAGACATTTTTTTGTCCCTAGAGATTCGACTTATCAG
>OY757552.1:3737420-3749560 GCA_963584105.1 Alviniconcha strummeri
CTGCAGTTGCCCAGATTACCCTAAACCGAACATCTGCATGCATTCTCTGTTGACGAAAATACATGTTCAGATTTCTAACACTCCCACAGCACTCACATCTTCTTCTTTTTCGTTTTCTTTTTCCAATTCAGTTTTTAAGCATACACCAGGCAAACACATAAATACAAAGTTAATATGTACATACTATATAATGTTGTCAGAAAAGGACAAAACAAAAACAGTAAGGACAAGAATAGCAGCCACATCTACCCCCAGGACAGGAACGAAAGCTTGGGCAAAGCTACAGGCAGCAACCTACAGCAACAACAAGGGAAAAAGGCACAGCAACATCACTAACGACAACATGTAGAAAGGGGAAAAGGAACGGGACAGTAACAGTAGCGGGTGGGGACAATGGATAGGGAGGGGCAAAAAGGAGGGGGAGAGAGATACATAGCAGTCGTGGTACTTAATGTAAAAGCACCAGAGTATTACATGTTAATTGGCATCCGCAACTATGTAGATATGATGTCGAGATGTAAATAGGGTCATACAAACAAATTTAGCCATCGTTCTGAACAAAAGACATATCACACAGCAGCCACATCTATCCCCTAGGACAGGAACGAAAGCTTGGGCAAAACCAGTGCTGATCGGCCAATAATTAAACTTCTTTTGCTGATACGTCTAAGTTTTAAATCAAGCAATACCTTAAGTTTTACGCTAGACGGTTTGTTGCAATTACTAAAACAAAAAATGGCAAATACACTTTGTTGGTCGTGGTGTTGACGTTTGATGTCGGTTGGTGAAATAAATGATAATCTGTTCTTTCTGTCAATACATTTTTAAATAATTATTTTGCTAGTTTTCATCCATATTCAGGGAACCAGTATCCCAATCAAATCTTTAAAGGAGCTAGACAACGCAGCTTTGGTTAAAGAACGATTTTTGACGTGAATTCTTATTCTTTTAGGTACGCTTTTTCTGTAGCATTAATTTCTGCTTTGGCCCTTTTGAAATACGCCAATTTAAGACTAACTGTAGTGGTCCAAAAATAGATTGGGGATCTCCCAACGAGGGGCAGCTATTTACAGAATGCGTATTACGTCACTACATTTTTTTTTACACACATTTTTGTAGCAAATAATTGACAGTGACGTCGTCTCAGGCCACAGACATTATTCAATGTCTGTGTCTCAGGCACGTAATCTGCTCAGGACTTATAACTGTTTGGGCGACTTAATTGATGGTTGTGTGAATAACTTTACATATTTCTTTGAATAAATCTCCTAATTGTGCAATGTGTACCTCACTATTGTGGATGAAACCGGTAGCTGCCGATTACTAATCATGCTCGGCGATGGACTGAGGTGCAACGTGTTGGTTTCTCAGCGTACTGATCCGATGCCCTACAAGACATTATTATTTGAGACACCATTTTCTACTAATGATAATTGTTTTTAAATAAAATAAAAAATGACGGCTGCTGGCACGCCATAAACACACATATTTAGCAAACAGGTAGTAGTAGAATATTTAAACGTATGGTTTCGGTCGACTACTCCTATCAATGAAAAAAGAAGTATCAGGAACCTTTCCCGTTACTTGTCCAGTAACAGCTTTGCCAGTTTCCTATCGCTGACGTCTAACTTGTGCACAGCTCTCTCCACTTCTCCACCTGGTCACCCAGGTTTACCATCCGCGACCTGTATCTGCGTTTTCGATTTCCTGCCAATCGAGCTAAGCGTTCTGTTTATTTTGGTCCTCCGAAGATAAATGTTAGTAACTCCAAATCTATCGTTGCTTTGACTGCATGATTCTCAACAAAAAAAAAAACGGGAAAGCGCTATGAACATATTAGCAACACTGTTTTATTCTCAGTTCTTCGTTGCTTTCGTTCAATGGGCTATTTGCTCCAGTAGGAGAATCAGCGCATGAAAGAATTCATGTTTTATCTGTTAATACAAAAGAAGGGGAGACACAAAAGAAGACAAGTGTCCCGTCCCGTGTTTTCTTGTTCCGATTACCCCAAACATTTTGCGGGCTTTGTCTTGTCCTAATAAATTCCGTTCTTTTGAACCTTTCATGTGCTTGGATCAAACAACATCAATTCATTTCCGTGTATTTTATGCTGTTCCCCATCAAAAGGTGAGCAACATAAGTTTATTTCAAACACATAGTCTAGATTTAAAAAAAAAAAAATCACAAAGATAATTTATACATGACGAGTACACAAAACTAAGACGTTCCTGTATCCTATCAATGTTGTCATACTAAAACGCGAGAAAGAGCTCGTGAAAACAATGTTTGCTACGATGTCTGGGGAAGTTCTCTTATAAAATCGTTATAAAATCAACGGCATATTCGATCACAAAACTTTTAATGCGGATCATATTCATTTAACGTGGTGTTTAGAAAGAAGAATGACCGATAACTAGGTTTAAACTGCAGTGGCACCGACAGGAGGGAAAGGGGCGGGGGGGCAAGGCAAGGAGGGTGGGGTGGGGTCTACAGAAAGGGAGGGGGTATTTGTTTGTGATGGACAAAAGGGCGGGAGAGCGTGGGAAATTCCAGAGCAGAGTGGATGATATGGTGGTGGAGGGGGACGGAGGAGTGCATGTGTGATAACGAGGGTAGAGAATGGACTGGTCAGTCTGCAAGCGGCGAGCAGCAGATGCGGTGGCAACCGAGCAAGCAGTGGCCTTTTGTTTGTATTGTGCAATGTATGTAAACATGGATTTATTCATTCATTCATCGTCTTGGTGTCTGGGGCTACAAGTGAAGTCATTGCGATTCTGGACAAAAAGGGGTTCACTTCTCTAGCATCTCTGAAGCACGCCACTGAGGATGACACCAAAGAACTCAGTCTGCGAGGTGCTCTCCATGTCTTGCTTCGAGAAGTCCTAAAATAACTGCAACATGAGCATGGGGGTGGACCCTTGTGCAGCGGAAGTCAAAACGGTCTGGTGTCGGGAAGGCCTCCAGGTCCATCGTCAGCTGCACAGGACGGTCCACGTAGTTGACGGAGAGGGGTTCTGCTGGGGTGGGCACGGACAGCCGTGGGCTACCTGGTTTGTACAGCAGTGAACACCAGGGATAATACCGCTGGAATTAGTTACCTGGCTTGTACAGCAGTGAACACCAGGGATAATACCGCTGGAATTAGTTACCTGGTTTGTACAGCAGTGAACACCAGGGATAATACCGCTGGAATTAGTTACCTGGTTTGTACAGCAGTGAACACCAGGGATAATACCGCTGGAATTAGTTACCTGGTTTGTACAGCAGTGAACACCAAGGATAATACCGCTGGATGTAATTACCTGGTTTGTACAGCAGTGAACACCAGGGATAATACCGCTGGAATTAGTTACCTGGTTTATACAGCAGTGAACGCCAAGGATAATATTGCTGGAATTAGTTACCTGGATTGTTCAGCAGTGAACACCAAGGATAATATTGCTTGAATTAGTTACCTGGATTGTACAGCAGTGAGCACCAAGGATAATATTGCTGGAATTAGTTACCTGGATTGTTCAGCAGTGAACACCAAGGATAATATTGCTGGAATTAGTTACCTGGATTGTGCAGCAGTGAACACCAAGGATAATATTGCTGGAATTAGCTACCTGGTTTGTACAGCAGTGAAACAGTGAACACTGTAAAATACTAATTTGCTGTACTTCATATGATTTCATGATGGTGAGAAATGCAATTAAGACAGCTATGCAGACAACCAACGACATGATTAAAAACAACTCTTGAACTTCATAATTTAATTCTGTAAACAAACAGATTCTGCGAGACAAAACACGGCTTAAAATTCCTGTTTTCATCAGTGAAGCGTGGTGTTGGTCTCGGTACAGACGACGAAGTAACATTTGCTACAACGATCGCTTATGCCGCACCAGCCATCAGAAACAAATACGCGCTGGCGTTTGGACATGATGCTGAGCAAGTGATCCTGTAGTAATGAACATCGACAAACAGCTAATTAGTAATTTTAAAATAGCAATAAGAAGGTTCGGACAGCAGCGACGGATGATGTGTGTGTGTGTGTGTGAGTGTGTGTGTGTGTGTGTGTGTGTGTGTGTGTGTGTGTGTGTGTGTGTGTGTGTGTGTGTGTGTGTGTGCGCGCGCGCGCGTGTGTGTAGGTAGATATATAGACAGATAGATAGATAGATAGACACGAGCTTGATCTCTCTTCCTTGAACAGTGGAAAACATAAAATGAAGAGAAGGCCGAGTTTTCGTGGAGTACTTCCGATCATCTTGGCTGCACCAAAACAGTACAAACGTTATGCGCCTCACATTCCTTCAGCTAACAATGGACACGAAGCTGTACGAAGCAAGTATCAAGCGTCAGAACACTACGAGTGAAACAGCCTCAATTAGGCACGTTCCTCTGTGTTGCCGAGGACGCCTTTGTGAAAAACAGGTCACGCGACAGAGCTGCACCAGGACATTCTCTCATTTGTAATTGAAATTGTCAAAGACAACTGAGGTTGTATACGGCTACATATCAGTGGGCGACCTCTACCGCTGACTCGTTGCCGCCTATAAATCCAGTTTCTTCCATCCTGGACCTCGATTTCAAAACAGCACGAGGAACAGTCTACCTCGGCTTCATGGCCAAGCTTTGATGATTACACGAAGAGTAGGAAATCCATGCTGAATCTGTCACTCCAAGAAGATATCAATTTTAACTGCAGTTGCCCAGATTACCCTAAACCGAACATCTGCATGCATTCTCTGTTGACGAAAATACATGTTCAGATTTCTAACACTCCCACAGCACTCACATCTTCTTCTTTTTCGTTTTCTTTTTCCAATTCAGTTTTTAAGCATACACCAGGCAAACACATAAATACAAAGTTAATATGTACATACTATATAATGTTGTCAGAAAAGGACAAAACAAAAACAGTAAGGACAAGAATAGCAGCCACATCTACCCCCAGGACAGGAACGAAAGCTTGGGCAAAGCTACAGGCAGCAACCTACAGCAACAACAAGGGAAAAAGGCACAGCAACATCACTAACGACAACATGTAGAAAGGGGAAAAGGAACGGGACAGTAACAGTAGCGGGTGGGGACAATGGATAGGGAGGGGCAAAAAGGAGGGGGAGAGAGATACATAGCAGTCGTGGTACTTAATTGGCACACTTGACGACCTTCTGGGCAAGATGAACCTACACGATCATCCCAGTGCAAACACCGATACAGCACTAGTCGCTACAGATGAGGCGGCACTCAGAATCGTGGATTTTGTGCCATCTGCTATGGTGGCAGAGGAAGAGGTAGCCTGGGGGGGAGGGGTTGCCTTGAAACTTCAAAGTAAACTCAATCGAAAAGGTTTCCCCAGCCCTCTGGATTCTAGCCAACGCCTGAATCGTGTGAGTGCTCACGAAAAAGCCTGACTTTGACCTGGACAATTACCTCATCTACACCGAAATTATCGGCGAACTGGCTACGCGCTACACCTGGCAGGAGTGCTGATGTTTGATGCTGAGTACCGGCAGCGCGAGGCAGCACACAAGTTCGCGTTGGGTGACCAGGCCCCACACCTGTCATCGGTGATTCTGCGCGATCGTCCCCTTCAATCAACACCCCTGCAGAGACAAACTAGCGGCAGCGTGCAGCGTCAACGACCCACGGGCCCATTCGGCAAGGAGGTGTGCCTGCAGTACAAAAGGGGCTCCTGCTCCTATGGTTTCCCCGTCCCTAATAAGCCTTATGGTTTCTGTGGACGTTAAGCACCATGTTTACTATGGTTCCCGATGTGTTTTCGATCATGTGTGTTCTTTGTGCGGAAAGGCCCACCCCTTCCGTGACCACGTAGCGACAACACACAGCAGCAGCGGTCCAGCATAAAGGTCAGCGCAGCAAATTGTCCACCCCGAGGCAGGCCCCACATTCTGTTACAACAGTCCATTTCGTCCTAGGGACCCTCACCATTGTGAATTTTTAGGCACTAGGGCATCGATCGGGGCGAAACTGTCAGTTTGGCGACATGAACAGCAAAATGATACGGACAGAGCGTTTTTGATAGATGGCATAGAGAACGGGTTCAGAATCATAGACAGAGCAAGGTCGTACCGGTTGAACAGAAAAACCACAGATCAGCTATCATGCTCAAAACTGCTGTTGAGAAAGAGCTGGTAGATCGAGTAAATAAACGCCATTATACTGCAGCATCAGAAAAACCATCGGTAATCAGCGCCTTGACTGCCATTCGCAACGATGATAACAGTATGAGGATTATTCACGATGGTAGCAGACCTGTGGGGCAAGCCATGAATCACTGTTTTATACCAGACAGCGTTAAATTTCAAACATTATCTGATGCCTGTAAGTTAGCCAAGCCCGGCTACTGGTGTGCCAAGGTCGACCTTCGGTCAGCGTACGGGTCAGTGTGTATTCATCCAGATAAATACAGCGTGACTGGCTTAAAATGGACCTTTCATAATGAAAAAGAGCCAATGTATTTGTTTGATAGCAGACTACCATTCGGGAGGAATGTAGGTCCATCACATTTTCATCGACTTTCGCAGGCAATTCGCAGGTATATGGAACGTAGAGGCATGACAGGAGTAATGGCCTACATTGACGACTTCCTCCTAACTGCCTCATCTAAAGACGAATGTAACAAAATGCTCCTCTCTTTGATTAGGCTTCTGCGAGAGTTAGGCTTTAACACTAGTTGGAAGAAAGTGGTGGGGCCCACACAACGAATCAGATTTCTGGGAGTGGACATTGGCACGAGAACCAGCACCCTGTCCTTAGATGAGGATGAACTGCAGCAGCTCCGGCAACGGTTACTTCAATTCAAGAGCAAGCGGCGCGCAAGCAAGCAGCAGCTAGAGAGCCTAGCGGGATCCCTGAACTGGGCGTGTCAGACCGTGTCAGGCCTAGCGGGATCCCTGAACTGGGCGTGTCAGACCGTGTCAGGCCTAGCGGGATCCCTGAACTGGGCGTGTCAAACCGTGTCAGGCCTAGCGGGATCCCTGAACTGGGCGTGTCAGACCGTGTCAGGCCTAGCGGGATCCCTGAACTGGGCGTCAGACTGTGTCAGGCCTAGCGGGATCCCTGAACTGGGCGTGTCATACCGTGTCAGGCCTAGCGGGATCCCTGAACTGGGCGTGTCAGACCGTGTCAGGCCCATCGGGATCCCTGAACTGGGCGTGTCAGACCGTGTCAGGCCCATCGGGATCCCTGAACTGGGCGTATCAGGCCGTGTCAGGCCCATCGGGATTAACTGGGCGTGTCAGGCCTAGCGGGATCCCTGAACTGGGCGTGTCAGGCCGTGTCAGGCCCATCGGGATCCCTGAAATGGGCGTGTCAGGCCGTGTCAGGCCTAGCGGGATCCCTGAACTGGGCGTGTCAGGCCATGTCAGGAGGTCGCTTCTTTCTCCGTCGTATCCTTGACGCCGTTAAGCCCCTAGACCAGCAAAGGCACAAAATACGTTTTTAACGAACGCATTTCATGCAGATCTACAGTGGTGGCTAGCGTTTATGTGTGTTTTTAATGGCACTGTATTCTTTGATCAGCAAGCAAAGCAGCATGTGTACGTAGATTCATTTAATTTTGCAGCGGGTGCCGTTTATCCAGTTGACTGGATGTATGTGACATGCCACCAGCGCAACATTTGCACATTAACTATATATTCCATGGGCCAGGTATCGAAACCCTCCCCACCCCCCACACCCCCGTTTTTTTTTTTTTTTTTTTTTTTTTTTTTTTTTTTGGGGGGGGGGGGGGGGGGGGAGATAACGATTTTTGGATAGCTCAGTATGTCTTTTCAATATCTGCTTGTCTGCGAGATGAACTACTCTGCTTTTAGGGATTATCTGAGATGGTACATAGCAGCTTAATGGCATGTATTAAAATGGGCGTGTCCCCTACAAATCTCAAACAACAGGTAGCTATACTATTCTTTGGATACACAGAAATACTGCACATGCTGGTATCAATGGGTAGCACTGCTCTTGCGGCTGCTGTTGTCTTACCCTGGTATGCTGGCCTGAATTACGCGTGTGGGATTAATGAAGATTGAAAAAAATCTAAACAATCACGATGCATAATTTAGTACAATGCTCGTGTAAAAATATTGAACAAAAGTGCTTCATTTACCACCAAATGTATCATGGCGACTGAGAGAGTCACAGAGAATGTTTGATTAACACCTGCATTAATGGATGACATCACGGAATAGAATATACTCAAGTTTAAAAGTTAAGCAATCTTTTACAAAAATGCACATATGTTCAACCCTCTTAAATTACTTCCACAAACCGCTGCAGGTGCTGTCTTATTCACTGGTTTACCGCCACTTAACGTGAAATCAGTTTCACAGAACTCTATACTCAATGGAAGATAGGCAAGAAACATGTCCGATGTGTGTAAAAACTTACCAGTTTTGCCTTTGTAAAACAGTTTATGTTTAGGAGCCTGATGCCACCGGATCGCATCTCTGGTTTGGCTTAATTCAGCATGCAACTGCTGGACAGTTTCATGTATCAGCTTGCAGTCAGCAGGCTCTTTGCAATTACGCCAAGAATACAGACGAACAGCTAGGAAATGTCAAAGATATTTACCAAAGTGATTGTCCACACTGTCAATGATTTGATATATCATTACTGACTCTCTGAAACTGTTATCCGACTTTGATATATATATTAAAATAAAATAAAATGTATTACTCTCTTTATATCATACTGCTGATCATTATAGCTTGGGTGTATTTTTTTCCAGACAAAGATACCAAAGCCGGTGCCATAGAAGGTTGCCAAACCTGAATGTCCCTTACTTTGAGTGACACTGAATGCATGTCCAGCTTAGACATGTATGTCAGCCTCAAACCAGAAGCCATCAAGATTCTCAAGCTCTGTCTATTCTTGATAGTCATTCCTTTTGGGGCTGCTCCACCTGGATTTCAACCAGGTCTTGCGGCATGAAGAAACAGTCCCACTTTTCCATTCACAATATGCAAGCCATAGCCATCTGCTCGAGGAATGGTTATAGTTACCTTAACTGCGGAATATCAAGAGTGCTTGAATGCTGGCCCTTTCGATGTGCATTATCAATGCATCTCTGCATGGTCGCATTGTGACTGTTCAACAAGCATGAGGTGTGTTGACCAATGTTGTTGACATCTATCACTGTCTTATTTACCTCTGCAGAGAAGATGCATAGAATGTTCTAGTTTCATAATTTTTCCTTAATGTGGTAATCTCTTTATCTCTAAACGATTTTGCCCATAACATACTGAACGATGTACTGAAAATAATGTTTATATGGTCTTGTTGGAAGCTTGCTTTTCAATGGTTTTAGTGTCTTTCCTGGTTTCCTGGTGTCTGTCATCCTCTCGAGTGTAATCTCTCCGACAGGTGGCATGGTAATGTGCTTCTCGAGCAGCCAAGTCAGTATTTTGCACCTTCAAAAGGATCTTGTTTTCTTTTGGTTGCTTCTTTGGCAGAACCCTCAGCTGTTTTTGCCATACATTTGACTAATGTTGTCAACATGTTGTTTCCTTGTATTCAAGTCTTTTCCCAAACAAGACATCTGTCACTGGGCAACATCTAGCATTGTGGTTGCTGACGGATTTGCTGTTCTCGCTTTTTGGAGGATCTTACATCACTCCTTTCCGATGGGTTCTTTTGTTTCAAAATAATTCTGCAGTCATTCACAAAGTAGCACAATGTGTGATTCCCATGCGGATTCGGTATATACTCATTTATTTCATCCACCATATCAGGACTGGACTATTGCACATGTTTAAGTTATTTAGTTCTGGATTTGTATGCCTCATCAATCGCACACGGTCACTTCAGGACAAATCACAGTCACAGTTTGTTACGAGCAAAAAGCTGGTTCACTGTTCTACACAGAACACAATCAATGGCAAACATCCCAGCCAAAATAGTCAATAATAAACACACATCACTATCTATAACTGCAAAAGATACTTCCAGACAGATTCCCTGTAACGCATTCAGTACAAAATTAAAGAATATATGTCTAAATCACCTTTTTGAGGCACAGTAACTCCCGTTTTGGTGCCCATTTATATTCTGCAGGCACTCAACACGAGAACCTGCTTAAATCAACTGACTATGAGCAGTGTGGCCTATTTTATTTCGCAGGCTAACGCGGGAATTCGCTTCAGCCAAGACTAACACAATTGAAAAGTATGGAGAGGTAACTAAAGTTATTATCAATAAAGGAGGTTCCAAGAACCCATACACAAACTGTTTGCTACAAAAAATGGCATGACATTGTGCCAGACTTAATTGTAATATCTCCGCAGTGCATGTGGCGGGTAGTCTTAATGAGATGGCGGACACAATCTCACGCCTGCATGAGGGTGGACTGTTCTCTTTGGTCAAGCTGCTAACCTATTATCGCCAAGGCAGAATGCCTGCCTAACGGTGGAGCAACCGCATGTCATAGACAGTTCTTCGCTTCCTTTTGTGCTGGGGAAACCAACTTGAGTGAGCAACTTCAACGGGAGACGGCACGTTACAGCGCGGAAACATCCGCCGCAAACACAAAGAAAAGCTACCAGACTCATTTGAATTCCTATCTGAGGTTCTGTGAACTGCTTGACATATTGAACCAGTCAGTGCCGGCGTCGGAAAAAGACAGGCACAGTATGCTGCCTATTTACCACGGCGCCCGAAACCCAGCTCGGTGACACAATATCTTAACAGCATCAACACAATTATCTCCTGGTGCAAGACAATTCAGCGTCGTGAAAAGACACTCCACATACATTTACCAGTGCTGCTTTACCACCCACTATGTCCCGTTAGTCCGGTGATCACCATGTTCCGGGCGCTAGGGCCATCAGGCCCCGAGTCACAGGCCTTTCCAATTAGGGGGTTCCACTTCAACAGGCGTTTGCGCGCGCTGACCGCTGTTGGGGCCGGGGGAGATTTATACCAACCACAGTTGGGCCGTGTCTTGTGGAGTGCCAGGAGCCGATGATGATGATGATGATGATGAGTTGATGCTTAATGTCCTCAGATGTCATTTGACATATTAGGGACAAGTTGTGACCAATGCCGAAGCACGGTTCAATAAAAGCCACATACGTAAGGTGTATGCGTGTTTAGCTGTAACCTGCCACCTGCACTTTTGGCAGAATGACCGGGATCTTTTACGTGCTACTGTGGTAACACGGGGGTGGAACGGATACCGAAATAAGAGTCAGCACAGAAAGTCGACCCTGGAGAAGAAAATTCTCCCGCCGTTCCAGCAGGGATTCGAACCCGCGACCTTTCAATCACGAGTCCGGCGCTCTAACCACACTGAGCTATCCCCGCCCCCATGTTTGCCACTGATGATTTTAAAGCCCTATATATCCACCCCATTCCCCTCTACCTCATGTAAGGGGTTAAAGCATCTTTAAAATTGCAAAGTTGGCGAGGTTAAACCATCTTTAACATTGCGAAGTAGGCGAGGTTAAACCACCTTTAACATTGCAAAGTTGACGAGGTTAAACCACCTGTAACATTGCAAAGATGGCGAGGTTAAACCATCATTAATATTGAAAAGTTGGCGAGGTTAAACCACCTGTAACATTGTAAAGTTGGCGAGGTTAAATCACCTGTAACATTGCAAAGTTGACGAGGTTAAACCACCTGTAACACTGCAAAGTTGGCGAGGTTAAACCACCAGTAACATTGCAAAGTTGACGAGGTTAAACCACCTGTAACATTGCAAATTTGGCGAAGTTAAAGCAGCTTTAAGACTGCAAAGTTCGCGATGTTAAACCACATTTTAACATTGCAAAGTTGGCGAGGTTAACCCATCATTAAGATTGATATGTTGGCGAGGGTAGACCACATTTAAACATTGCAAAATTGGCGAGGTTAAAGCTGCTTTAAGACTGCAAAGTTGGTGAGGTTAAACCACATTTCAACATTGCAAAGTTGGCGAAGTTAAACCATCATTAAGATTGATAAGGTGGCGAGGTTAAACCGCATTTCAACATTGCAAAGTTGGCGAGGTTAAAGCAGCTTTAAGACTGCAAAGTTGACGAGGTTAAACCACATTTCAACATTGCAAAGTTGGCGAGGTTAAACCATCATTAAGATTGATACGTTGGCGAGGTTAAACCAGCTTTAACATTGCAAAGTTGGCGAGGTTAAAGCAG
>OY757552.1:3749760-3772760 GCA_963584105.1 Alviniconcha strummeri
CTTTAAGATGGTAAAGTTGGCGAGGTTAAACCTTCCTTAAAATTGAAATGTTCGAGAATTCAAATAATTTTTGGCGTTGCGAAGTGGACGAGGTTAAAGATGCCCACAGGATCAATTAGTCGAATTTCGGTGCAAAACAACTGACTGTAGAAAATCAATACAGAATGTCATATAAATTTGTTTTCTGCACTGCCTAGTTGAATAAGGGAATTATCTCTCCGTCTTGTTTAACAAGCAGCTCTTAAAGTTTTATAATTCCACTTGCGGGCCCACACCTCTAAACATGGCCCCAGTGGCGAAGCAAACGACAGGGGAATGTTGGGCTGTCTGACACTCCCCGCCCTTTGTCCCCAACAGTAGTGCCTCCGCTGGGGAGATGCTGCAGTCTGACAGTTGATGATGTGATGTTCCCTGGAGATGCTGCAGTCTGACAGTTGATGATGTGATGTTCCCTGGAGATGCTGCAGCCTGACAGCTGATGATGTGATGTTCCCTGGAGATGCTGCAGTCTGACAGTTGATGATGTGATGTTCCCTGGAGATGCTGCAGCCTGACAGCTGATGATGTGATGTTCCCTGGAGATGCTGCAGCCTGACAGTTGATGATGTGATGTTCCCTAGAGATGTTGATGATGACAGTTTCCTGGAGATGCTGCAGCCTGACAGTTGATGATGTGATGTTCCCTAGAGATGTTGATGATGACAGTTTCCTGGAGATGCTGCAGCCTGACAGCTGATGATGTGATGTTCCCTGGAGATGCTGCAGCCTGACAGTTGATGATGTGATGTTCCCTGGAGATGCTGCAGCCTGACAGCTGATGATGTGATGTTCCCTGGAGATGCTGCAGCCTGACAGTTGATGATGTGATGTTCCCTGGAGATGTTGATGATGACAGTTCCCGGAAGATGCTGCAGCCTGATGGCTGATGGATGAAGGGATATCATGGAACATTTATACTGCGGCCTGTTAGCTGATGATGGGACATCAGGGAATGAAGATGCCGCGGCTATCTTGATCGTCAGATACCATTGAGCAGCATGCTGCTTATTTCCAGCTTAAACGCATTAGTTCGATCCTCAGGTTTCTCACTGACGACACAGACAAGACTCTTGTTACTTCCTATATTGTCTCACGGCTTGACTATTGCAACTGTCTCCTCATGGGTACACATAATTCTGTCATCCAACCTCTCCAGAAACTTCCAAACTTTGCTGCAAGACTCGTTCTCTTGGCACTCCGCCACCACTCAACACCTCTCCTGGAAAATATGCATTGGCTTCCCATTTCAGAACGTATTAAGTATAAAGTCGCTTGTATGTGTTTCAGTGCTATAAATGATTCTGGTCCCGCTTACCTCTCTGAACTGCTACATGTCTACATCCGTCTCGTACACTACGCTCTTCTTCTAACAATCCAACAATACAAACGCAAGACTCATGGCTTTCGCACCTTCTCTTGCTTTGGACCCTACATTTGGAATTCACTCCCACAAAACCTTAGACACTGCTCAACCCTGTCATCTTTTAAAGCCAAACTGAAAACCTTCCTCTTCTCACAGTATTTTCGTCCCAACTAATATCAGTACCCAGTTTCTGCGACAGTCAGTGTGTGTGTGTGTGTGTGTGTGTGTGTGTGTGTGTGTGTGTGTGTGTGTGTGTGTGTGTGTGTGTGTGTGTGTGTGTGTGTGTGTGTGTGTGTGTGTATGTGTGTGTGTGTGTGTGTGTGTGTGTGTGTGTGCGCGCGCGCGCGGATCAGATCAGTGTTGTACACATTTGAATTCATTGTGTCTTGTGTGTGTGTGTGTGTGTGTGTGTGTGTGTGTGTGTGTGTGTGTGTGTGTGTGTGTGTGTGTGTGTGTGTGTGTGTGTGTGTGTGTGTGTGTGTGTGTGTAGTTTTTGACTTTCCGTATGGTGCTTTGTGTGGGTTGTTTTGATGGGACTGTGTCTACGTGAGTATAGAATATCATATTTAGGTTTACTATCATGTGAGCGACCAGGCGTTGATGAGCGCATGATACATGTACATTATCATTATTATTATGCGTGATTTCACGCTCTTTTCCCCGTCTCCGCTGAACAACCCACTACTCTCCGGCTGGTTCCTAGGACAGGGGCGGCGAAAACAACAACAAACAGACAAATGACAACAAAAAACAGAGGTAACGTATGGTTTGATTAGGTGTCTGGGGTTAATGAGACTGTGGTCGTGGTAAACAAATGCCACAGATCGGCACGAAAAGTGATGTGCATTTTACGCCACTGTTCTAGGATTGATCCGTTGTTTGCAGCGACTCGTGCATCAGTGGGCCTACTTCAGTGACACTGACAGGGAGGTGACGTAGGCACCTGTGGCGCGTGTGTGGAGCTGGGTCGACATTTGCAGCTACAGCCGCACGCACCCGGCAAACAGCGTGGGCCTACCCCGCCTAACTGAGTGGCCGGGTGACACCCACACCCACTGGCTTCCGTCCGCCCTGTCCAAGACAATGTCAGCGCTGCCGAGTCAAACGTAGCACGGGAGACACGCCGCGGCAGCGGCTCCGCTGTTGGAAGCGACTCGAGATGCTGAACAAAGTCGGCTGGTGAAAGCAGGGTCAGCAGCAGTACCGGTGCAGCACGAGGAAAGGAAGGAGGGAAGGGGATGCCCTCACAGACGAAACAGGTAGCCTGTAATAAAGAGGACGCGTACAGTGATTAATGGTCGCACGATCTAGATAAGGAGGCAAGTGTTTGACGAGGGCAGTTGCTACCAGCATGGGCCTTCCGCTGACAGGTAGGTTAAGTTAAAAAGAAAGTTTATGCATCTGTTTGTCTCTTTCGGTTGTGGCATGTCTGTCCGTCTGTCTCTTTCGGTCTTCCTGCATGTCTGTCCGTCTGTCTCCCTCTCTCCCGGCGAAAAGTCTAGGTAGAAATAAATACCTTTATATGTTTCGGTTAGCAAATATAAAATCGCGTCTCATCATTTGCACACACACACACACACACACACACACACACACACACACACACACACACACACACACACACACACACACACACACGCGCGCGCGCGCAACACACACTGAAAGAGAGAGAGAGAGGGTATCATGACATGACAGAGTCCATTCAAGTTATTTTTCCAAGATCAGCCAAATATTCAAAGTGACCTCAAGAATGACTGCATGTTTTATGATGTCCCATGTTTCTTCAGGTGTTTGTATCATGTACAGGATCATGCTGTGTAAACAATCTTAGTTTTGTCACAGCTGTGTACACGCCACCAACATAAATGGTGCCACAAGCTTTACAGGAGAAACGTGTGCATTTGGGGAGATTGTGATCGTAGAGTTATGGGGTTGGATAGTGGAGAACCCCCCCCAAAAAAACAACAACAAAAAACAACAACAACAACAACCCAGAAATGTACGCACACTTGTTATATAGACAACAAACGTGTAATGGGTCGTACAATCTCTTTCTATATTCAGTAAGAGGAGTTTTGTGCACGACTGTTTGCAGTTGGAATCGATAGACGTGTTCCAGTGATGGCATCCTCTCCATAATATTCACTACGGCACAGTCCACCTCCAGAGTGGATGAATTTTGTATTGGGAACTAATCAGTCTTTGAGTTCCACAGTTTTGATCGAACCGGCATGTAATGCACTTAAAGTAATTTCGCCAGCAGGATTTGTGTTGCAGTGGTGCTGATGTCGCCAGCAGTTGCAGCACTTGTAGTGATGTCGCCAGTAGTTGTATTGCAGCACTTGTAGTCGTTATGATGTCGCCAGCAGTTGCGGTGATGTCGCCAGCAGTTGCATTGTGGCATTTGTAGTCGTTACGATGTCGCCAGCAGTTGTATTGCAGCACTTGTAGTCGTTATGGTGTCGCCAGCAGTTGTGGTGATGTCGCCAGCGTGAGTCGTGTTTCGCAAAAATATTTGGCCGAGGTGAAATATTCAGTGTGACCTCAAGAATGCATGTTTCAAGGTTACAGCAGTGTGGCATATATAGTTTTAACTGGAAATTGTACGTTCTTTTCCGGTTAAGTACAACTTTTGTACTGGTATTACGTTACGTCGTCTAGATCATGAATATTCTCTCTCTCTTTCGTACTTAATTAAGGGAGATAATTGAAGTATTTTTTTTTATATATAACAAAGCCTCCTATGTTGGCTTTTTCGCAGACATTGTTTAAGGGAAGTCTTATTTGGTATAATTCTAATCTTGCTTGGGGTCTACATATTCATACCGGGCTTGTTTCAAGGTAACATGTATGTCAAAAAAAAAAAAAAAAAAAAAAAAGAGGGGAGGGGGCGGGGGGGGGGGCGGATTGTTTATTTGTAATTGGCAGTGGCAGTGTGGTATAAACGTTGAATGGTTGCTATGTACATTAAAAAACTCATGCACGAAATGCTTTGTGTGACTAGTCCGCATTTTAGGAATATGTTGAGCATTTTTCCTCTTTCCGGTTTTGCACTTGAATGTGAGTCATCTGAGTGTTAATGCTTTTGTTTCTCACGCAATGCAGCTGTATACCGCTGACAGGCCGAACGCTGTCCTGACTGGCTTCAACACTTCCAGGCGGTGCCGGAAATCGTGTCTGAGTATTACAGTCTGCTTGCCCGTACGAGAGACCACGAGGTACAGCTTACAGTCGCAGACAGTACAAAGAAAGCGATACACACTTAAGTAAATCCGTTTACTGTTTAATAAAAAATAAACAAAAAACAGTCACAGCCACTGTTATAACAGCCTCGTGCCGCACCCGGAGACGTGTATGTGGGAAAATGTGTGTCGCGGAAGGCTGTAGAGGGGCCCTGGTGTCGCTGTGCCGACAGCCCGCGCCATGCTTTGCACACAGCGATGTTCAGGCGGTACGCGTTTATCGACGAAATGAATTTGACGCTGGGGACCGATTTCAGTTGATTGAGCGATCGCTTTTGCATAGCGCTGTTCTCTGCCTCCTAGCGGGCTCGCTGCACTCCAGTCTCATGTGATTGTGAACGGGTGACTGCAGCTTTTACTTCGCGCGTGATTTGAATATCCACCGAAGTGGTGTCACGTACTTGCGCCATTGGTTGTTACATGGCTGGTGCCACGCGAAACTGCTGCCATCTCGGGTCATGTTCTGTGTTTACCATGCAACTATGTACCAGTTTGCAATGTTATTTGACACCGCCTTGTCTCTTCCACAATGGCTTCAGTTACTCCGCAAACAGAGAGAGAGAGAGAGAGAGAGAGAGAGAGAGAGAGAGAGAGAGAGAGAGAGAGAGAGAGAGAGAGAGAGAAACGCATGTACATTGTCACAACACCCTTCGCGAACAGGAGAATTCTTTCCGACCAGCAAAACTATAACAGTGACACAGTTCAGTAGTGGTTTTGTCTTAGAACAACCAGTGTTATTAAGTTCACGTGTGCTATTTGCGTGCTTGCTGTCAAAATCAGCCTGGTCTTTTGCGCAGTGAAATTGAAGCGGAAACCCTTTGGAACAAGGCAGATGCTGGTGCAATATCGATTTGTTCGAGCCACATCTATAGAAAACGACGACCCCCCCCCCCTCCCTCCACCCCATTCCAGCGTTGGTTTTACATGTTGCATGGGTTCAGTGCCTCAGCTTCATCACTGCACTAGTTGGTGGGTCAGGATGTGTCGCTGTCGCGGAAATGTTGGTGACACTGAGAATCGTTCCCCTCAGTCCTTTCAGCATCTGGCCCACTCGGCGTCCTGCAACACTCTAAACATTCAGCGTTTAACACCGTCACTAACCGTCCTCTTTCTCCAAATGTGTCTTTAGTACGGTTTGCTTCAAAAAATGCCTCTTTTGCTTCAACGTTTCAAGGGGCGGAGGGAGGATTGGGGAATGTTTTGCTACATCACCAAACTATGTCTGATCTCTTTGGTACTAAAACCAATTATCTATCTTCAGAACTGCTCGGCTGCCCTGTTAGCCAAATGAAATGAAGTGTCCTAGTTGGAAGGCAGACCAGCTGTGCTTGACTGGTGAGAAACTGCCGTGTTGTGGCCATGCCTAAAACCATCTCTACTGGTATCTGATCTGTAGTTCCCAGGAAACAAATATCCTGCGTGGGGAAAGTCAATATTGTGGGCCGACACTGTCGGATTTGCCAATTTGCCACCTCTGTTACTGGCCGATAATCCACTCACTTGATGGTTTAGGTCCACAGATCAATGGCGTCAAGTGCCTCACTTCATCGAACTGCACTTGTGAAGTGGTGAGGTTGCTTCAGGTCGGAGTGTACACTACCTTTTACGACGGTGTTTTCTGACAGAAATAGGCTCTTCTCCCCCCTCCCCCCAGCACCCCTTCCCCCCCCCCCCCCGTCTCTCTCACAATGCCACGGAGGGCCTTTGTCTCGTAGTCTCTTGACTGGTCGACTCGCAGAATTGTAGCTCTGACGTACTGTCTTTCTTTACAGTGAACTAGTGTTACAAATCGTGGAAAAAGATACGTATGTGGAGGTGGACTTCTTGTGATTTCAGTATAGAACTTGTGTGGTTATGAGATCATGGTCGTTCGAATTATCGATGTAAATATCATCTTTTGATTAGTCTTGACGTGCCATCCGCTGACCCACGTAACCGCATCCTGCAGAACCGGCCGCCTGGAGACTGTTTATTCGCCGTCAAGTGTCTGGGTGCCGTAATCTGGCACATATACACTGATTAGCTCTGCCATACTGGTGAAGGCATTTCTTGGTGGTTGATTCATTCCGAGTGTTTGTTGTGTTTTGCTTTACTTACTTTATGGTTGATCAGTCATACTCGTATACGTACCTGTCCGTTTTTCTTATTTTCTTATGATTAAAATTGCTTGATATACACGTTTTTCTCATTTTATTGTAAAGTACTGCAAAATGTCTGTTTTTAATGACTCATGGCCGACAAAGATGGACTCAGATCAGATGTGCTCACCTCATCATTAACCATGCTATTGACACATTTACAGATATAGCGTCAGTTTTATTCAACTCTGGCAAGAACCTCCATATACTTGGTCTGTCTGAATCAAGGCTGTCCAGTCATATCTCCGATTCTGATATCTCCATGCCAGGATGTAACATTGTACGTTTGGACCCAGAACAACATAAGGATCCGTAATATGTAGCCATGACTCCTTTACTTTTAAACGTCTTCATCATTTAGAACAACATGCCGTTGAATCTGTTTGGATTGAATTAAACTTTAAAAAGGGCGTCACCCTGTTTGGTTTCATCTACAGAAATCCAACAGAAAATGTGTTGACTCGACGGATACCTTCCTCTCTATGATGGATACTGTAAAAGAAGTAATTCTACTTTTGGGGTTTTAATGTTGACCTACTGGAACCCATGAATCATGGCTTCGAAAACTTGAAATTTATAATCTTTATCAACTCATTCGAACACATAGAAGGGTCACCGCTACTTCCAAAACGCTTATTGGCCCCATTTATGTTTCTAACAAACATAATATTATAGAAACATGTGTTCCTGTCTTCGGTTGCAGTGATCACTTCCCAGTATGTCTCACATGGTTGAAAAGGGGAGTGAAAATGCCCAAGTTAGGCCATAAGACAATAATAACCTATCGTTGTTTAAAAAAATTGATGATGACTCCTTTCTTCTGGATCTGTCAAATTCCACTATTTTGGAGGTGTACAACTTCATTGAGCCAGATGCCGCTCTACAGCACTGGCATGAGACCTTCGTCAGTGTCTATGACAAGCACGCTCCCTTGAAAACTATACGAGTACGCAATGGCTCGCAAGGCCAATTCAAAACGCCATCCACTGTCGTGATTATCTCTTAAAAAGTAGACAACACGATGAGTACAAAGAGCAAAGGAACAAAGCTACATCCCACCCTTCAAGTACTTGCATCCAAAATAAGTTTTTTTCCAAGACCTCGCCACTTCAGATCGAAATTCAAAATCCATACGGAAAGCCATAAATGAATCGACAAACAAAAATGCTGCAGGTATTTCTGCCAACGAGCTAAACATTTTTTCTACTATTGCTAACAAAGTTACATCTGTCAACAGAACAGAATCAAACGACTTGTGTACACTAAAAGAGTTTTGTGACATTAAAAACATAGTCTGCCCTCCTATTACACCCATGACAATAACCGAGGTACATTTAATGCAAATTGGAACTCGTGGACTAGGTGGTCTAGATGGAAAAAATACTTAAGCTTTCTGCACCTGTAATCAGCGATACCCTAATATATATTTACAATCTTTGTATACAGTAATGTTAAGTTCCGGCTGCTTTCAAACAGGCTAAATCCTGTTTAATTCTTGACAGAACTCAGATCCATCGAACGATCGGTCAGTTTTGTCTTGTCGGTTCTCTCAAAGCCATTTGAGAAACACATAAACAAACCTGTTCTTGCACATTTTAACAAAACCAACCTACTTCACCCTAACCAGTCAGGGTTCAGAGAAAACCATTCGTGTCACAAAACATTAAACAAGTCTTGTTGACCAGTGGCTTTTTAATATGGCGTTCTTTTTGTGGACTTTGTTAAAGCCTTTGATGTAATAGACATTGACCTCCTTCTAAAATTGACGCTTACTTTACTTGTATAATTTCATACTGATAGAAAGCAAACTGCGCACGTGAATGATGTACATACTTTACGGAACCCTTGATTAGCAAAAGGCATACCTGTGGCACCCACCCATCTGCAGAAAACTTGTTGAACCCGCCGATCTGCGAAAAGCAAAGCTAAACCACTGATGTACAAGACGCGCGTTGAAGCCAGTCATGTGCAAAAGTAGTTTGAATCCGTTTTTCTGAATTACAAACAAATCAGAACAGAAAATGAAAATGAAAACACATTGAATCGATGCTCGTCGGAGCAAGACAAAAACTGTCCGCCATTTCTGCCAACACCCTTCAGCTTGACGATATCACAGTCGCACTGACTGAATCCGTCAAAAGCTTCGGCATTCTCCTAGACAGCACACCGTTCATGGAAAACTTTATTACTCAAACCTCCAAATCCTGCTACTACCAGCTCCGTGGAATCTGTTGGGTCCGGAAGTATCTTAATTCCACTGAAACTGGTTACCACTGTGAAACTGGTCACCTCGCTCATTCTGTCACGCCTCGACTGCTGCAGTTGTCTCCTTTCTGGTCTGCCTGTTTCCTTTATCCAAAGCCTTCGTCGCATTGAGAACTGTGCTGCTTGCCTCATCCTGAAAAATGTAAAACTGCCCATATCACTCCTCTGTTCCAATCTCTTCACTGGCTTCCTATCCCACAAAGAATTCAGTGTAAGATAAACACTCTCTGCTATGAATGTATCACGCGCACTGCTCCGTTTTATCTCAGTAACTGTCTTCAGCTTTACATCCCCTCCAGTACTCCCCACTCTGCTACTCTCAGCCTCCAGAATCCTCGTACCAGACTTTCCACTGTTGGTTCCCGCGTGTTGTCTGTCTTCAGCTTCTCTACGTGGAGTGACCCTCCCCTTCCTCTCCAAAAGAAACCTTCTTTGGACTCGTTCAGATATAACCTCAAGACATTCCTTTTCCTCAAATAATAGGCCTGCCATGCTTTCCGCTTTGCGCCGCTATATTCCTGCGCCTCAAGTCCCCGTTTGTTATCCATTTAAGCTGGCTGTAAATTAACTTGTGTATAGTCAATATACTCGTGTGGGCGGGTGCCTGTGCGCATGTGCGTGCGTGTAAGCACTAAGAATAGTCTCTCCGAACAATATGTTGCTATTTGTTGTTATTATCTGTAAATTCGACGCTGAATCTATTGTTGTGCCAAAATCACGTTTTCACCGCTGATCTGTAAAAAGCTCGATGGTTCCGCTTTATCTACAAAGAGTATGCTGAACTAATTGATCTACAAAAAGCGTGTCTAACCCATTGATCTACAACAGGCACGTCTAACCTATCGATCTACACAAAGCACGTGCATCGACAAGGAGGAATGGAGCGCGGGGTTTGCTGGTCCGTTTCGTCATCAGCTGGCTGCGCTATCAGCTACTGCAGTTTTTCAGTTGGGCTGAAACGAAAGCACACCCGGACCGCTAATGGAAACTGTATCATGCCCGTTCAACCACTGTCTGTGAAAACGCTTCGACTCTTCGCTTCGGTCACGATAGGTGCCAGACCATCGAAACAGAATGGGTCCCAGACTGCCTGAGTAGAGTCAAGAAACAAAGGAGGTGATTGGCACTCGTCACACAGGCACACCGAAGACCTGAGTCATCTACGGTAACTCTCACCTGGCGTGTGAGTAAACACAAGGTACAGAAACCCTGCTACCGCTGATGGAGTTTATGTAACTTGTATTTACTCGCATGCCAGGTGAGACTTACCATCGCCCTACCGTTTCCAAACCACAATTTCTTATCAAACAGTGTTATATCCGCACCTCAGTAACAACAGAACAAAATGTTCTGGCATTTTTGAAAAGATATTCCCATGCGCAGTAACATCCAGTTAAGATGCGTCAAAATGCACGTGATAAGACTCGTAACATGTAGTCTTCTTAGTCTACATGTAAAATAAAATTAAAAAAATAAATAAATCCACACCCTCAAACTCCTGTCATATAATCAGTCTATGTCTGCAGAAAAACTGCAGAAGCTAAGTCACATAGCTTGTACCAGTCTAACACTCATGCCATAATAGTCTATGTCTGTGTGAGAACTGCAGAAGCTGAGACGCCAGCATGGACCAGGCTAGGTTTACCGCAGCACTGCACACGCTAAGACTCCTAGCACGCACCAGTGTAGGTGTAAAGTAAAGAACTACACACACTAAAGCAGAATACACAAACCTTTTGTGTCTTGAGACAAATTTGCCTTACACAAAAATAGTAGTTACATCACATCAACAATCAGTAGTTACATCACATCAACAATCAGCAGTTATCTAATATTTTATCGATTTCTCTTCAGTAGCCCTTCTTGAGGCCCTTCACACTCCCTGCCTGTCCTTGTAGCATGTACCAGTCTAGGTGTAAACTACAGAACTACACGCACTAAGACTCATAGCATGTACCAGTCTTGGTGTAAACTACAAAACTACACGCACTAAGACTCGTAGCATGTACCAGTCTTGGTGTAAACTACAGAACTACACTCACTAAGACTCATAGCATGTACCAGTCTTGGTGTAAACTACAAAACTACACGCACTAAGACTCGTAGCATGTACCAGTCTTGGTGTAAACTACAGAACTACACGCACTAAGACTCGTAGCATGTACCAGTCTTGGTGTAAACTACAGAACTACACGCACTAAGACTCGTAGCATGTACCAGTCTTGGTGTAAACTACAGAACTACACACACTAAGGTTCGTCGCATGTACCAGTCTTGGTGTAAACTACACGCACTAAGATTCGTAGCATGTTCGTTAGGGTTAGGGTTAAATCCAGGTGTAAACTACAGAACTACACACACTAAGGTTCGTTGTATGTACCAGTCTAGGTGTAAACTACAGAAGTACACACACTAAGATTCGTTGTATGTACCAGTTTAGATGTAAACTACAGAACTACACACACTAAGATTCGTTGCATGTACCAGTTTAGGTGTAAACTACAGAACTATACACACATTAAGGCACATAGCATGTATGGGTCTAGGTGTAAGCTACAGAACTACACACACTAAGACGCACAGCATGTACCGGTCTAGGTGTATACGTAAACTACAGAACGACACACAGTAAGACGCATAGCATGTACCGTTCTAGCTCTACAGAACTGTGTGTACAGCTCTACGACCAAGGCCATCTCCGCCAGCGGATTTTTTTTTCCGCACGTTGGACCTACTCTAAGCAACGCGACTGAAAGTGGTCTTGAATGATGTGCAAAGCAGTCAGGCGATCGAAGCGGAGAAAGTTGTAATGCATTTGTAGTACTCAGCAAGCCTTCCACGAATCCAGTTCAGTTCAAAATGGTATCTATGCACTCGAAAAATCCCATATGCGCTCCTCCCCATCTCTCAGAAGTTTCCCGACTGTCACCTTTGAAGCGGTTCCAATGTTCGTCTGATTGACGATGGCCCTCTCTCGTCCTTTCAAGGAAGATCGTCTAGCGCTTTCCTTCCACGCCTCTCTCCTCCAGGCGATCGATGGTGTGATGTCCTTGGCTTTGTACCCGCAGGTAGTTTTTATTTTTATTTTATTTTTATTTTTAAAAGCTCATCAACACTTCAGATCTTCCGAGAAGCAAGCCACTTGTGAGGGTTGCTTTGCCCGCCAGTCTATCTGCTCAGTCATTTCCCTTCACTCCGGCATGACCAGGGCAGTACACCCACAGGAGTTTTCGAAGGTGGATGTCGACCATTGACACATTCCAGTCTGGGCTTCCCATCCCGCTTTTCACTTTTTGTAGCAAGCTCGTTGAATCAGTGAGGATGATGGCATGTGTGGTCCGACTGTCACCTCCTGAGGCAATCCAACGGGAGGGCATGGGTGACTGCTTCCACCTCCATTGTCAAGCTGAAGGTTAAGACCTGCACTGTCTTCATGGATGGCAGTCGCACCTTGCTTAACAGTGAAACCCCACCCTGACTGGTCTTTTAGTGACATCAGTGTACACTATGAGATCTTGCGGTTTGCTGTTTTCTTGAATGAGAAGCTTGGTCTCTGACTCTGTTTTGCCTGCTGGCCATTCTCGACAGTGCTTCCCCAAGTTTCCTGGCAATCGGTTTGGGTACCTTTCCCACTCCTTGGTTTGCTTGTAGCTCTGTCAGCTGACATACTTGCTTGACCCATCCAAGGCTTGCTCCGTCCCAAGGACATCACACCATCGATCGCCTGGCGTAGAAGGAGAAAGCGCTAGACAGATGACTTGTTCGTTCGACCACAGCTCCATCAACTGTGATTGCTGGCATTAGTTTGCCTGATGCTCTGTCGTCAAGAGTGCACCACGTGTTTGTGCCTTGTCTGGATTGATGAGAGATCCGGTATCGTGACACCACTGGGATACGCTATCCAGTTGTTGTTGCACTGCTTCGGCTGCCTCCTGGGAGTCCTTTGATGTTTTGTATATGAGCCCGTCATCTGCCAGTGTGAGAATCTTGCTGGGTTCAGATTCGCCAAGCCTTTGGTTAGACATTGAAGTGGACGGCGAGAGCGGTGACCTTTGTGGTATGCCCTTTGTGAGCTGATGAGGACCAGAGCTCCAGTTTCGAAACTGCATAACCACTGTTCTTTCCAGGAGGTCAGAAATCAGTCTCACACACGGTAGAGCCAACAATAATGAACAAAAACAGCGGAGCTGGAGTATACTCAACCTGCTAGGCTTACTCCAAGCCAACAGAAAAATCCAAAACACGGAAAGACGAAACAATGCTGGGGCGTAAAATGCCCACCACTGCATGATGGAATCCATCACATAGCACTCTGACAACTTTCGCATTCAAACGATTCCTGGAACACACATCAATCCATCACACAGCACACTGACAACTGTCACAGTCCAACACGCACTGAAACACTGCAATCCAGCAAAGCTTTGGAGCCAGAATGCACGTCAGCCTGCTATGCTAACCCCTGAAGGCAGACCTGCATACAGACACAGACATGCATACAGACACAGACATGGTTACGTACAGACATACATACACAGACAGACATGCATACAGACACAGACATGGTTACGTACAGACATACATACACAGACAGACATGCATACAGACTCAGACATGGTTACGTACAGATATGCATACAGACAGACATGGTTACGTACAGACATGCATACAGACACAGACAGACATGCATACAGACACAGACATGGTTACGTACAGACATATATACAAACACAGACAGACATGCATACAGACACATACATGGTTACCTACAGACATGCATACAGACACAGACATGCATACAGACACAGACATGGTTACGTACAGACATACATACAGACACAGACATGCATACAGACACAGACATGGTTACGTACAGACATGCATACAGACACAGACATGGTTACGTACAGACATACATACAGACACAGACATGCATACAGACACAGACATGGTTACGTACAGACATGCATACAGACACAGACAGACATGCATACAGACACAGACATGGCTACGAACAGACATGCATACACAGACATGCATACAGACACAGACATGGTTACATACAGACATGCATACAGACGCAGACAGACATGTACACAGGCACAGGCATGCATACAGACACAGGCATGGCTACGTACAAACGTGCATAAAGACACAGACATATATACAGACACAGGCATGCATAAAGACATAAACAGACATGTATACAAGCACAGGCATGCATACAGACACGGGCAGATAGACATGTACACATACAGAAATGTATAGACACAGACATGTATACAGACACAGGCGGATATATATACACACAGACAGACCAGCATGCAAAGGCAGACCTGTATACAGACACAAACATGCGCCTTGCATAGAGACACAGACGGACAATAACCCATGCATACAGACATAGGTAGACATAAACACAGACACAAACATGAATACAAACACAGACCTGCATACAAAGGCAAACATGCATACAGACACAGACAGACATGCAAAAACAGACATACAAACAGACATGGATATAAACACTGTCACATGCATACAGACACAGGCAGACATTCATACAGACACAGACTTGCTTACAGGCAGACATGCCTACAGACACAGACAGACATGCATAAAAGAGACACTGACAAATACACACACACACACAGACAACCGTGCAACCAGATACAGGCATACAGACACAGACAGGCATACATTCAAAGACAGGCATACAGACACAGGCCGGCAGACACTCAGACACAGGCCAATATAAAGGCAATCTTTACTCACCGGCTTTTGCTCAGTGAGACTTTTGATAAGACAATGGCAGTGGATAAAACGCCAGGGAGGAGAGGAAGCGACAGGCAGAAAGTCAGTGAGCAGAGAGTGCAAATGGTTCGGACAGGAGGAGCAAAGCCCGGGTCTTTAATTAGCAGGCTCGCCGTCAGCCCACCTAATCTGCTGTCCTTTTCAAAGGGGGGAAATCGAAACCAGCTTGCTTTGCTTTCTTTTCAAATTGGACTGACTGACTTCGGGAAACAGCGGTGTTATTCCCCGTTTAACCAGAGAGAGAGAGAGAGAGAGAGAGAGAGAGAGAGAGAGAGAGAGAGAGAGAGAGAGAGAGGGGGGGGGGGGATAAAAATAAAGATTTGGGATCCTGTTGGCAAAATGAATGTAGTCTTTTTCAAGCAGATATTTTACACTGTACACGAGGGCGCGCACACACACCACCGGCACGCTCGCACGCACGCACACTTTTACACACACTCTCTCTTGCTTTCGCTTCCCGCCATTAAAGAGACTAGCCAACGCAGATTTGGCTAAAAAACGACTTTTGGCATGCATTTTTATTGTTTTAGGTACGATTTTTCTTTAGCATTAATTTCTGCTTTGGTCCTCTTAAAATACGCCAATTTAAGACTACCTGTAATAGTCTAAAAATAGGTTTGTGGATTTCCCCACGGGGTGCAGTTATTGACAGAATGCGTATTACGTCGTTACATTTTGTTGTTTTACACAAGTTTTTGTAGACTCGGCCTGCAAACAATTGACTAGGCGTCTGTGGCGTCGTCTCAGGCACGTAATCTGCTCAGACCTAATAAGTTGTCGGACGACATAACTGATGATTTTGTGAATAATAATGTCGGTCTCTTGCCAGTCGAGCTAAACGTTCTTTTTATTTTGGTCCTCCGAAGATAAATGGTAGTAACTCCAAATTATCTCTGCTCTAGTTGCATAATCTTGAAAAAACGGAAAAGAACTATGAAAAATATAAACACTTCTAGCACTGTTTCATTCTCAGTTCTTCGTTGCTTTCATTCAGTGGGTTATTTTCTCCATATAATAGCACATGAAAGAATGCATTTATTACCTATTAATACAAAAGAAGGCGGCACACAAAACAAATGTCCCCTCCCGTGTTCTCTTGTTGTGTACATATTCCTAGTCATTCTTTTTAGTTTTGTCATCCTTGCCATCAGTAACTACTTCTAGAGCCATTGTTTCCTTCGACTCTTCCTTCTCCTTTCTATAATCCAGACACCCTCTTACCCAGTCTCAAGTGGACCCAGCACTCCGCCTTGTCGCAGCTTTTGGCCGAATCACGTTGTAATACGGCAAAGACGGGCCAGCTAAAATCTACACACATGAACGCGATCTGTCAGTTCCGCATTACTAAGTTAAAGAAGAAGATTTTGTTTTTGTTTTTATACAACACTACACATAAACATGTAGTAGGCACTGAACAGTAACAAACATTGGATTATTGCCGTGGCCCTTGACAGCTAGTGCAGCTCGGTCCCTTAAGGCTGAAATTGGAAAATTAGCGCTGACCTCCTGTTGCGGCATATTTTGTCGCCGGCGACAATGTATGTCGACGTTCACGGCACAAATTATTGTCGCCGGCACCTATCGTCACCGGCGACAATATATGCCGACGTTCACGGCACATATTTACTGTCGGCAATCGTCAGAGAGAAAAAAATAACCTTAGAGATGACGACGACGATGATGATGATATCATGATGATCATCATTATATTTATAGAAACATGTTAGACTTGAAGTTAAAAGTTCCATATAGGCCCGGTGACAAAATATGCCGCAACACCTCCCCTCTTTGGGCTCAGTAATCGAACAGATACAGGTCCCATTATTTTGTCTGGACAGTTAGCGCAAAATGAACAGTTACAGGCACAACACACGCGTTTGAAAGGTTTACCAGAACGCTTTACTCTCTCACTCAAGTACGTTCAACCTGGACACTGCGGTGAGCGAGAGTTCACCGAAAAAAACACGAGTGTGAACGGTGGGATAAAAAGTGGCCGTTGAAAGAGCGGCGTGTAATGATGCGCGTGCTGAGCGGCTGCTCACAGTCCGCCATTCACATTCTTCTCAACACGCTAAAAGGCACAGACACCTACGCTCTTGGCGACTGTGAGTCAACTCATTTCTTAAGCCCGTTCTTAACTGGGCCAATGTTTGTTCGCCGAACATACTTCGGACAGTTCGACGAGCTATGATTCGTTTCTTAATTGAACATTTAGTTCGCCGAACATGGTTCGGACAGTCCAAACTTTACTTCGTTCTCAACTGGCTTGTAATGAGATGCAAGCTTCGGCCCGAACTTGCGGCAGACGCGCAGCAGACAGCATGATCGAAAATGTAGGCTAAAGTCAAGTCAAGTCAAGTCAATATACTTTCATCATTCCTCACAGTGTAATTCAACTAACTACTATCTCATTCTGGGTCTCCGAGACAAGGCTGCGCCTCCCACAAGTCAACAAATAAATTCCCTCCGAAGCGTGTGAAGAACCTAGCGACACCGTCATCCATTCTTATTTTTATTTTTTCTTCATTCACAGGAGAGCTCTCTCAGCCAATCAGAGGCAATGATCGTCGAATTGGGCGAATGTTCCCAGAACATGTTGAGCGAAGCTTTTTGGACCCGGAATATAGCTTCGACGAATACGCTTCCAGCTAGGTTCGTGAAGAAAAGTTCGCCCAATTAAGAACCAACTAGCTTCGCCGAATACTTCCAACTAGGTTCACGAACAAACATTCGCCCACTTAAGAACGGGCTTAACGCCCATCCAGTCAGCCGCGCAGCTACGGTATCAGAGCAAACCCGCTGGGCCCGGGATCCAAACCCGCTGGGCCCGGGATCGGCTTTTGGCGCTGGGCCACCGGGACTTCACACGTTCTCAACGCAAAGGGCTAAGAAATCACGATTCATTTTTACTTATTACAAAAACTAAACAAACTAACAAACAAAGAAAAAGTGAAAATTTCCATTAACTCCAAAGCGTTGACGTACCCCTTTAGAAGATAGTGTAACGTCTTTTTTCCGACGTTACTCAAGATGCCGTTCGCCCGTTGATTAGTTTTTCTTCTTCTTTCCCTTCTGGTTCTAATCTGGTCTCTTCCATCTTCCTCTCTCCCTTTGCCGCCTCACATTTGCATCGACGGGAAAAGAATTACTGCAAAGATTTTGCTTTTCTTTCATTCTTAATTTGTTGTCATGATACTTTTTGTTACACACACACACACACACACACACACACACACACACACACACACACACACACACACACACACACACACACACACACACACACACACACACACACACACACGCACGCACACATGAACGCACAGAAGACATTTTTCTTTTATTTCATTTTCAAATCTTTCTCATAAGTAAAAGGTAAATAATTATGTACTTACTGACTGTTTGTCTTGGCTGTGTTTGCTGTTGCTTGTGTTCTGTCCAGATCTGTGAGCCAGCTGGTGATTTGGTGACTTGCGTTTCGGCCTGACACAGATTATCTGTCAATGCGTGATTTGTTCTCAAGTGACAGTGGAACGATGGATAAATGGTTTTGAGAGGGTTTACTTTCTTCGAACAGCGTACTGGATGACTGTGCATCGGGGAACAAAGAACAAAATGGATGTGGGCTGCGTATGTCCCCGTCCCCCTGCTGTGGCCTCTCCATTTCCTCTTCACTTCTGTCCTTCCCCCTGACACCTCTTCCTTGCTGTGGCCTCTCCCTTTCCTCTTCACCTCTGTCCTTCCCCCTGACACCTCTTCCTTGCTGTGGCCTCTCCCTTTCCTCTTCACCTCTGTCCTTCCCCCTGACACCTCTTCCTTGCTGTGGCCTCTCCCTTTCCTCTTCACCTCTGTCCTTCCCCCTGACACCTCTTCCTTGCTGTGGCCTCTCCCTTTCCTCTTCACCTCTGTCCTTCCCCCTGACACCTCTTCCTTGCTGTGGCCTTTCCATTTCCTCTTCACTTCTGTCCTTCCCTCGTCCGACACGATCTTGCCTTCTTCTTATCCATTTTTATTCTTACTCATTCGTTTTTGGTATTATCATTTGTTTTGGGTAATATTCTTACTGTTTCGTTTTTGGTATTATATATTTATTTATTTTTAAATATTGTTACTGTTTCGTTTTTGGTATTGTAATTTTTTTTAAATTCTTACTGTTTTGCTTTTGGTATGATATATATATATTTAATTCTTATTGTTTCGTTTTTGGTATTATAATTTGTTTTTAATTTGTTTTGTTTTTTATTCTGTTTCGTTTTTAGTATTATAATTTGTTTTGTTTTTTATTCTTACTGTTTCGTTTTTGGTATTATAATTTGTTTTTGCCTATGGCGGGTTCTGTATTCACGAAGTAATATTCCTTTCCCCCCAACAGTATTGCCTTTCTTTCCTTCTCAGTATTGTTCAGCCTACATATACCAACTATTTTAAAACCTGTTCAACGACGACCGTTCGATGTAAAAAGTCGGACATGAAAATCAGTGCTGCTCGTGTTAATAGTAAGTAGCTTATGTTTTTTGCGAGCTCTGTTCCGTTTCTGTTACGCCTTGGAGCTTCTTGGGAGATGTGGCATTGATCTGTTGCTGAACAATGTTGTCTTTGAACAGACTGAGTAGTCGTAAGCCTCACACGTACGCCTTTACACAGACACACACACAGACACAGAGACACAGACACACACAGACACAGACACACACACACTGACACACACACACTGACACACACACACACACTGACACACACAGGCACACAGGCACACACACTGACACACACACACACACACTGACACACACACACACACACACTCACACACACACACACACACACACACACACACACACACACACACACACACACACACACACAGGCACTCACACACACACACACTGACACACACACACATTGACACACACACACACACACACACACACACACACACACACACACACACACACACACACACACTGACACACACAAACACACACACGAGCCCACGCACACGTAGGGGGGAGGGGGGCGTAACTGAGCATAACACTGTCTATATATGAAGGAAACTGAGGTTCAGACAGCTACAGTGTCAGTCCCACACTCCATACAATGGTTGACGACCAAACCGTGCTGAAGGACATGATGACCTACCGTCCCGACAAACATGATGTCCTACTGTGCTGATAGACATGATGACCTATCTTGCTGACAGACATGATGTCCTACCGTGCTGATAGACATGATGACCTATCTTGCTGACAGACATGATGTCCTACCGTGCTGATAGACATGATGACCTATCTTGCTGACAGACATGATGTCATACCGTGCTGATAGACATGATGACCTATCTTGCTGACAGACATGATGTCATACCGTGCTGATAGACATGATGACCTATCTTGCTGACAGACATGATGACCTACCGTGCTGACAGACATCCTGACAAGATGACCTATGATGTCCTACCGTGCTGACAGACATCCTGACAAGATGACCTACCGTTCTGACAGACACCCTGACAAGATGACCTACCGTGCTGACAGACATCCTGACAGACAAAATGACCTACTGTGCTGACAGACTTCCCGACAGACAGACACCCTGACAGACAAGATGACCTATTCTCCAAGTCTCCATCCCTTGGTCCCCGACCCCTTGGTCTCCGCCCCCTTTGTCTCTACTTCCTTGGTCTCTGCCCCCTTTGTCTCTACCTTCTTTGTCTCCGCCCCCTTTGTCTCTACCTCTTTGGTCTCTGCCCCTTTTGTCTCTACCTTCTTTGTCTCCGCCCCCTTTGTCTCTACCTTCTTTGTCTCCGCCCCCTTTGTCTCTACCTCTTTGGTCTCTGCCCCCTTTGTCTCTACCTCCTTTGTCTCCGCCCCCTTTGTCTCTACCTTCTTTGTCTCCGCCCCCTTTGTCTCTTATTTCTTTGTCTCTGCCCCCTTTGTCTCTACCTCTTTGGTCTCTGCCCCCTTTGTCTCTACCTTCTTTGTCTCCGCCCCCTATGTCTCTACCTCTTTGGTCTCTGCCCCTTTTGTCTCTACCTTCTTTGTCTCCGCCCCCTATGTCTCTATCTCTTTGGTCTCTGCCCCCTTTGTCTCTACCTCCTTTGTCTCCGCCACCTTTGTCTCTACCTCTTTGGTCTCTGCCCCTTGGTCTCTGCCCCCATAGTCTCTGCCCCCTTGGTCTCTGCCCCCATGGTCTCTGCCCCCCTTGGTCTCTGCCCCCTTGGTCTCCGCTCCCTTGGTCTCTGCCCCCATGATCTCTGCTCCCCAGGGTTTTTGCCCCCATGGTCTCTGCCCCCTTGGTCTCTGCGGCCTTGATCTCCGCCCCTTTCGTCTCTACCCCCTTGGTCTCCGCCCCCTTCGTTTCTAACCCTTTAGTCCCCGCCCCCTTGGTCTCCGGGCCATTGGTCTCCGTCTCTTCCATGCAGTGAATGGCTTCAGCACGAGGTCCGTAAACACCGCCAAAGATAGGTGGAATGCCAGAGAGAGAGGCCGCTTAAGAGCAAAGTGTCAAAATTGTTGTGGAGTGGCTCTGTGCGCACGATCAACGTAACGTCGTCTGGCTGCGGCAGGCAACACGTGTGGCCAGTTTCTTTGGCTTTCATGTTGCTTAACGTCCACGGAGGCGGGATGACCTATTAGGGACGGTTATAATGTGGGCAGTTTATGACAGGTTCTAAATGAAGAGCCGTTGCGGCCAATCACAGCGCGACCTTACACAATGGCGGATCGAGCGTAGCAGTCCGATTCAAAAACGGCGAGACTTTAAAACCAAGAAATCGTTTAGAACACACATTAGACTTTAAAACCAAGAAATCGTTTAGAATACACATTCCCGTGTATTTACACGGGAATGTGTGTTCTAAACGATTTCTTGGTTTTAAAGTCTCGCCGTTTACGATTACGGTACGCCGGTTACGATACGATTGTTACGGCGATGAGACAGGGCTGAGAAGATACGTGTGAACGCCTGTCGCTTGACTGTCGCTCGTGCGTGAGACGGAGGTGCGGCAGGTCACCATCACACGGACGCCATGACGCCTGTGGCGTGTCCCGCCGCTGTGGCGTGTCGCCCAGGTCTGCGCAGGCCATAAGGAGGAAGCGCTATCTAAACGGCGTGTACGTAATCCTTTTATTTCCCCCACCGCGGCTGTCACTCCGCCCCGTGATACGATCAGGTTATCGTGGTCCTCATCTCCCCGTCTGGCCCGGCGGTGGCTGCTTCCCCAGAGTAGACACTGTTGGAAGTCGGCCTGCTCACAGGCTCTGAACTCTCAGCGGTACACACGTCGGGTCACAGTGGCTCGCGTCCACCAGGGCTTGCTGAAGAGAAATGGTGTGTGTGTGTGTGTGTGTGTGTGTGTGTGTGTGTGTGTGTGTGTGTGTGTGTGTGTGTGTGTGTGTGTGTGTGTGTGTGTGAACGTGTGTGTGTGTGCTCTGCCTTTTCCAAATAATTACAACCGTACTAGAGAGAGAGAGAGAGAGAGAGAGAGAGAGAGAGAGAGAGAGAGAGAGAGAGAGAGAGAGAGTCGTTTTGCATACAATGAGAAGTGACAGTACGGCGTGTCACAACACAAAACAAGTTACCACTGCCCCTTTGGCTTTGACACAATACTGTGGGCCATGACCACCTCATTCTTCCACAATGTTATTACTATTTATTCATACACCAGCATTTTTAAAATCCCATCACTCATATATGAGTGATTGCTTAAAAAATGTATAAAAAACTATTAAAAGATATGTATTTAGGCCATTAAGGTGAACCTTAATGGCCTAAATACATATCTTTTAATAGTTTAAAACCTACACGATTTTCTCCTTTTTCTCTCCAACGTGGACTGACAGTTTCCGCCAAAGCGCAGAGGGGAGCGACCACTAGAAGCCAAAGACTTGGTTGTGTGTTGCTTTATGTCCACAGAAGCCGTAGGTTTATTGGGGACGGGAGCCCAGGACGTCCATCTCCACTTTCACACAGCTCCTGTACTCTGCCTCTGAAGACTTGGTTGTGTGTTGCTTTACGTCCACAGTAGCCGTAGGTTTATTAGGGACGCGAGCCCAGGACGTCCACTTCGACTTTGACACAGCTCCTGAACTCTGCCCCCGAAGACTTGCAGACAGTCGACATTTATGGGCGGACTGCGTCCCG
>OY757552.1:3772960-3807507 GCA_963584105.1 Alviniconcha strummeri
GCTTAGGAAGAAAGATATCAAATTACGAGACTCCTTGTCAATGACGTGGGCTACACGGTGAAATCAAAGTCATATTGTCTACAGCAGACCATGTTGGTCAATCCAAGGTGAACGACATGAACAGAACATTGGCCTGCCTGGAATAAATGTCGACCTGGAACTGATAAAAGTCGACCACAGTGGATAACTAAGTTATCGCCTGGGTTAGGATTCACTGAGGTGCGACTGAAAGTCAAGTATGCACAGGAACTGTGTCTGTCCCGCGACAAAGCACACATGCAGCTTGTGCTGGGCAGTAAACCCAAACCTCTGTTTCCTTAAGTCATTCAGCTGCAGCCCAACACAACTTTATTGTCCCCATGGGGAAGTTCATCTGGCAGCAGTAAACGCAACGAAACATAAAACATCCCCTATATATTAAAATATATTTCACACACACACACACACACACACACACACACACACACACACACACACACACACACACACACACACACACTCACACACACACACACACACACACACACACACACACACACACACACACACACACACACACACACACACACACACACACACACACACACACACACACACACACACACACACACACACGTACACTATGCGCGCGGGCACACATACATGGACACACCAGTCGTGTTCTTGTTGTTATAACTGCATAGTGTTTGCACAGATGAGTTAAAATTTGGGGTCACAGAGGCAAGGATCACAAAAATCAAACAATATACCGATGCGTGTCGTGCGACAATTCCTGAAAGACTCGACATTGTAATTTGGAATGTAATTTTGTTGTTGTTTTAGGTTCGGGCTTTTGCTCACCTGTGCTTCTTAAAGTGTTTGGTGTGTGTGTGTGTGTGTGTGTGTGTGTGTTGTGTGTGTGTGTGTGTGTGTGTGTGTGTGTGTGTGTGTGTGTGTGTGTGTGTGTGTGTGTGTGTGTGTGTGTGATAGAGAGAGAGAGAGAGAGAGAGAGAGAGATCTGTGTCAGTGTGTGTGTGTGTGTGTGTGTGTGTGTGTGTGTGTGTGTGTGTGTGTGTGTGTGTGTGTGTGTGTGTGTGTGTGTGTGTGTGGAGTGGGGGTGGGGGCAGAGGGGGCGACAGTGCGCGCGCCCAGGCCTATTTCCATTTCCCGGCGAAAGTATCAGGTTTCAGCAACACAGTGGACGTTCTGTTGGCATCTCTGAACCATGTCAACACTAATAACAGCCGGCAGCCCAGTTTTGCTCACAACAACCCGCGCTTAGGCAGTGATGCTGTGGAATCTACTACCAGTTTTCGCCGCTGACGAGCATTTTAGTGTACGCGCTCAGACACACATTCAGACACACAGCACTTTGTATATATATATATAACCGAGAGTATTGTATGTGTTTCGGGCTATGACCCTTTAACCTTTTCTTTCATGTCCTTTCTCTTTTTTGATTGGGTGGGAGTTTCAAGTTATGGCCCCAATTATCTAAAGCGTTAAAACTTAAATTGGCTCCACATAGTTCAGGAGCTGTGTGAGAGTCGAGGTGGCCGTCCTGGGCTGTCCGTCCTAACGAGCCTTCTGGTTTCCGTGGACGTAAAGCTATATTGAACCATGCTTCGGCATTAGTCTCAGCTTGTCCCTAATATGTCAACCGACATCCGAGGACATTAAGCAACACTACCTACCTACCTGCCTACCTACCCGCCGTGTCCTCTTTCCCACAGTGTCCCTATCGTCAGTTAGAACTGCTGCCACTGCATCTTATTCAGAGGAGAGCCTGCACTATTAAAATACACACACACACACACACACACACACACACACACACACACACACACACACACACACACACACACACACACACAGAGTGTCTCTGCAGTAGCAGGTCGTCAGTTAGTTCGAGCTGCTGCCAATGCATCTGACTGAGAGGAGAGCCTACACTGTTAAAATACACACACACACACACACACACACACACACACACACACACACACACACACACACACACACACACACACACACACACACACACACACGCACGCACGCACGCACGCACGCACGCACGCACGCACTCGCACGCACTCGCACGCATACACGCACGCACGCACGCACGCACGCACGCACAGATCATTGCCAGGCACGCACAGGTAGGCACGCACACCGGCATCTGATAAACCTAGTGGTGTCACACTGTGTTTACTCCGTTGCCGCGCAGGTGGTTGTTGCCGTACATGCGATCTACCGCGAGCGGATCTGTCGATCGCTATGCCTCGTTCTGCCAGGCAACAGCTGGGTCACTCTTAGGCTAGCTTTCTTGAATTATAACGTGTCTTGTTTTACGCTTTTGCTTGTGTCACCGGTTGGCAGTGCAAATATGCTTTGCTAGCTGGTACACTCAAGGACTTGGCTCTCCTTTCTCTTCAAAAGTTGTGGGCATGGATAAAATCTGGTGGCTGACTTTGCCTTCCACATTAAACTGATTACCCCGCTGCCATCTTGATGCAGAATTATACCGCTATGGCCTCCTTCTTCCCCCACCCGGGATCTGATAACTAGGATTCCATCCATCTTCTACCGAATGAGTATTCAGACCGTATTATTTATTCCCATAGTTCACATATGGTGGTCGGATCACTGTGATCAATATGTATCGTAACCAATACAATACACCCAGCCCCCGCCCCCCCCCCCCCCCCCGCCCCCTTCCCTTAAAGTCTTAATTCAGTCTTTCTTCCTCTATGGCTGCATAAAATTCTCATAAAATTCTCATTACATTTTCTCCATCTTATGAATCAGACCATTACTTAAATCTGCCAATGTAGGTCTGTCGTCAGACTGTTTAGGCTATTTGTGACTTGACGAGATGTGCTTTGCCCACACAACAAAGTTAGTTCCTGCTGAACAAGCCGGCAACGATCAAAGTAAACAAGGCCAGCAGAAATACTGAACAAGCAATGATCAAAGTAAACAAGGCCAGCAGAAATACTGAACAAGCAATAATCAAAGTAAACAAGGCCAGCAGAAATACTGAACAAGCAATAATCAAAGTAAACAAGGCCAGCAGAAATACTGAACAAGCAATGATCAAAGTAAACAAGGCCAGCAGAAATACTGAACAAGCAATAATCAAAGTAAAGAAGGCCAGCAGAAATACTGACAACCGAATCAAAGGCATCTTGCCTTGCCGGAAGACAGTGTGTTAGTTTATTCCACGAGGTCATTATGTTCCGCCGGGTATGTCGATCCTTTGAGTCTCATACAGGTGCATCGCTTTTTATGATGTTTTGTCTGATGAAACATCCACTGATGCATAAACAATGAGAGACGCTTTAATAATAATAATAATAATGTACATTTATCATGCGCTAATCAGCGCCCTGAGTGCCCACATCATACATATTAACCTAATATAATATTTTATACACACGTAGAAGACAGTCCTACCAAACTAATTTACCGCTTATAGGAGATAACCAGCGAAGTGTTGTATACGAAAGAAAGATCGTAGTGAGTGAATCTTGGAGTGAAAGAAAAATGAAGGTATAACTGAATTATCCAGTGCTGCAATTTCGGAATGATATTCTCCTCCATGAAACAGCCCCCTCCCCCACCCCGCACTCTCTCTCTCTCTCTCTCTCTCTCTCTCTCTCTCTCTCTCTCTCTCTCTCTCTCTCTCTCTCTCTCTCTCTCTCTCTCTCTCTCTCTAAGAGAAGGCCGGCTGAAGTGTGTCGGGATCAGCTTAGAGCCGACATGATTCAACACGATCTCATGTGGGCCGTCAGTGAAGACGAGAGTTTGAGGAATAATGACCTGGCAGGCTGTTTGCGCTGTCGGTGATCAACACGGTGTGGGGCACCTAGGCCACTCAGCAAAAGCGGGCCTATTGACACCGGGTCACTGCAGCCGGCTGTGACGTACATGACATTCTAGTCTCGCGGTGTGTGCCAGTGTGGGCGGTGTGACTGACTCAACGCCCAGTCAGTCAGTCACAGCCAGTGTAACACGGTCAACACTAAGGCTCCACGGCGGTGTCAAACAGCGACAGTTGAAATACGTTTCAGATCTAGATCACCACTGAACCGCACTGTCCGCGGTGTTTTCATCTTGAGGAGTCACGACTCGGTGATTACGTTAACGGTGGCAATCCATGGTAGATCTAGTCCCTAATATCAACGGTCTTTCCCCGTGTCATGGAGCGGCCGGACCCGTCACCGGACTCCCATATGACTGATGTAGTTAAGGTGGCACTGCTATTCTATGTCTGTGGTTCACACTGAATCAGTCACCCAGCGTAACTGGCAGTGCTAACTGGTGACGTTGCATTGTTTTGCGTAGTGCCACTGAATGAAGGCCGGTTCTGCAACTGAGTGAATCCTGCCGGCAGTGGCGGCACGGACTGGAGCTTGCCGGAGCGGCGACAGGCGGTACACAGGCAGTTTGCTAGGCCTACAGCGGATCTACGATGTACATGTCTTCGCTCGATAAGACCACACCGCATCCACAGACTGGATTCAAATCAGCTCAAATGACTGAATTATCAAATTCGCTAATTTTGTGGAAAACATTCAAACAAACAACATCAACGACAAAACAAAACAAAAAAGGGGGGGGAAGCAACACTGCTCTCTCTCTCTCTCTCTCTCTCTCTCTCTCTCTCTCTCTCTCTCTCTCTCTCTCTCTCTCTCTCTCTCTCTCTCTCTCACACACACACACACACACACACACACACACACACACACACACTGTGACACACACACACACACACACACACACACACACACACACACACACACACACACACACACACACAGTAGTACATACTAAGAAGTTCCAAAAAAGGGCCGTTACGGACACTAATACTATGTTCTAACAAAATCTGTGGTGCCATCGGTTTCAGCCGGCGTGACTGACATGATTTTCAGTTATAAAATCATGACAAAAATTCGGGTCGAAGTGGAGAGGAAAAACAACAACAGCTAATTGTTGAGGCGTTATATTATTTATATCTGGAAGACCTTAACTTAACAGCGTAAATCTGACGGGAAAAAAAGGACCTTGTCATAAAGAACCTAGTCGGTGCGCCAGTTTTTGGCCCACAATGAGCAGAGCAGAGGGCTATCAAAAATCAAAGATATAATCCTGGTGCGGGCCATTTTTATGTTGGCTGCTAGGCCAGACAAGTGTTTCGCTACCTGAGTAGTTCAACAGTGGCCACCGGCACATAATGGTCAGAGGCCCAATAAAAAAAAAATGTCATTAATTACCAGTACTAAATTCTGAATGCTAAGAAACAATTCATTTTAAAAGTACTCAGTTTAGAAAGTTTATGAGTACTTTGCAAAGAAAAGTAGCTAACTCTGCAAGTACGAATAGACTCTGTCCTTGACCTAAAGGATGCATGAAAATGTTAGATCTGGCCCCAAGGGTGTCCAGGCTTCGAGTCAATGTAATTCGTCAACAAGGCAAGGGACGGATATACGCTTCAGTGGTAATTACTAGTGCTTGGATCCAATAAATGAATGTACTTTTCTACCAAGAACTTATCATTAATTCAGGTTAGATTGAAGTGTAGGAAAAAACAAAAAGTAATTATATGAGGCGAACCGTTATAATTAGATCTGGACTGAGGACCTTGAACAAAGTAGAGCCGACGGAGAAAGAAGAAAAGAATTGAAAAGAAACACACACACACACACACACACACACACACACACACACACACACACACACACACACACACACACACACACACACACACACACACACACACACACAGAGAGAGAGAGAGAGAGTCAGCTTTTTAACGTACTTTTCTTTTCTCAGTTTTTAGTTAATTAATTATGTATTTGTAATTCAAGATTTATTATCATTTATACAGATTTAAGACTATCAGTCCAAACAAAAAGGGTCAAACATGACGAATCGGCGGCTTTGACTGATTTTGACACGGACTCACAGTATGCACATTTTCGGGGAAATCCCCTTTGTCAAGCCACAAAACGACACTTAAACAACAGATGAATGGTCAAAAACGATGAAAAATGAGAGAAAAAGCTTATCTTGTTTTGGTTGAGTTTTTGCTTGCAGATTAGAACGCTTGTGAGTCATGACTTTTTTTTCTTTTCTTTTTTTCTTTCTTTTTTTCTTCTTCTTTTTTTAATACAGATTTAAGAAAACAGCACAGTTAAATATGGGAGGTTTGGTTCCATTTAACCTGTTGATAGCGTCCTAAAAATACTAATACTATAGACCTCCTAAATACGACTCAAGTTCAAGTTTTATTGTATAGCCCTCTCCGGCCCACCTGATGACTCAAGCGTGTTACCATAGTTTGAGCCTCGTTCTGGATGGGGTTGCTCGTAAAACGCGAGTGAGCAAGCTAGGCAGCGCAGTAGAGAAGTCGGCGAACGCACACGCAGCATCATGTCGACATGTCTTTTTTGGATATAGCTGCTACAATTTTAGCTGTGGCCATATTTTGTGGATCTTTATTCAACTGGTTTATTCATGCTTTGGCTCTTTCCTTTGGGTGAGTGTTTACTGTTTTCATGAGCTACAATTTCAAAGAAAAGCTAGATGATGCTTTGCGCATCACTGTAATGGCGGAAGTAGACTATGGAGATAGAAGATGACACTCGGCGTTTTGTTCTCAATTTGTAAAAGTTTCCACTATCCTTACACCAGTCATACATGCTGATTTGGTACCGCTGATTTGTGCTTCGGTTATTTGTGTGTTAGTGGCTATATTTCCCAACAAAAAAGCAATAATCACGTAGCCGGTTCGTTTCGTGCCAGTTCAATGGAATGATCGGCTGAGCGCCCATCACTAGCAAGCCGCATTCGTTTCCTCCCAGCCCCACCCCCTTCTGCGGTGAACTGTCTAGGCTCGGTCAGTCCGTGTGGCCGGGGATTGACGTTGTGGAATGTTGGACATGCTGCTGGCTGCTGATTCACATCATCCAGTGGACCATTCAGTCAGCTCTTCCTCCCTCTGCCTCTGTATTTTTTTAATTTGTTAATAATAATATTGTAACTAGCAGAATTCAAGGTTTTTGTTGTTACAGGTTATTGTTTAATGTATCATTCAGATTATTCGGTAGGCCAAGCTATGTCGTGAGATGATTCATTTGAAAAACTAAATTATCAGATGATTTGTAGTAGTAGTACTAGTAGTAGTACTTATAACTTATATTAATCAAAAAGTCTTTACCAGTTTTGGGTATACTTTATAATTATTTATAAGAAATTTCAACTCAGGAATTAATACTAACCAGTAAAGTCACTCATTAAGTCTGTAATGTTATTGTTGATAATTTGTTGTTAACCCTATCCATTATATTTATATGTCCATTTGTGTTCAGCTGTTAAGCAATCAGACGTAAAAATTAAAATACTTTATAAAAATGAGCATTACTGAAAGATTGAAAAATTTGAATGAGGATTTTTAGATTTTTTAAATTATTTTTTTAAGAAAGAAAGAAGGAAAAAAAGGGGGGAAAACACTAGTCATTTGCACAACATTTTTAGTAATCTCGGGTTGAAGGTCATGAAATGCCTGATTAAGTGGCAAAAAATATTTTCACTAATTTGTCATTTAACTTCAGAGGTTTAAGTTTATATTTTGAGAAACAGATTTTGAAGTCAAGCAGGGGTTGCGCTTGATTTTGATTTGCATCAATTTTGCACAACAGTACATCAGTGGTATGGATTATAATAAACGCATAAAACAGAACCAACACTAGAATTAGCGTGAAAAACCAAAATGAGGCAGCAACTTGACATTGATTGTACTTGTACTCACAATCTAAGAGTGAGCCAATGAAAATAGTAAAAGGAAAGTCTTTCATTGCATGAGAATTAAATGTAGGTGCTTCTGATATAACTATTGAAATTTGGCTGAAAAGTGGAAAAATACACAGACTCCCAAAAATAGCAAGGCACAGTGTTGGTGGTAGTTGATTAGATGGACACACGTCAAACACAAAAGCAAGTGCCTTAATAAGGGAAAAGGATAAGTCAGAATTGGAAGATGAACAGCACAGCAGATTATTAGTGTCAGCTAACCCATTCTCGTCTACCCTGGGATTTGGCAATGAGATAACATTTAAATCAAGGCTGCTGTCATTTTTTTCTCATTCACATGGTACACCCACCCCTGGCTTGGGCTTTTCTATTCATCTGCAACCAACCCATGCTCTTCAAAGAATCAAACTTATGAAGCATGTGCTGTAAGTGTAACTAATGTAAGTATAAATAGCTTCATCTTGTTAGTAAAACTTGCTGGGCAGGTGTACAGAAAACATAGTGCTGTACCTGCGGAGACTAAATGTTACATTTCTCCCAAGTATTACCCATTTGGCCATTCAATTACCATGTAATGTGTTTAATATTATGTGTTATAGAAACAGGTATTATATATTATCAGCATTCATACTAACTGTAGTCCACATTGATAATAGTAATAAAAACAGTCATTTTTATAGTGCTATATCCCACTGTATCCTAGCAGATTTAGCACACCATGCTTTACAACTTGTACAAGATCTACTAAACTGTACACATATGTTAAATACATTAAAGCCTCAAAAATATTATTTGTAATCATATTCCTCACACCACACACACACACACACACACACACATAAAGTATATACACACAGAGTGACACACACGCACACATACATACACACACACATGTATATACATACACCCAGAGAAAGTGTATTCCAAGTAATGTAGCTTTCATTTGATCTTGAAACTTCAGTGAGTTGTTGAAAAAAACAAGATGTTTCTGCATCATTTTATGACATCTTGAATCTGGTCTGGATTTCCCACATTCTGTCACCAACATGTATAATTAATATTTTCATAAACACAGTTTAAATAGTACAGTAGACAATTTTCTGAAATAATTTATGGACATTTTCTTTACCCCGCCCAAGTTGCGCCCTTCTGATCCTCTGAGTCTGAGGGGAAGGACAAGCATCACACTCTCTCCTTTACTTGGAGTCAAAGTGTTTTGATTCTAGTCAGACTAGTGGGACTTTCAGCTTTATTTAACTGTAACAGATTAACATTGTAAGTGGAGCTATTTTATGCTTTATCACCGATACTGTGATACTTAGTATCACTATCACAGTATCAGTATCAGTGCATCACTGTATCACTATCAGCCAGTAGATTCTGTATCATGACAAGAATATGGAAGAAATGAAACCAGAGAGTTTGCTCACAGTCATTTTGAGGAAGCTGGGAGTGTGAGAAACTGCCAGTGCCAAACAGCCACCTGCAGTCATGGAGATAGGCAGTCCCCTTGGCCTGGCCTACTTTTTTCACACACCCTACTATAGTCCTCTAGTATGACTCACTGTTAGTGTTGATTTTTTGCCTGGGTCACCATTGGGAAACAACCCTATCTTAAACTATCAGTGATAAAGTAATGTGCAGTGTGTGTTACATGAGCATGAACACATAATTATCCTCATGCCTGTGAATGTGACAGAGTGTGTACTACTACTAGGCTGTGTGTATGTCTCATTAGAGGGTAACTGAACAGCTTGATGCTTTAGTCAGTCAGTGAGTTACTGAGTGAGTCATAGTTGTTCAGGGTTTCCATGGGGATTTTTAGCAACCACACTTCAGACTGGTGGCTTTTAAATTTATCAATTTATTTATTTTAATTTGGGTCAGAATTTATCAGTCTTGATTTGTTAATGTTATACTGTTGTAAATTAGGGTGGAAAAACAATATCACTGTCAGCTTTTAACAATTTAAGTCCTACATCAGTACATGGTTTTAGTTTTACTTTGGATTCACCTAGACAGCTAGATAACTTGAGGGCAGCCATTTTACTAATTATTATTACATGTGTAGAGGTGTCAGGTAGTATCAGCTCCAAACACGTTACAGCGTAGCAGATTAAATAAACAGTGCTCCCCATATAAATTTTAAGTGAGGGTCAAAATGACCCCCTCTCAAAAAAATCAAGGGTCAAACAGCCTTAACTGGGGGTCATAACACTGAAGTAGCCTATATAGACATAATATGAATATGTTCAGTAACACCCGTTTTTGTATTAAAACAACAAAACCACACCGCAAATGCTCCATCATTACTATCTTCACATTTAGTCATTTAGTACATGATACATACAAAACAGAGAAAACCTTTTTTCTCAGTCCTTTCAGTTTGAGTCATTTGAGAAGTGCTCACTGTTTCAAATGCATTTATAACAGTTCCAGGGTGATTTTTGCATTTCATCAGGTGGCCAAATAATCAGTCAAAATTATCATTTTTGCGACAGTTCTTTATTTTGCTTCTTTTACCAAATTTTATTTTATCGGAACAGCCTCAGTTTTGTACAAGGCTTTTTTCCAATGGAATACAGCACATCAGTGAAGGAAGCAAATACAAAAGTTATTGTCACAAAAATGGTAATTATAATAAAACATTTGGCTGCCAGGGCGAAGAGTGGATCACTGTGGAATTGCAACATCCATTTTGCGACTGAGCAGTAGTAAAAATGAGGGAGGCCATGTTCGCCTTTGACCGAAATTAATTCAGTTGTATTTATGCTACCTGCTACAGTTGCACCAGTGGAACATATGCTAGCAACTATGGTTGCGCTAGGATCTTTTTCAGCTGCTTTAATACTTCTCTCTCCCTCAACAATAATATTTTCATCAGACTTTGCTGCCAAGCGCTTTTTCACACACGAAAGCCAGGTAAAAGAGACATTTTTCATCCGAAATGAAAACAAAGGCTTAGAAAGGAAGTGACAGCTTAGAATTAGAAAGGAAGAGAATTTCCAACCAATCAGCTTTGAAATACAACTGCCGGAAACGACATTTAAGCCAGTCAGCATCGCGGTCAGGAATGTGGTTAGGCAAGCAGAGTTTTGCGTTCCCAACCTTGCCAATCTGGTTTCGTTGATGTGCTAAATGACCATCAACTATCTCAATCACTTTGAAAATCTGTGTGCATCAAGAGATTAGAGATCTGTGCGTCAAAATTCAGATCTATGCGTAATAGACCAGCAGTTGTGCGTTATCAGCAGCACAGATAAATCTGTTGTATGCATCTAAGGAATGAGTGAACAACTGCTGGTGAGGTTGACTCAGTGGAACAGATACATTCTTAAAGGACAAGTCCAAGGTTTGGGGTGATTTTTGACACGATTTCAGTTAAAGTTCGCTGAGAACAATGATGTAGGTGAAATTGTGATCTGAGGGTTAAATGCACAAAAACAGGTCATTTTCTGTCATACCGAAAGCGTCACCATGACGCTGAAAATCATCTGCACATTATGTGCACTACGTCACTCCAAGGATGAAGCTCAGTAGTCGGGCCTTTGCGTATTTTCTCCTTGTTATTTCATCTTTCTTGAGCCTTATTAGGTGCATGGCATTTCAGTCTTTTTCATTCTGTTTACTCTAGCTTTCACAACACTCAACAGGCTGGACCTCATCAGGGAGCCTGCCTTTTATTGGGTGTTTTATTTTATTTTCCTAATTTATTCTTATTTGTTTCATCATATGTAAAAATGAAAAAGTTTTGTTCATTCTAGTTCAATAAACTAACGATTTTGTGGCCTCCACTGGTTAGGGTTTGGGGTTGAGCTAGTTACTGGTTCTTGCCAGTCACTGTTTTTTCTCTTGGCTTGCCCTTTTGTTTCTTGAGTTATATAGTTCATTTACGATGTACAAGTGAGGGGGTAGTCTTGATGTTTAACATCTTGATGTTTGTGTGGGGTAGTTTGTGAGCATCTGTTGCCCTGCCATGTTGTTGTCACTGCTAAGTGGGTTGTATCGTGTACACAGATTTCGTGTATCCTGCCTTTGTCCCATTGCTCGCTGACATTACTTGCCTCTTCTTTCTTTTCAGAAAGTGTTGTTGTTTTCTCTCTTTTCGCCTTCTTTTTCATCATGCATACTTTCATTTTTATCTTTGGCTTATTGGCCATTTCGTACCTGCTTGTTAGCTTGCCTGATTAGGGCAGCCATTTTGCATTTCTCTTGTCATCTGCATTTGTTTACGTCCCGATGCTTTGTCATTGGTAGTCCTGATTAGCATTTTGCTTTATCAGTCTGCAGCCTTTGTTTTTTTACATGGAAGCTGGGTTAGTTAGACTTAGGGTTAGTTTGGCCTGCCATCTGTTTCTCATTAGCACAGTTATTTTTTCTCTGTGCTCTGTTGATTGTAGTCGTCCACTCCTTTGTTGCAGACAGTAGTCTATTAGACTGTTGTGATTCGGTGGTGTTTTTGTGTGTGTATTTTTTTTTCTCCACCTTATGCTTGCAGGTTGGCAACTGTTTGGGGTTTTGAGGTGGTTTCAGTTGTTTTGTTTCTTTCATTTGGTGTCAGCTATTTGCTTGCCAGATTAGGGCAGCCATTTTTCGTTTGCCACCAGCATTTGTGGTCTGTTATTTCTTTCTTTGTCACAGGCATTTGTGTACAGCCTCTTTCTTTCATGGCCTTTTCTGCCGTAGGCATTCATGTTAGACTATTTGTCTTTGCCTTGTTATCGCTTGTTTCTGGGTATCAGGGTATCTCTCAGTTTTTGGTATCATGCTGTGCGCTTGCTGCTCGTCAGCTTCATCCTTGGAGATTTGAACTTGAATTTTTTCCCTCCCTAGATCTGTTCTGTTAAATCTGTTGTAATTAGTAATAAAAGTATTAAACTCAAAGAATAATGATTATTCACAAAAATAAATGTGACTGGCACAGCACTCATAATAATTTAATATAGTATCAAGAATACCACACAGGTCACGGGGCATGCGGTGAGCAATGTTGTAGTTGTTTTTATCACCAAACTACAACAGCTTAGTTTTGTAAGCCAATCAGCAGGCACCCAAGGGATGTCATCAGCTGCAGGGAACAAGAAGCTGCTCTGATTTCACACAGGAACTTTATCTGCACTTCTCCAGATGAAGCCTTGTACTGTTGCAGTCTAAAACCTAGATTCAACAGAGCCAATAAGTGAAATCACAGCACAAGTTACAGCCTGCAGCACATCACATTCAGAGACAGCAATTGAAGTTCAAGGAAATGAAAAAAACAAGATGTAGTAAACTAGTACATACATAGCATGCTGCCTCAGACCCCAGTCTTTTTCATGAATGCTAATGCACCCCGCCCACAACCCTCCACCCCAGGAACCAAACAAATACTAAACAAACAACATGAATAAGAGAAAAAAATCAAGTACAGTTCTACTCAGTATGTTAATATTATTATGTTGAATTCTTTCCAGCTTAAATTAGTAAAGCACTAAATTACTAAAAATGAACTGATAAAACAACAATAAACAAAAACAACCTCTGCAAGCACACCATGTCTCTACTAAAACAGGACAGAAGAAACAACAATAAACATCCAAACAAAAACTCTGCAAGCACACCATGTCACGTGCGACGTACGTTATTTACATTAAGTTCTGTCGTTTCTAGTCTGCGGACAGAAGATGGCAAAGTTAAATCAAAAGTATCTCCAAGTTACATCATCATTAATACTATAGCACAATCTTTCATACATAAAACAATGTAGGGAAGATTTCTTTAACACACAGTCTGCAACACAATGGTAATGTTTACATGTACAACGCACATTTCGTGTGACAGAATCAACTTCCGTCTGGTTCCAAGTTGCCAGAAACGAACATTATGTTCTGACATTCTTCTCTACTTGTTCATGGACTGAGAAATAATTTGAAATGACTGAAGCCATTACTAAACATGTTTGTTTTTGATCCTACGTACGCCTACTTTTTGGTAATTGTGGTTCCTAACAACAATTTAAAAACAAACAAACCAATAATTGTACAAATTGTCCATAAAAATAATAATAAGGATTAATATCAAACTTATTGAGTGTTTGTTTTTGTTGTTTTTCCCTTCCTCCCTGTTTTTTTTTTTGTGTGTGTGTGTGTGTGTGTGTGTGCAAATCTTTACAGAAATGCAGTCGTCTAAAGCAACTTTTCTGTCTGACATTAGAAAGTAGTGATGACAGTACAGTATTCCCTGGTATAGCATTGTTGATCAGTGGGATATTAATCATAATCCTGAACCAGTTGCTTTCCATGTTTCTAGCCACTGAGACCAACAACAACAAAATAACGTGTACTGACAGTGCAGTGTAACGTGGCACATAACATTAACAGCAGCTATTTCACATTCACTGATTCAGGCAGCAAACCATGTTAATGTTATTTGTTCTTTTTGTGTGTGTTTTGACAGGGTGCGTCATCTTTATAAGAAAATTGAGCCACGGCCTGAGGAAGAACTGCCTGGAGTCTCCATCATCAAGCCACTCACTGGTGTCGACCCACACTTAAAAAGCAACTTAGAAACATTCTTCAAGCTAAACTATCCAAAGGTTAGCACTTCATTGTGTCTCTTTATTCCCTTTTTCTTTTTTCTTTCTTTAATTAGCATAAAATCTTATTCCCCCCTCCCCTTTTTGTTTGTTTTTGTTTGTTTATATGACTTAGTGCCAAAAGGTGTGCATGAAAACAGGACAAAGGGGGTAGAAAATAAAGTTGATGATACATTGAAACTAGTTGTGTTTTTAGAATGTGCACAATGCTAGGAAATATTTCTTAAAAGCAAAAGATAAAAACTTGCGCACTTTTGGAGATATTTGCTGACAAAGGTCATAAAAGGCTGCATGTTGTACATCAGATATTACAACATGCATAGTTCATTGTGTCTTCAGTTTTGCACAAGTATGCACAAAATCAAGTCACACTATTAGTGCACATCTCCACTACTATGTTTGTGCCAAATTTCGTACACTCATATAATTTTACACATGATTATGACATGTTGATTGTTGTAATATCTGATGGGCGACATAAACCCATAACTCAACATTTTTTTATATAACAAGTAACACACCCTTTCATGCAATAAACTATAATCAGCCATACAAGTGCATGCAAAAACACAGTGAGAAGATTTTTTCTCAGTTTGCATTTAATAACAAGTCATAAAAATTAAATGAAACAAATTTCTGTATTACATCAGTATTACAACAAAATAACATTTCCCCAATTTTTAGCATAGAAAACATTCTGTTTGCTTAGATCAGTCTAACAAAAACAAATCAGAATGACCTGATTTTATCAAGGTAATTAACAATTAAGTCCAGACCCCCCCACCCCCAGGTCTTTGACTGTTTGGGATGTGGATTCTCTGCAGCCAGCCTCTCTCTGTACCGTGTGCAACTATCTGTGTTTGATGTTTTCCTCCGTGCTGTACCACTTGGCTCAGGAGTACACTCAGTTCAACATACCATGGTCTCATCAATGAATTTGAAGTGTTATGAATATGAAATTATTAAACCAATAACCTGCAACTGTCCCAATACTGATATGCTCAGTACAAACATGTCAAACCTACACACCATGACTTCTACACAAATCAGTACTCAGTTCTCAGAACCGCTATTAGTATTACTAACATCTGCTGGGCTTAATTAAACTTTAAAAGTTTAATGTTTTACGTCATATTACAACAACAGTTGTGTAGCAAACATAACGTCTGACATAACTTTCATGACGAAAATTACTTCCCGGGGAAAAAACTATAACTTCATCACTCTCGCTCAGTTAACAAAATATTCTCGCAACACCACTAAACAGTCTACAAAAAGCATACTGATAAGTTTTTGATGAAACTGAGCACACATCCTGAATCAACAGTTGCACGTAAGATTTACAAGATATTGCCTTGTCGTAATGAAATTCTTCACGCTGTACTCGGCTAAGTATAAAAAACAGGTTTCAAATCTTCGGTGCAGGAAGATGCCACTTTTCACAGTACTTTCATTTCGCACACCCAAATCGGCGGAAAACTTGGAAATAATCTCAACAAACTCCTGAAAAAGCGCACAGTGCATGTTCTACGTCAAACCACTGTACTGACGTCACACCACTGAAGGAGACTACAACACACCTTTCGATGTTTCCGAACAAAGACACGCCATGCGGCCGGGAAAATGAATGCACTCAGGAAAGGTCACGTGACGTTCCGGATGTTGTCGATAAAAAAGAGACTGCTTTCTCATTTGTTTTGTACAAAATATTAGATATCTTGTAGGGATGTCAGATATTACAACAATATCAAACAATCGGGGAAATATTCTTCAGATTTCGTGCAAAACTTCGCTGAAAAAAAACGAGTATCGCAGTGTAATGCAAATGCATGGATCGGAACACACGCGACGTTTCCGGTGATTCCAAAGCGATGCTGTCGTTTTTCGGTTCAAAGTTTTCAGTGTGAGTTTGCAACACAGCTGATGTACATACAGGGCAAACATTCACGATCAATTGATCGAAAATACAACTATCATGAGTGTTGATGTTTTCTGCATACAAATCAGTGATTGGTTCTCCATGTGCTTGCAATTTGTTTGTAAGCAAAGGACGAAAATCACTCGGTACATGGATGTCCGTTTTTGGCGGTCATTTTTCGGCGCTTTTTCAGTGTGTGATGACTGTATCTTGAAATCAACCAAAGCCTGGTTGCTGAAATTATCTGTACTATATATTCATTCATTCATGCAAGTACACAACACAACATTTTAAATAAAAACAGTTTTCAACAATGTTTTATTTTCAACTGAAGTGCATAACCCCTTGCATGTGCACCTTTTGGCACTAAGTCATATAGGTTTGAAAAGCCCATAGCCCTTTTCTTTTTCTTTTTTCTTTTTTTTTGGGGGGGGGGGGGGGGGTTGGACACCTCAGATTGCTATGACTCATTGTGAATCATGTTAAAAGGACAGCATGTGACTAAGTTTTACCAGATACAGTTGTGTAATAAATATCAATTGCAGTGACTAGTGAGCTACTAAGTTTTACCAGATACAGTTGTGTAATGAATATCAATTGCAGTGACTAGTGAGCTACTGTTCTTGTTTCAGTATGAACTGCTATTCAGCGTACAGAGCGAAAATGACCCTGCCATCCTGGTTGTGAAAAGTCTCATTGAGAGCTACCCCAAAGTTGACGCAAAACTGTTCATTGGTCAGTATGAATCGCACACTGCATGTAGAAAGTTGTGTTATAACTGTAACCCCTCTCCCCCTTCATTACCTGTCCACTTGCTGCATTGTGCCATGGTAACACCTGTAGATCATGCACTCGAACAGCTCATATCACCACGTATTTTTTTATGTTCTCAGCACAGGCACAGCTTGTGGTGCCTGAGTCAGCCAGGCCTGACTGGGAGACTGAAGATTAGTGCTGGGTGCACATTTATATCAATAATATTAATGAAATGTGGTTGTGTATGCTTATGACTCTTAGTCTGTGAGGCAGGCATATTATATATTTGGATGATTTTTTAAATTTTATTTGTTCAGTAGTTCTGTTCTTTGAAGAAAGAGGTCACACATTGGCAAGAAACCTAGAAACAAGTGAAGAACAGTGAAAAAGTAGAAACAACTTACACAGCTACAGAGCTCTGTATGTTGTGTCTGGTACAGATACAATACAGGGGTTCCATGATCTAAAACAATTTGTGGACATTGTCACCATGACATGCTGTGACAGAAAATAATCAAGGGGGAGGAAGAAAATTTTGTTGTTTTTCACACAGCGCACACTTCAGAGCAGCGAGATTTTGCAGAGACGCTGTCCTGTGCATTGCAGCAGACTGCAGCAGATTGCTTCAACACTTATGTCAGCAATTGGCAGCAGATTCACTTTATTCTCAGTTAGAAATGTCTGACTTTGGACTGATTACCCTTCTTCCCCCATTCTGCATCCAAGGACCAGTGCTTTTGCATGGGAGGATGTGAGGGATGAACAGGTGTCATGACTTATTGTTTCTGTCTTTGCCCTGCCCTGATGATAAACTGCTGCAATAATAATCACTGGACTCGCAGATACGATTTGATCAGTGTCCGACACACATGAATATAAATATAAAGGGTAACATTTTCTGGGGCAAGAAATCAGCAACTATGTTATTTTTAATTCATTCTCTCTCTTTTTTTCTTCTGTTCTTTAACTTTGGCATCTGGTATGTTACATTTGATTTAAACAAAAAATACAAAACATGGTATCATTTGATTTTCTTGAAACATTAGGTTATTAAGAATCTATAGTGGCAGGAGATGGTAGTTAAATATTATATTCTCTTTCAGGATGATTCCTATCAGTTGTGTGATTTCAAACCATTATCAATAAGTGTGTGCAAGTGTGCTTATACTAAGTTACACATGTATGTATCATTGTATGTGTCTTATGTGATCATATGTGTATGTTTGTGTTTCACTATGTTTTGTGTGATTCTGTGAATATGTTCATTAGTGTATTTATATGCCATTGATCTGTGTGCAGGTATTTACATGCTGCATGTTTTTCTTTAATTGTAAAGCCTTTTCAGCCTCTGAAATCTCTCAGTAAATTCTTTGTGGATAAAATGTAGCACACGCCCACATTACATAGTGATTGTAGTCTTTAGTCCTGTATGCTACATTACATACATGTGTAATTTTTGTCATTGTCTAGACAAAAACTGTGTAAATCTAGTAATGTAGTAAATCTTTAAAATGCATTGTCTAGTACTGTAGTAGTTTAGTGACTGCTGTGGTAGTTTAGTGACTTGCAGTTTTGATTTAAGAGTTTGATTTGATAAATATTTTTAAAAACACTCTCTGTGTCCTTTATTTCAGGAATCCGAGTAGTGGGAGCCAATGGCAAAGTTAACAATATGGTCAAACCATACGAAGCAGCCAAGTATGATGCCATTGTCATATCTGACAGTGGTATTAAAAGTAAGTCATTTTCTAAGGTTAGATTGAACAAAAACAAGAATTTCATGTGTCTAGAAAAATCATGCCCTAGCTGAATTACTTGTGATTAAGTGTAAAGTATAGGTTTTGTTGTTGTTTTAGGATCAAAAACTGTATGAGTGTATAAATATTAATTTAAGGCATTAACTGATTAAGGGTTTAGAATTTTGTTATTACTGTTGGCTTTTAACTCGTGGCTGCATGTATAACTGTAAGACATACAATTTCACTGTTGATAATTGATATTCATTAAGTTTTACTTAATTTCCATACCCATTTTAGTGTCCTTAACTGAATTTCAAGGTCACAAGGGCATTGGAAAGGTAATATAACTGCAACTTACAGTGCTGTCACTAGTTTTCATAACAACATTTCACCTCATGATTCCAGACCTTGTATAGTCCATTAGTTGAACATTACATCATGAACAAAATCTAGTACAAGATGTTTTTGTTGACTTGAGGCCTGTTTAACTTGTGAGGAAAATATCTGATGTTTTCTAGACTTCATTGTTTGCTGTTTCTCAAAGTCTGTTTAAGTGAGAGCCTTTAGACTTAGCATAATGTTAAAATGTATTTGATAACTGTTGAACTGTCAGAAAATGAGTTTAAATGACTAAAGGTACAGTCCTGTGTACTAGCCATTTTTATATTTAATTACTTGAAATGGAGATTTTTTAGTAAACATCAGTGACAATGACTTTTGGTGAGATAATGATAATTATGATTTCTCTTCGTATTGCTGTTTCAGTGGATGAGTTCACTCTGACTCACATGGTTGCGGAGCTGACTCCAGAGGTGGCTCTGGTGCTGCAGATGCCCTTTGTGTGCACCAGGAAAGGCTTTGCTTCCACCTATGAGCAGGTTTGTTTGTAAATAACACTAACAGTCAGCAAGGCAGAGGCTGCCTTCTTCTTCTCCTTTTTTTTTATGCATGGCACTGCTTTCAAAGTAAGGAAGAATCATTCACTGAATCGACTGATCAAGCTGTCCACATAGCAGTGATGAACCTGGCCATCTTCCGCCTGATACTCAATGACAGTGTTATCCTTGTTTGTGTGTGAGGCATGCTTCACGGTATTCACTCTTCTGACATCATGTTTTCAACACTAGTAGCAACTCTACATGAGACAGTAATTTGTTTCCTAATTTTAGCTGTTATTTTTTATTTCACTCTGAAAATTGGACTGCTTGATTAAGATACAGTGTGGCATATCAGAACAGTGCTGTGCATATCTTTCATCAGTGAAATCATGCCCAAGCTGATATGTTCAGGACAGGTGATTTTACACTTCAGGTTAGTCACTAAAATACAGTGTTTGCAGTAACACTAACAGATGTTCATTCCTATTAAAACTTGTCAGATTTATTCCTCCCCCCTTCCCTCAAGGCTGGATGAGTTACCAAGTTTTCCTCACAGAAAGTGTAAATTTGAACAGCACCTGCCTTATTTCTGTTGAAATAATTCATAGACAGCTGGTAAGAAAAATTGATTTTTTTTTCTTCAATACTTCTGCATAATTAAAATAGACCACCACTACCATTATCAAATGTTTGAAAACTTAACAAAGAGACTTTTGAGTTTTGTACATTATATATATATATAAAATATGTATTGAAAGTATTTCCTATTTCAAAAGGTAGCATAATGAAAGTAATGAAACAAGTTAATAAGCATTTTTTTTATATTTTTGACCAGTTTGATTTTATTTGTGGGTTTCTTTGAAAAGACATCTGTCTGTCTCTTAAAGCCTTAGCATGTGAATTTTAAATGAAAACTAACTACATTTTATTACCATTGATAATGTTAGCAGTGTGTTTTAGTTCTTTGTTTTTACTTACAGTGTTCCATGTGTGTTCAGACTAGACAAAGGGAGGTCCAGTCTGTGTACAGTTAGTGATATCTTTATAAGAAAGGAAAGAAGTATGTGAGACCAGGAAATATTTTATGTTTTGTGTTATTATTATTTATGAATAAACTGGGTGAAACAAAGGTGTTCACTTTAGGTTGTTGAACATTGTTTCAGGTGTACTTTGGCACGATGCAAGCACGCAACTGTCTGAGTGCCAATGCAGTGGGGATCAACTGTTCCACAGGAATGTCCTGTCTTCTGAGACGAGATGTTCTGGACCGGGAGGGAGGGCTGGCAGCCTTTGGAAAATACCTGGCTGAAGATTACTTCATTGCCAAAGCTATTTTGAATCAGTAAGTGTTGGCATCATGGTTTGGGTACAGTGAATATGAAATAGGCATGACTGCTAGCATTCTGAAACAAAATTCAAACACATAAAAGGTTAAAAAGAACACTTACTTAATGTGACACCGCACAGCATGTATTGATTCTTTCATACACTGGACACGAAAGATGCCACAATCAGGCAAGCAGCTGACATTTCATTTTTCACTGTTTAAGTGTTGTTCTGTCGCTTGACAAAGGGGTTAACCCTAAAAAAAATGCATGTTATGTGGTGTCTTATTAAGTACATGTTCTTTGCAACTTTTCATGTGTTTGAATTGAGGGTACAATGATTTTTGTCACATGCAAAGATCAGGTGAGGTGTGTAATGATCAAGGTTAGTCCAGCAAGCCAGCTGCTGCTACTAAGTTATGCTGGAGTTCCATTTACTAAATGCTCCTTCAAACTTTGATGATGATAATTGATACGTACTGCTCTACCTGTTTATACCAGTTTGATAATTGGTGGTATGAACAGGTTAATTTTGACCAATGACTTCATCATGCAGTGCGTGACCCACACCAGATGTTGAGGTTTTGGCAGAGTCTGGAAATTGATCAGTTATGATAATACGTGTTAGTGTGTGTATGAGACTATGACAGTGAGGGAATGTGTTATTTGAGCTAGTTATCAGTGAAACTGAAATAGTGTATTACATGAGCTGGCTCATCAACCACAGTGTAGAATATTTACTAGTGCCATGTCTGCTGTTGGTTCTGAAAAGTTGGACTTTTAATTGTACAGTTGTAGTCTTGATCCCAGCAGTAAGATTTAAGAGGTGTAGGTGGTGGCTGTATTTTGGTGGGTATCGTTTGCAGGGGCTACAAGATAGGTCTATGCAGCACGCCAGCCATGCAGAACTGTGGCCAGTACTCTGTTGGACAGTTCCATGATCGCCTGGTTAGGTAAGGTACCTAGGTGTTGTTTTCATGTTCAGTGGGTGATGATGAAATGTGTATGGAGTGAAGAGTTAGCAATTGTGTTTGAACTGATTGTAGTCAAGTAGGGTCGTGTCAGGCTGCAGACAGGAAGCTGGTGTGAGCAATAGGTCAAGAGGCTTGCCTCACAACAGAGACTGCCACTTCAAATGTCCATTTAGGCAGTATTGAGGAACCAGTTCTCCCAAGTTCTCATTGTCATTATAAAGATATCAGAAAACCAGTCGAAGGTTTTGAGAAGAAGGAAAAAATTCAGTGCCACTTATTTTCTTTCTAAGGTAAATGAAATAGCTGGCCATTTTGTATGAAAGTTTGAACGGCCTATTGATATCTACTTCCACCCCCACCCCCACCCCCAAGGTCCCTCTTTATCTCCTTTTGCTCTTGCGTTGCTCTAGTCTTTGTTTTATGTGCAGCGTCCATACATGTAGAAAAGTTGGTCAACAAGAGAATTTATAAATAGGAATCAACTGGCACTTGTACAAGAGACAGTGACTATGAAGAAAAAGCAAAACCATGTGTGTGTGTGCAGTCATTCTTTGAAAGGGTCTAGAGGAGACGAAATATTCACTCAGCTGTTTGTTTCCTCAGGTGGGCTCAGCTTCGTTCTTCCATGTTGCCAACACTCATCATCTTGGAGCCATTGTCAGAGTGCATTGTGATTGGTGTGGCAGCATCATGGGCAGTGCAATACCTGTTTGATTTCTCTGCCATGGGATACTTTCTGCTGCACGTTCTTGTCTGGTTCCTCCTTGACTACTTCATGTTTCGCACTGTCATGGTGAGTCAGTCTTCATTTCTGTAGTCTTTACAGTCAGACTTGTTCAAATGGACAGTGTAGGTAGCTTGCTGTTACAATTCTGACTTGGTAGATTTGTCCCATCTGCAGAGCTGGTGGCAGTAATTTTGTGCAGTCCATTATGGGGTGGAGGAAAAGGACAGAAAGGGATTTTCAGGTGCTTTGAAGGGGAAAACCAGGGATCAGCTCAGGATGTCTACAACAGGTCACCTGACCAGTTCAGCCTGGAGGCAGTAGGTCTTTTGGGAAATATGTGGTGGCAAAAGTTGTACCACTTGCATGCCATTTCTGACAGCAAAATCACATCTGAACATAATTTTCACAAGCAGTTATAATACATTATATACACAAAGAGAACCGCAGACATATCAAACTCGGCAAAGTGAACACTTGCTTATTAAAAGAAGAGGAAAAAACACACACATTTATGCACACACAAAAACCCACAATACACAACACACACACACACACTCTCTCTCTCTCTCTCTCTCTCTCTCTCTCTCTCTCTCTCTCTCTCTCTCTCTCTCTCTCTCTCTCTCGCTCGCTCGCTCGCTCGCTTAGTTAGGTTAGTAGGAATCTCTCGGTGTCATTTTTATTTAGAATCATTGGAGACCCACACAAACAGCAACACTAAGCATAATGCAGTTTGTGAGAGAGGTGATGCATTTTGCCAGTGTCTGCTCAATAACTTCTTTTCTTTTCCATCAGTCCACAGTTTCAAATCTACCAGCAATGATACTAGTATGTCCAGCCTCATATGATTTTATAAGGAGGGAAATGCTGTCCTATTTTTGATGACCCTGCTGCTGTCTACTTAGCATTGTGGGCCAAACATCAGATTTGGCCCCAGATTGGAACTAATGCACCCAACAGGCTCTTTATGAAGGGAGCAGGACTTTCTTTTTCTTTTCCTTCTTTTTTCTCTCCTCTCTCTTCTTTTCTGGATTTACTCTTCTGAAACAGAACGAGGCCCAGAGCGTTCATGCTTCCTTGTGTATGGATTTACTCAGTTTAAGGTCTCCCAGACCTGACTATAATGCCTCAATAATCAACTATGATCTTGGTTGTTGTTTTTCTGTTTGTTTTTGTTTGTTCTATACTTTTAAAGGAGAATATTGAAGGGACTAAGTTTTCGAGAATTTTTTTTTTGATGTTTGCGTACCTATAATCATGTGTTTTGTTTTATATTTGTCCATGAATTGATTTTGTTGATTCAACTTGAGAAAGGGTTTTCATACGAAAAGAGTTTTAAAATATACATTTGCTTATGACAGAGTTTGATCGTCAGGTGAGCCTATGTGGTTGACATGATGTTAAAATCCAGTTACTAATTAGCACATAACAGTCACCCATCCATTGGGTGACGATGCTCAGTCATGCTCAACTTGAGCTTTCAGGAGCAGATGCTCTTGCTCTGCACTCTCACTCTCCTTGTTTTGTTCATCTGTTGCTGAACACCACAGTTATCATGGTTACATATCCCCCTGGTTCAATAGAAATTATTTTCTAGCACCAGGAGGATGTGAACCTCAGAGAATAACATATAACATGTTTACATTTGGACACAATTCTCAGGCAGTCAGCTGGTGGCTGGGATGTACAAGTATAGCAATTTCTCTCTCTCTCTCTCTCTCTCTCTCTCTCTCTCTCTCTCTCTCTCTCTCTCTCTCTCTCTCTCTCTCTCTCTCTCTCATTACTGGCATATTTGCAATATCTATCATCTATTTGTACACTATTCCTTATGTGTGTTTGTAGTGTAGTTGTGCTTATAATATATGTTTGTAGTATAGGAAGGACTGGCTGTCAGATAGGTCCAATTGGACCTAATGCTACTAATACTATCCTTGAGTATTAAGATGTTCAAGTTTGAGGGGGTTTTTTTTTCTCTCTCTCTCTCTCTCTCTCTCTCTCTCTCTCTCTCTCTCTCTCTCTCTCTCTCTCTCTCTCTCTCTGTACAGCGAAAGTTTGATGAATTTTAACTGTAGGTATAAACGTGTGACAGAGAGATACAGAGTTGCAATGAGGCCTTGCAAGGGATTAACTGCAACTGTTTCCCCCCCTTCATTTTGCTGGCCATTTCCAATGGTGGCAGTGAGATACACCCCTCTTTTCAGCAGTCAGCAGTCATACCCTGTGGTCTCAATACCTTTCTTTTTTTCTTGTGTAAAAAACAACAGTAACATCACATTCTGTTCAGAATATTCAGTTTTCTTGAAACCTTTCTCATTGAACTGTGACTGAAGAATGCTGAGCATCACAAATACATACAGGGATAGATATGCATAATTAAATGTAACCCAGTTCATTCTCTCTCTCTCTCTCTCTCTCTCTCTCTCTCTCTCTCTCTCTCTCTCTCTCTCTCTCTCTCTCTCTCTCTCTCTCTCTCTCTCTCTCTCTCTTTCTCTCTCTCTCTCCCCCTCTCTCTCTCTCTCTCTCTCTGAGTCTGAAGAATGCCTTCTTATTTTTTTCTTTCTACTTTTTTTAAGTCACATGATGGGAACAAGTTATGTGTACTTTGACATTCAGTGTATGTTATGCTGTTCTATCTGTACGCTTTAAATCACACTTTCACAGGCACCATCCTCCTCAAGTCTTACCACAATCTTTAATGCCACAGCAGACTGCTGTATCCCAGTAGGCTGACTGACACATCTGGCAGACTGCACATCTGTTTCTGGTTTTTGTTCACTTATGACTACAACAGATGCCCAGATATAACCATCATAGTTAACCTGGCATTAAAGACCAATTATCCCTGGAAAATGGATGGTCCTGTGAGATTTGGATATGGTCTCAACAACATTGCCTGTGTTTATGCAGGCACATTTTTGCCCCCTAAGTGTGCTGACTGACATGGGATTGACTCAAAACAGCATAGAGGTAACAGAGATGGGTACAGTTATAAAACTTTGCAAAGGTAAACTGTTTTTTAATAAACTCAAATTTCAGGAAAACTTTGCTCATTACAGATGTTTTTTTAATAAACTCAAATTTCAGGAAAACTTTGCTCATTACAGACAAACAGGCAAAGCTGCAGGGGGTGGAGAAAATGCACATCATTACTTGACAGGTTTTGTTTCTTTGTTTTCAGTGGTGCCAAGCACATCATTGTGGGGTGTTTATTCAGAAAAATTCATCCATTACAATATTCCTCTCGCTCACTCATCACACGTAACTTGGCATGGAAATTTACTACTGCTTCTTACGTAACGAACAACAAAGATGATAGATTTGAGTCACAATTCAACAGTTACTAATAAGGGATTGGTATTGAAAAACAACCACTTTCCATGAGAGAAACCAAATTTTAGACGGACAGAAACTGAAGCATTTGAGGCATGCCAAAGCACATCAGAGCGTCACTATGAACATTTGCTGTTCGTGTTACAAGGTAATCATTATTTTAGCACTTTTAGCAGATACTGGCCACACAAACTATTGAGCTGCATAGGGGGCCTAGGGTGACTTGAACACCTGTCACTCAGTACACAGTTGTGTGTGCCACTTACTACATCTGTTTTCACTTCCCAGGCAGTCTTGTACAGCACTTACCAGTAAACAGCACAATAATTGCTGTGGCAGATAATATCACCTTGTTCCTAGCACAACTGGAGTGAAATGGGTCATCACGCCCTCCCACCTCCTTCCCCAACTTGTTCATCATTCTGCTTGATTCTTCATTCTTTAATGCCAGATCTGCATAATCTGTGGTGACACCCCATGTAAGTAACAGCCTCTTAAGCAAGTCCAGTAAAGTAGCACCCACTAGCATGACAAATGGCAGTAAATGTCACAGTCAGTGTTTGCTTTGTTACTTTACTGGGATGTTGTATTAGTGGATATTGTGATTCTACCACTGCAGTGCATTGTGGAAAGTTTCTGCCAGAAGGGTTTAAAGAGATGATTCATTTCAGAGTTAAAACATGGCGGTGGAGAATGGGGAGCATCACAAACTGAAATTAAAGTTGTCAGTTTACCTCATACATTGAAAAGCACAACTAGAAATTGAACTGTGAATAGTATCTTAATACTTCAAAGTCATGGAAAACAAAAAAGCACATAGGCATGCATGCACACACACACACACACACACACACACACACACACACACACACACACACACACACACACACACACACACACACTGTATTCATATCCCCCATCTCTCAAACTACATACATTGAAATATTGGTCTAATGCAAATACCTAGCAAGAATGTTGAGGTAAGTAAAGACAAACTGACTAGGCCACCAGCAAAAATCCATTTTGAATAAAGAGCATTTTCTCTTCTAGGTAAACATCACCAAAGTGTTTGTTTTGATTGAACAAAGGACAGAAAGAAAGCCATACCCCCAAAAAGGTGTGGGGTGGGGGATAAAAAGGACTGTTGTGGAGACGCCACAGGGAGACGAAACACTTCTTGAATTGCATGCATAATGTGTGGCTGAAGTGAAAGAGGGTTGTGTTGAAGCGTATTGATTTGCCCCTCCACCACCACCACACGCTGCTCCTCCTCCGCTGTGGGGACTGGTGGTTGTTAGGCTAATCCTGCACAGTGTTGATTGCCATACACTGGATGTATTGTGTTGTGTCCTAGAGACCCAGTCTGTCCAACTGAGGTGAGTGGGTTCAGTTGGTGTGTGTACCTGTGCTGCTAGGTAGGGTGGGACACAGGCATGGAGGACTCACTTTTCAGCCAGGAGTCATTTTTTTGTTTGGCCCTAGTGTGACTTTTGGGGGTTGACTAGGCTTTGCCTGCAGTATGACTTGTGGGGTTAACGGGGCATTAAGTATCAGATGATCCAGCATAGTGTCTATGGCCTACGTAACAAGTAAGGTTCTGTGGCTGACATTGTGATTCTACCACTGCAAAGTGATGCTGTTGAGCATTTGCAAGTTGCTCAGTCTGCCTATGTCTCCACAACACAATATTTTGCAGTCACTGAGTCAGTTTGACAGGGCTCCCGTCAATGAAGTTTAAAATGTGTTAAAAGGGGGTCAGTGGGAATTCCTACCACAACTTTTAGGGGATCCCTTGGGAATTTCAGTGTTTAAATATAAAATGAAACAGCAGCTGCACAGAAACATACTAATTTGCACATGTATAACCTTCCCCCTTCTGCACTTAAGCTCTGGGTTCAGACATCACTCATAGTCAGACTGTACTGTCCCTTCTTCAGGGATCTGAGCAGAGCCATGTACCCACCTTAACTGACTTTGTTGACCTGTGCAACAATTCATGCTTGGATTTGAGTGTGACTGAAAGTAAAACTAAAGAACTGACTGTTAACTGAAGGAAGCAGTCACAGTGCTGAGGTGATCTATATTCATGGCAATGAAAATTAATTTATTAGGAGCAAATACAAGTATATTAGGATCATTTTTATTACAAACTGAATTGGAATGATAACACAGAAGCATTTGTAAAGACGGAACAGCAGAAGGTATATCTTTTGAGGAAGTTGAAGTCCTTTTCTGCTGGTGAGAAGAGTTTAAATTCTCTGTGTGTTTTTTCTTCCTCTTTTTTTCCTCTCTCCCTTCCTTCTATAACTCCCTCATTGAAAGTATTCTTTCCTTTTCCTTTTATTTGTTGGTACAATAGTTTTAGTCTCAAGAACAGGAACAGCCTATAGCAGATTTTATTTGTTCTGAAGATAATTGTATTGTCTCAGAGAAACTTGTCACACTTTTGTGAACAACAGATTCTGTGAAAAGCCTGTTTGATTTAAAGCAGAACCGGTCACATTTTGTACCAGGAATTTGTAACTGTACCATCGGGTCATTGCTGTAGACCTGTTACCCAGATGTAAACAGATTTAAGGATTCCTCTGCGCCTTTTGCTGTGTGCATTTTGAGTGAGAAATGAAGTATGTGTGTCTGTATGGCTAATTGGGTAAAGGCATGCATGTTTTTCCAAAGAATGTTAATGATTATTTTGAATTCAAGCTGGTTTCCGTATCAGAAGACTGGAACAGAAATTACGTACTCTGGCAAATTGGTCAGTGATATTTTCCAGGCAGTCAGCCCAGCCCCAGAAATTCACTTTCAAATTCACTGAATGTTTCCACTTTTCCATATTGTGGCACTTACTTTTGTGTTTGGCATATAAATGTGTCCATGAGGATTTTCCCATCGGCTATGACACTGCCAAAGTTGTGCCTTATATTTGAGAGTACCATGTGTGTGGATTTCTGCACCTAGTATCCAGCAGTGCCTTACTGTTCTAGTCTGGAAATTGCAGTATGTAATTCATAATCAAAATATGACTGTTTCTGGTACATTTTCTGAAGTGCTGATCTTTTTGCAACCAAACTTGAATTGCTGCGGTCAGGGTCAGAGCAAGGGTTTGAAATGCCAGTGAATGTTGATCTGGATAGCTTCTGAACCGCATAACCTTTTGTAATCAAACTTAGCATTGTCATGCAACTGAGTGGCAAACTTGGTATGGTCATGCAACTGAGTGGCAAACTTGGTACGGTCATGCAACTGACTACTGAGTGGCAAACTTGGTATGGTCATGCAACTGTGTGGCAAACTTGGTACGGTCATGCAACTGACTACTGAGTGGCAAACTTGGTATGGTCATGCAACTGTGTGGCAAACTTGGGGTGCAACAGCATTATTTTGTGGGTGTGATTACTGGAAGCCACTGGACCTATCTGATCACCATATATCACAATCTCACTGTGGTCAGGTACAACCAGCAGGTTCTGCATTCTCACATTCTTTCAGCAGCAAAGACTTACTGACTTACTAACTCAAAGGCTTACTGACTTACCAACTCAAAGGCTTACCTAGGTGCATCACCATGCCTCCCAGCCCCTCTCCACATCATGCCTAGCTGGAAAGTCATACCTGGCCTCTGCCGACAGCAGCACATTCTCCTAACCCCATTTTTGTTGAGAAAATTGGAGACACTGTCAGCATCATGTGCATGCTCCAAAGGCACCCTCAGCCTTTAGCTGAAGCAAGCAGTGGGGAGGGAGTGGTGGGCCAGGTGCAGATTTGGCATGTATTTGACGTGGACCACCAGGTGCCCTAGCTGCTGGACACAGGCTGCTGACATCGTGCATTTTACACTGTGACCCTTGTCTGCTATAACTACGCTTGAAATAAATCTGTGACAGTGAAGTTTTGCTGTTTAAATAAATGGACCAGCTATCCAGTGATAATTGATTTATTTGGATTAAATTGCAATTAAAATAGTTTCCCTTAGCAAAACAGTGTACTTATTTATTTTAATGTTAGTTTTGATTGTTGTTTTTTTCTTTTCTTTTTTCTTGCTTTTTGTGGTTGTGTTCTGTTTAAGAGTGTCTTGTTAATTGTTTAGCATACAGTTTTCTTTGTAAAGCATGATAAAAGCTAGCCTAATGCCTGAGATGCAGTGTTGTTATCATTACGTACTGATTGTATCAACAACTTGGGCTGTCATCAGATACCTTGCGCAAGGTAGTTAAATCAGTTAACAACATACTTCACCTACTCAGTGGCAAACAACCTGTAGAAGGAGATGTTTGCGCTCTGTTGTTAGATAAAAGTTAAAACATGTTGGAATGTCCTGGCTTCTTCTGTGTGTTTCAGGGAGGACCACTGCCCTTTTCAAAGTTTGAGTTTCTGGTGGCATGGTTGCTTCGTGAGCTTCTCTCCCCTTATGTCCTCTTCACCTGCCATCGCAATCAGACGGTCACCTGGCGCAACAAGAAATACCGCCTCAAGTGGGGTGGCATGGTGGATGAACCAGCTCCACCCAAAAGTCCCCCACTTCAGAGTGTTTCTGTTGTCTGACGCTGACAGCACACGTGCCCATGCATGCACCTGCCTGTCTGCATGCACAGTTTTGTGTGTACACATACTCACGCACGCACACACATACGCATACACACATGCCCACTCATGCACGCACAGTGTCTGGCATTATTTCGCTTCTTAGTGTCATCAGTTGGCAGTGGTTGCTTGGTTGATGCTTTATTTTATATTGTTTAGGCACAATCACCAAGTCCAGATTTTTTTGATTTTTTTTTTAAAGTGTCCCCGTGCTTCTGTTTTCACCAACACAATAATGAGTCAGATGATTAATATGTTTCAGACATTTTTGTTGTTGTTTTTATTTTGCTTTTACAGCTGAAATGTGTCAATGAATTGGATTCACTTTTAATCTTATGTTTTGCCTTTACAAAAAGACAGAAAAAAGCTGAAGACTTTTTAGGTACATTTGCATTAAACAAAAAAATGGACTAGATATATATAATTAACTTTTTAAATCCCATAAGAAGTGTGTGAGTCTGTGTTCTGATCAGTGTTTATGTCTTTTTCTAGCATCCCAGGTGTTGCGCTTGGCAACATCTTTAAGTTTAACACTGAGATTTCTCAGGCATTAGCTGCCTGTGTGGTGCATGTCAAACTTTAAAAGATGCTGGAACTAGCTGAGCTTTACTCATTCATATTACCAGGTGGTTTCAGTAAACATGTTCCAGGATTTCAGTGAAATTGAAGATTTGAAACACCACCATATTTCTCAGAAAATCTCTTATCTGATCATTTTCAAACTTTCTGCATTTATTACTTACACAGCAAAAATACTACAAATATTGCTATTTGAGTTTGTGACTTTTGTGGCATGTACTCATAGGAGATAGCTACATGCACCACTAAAATTTACATGATAATATCTGTTGAGTTTTCATGCATTCAAACTAATTTTCATTACTGTGGCCTGATTTTAAGATCATAACAGCACCACAAATGTATATTTTGGAGAAGGTATTTATTTGATCAAGTTCAAACTCTGTCTGAGGTACCGCATGCATTCTTTAGGCAACTGATTTTGTTCTCCCTTGTTTGGGACTGCTGTATACAGAGTCAAAGGGAAAAAGTGGAACATTTTGAAACTAGGCAGCTGCTAGGATGATTCTGATCTTGCCTAATGTTAATAATCTCTGTTGAGCGTTACCCATTCATGCCAGACCTAATTTAAGTGTGAAATGCAACATGAAGTATCAGATCAAGGTTGCATTATGCAGTGAGTTCAAAGTGCACACTGCAGGCTGAAAGCTGGAGTTGATTGGTGAAAACATCTGGGTTGCACATTTGATCAAATATAATGACTGCTAAGACAATGAATGATCATTTCACATTGTAATGAATAAATGAGACAACAGCCACTTGGAGGGATTTTGAGTGTGAGTCAGTTGAGCATTTGCTCTTCTACAAACAATTGCAGGCTTGTGTGTCAGTTTTGCTGTGGTATTGTGGCACCCATGTGTACCAATGACTTGAATGATTGACTGACGGGACTGCATTGTACAAGTCTGGTTTGAAGCTTTGCCTGGTTCCATACTCCATACTGTCAGTGTCATATGGCAGCAATGCTGCATCCCCAATAATGGGGCTTTTTTATTGCTGAAATATCTACGCATCTAACATGTCCATCTTGCCTAAAGTGTGCTATGTAGAGTGTCCTGGTGCTACAGTTGTTGTCTGTATTGTTGTCTTTTTTACTCAGTTTTTTGTTTGTTTTCTTTTGAATGATTGGTGCGTTACGCCACAACGACAGTGTTCATTTCTGGTGTTAATAACAACCTATGTGAGATTCACACGTTGCCATTGTTTCTTAGCTGGTTTATGCCTTCTATTGCCGACCAAGACTTTTGCACACAGATTTATTGTGACAATGTGGGATGGTGACTTAACTTATATACATGTCCTACTGTGACCAACAGCAGCCACTTAGATTTCAATCACTCATCCATCCCCCCTGACAAAAAAAATATATAAAAAATCCTTCACCACAATATGGCTATTTCCTTGTGGGTAGGGTTGGTTGGATTGTTGTTAAGTGGATTACCACCACCGCCACCCACCCCCTTTGTGTAAGAGGAAAGGGGTTTTGGGGTATGAAAAATGGATTTAGATTTTTACTGGTATGGCTTCTCAAATTTTGTGCTATGGATCTTATCATTTGGGATTTAGGCTAGAAAGATTTTGTTATATCTCTCTGTGTGTTGGATTTTGATGTTTGGGGGGGGGTGGGGGGGGGGGGTGCTACATCTGTATCTCAGCATTGGTTAACTCACATTTTGGACTGAGAATGAAAGAAAAATGTTATACTGTAGTACAAAAAAGGAGGAATGTGTGCTTTGCTTTCAGTGTTTATGCATGTGTAGCTTGTGCTTTTTTTCTTTCTTTTTTAAAGCTGTTTGTAATGGGGGGGAGGGGAGAAGTGTTTAGGGGGGAAAATGTGGTTTCTCTAGTCAGATTCGTGAACGAAATTAGATATATTTGATATTTTTTACTTTGGGATCACTTCCATCCATCTGTTATGCTTTTTGTCTGGATGATGTCATCTGGATAGCTGAACCTTTCACAAGAAGACCCTTGGTATGATTGTTCATCATTATGAGCCAAACTGCCACACATCAAAACTGCTGTATCATTTGCAGCCAACCTTAATATGTCAGTGCATCACCATGAGTCAGTGCTGTGCAAACATTTTGGATTGTTGCCTTAATGGTTTCAAACCGCAGTAAATGTTTTTCCGTCCTGTACCTTCTGAACTTCTTATTTCTTTACAGCCAAACTTGGTATGATCAGTGAGTCATCACAAGTCTGAGTATCGTATGTTAGAGTGTAACGCAAAAAGTTTTGTTCATAAAATAAAGAAGTCACATGGCTTTAATCTTTTAATGCAAAAAGCCATTTGGCCCATATTAGTAAATTGCATTATAGGTGTTAATGTGTCGGATAAAAGTAGTTCCTGCAGATAAGGTGTTTCAGTTTTACCCTTTGTTCTTCCAGAATATTCATCATTTGAAGGTGTGTTTTCAGTTGGTTCTTCCCTTCTTTCCCCAAGACCCCATGAACACAAACAGCACTGTTTCTTTTCACCCTTTGTCATGGCCAGTGCCACCAACAGAGGAATGTGAGAAACTCGGTGCTGTAGGACGACTGAAACAGTCACAGTAGTGTACTGACCTCTGTCGCAAAGATGTGGGAATGGTCTGCAGTAGGGGGTGCTTTCTGCAACACAGGTCTGCACCTCAACTGTGTTTGGTGTTGGAAAAAGGCAACATTTATGGGGGGGGGGGGGGGGGGGGGGGCTGCACCATTTTAATACATAGCCAGGTGTTTTATGTACGCTTTCAAACAACTTCAAGGAAAGGGTACAAATATGTGAATCAGGGTACATCCATAAAATAAACGAGTAAAACAATGTGCAATTCAGCTATTCTGACAATATTTTACTGGTGTATTTAAGGCAACATGGGTGTAGTAGTGATTGCTTTTTGTGAAAATGTTCAGCAGTAAATGTAGTGGTTTCTTTTCTGTGCACTTTCTTTTTGTTTTGTTTTGCTGTTCTCTAAGATAGCAGTATATTCTTATTCCATCTTTATTTAGGGACTGACCCAAGCTGATGATTGACTTGTGTGACTGTACATCAGTGTGGGAACTGTGTAATCAGTGGGAGTGTGTGTGGGAGTAGTGGAGCCTGCACTGTGTGAAGACAGCCCAGAGTTCATGATGCCTGTGCTGCAACAGGCGGAGACTTGGGGCTCACACTGTTGCCGGCAACATTAAGCATGGCCTTGCTGCTGGCGTCACCTGCTCCGTACCGACTGGGGCACCTTCTACTGGGTGGCTTGTGCATGTGCCCTAGTGCCCCCTGCAGCAAGATATGGGAAACAGCAACAATCATTTTCACACCTTTTTAAAATGTAATCTGATCTAGCATAATTGGGGTTATGCTTCAGCTTTTCTTTTTATTCCCTAGAGCTGTGGCCTTTT
>OY757552.1:3807707-3865207 GCA_963584105.1 Alviniconcha strummeri
GAACAGCAGAAGGTATATCTTTTGAGGAAGTTGAAGTCCTTTTCTGCTGGTGAGAAGAGTTTAAATTCTCTGTGTGTTTTTTCTTCCTCTTTTTTTCCTCTCTCCCTTCCTTCTATAACTCCCTCATTGAAAGTATTCTTTCCTTTTCCTTTTATTTGTTGGTACAATAGTTTTAGTCTCAAGAACAGGAACAGCCTATAGCAGATTTTATTTGTTCTGAAGATAATTGTATTGTCTCAGAGAAACTTGTCACACTTTTGTGAACAACAGATTCTGTGAAAAGCCTGTTTGATTTAAAGCAGAACCGGTCACATTTTGTACCAGGAATTTGTAACTGTACCATCGGGTCATTGCTGTAGACCTGTTACCCAGATGTAAACAGATTTAAGGATTCCTCTGCGCCTTTTGCTGTGTGCATTTTGAGTGAGAAATGAAGTATGTGTGTCTGTATGGCTAATTGGGTAAAGGCATGCATGTTTTTCCAAAGAATGTTAATGATTATTTTGAATTCAAGCTGGTTTCCGTATCAGAAGACTGGAACAGAAATTACGTACTCTGGCAAATTGGTCAGTGATATTTTCCAGGCAGTCAGCCCAGCCCCAGAAATTCACTTTCAAATTCACTGAATGTTTCCACTTTTCCATATTGTGGCACTTACTTTTGTGTTTGGCATATAAATGTGTCCATGAGGATTTTCCCATCGGCTATGACACTGCCAAAGTTGTGCCTTATATTTGAGAGTACCATGTGTGTGGATTTCTGCACCTAGTATCCAGCAGTGCCTTACTGTTCTAGTCTGGAAATTGCAGTATGTAATTCATAATCAAAATATGACTGTTTCTGGTACATTTTCTGAAGTGCTGATCTTTTTGCAACCAAACTTGAATTGCTGCGGTCAGGGTCAGAGCAAGGGTTTGAAATGCCAGTGAATGTTGATCTGGATAGCTTCTGAACCGCATAACCTTTTGTAATCAAACTTAGCATTGTCATGCAACTGAGTGGCAAACTTGGTATGGTCATGCAACTGAGTGGCAAACTTGGTACGGTCATGCAACTGACTACTGAGTGGCAAACTTGGTATGGTCATGCAACTGTGTGGCAAACTTGGTACGGTCATGCAACTGACTACTGAGTGGCAAACTTGGTATGGTCATGCAACTGTGTGGCAAACTTGGGGTGCAACAGCATTATTTTGTGGGTGTGATTACTGGAAGCCACTGGACCTATCTGATCACCATATATCACAATCTCACTGTGGTCAGGTACAACCAGCAGGTTCTGCATTCTCACATTCTTTCAGCAGCAAAGACTTACTGACTTACTAACTCAAAGGCTTACTGACTTACCAACTCAAAGGCTTACCTAGGTGCATCACCATGCCTCCCAGCCCCTCTCCACATCATGCCTAGCTGGAAAGTCATACCTGGCCTCTGCCGACAGCAGCACATTCTCCTAACCCCATTTTTGTTGAGAAAATTGGAGACACTGTCAGCATCATGTGCATGCTCCAAAGGCACCCTCAGCCTTTAGCTGAAGCAAGCAGTGGGGAGGGAGTGGTGGGCCAGGTGCAGATTTGGCATGTATTTGACGTGGACCACCAGGTGCCCTAGCTGCTGGACACAGGCTGCTGACATCGTGCATTTTACACTGTGACCCTTGTCTGCTATAACTACGCTTGAAATAAATCTGTGACAGTGAAGTTTTGCTGTTTAAATAAATGGACCAGCTATCCAGTGATAATTGATTTATTTGGATTAAATTGCAATTAAAATAGTTTCCCTTAGCAAAACAGTGTACTTATTTATTTTAATGTTAGTTTTGATTGTTGTTTTTTTCTTTTCTTTTTTCTTGCTTTTTGTGGTTGTGTTCTGTTTAAGAGTGTCTTGTTAATTGTTTAGCATACAGTTTTCTTTGTAAAGCATGATAAAAGCTAGCCTAATGCCTGAGATGCAGTGTTGTTATCATTACGTACTGATTGTATCAACAACTTGGGCTGTCATCAGATACCTTGCGCAAGGTAGTTAAATCAGTTAACAACATACTTCACCTACTCAGTGGCAAACAACCTGTAGAAGGAGATGTTTGCGCTCTGTTGTTAGATAAAAGTTAAAACATGTTGGAATGTCCTGGCTTCTTCTGTGTGTTTCAGGGAGGACCACTGCCCTTTTCAAAGTTTGAGTTTCTGGTGGCATGGTTGCTTCGTGAGCTTCTCTCCCCTTATGTCCTCTTCACCTGCCATCGCAATCAGACGGTCACCTGGCGCAACAAGAAATACCGCCTCAAGTGGGGTGGCATGGTGGATGAACCAGCTCCACCCAAAAGTCCCCCACTTCAGAGTGTTTCTGTTGTCTGACGCTGACAGCACACGTGCCCATGCATGCACCTGCCTGTCTGCATGCACAGTTTTGTGTGTACACATACTCACGCACGCACACACATACGCATACACACATGCCCACTCATGCACGCACAGTGTCTGGCATTATTTCGCTTCTTAGTGTCATCAGTTGGCAGTGGTTGCTTGGTTGATGCTTTATTTTATATTGTTTAGGCACAATCACCAAGTCCAGATTTTTTTGATTTTTTTTTTAAAGTGTCCCCGTGCTTCTGTTTTCACCAACACAATAATGAGTCAGATGATTAATATGTTTCAGACATTTTTGTTGTTGTTTTTATTTTGCTTTTACAGCTGAAATGTGTCAATGAATTGGATTCACTTTTAATCTTATGTTTTGCCTTTACAAAAAGACAGAAAAAAGCTGAAGACTTTTTAGGTACATTTGCATTAAACAAAAAAATGGACTAGATATATATAATTAACTTTTTAAATCCCATAAGAAGTGTGTGAGTCTGTGTTCTGATCAGTGTTTATGTCTTTTTCTAGCATCCCAGGTGTTGCGCTTGGCAACATCTTTAAGTTTAACACTGAGATTTCTCAGGCATTAGCTGCCTGTGTGGTGCATGTCAAACTTTAAAAGATGCTGGAACTAGCTGAGCTTTACTCATTCATATTACCAGGTGGTTTCAGTAAACATGTTCCAGGATTTCAGTGAAATTGAAGATTTGAAACACCACCATATTTCTCAGAAAATCTCTTATCTGATCATTTTCAAACTTTCTGCATTTATTACTTACACAGCAAAAATACTACAAATATTGCTATTTGAGTTTGTGACTTTTGTGGCATGTACTCATAGGAGATAGCTACATGCACCACTAAAATTTACATGATAATATCTGTTGAGTTTTCATGCATTCAAACTAATTTTCATTACTGTGGCCTGATTTTAAGATCATAACAGCACCACAAATGTATATTTTGGAGAAGGTATTTATTTGATCAAGTTCAAACTCTGTCTGAGGTACCGCATGCATTCTTTAGGCAACTGATTTTGTTCTCCCTTGTTTGGGACTGCTGTATACAGAGTCAAAGGGAAAAAGTGGAACATTTTGAAACTAGGCAGCTGCTAGGATGATTCTGATCTTGCCTAATGTTAATAATCTCTGTTGAGCGTTACCCATTCATGCCAGACCTAATTTAAGTGTGAAATGCAACATGAAGTATCAGATCAAGGTTGCATTATGCAGTGAGTTCAAAGTGCACACTGCAGGCTGAAAGCTGGAGTTGATTGGTGAAAACATCTGGGTTGCACATTTGATCAAATATAATGACTGCTAAGACAATGAATGATCATTTCACATTGTAATGAATAAATGAGACAACAGCCACTTGGAGGGATTTTGAGTGTGAGTCAGTTGAGCATTTGCTCTTCTACAAACAATTGCAGGCTTGTGTGTCAGTTTTGCTGTGGTATTGTGGCACCCATGTGTACCAATGACTTGAATGATTGACTGACGGGACTGCATTGTACAAGTCTGGTTTGAAGCTTTGCCTGGTTCCATACTCCATACTGTCAGTGTCATATGGCAGCAATGCTGCATCCCCAATAATGGGGCTTTTTTATTGCTGAAATATCTACGCATCTAACATGTCCATCTTGCCTAAAGTGTGCTATGTAGAGTGTCCTGGTGCTACAGTTGTTGTCTGTATTGTTGTCTTTTTTACTCAGTTTTTTGTTTGTTTTCTTTTGAATGATTGGTGCGTTACGCCACAACGACAGTGTTCATTTCTGGTGTTAATAACAACCTATGTGAGATTCACACGTTGCCATTGTTTCTTAGCTGGTTTATGCCTTCTATTGCCGACCAAGACTTTTGCACACAGATTTATTGTGACAATGTGGGATGGTGACTTAACTTATATACATGTCCTACTGTGACCAACAGCAGCCACTTAGATTTCAATCACTCATCCATCCCCCCTGACAAAAAAAATATATAAAAAATCCTTCACCACAATATGGCTATTTCCTTGTGGGTAGGGTTGGTTGGATTGTTGTTAAGTGGATTACCACCACCGCCACCCACCCCCTTTGTGTAAGAGGAAAGGGGTTTTGGGGTATGAAAAATGGATTTAGATTTTTACTGGTATGGCTTCTCAAATTTTGTGCTATGGATCTTATCATTTGGGATTTAGGCTAGAAAGATTTTGTTATATCTCTCTGTGTGTTGGATTTTGATGTTTGGGGGGGGGTGGGGGGGGGGGGTGCTACATCTGTATCTCAGCATTGGTTAACTCACATTTTGGACTGAGAATGAAAGAAAAATGTTATACTGTAGTACAAAAAAGGAGGAATGTGTGCTTTGCTTTCAGTGTTTATGCATGTGTAGCTTGTGCTTTTTTTCTTTCTTTTTTAAAGCTGTTTGTAATGGGGGGGAGGGGAGAAGTGTTTAGGGGGGAAAATGTGGTTTCTCTAGTCAGATTCGTGAACGAAATTAGATATATTTGATATTTTTTACTTTGGGATCACTTCCATCCATCTGTTATGCTTTTTGTCTGGATGATGTCATCTGGATAGCTGAACCTTTCACAAGAAGACCCTTGGTATGATTGTTCATCATTATGAGCCAAACTGCCACACATCAAAACTGCTGTATCATTTGCAGCCAACCTTAATATGTCAGTGCATCACCATGAGTCAGTGCTGTGCAAACATTTTGGATTGTTGCCTTAATGGTTTCAAACCGCAGTAAATGTTTTTCCGTCCTGTACCTTCTGAACTTCTTATTTCTTTACAGCCAAACTTGGTATGATCAGTGAGTCATCACAAGTCTGAGTATCGTATGTTAGAGTGTAACGCAAAAAGTTTTGTTCATAAAATAAAGAAGTCACATGGCTTTAATCTTTTAATGCAAAAAGCCATTTGGCCCATATTAGTAAATTGCATTATAGGTGTTAATGTGTCGGATAAAAGTAGTTCCTGCAGATAAGGTGTTTCAGTTTTACCCTTTGTTCTTCCAGAATATTCATCATTTGAAGGTGTGTTTTCAGTTGGTTCTTCCCTTCTTTCCCCAAGACCCCATGAACACAAACAGCACTGTTTCTTTTCACCCTTTGTCATGGCCAGTGCCACCAACAGAGGAATGTGAGAAACTCGGTGCTGTAGGACGACTGAAACAGTCACAGTAGTGTACTGACCTCTGTCGCAAAGATGTGGGAATGGTCTGCAGTAGGGGGTGCTTTCTGCAACACAGGTCTGCACCTCAACTGTGTTTGGTGTTGGAAAAAGGCAACATTTATGGGGGGGGGGGGGGGGGGGGGGGCTGCACCATTTTAATACATAGCCAGGTGTTTTATGTACGCTTTCAAACAACTTCAAGGAAAGGGTACAAATATGTGAATCAGGGTACATCCATAAAATAAACGAGTAAAACAATGTGCAATTCAGCTATTCTGACAATATTTTACTGGTGTATTTAAGGCAACATGGGTGTAGTAGTGATTGCTTTTTGTGAAAATGTTCAGCAGTAAATGTAGTGGTTTCTTTTCTGTGCACTTTCTTTTTGTTTTGTTTTGCTGTTCTCTAAGATAGCAGTATATTCTTATTCCATCTTTATTTAGGGACTGACCCAAGCTGATGATTGACTTGTGTGACTGTACATCAGTGTGGGAACTGTGTAATCAGTGGGAGTGTGTGTGGGAGTAGTGGAGCCTGCACTGTGTGAAGACAGCCCAGAGTTCATGATGCCTGTGCTGCAACAGGCGGAGACTTGGGGCTCACACTGTTGCCGGCAACATTAAGCATGGCCTTGCTGCTGGCGTCACCTGCTCCGTACCGACTGGGGCACCTTCTACTGGGTGGCTTGTGCATGTGCCCTAGTGCCCCCTGCAGCAAGATATGGGAAACAGCAACAATCATTTTCACACCTTTTTAAAATGTAATCTGATCTAGCATAATTGGGGTTATGCTTCAGCTTTTCTTTTTATTCCCTAGAGCTGTGGCCTTTTTCCATTGATTATGTTTGCAAGTGGTATGTGTTTTTTTTGTTTTTTAGACGAGTATGTTTGCAAGGTGTGGGCTGGAGTTTTTTTGTCTGACTATAAAATGTCAGAAAATCGCAGCAAACAGATCTGGGAGACCTCTAGTTACCCGTATTTTGCTCAGTATAGGCTTTTGATTGTCCAGATATGAATTCAGATTTATTCTCTTGCACTAGTGGTCAGCATGAAACAGTAATGTGTTAAGTGTTGCACTGGGACTTTACTGTTATTGGGCAATTCCGTCGTTTCTTCTACAATGTTCCATGTGCTGGGGTGAATCACCCTTTTCTTTATTGTATTAATTCTCTGAGAAAGGTAGTACTTTTTCATGTTTTGAGACTTGGAGATAGTAAACAGTTTTGAAAAAAGTGGAACTGATTGCTATAATATTTTGTTTTCCAAGAAAATTGTGTGTACCAGTCCCCCCCACCCCCATTTTGTTTATGTAAGAGAATGATGGTAGGCAAATGCTTGTTTTGATCTTGTTTGTTTGTGTGTGCTAAGATTCTGCGTCTCAGCAGTAGGTGAAACTGTGTGTCAGTTTTAGTCATTTGTTGTGTAACTTTTTTATTTCATGTAATGGTTTATTTTGCAGTTTGACATTGTGTCTGAGTCCTAAATGCATCCCACGTATTTGGTGAAATGACGACCACAGTGTTTGCCACCTCCTTTTTTCTGTCTGTCCCCCCAACCCCAGCCCCCAAATGATGTAGGACTTGTTTATACCTACACCTTTCACTCCCTCCCCCCCCCCCCCCCCCCCCCCACCTCTTTGTGCATCTCGCTCTCTGTTTTTATTACTCCTGCCCTAAATTGCTGTTGCATAAAATTAAATTCAGGGGATTGGGCTAGCTCAGTGGTTAGAGCACTGGACTCAAGATTTGAAAGGCCATGGGTTCAAATCCCAGCAGGAGTGGTGGGAAAATATTCTTCTCCAGGGTCAACTGTCTGCGCTGACTCTTATTTCAGTAGCTGTTCTACCCCCGTGTTACAGCAGTAGCACATACGATCTGAGTCATTTTCCCATGTTACAGCTAAACACACATGCACCCTCTGTGGCTTTGCATGAAATGATGTGACATGGTTGTATGGTTTACACAGAAGATAGCAGCAGTTTCATGTGACACCAGCCATGTAACAACCAAACAGCGCTTTAAGTACACCACTTAGGTGGATGTTCAAAATGTACTGTGAAAGAGCTACAGTCATTTAGAATCACGTGCAGCAAGAGCACAATCTACAACAAAGCTCAACATAATACTCATCTCCAGTTGTTTTTGTAATGCATGGTGTATAATGCAGAGTGGAATCCATGGATATACAGGGATAAAGGTAGCATTCTTTTTTTAGCCTCCTTTCCCTGTTGACTTGCATGAAAATATTATACAACAAAACAAATTGTATGTGATGATCAGTGTTTCAAGTGGACTGGTATTCTGTAAGTGATGATCAGTGTTTCAAGTCAACTGGCATTGATACAAACAGATTTTTTTCTGGAATATTATGACTGTCAGTTGTTTGATAGTATGCAACACAAACTGACTGTGACCCATCCGTGCCATTTTGGTGACCATGACCTTCTTGTCTTGCCCTGATTTAACTGTAATGGTTGACTGGGCATAAAACACCAGATTAGTTACTTACCTGACCTTTTTGTTTTGGGACATCAAAAATTAATGTTCATTCTTTTTTCAACAAATTGTCTTTAAAAAAAAAAGTAAAACAATTTATTTGTGAGGACATGACAAGACAAAGCAAAAATGTTTGCCAAACTTTGCATCCTTGGTTGACCTTAGTTTAAAGTGACAGAAACATCAAATAATTGGAACAGAAACTTCTCCGTTAATTACTTTTCAATCAAGTTCAAATGATGTGTAATAATCAAGACCTCCATTAGCATGACTACCTATTCTGACCAGTGTTGCTACCCTTTACACTCCTTGCAAGTCTTTCCTTTGGCACTGTTATGGTGATAGTTTTCAAACTTTTACTTTACAAAAGTAATAACTCCTGCTGAACTGGAAATGTTTGTACCTATTCCATTGACCTTGACCTTAATTCAAGGTCACAGGAGCATTAGAAATGTTAAATTTGACATTTTTGGGGGTCAGAGAGGGTTTTACATATGTTATTTGAGACTGCTGTGTGCATTGAGGGGAGAAATGATGTAGTTCCTACCCCATCCAAGGAAAAACGGTGCAAAGGTCACACACCTTGTGAGCAAGATCTTAGTTCATGTTTAACGTTCCCAGGTCATGTCACTTTTGGTGAACTTGTCTCAACGTTATGGTACAGTCTAAAAATAAAGCAGGAAGCTGTGTTTTTACTGTTTCAATGCAAGTCATCAGAGCATTTGCTAATTTCTTATCATCATTTGCCTTTTTCTTTTAAAGCAACCATGTCTGATGTTTTGGGTCCAGCTGTTTAAAAGTCAAGGGCTTTCCTGATCTTGATCTGTTTTCTTTCCTTTTTTGTAAAGTGTTTACTGTGTACATATTATATCCATATATATCCCTTGCATACTGTTTGTACTGATTTTCTACCTGTGGGTACTGTTTTATACAGTGCTGTCCCATGCTGAGCATGAGCATGCGATAAACTCCCTGTCATTACCATTTAGTCTGTCCTGTCAGCCTCTGTCTTTAAATGATAAAGTGGATAAAAATAACTATCTGCTTATGTTGTGTGAGTGTGCCTGTTCTTTCTACGGTGGTTGTGTAGGTGTGCATGTGATGCTGTTGCCAAGGTTTTTCCAGGTTTTTCCTGACCTGTGTAGCTGGATCCCCCCCTCCCCCCCCCCCCGGAAAAGCTGTGTGCAGAGTCAGGACAAGCTGTGGGCCCTGGCAGCATCCACTGTGTGGTGGTCCTACACACCAAGATGGCTTGGCCAAGGCCATGGAGAGCCAGTTGCCACCCACTCTCTGTGTGGCCGTTTTGCTTGAAGCTGTCAATGTTTGGGTTGGCTGCCCTTCAGCTTCCTTTCTGCTCTAGCCTCACCCAGCCATCTGGATTTCTGTTAGTAAAATTCAACAAATGAAACTTTTGCAAGTAAACAGAGCAAATGTCCAACCATTACAAATTTGAAGATAAAAAGACTGTCGCAGTCTACTGAGAATATTCTCTGCCATCTGTGAAAATGATGTCCATGTTTAGTCCAGTCACTCATTTCCTTTTTTCAGTGTGTGCGTGCTGTCTCTCTCTCTCCCACCCCTCTCAACACACACACACACTCTCTCTCTCAGATGTAAAGTGCTCACAAAAGAAACACCTCACTCTGTCTCAGCAAAGGATAGGGGACAAAGAAACGGACAAGCAAAGAGAAAAAGTCTTGCTGAACAGTATAATGTCACACTGCATAACCGCTACTATTCATGCTAATGCCACAATATGAACAGTAATATCAACACAGCCACAATATGGACATTCCGTAATATCAACATGAAGATGGTGTAACACAGATTGCACAATAAAAATGCAGATTCTTCAAGCAACCCATTCAGGTCTATTTCCTGGACATGTAAAACCACAACCCTGACTTTGTGCTGGACTAAAAGCCTCCCACATACAACTTCATGGACACACAAGCAATCTCAGAAGAGAAAAGTTATTCACTGAATTGCTTTCTTGACTTAATTAGAATATACTTCTGCTTGTCTACTAGTCAAGTTCTAAAAGAAAGTGTAAATGGGACAACCATAGTCTCTGAGGACATACACATGTAAGAAAAACACTGACCCTGTTTCAATCTTAAAGAACAATAAATAATACATATAAAAAATCAAAGTCCAGACAAAATGAACAACAGACAACACATGCTCTACAAAATATAGATAGTCATCACACAAAACCTGTGCCATGCTTTAGGCAAAGATCCTGCACACATTAATTCTGCACAGGAAACATCATTTGGACCAGATCACAACTGTTACCAAGGGTAATAATCATATGGTCAATTGACAAAAAAAAATAAGCCATAGGCTGACAGTGTAACCCCACAACACAGTTCTTGTCTGTTTCTGTCAAAGAAGACAATGCAGCATGACACAAACCTGTTTTACACACAAAGTAGTTCAAGTAGCTGCTGCTTCATTTTCCCACTCGAAGCACAATGCAGGCAGTATGTGCCTGTTTCTGCTCCTTCAATCTGCATGTGCACACAAACAATGCAATCACTGGGTGGATGGGCCAATCCAATGAGTACAGGCATGCATGTGCCTTGAGTTGTCTATAACTGGATAGGTATTAATGCACAAACAAAACTCTGACAGGTGCCCGGTGGTAATCATGATTGCAAGTAACTTAGTGATTTACACTCAGTCAACCATTATGGTTATATCAAGGCGATCATGATTACAAAATGGACACTAAGATGATTTTGTCAACAGAAAAAAAGAAACGTGAAGCTTTCAGTTTCAGCTTCCCCCGTTGTTGTTTTTTCCCCTTCACATTAAAAGATATTAATTCATGACTGAGACCAGCCCCTGACAGTCTGAGCTGATACAAAATAAAACATGACAGACCAGCCCCTGACAGTCTGAACTGGTGCAAAATAAAACATGACTGAGACCAGCCCCTGACAGTCTGAACTGGTGCAAAATAAAACATGACTGAGACCAGCCCCTGACAGTCTGAACTGGTGCAAAATAAAACATGACTGAGACCAGCCCCTGACAGTCTGAACTGGTGCAAAATAAAACATGACTGAGACCAGCCCCTGACAGTCTGAACTGGTGCAAAATAAAATAAACCCACTTGGTAGTGCACATGCTTTGGGGGTGGGGTGGGGGATTGTGAGGGAATCACCAAATACTTCCTCGGGAAAGCCTTACTTACTATAAAGTGGTACATACAAGGTCTTTCTCATAATTTTCCTGTTAAGCACAAGTCAAATATGCAGCTGTTGATTGTGGGAAGCTGCAGAAGCAGTGAAACTACACTATGTTATACTGTGAACTAGTCTCAATCCAACAAAATGTGGTTAACATCAAGTACAAATGGTCCTGTTTTACAATAAAAATACGACATTGTAACTTGACAGTACTTTTAAAGTTTGGTTTACTACAGTGCCAGGCCAAGAGTATTTTCATTGCAATTTTCTAGTTTTCAGATTTCAAGAAATTACCTTTGTTTTCCCCCAAAATGAACTTATTCCACCAACACTGTATTTTACACAAACAGCACTATTCTGAAGGTCTCCTGGCCCCTGTCACTTAAAGTGGCTCAAGATGTGAAATTTACTATCACAAAATTCCCTTCCCCTATCTTCCCTGAATAATCACTTTCTCTGAAACTGGACATCAAGTGCAGAAAAACTTCTTCATCACTGCTGACAGCTCAAGCATAAATCCATCTTGCAAGTTTAAAAAAGAAAAAAGATTGTGTTACGAGACTTGAGAACATCTGACAGATTTGACCATCTATTATACAGTATGGGAATTTGTGGAGAAAGCAGTTGTGGAAGGTGGCGTGAGGTGGTGAATGGAGATTCTGGCACAGAATAAAGCATAAAATCTTAGTAAAGGGTGATGGTTACAGCTCAATACAAGGCACATACATGTGGCATTAACACTACTCACAATCACTCCATAGCAGCTTATTCAAATCACTGAAAGCAGATGAAGGTGTAAGGCTACGTAACTTTTTAAAGGCCCAACTACAGACACATCTTCAAAAGATATGAGTAACCTTGAATCTGGTCAGCAACACAAATGCACTTAGAAATAAAAGACCCACCCCCAGAACATTCCACTAAAAGACAAAGTATGAGTCAGCTTGTATGATTCAGCATGTTTTATAAAGGAACAATTAAACTTGTATCACAGGGCTACACAAATAATACAAACCAAGCACTTAAGACAATCTAACACTGTACACATCAGATGAATCAACAGTTTCCCCACCAAACCAAAAACACAACAGCTGTGACCTTGACCTTGAAAGGCAACTAGTCTGTACACAAACTGGACATGGGAAAAGCTTCTATGTCCTGTGTAAATGAAAGAAAATGATGCAAAAATAAGACTGCAACTGGTAGTCAACCTCACAGGTCATATCATGGTAATAAAAAGACAATGACATACATCTTTTCCTGGTAATAAGACTGCTCTGATGAATAACAAAGGTGTGGTATCAACTGATCAACAAGTTAAATGTCTTTAAAGGCTTTACCAAAACATATAGAGCAAATAAAAAACTGAAACATTCTTTATATAATCCAGCACTGTATATAACCATAGCATTGCACTGTAAGCTGTACTGTGGACTTTCTCCAGACAAAAAAGAAAAAAAGAGCTATAAACTGCCCAGAAGGTACAATAAAATACACAAAACTTACAAAAATCAAATTTTTCAGCAAACTATCAATGTACAATGTGAGCACTTGAAAAATTGCAGTCAAGTCATATCTATGTCCAGACAATTTTTTGCAACAAATCGCTGACTCTGAGACAGAATAGTTTTTGAGCAGGTATTCCAACCATCATACCTTTGTATCTGTCACATATAAAACACCATGCTTATCAACAGATGTAGACTACACACAATCCAATTTGGGTCTGAAACACTGTGTCAAAAGATACATCAGCAATGTATATGACTACATCAAATGACTATTCATCAAACAACTCCTTGTCAAAAATGACTTTTTCTTCAAATAACAAATGTGTATGCATGTGTGTCTCCCATCAGAAGACTTAGCCATGGTGACCCACAATACTACCATTAAATTACTGTTCATCTTATTTGCTGTCTCTATCATCACCGTCAGACATCATCACCACCAAACTATTTACTCTGTATGTGTGTGTGTGTGGTGGGGGGGGGGGGAGGCGGAGGGGACTGACTGCTATATTATATTACATGCAAGCTGGGACTGAGGCAGCAGTGTCCCATCTCCACAGCACCCACTGGTGTTCCACTGGATGCCATTCAAAATCACCCATGTGTGACAATACCTCTGGGACCAATTTCACACTCACCCTTGTGTGATAATACCTCTGGGACTAATTTTTCACATAGTGTTTGTTTTCTCTAAGCTTGTACAGCAGCATAAAGAAATGTAGGTGTAGCCATTTAGTAATAACAAAAGTAGGTGTAGCCATTTGGTAATAACAGAAGCTTGTTCTGTTAAGTTTTTCACGCCTTCATTCTTGCAGCTACACTGGTTCAGAGTTGATTGAGGTGCAGATAATTTCTCCACCTCATCAATTCTCCAGATTCAATTACCATCAAATGCATTTTCTTGAACATCAACTCACAAGAATCTGAAACAAGAATGACTGCTAGTGTTCTAAAACAAGATTGAAACACATAAAAGGTTCAAAAGAACACTATTTACAAGGACAAGAGAAAACCAACAAATTTCCAGGGTAATCCCCTTTGTCAAGCTACAAAACTACATTTAAACCTACACTTGAACAACAGCTAATCAGTCAAAATTGATGAAAAATGAAGTGAAAAGCTAAACCATTTATTTGTTTCTGTTTGAGCTGTGTTGTTTTCCTGTCCAGTGTTTGGAAGAATCTTCCAAACAAGGGACAGAAAAACAACACAGCTCAGCCACAAACAGATCAGTGGTTTAGTTTTTCACTTCATTTTTCATCATATTTGACTGTTTAGCTGTTGTTTAAGTGTTGTTTTGTAGCTTCACAAAAGGGATTACCCTGAAAATTTGCTGGTTTTGTCTTGTCCTAATAAATAGCATTCATTTGAATCTTTTATGTGTTTGGATCAGCTCACAAGACATTTCATTCAACAATACTTTGCTCGAGATGATGAATAACTAAATACAAACTGTTTTAACTAAGTGTTATATGAGCAAGTGTCCATTCATCCTTACATCACTGGACAAAATGTAGTTTGACAAGTGTTGTTCAATGAAGTGTCAGGTGACCATATTTTTGATAAAAACACATTAAAAGTAGGTACCTATATTCAGCAGACATCAATTTCAAAACATGATTTTGGACACATTTTCTGGCCTTTAAAAAACTGCAGACCACCATGATGTTCACATAAACAGCCATTTGTATCAGAATAAAATCAAATTTTCAAGTGATTAATGTGGCCACAAAAACAAAAGAAAACAAAATCAACAAACAAACTGACACTGTAGAAAAGTGTGTTTAAGTTCATATTCCTGGGACACTATGCTAAAAGAAGACAAACATACACTGGGGAAGCAATACTAACCAACATCTGAAGCTTAGTTTAGCTAAAACTCTTGAGACACTAAAACAGTTGATGAACACAACATCAAATGCAACAACACTGTTCCATTACTGCTGTAACAAAAGGCAGAAAAGCAGGACTGTCATTGCCATAATCACCACTTTTCTGTGTGATAAGCCACAGCAAACATCTGCAACCAGCCAACTGTGAAGCAGTCATTCTCACAGGAGAAGACGGTCCCTGGCATCACTGCTTCCGTCCATGTCATGGCTGATCAAGATTTGGGTAGTCTTCCATCCCTTCACTGCCCCACTCACTGACATATGGCTTTCTCCAGGCGATTGGCAGACCCAGACTTTTTGGTGGTTTCCCTCAGGTATGAGATGAAGCCATCTTTCTTCAGATCCACTGTCAGCACCTACAAACACAACAGCAGCTCAATACATTTATGCACTCAGCAACAGACACTGAGAATCATAATGTTATCTTCAGAATCAAAACAGCAGCTTTCATGCTATTTTCTTGATGTTACAATGCTTTGTGACCCTCTGTGGTTGACTGGATGTTAATTATCAAGAGGGAATCTGACATATGTTTATTCAAACTTGCAATAAGTTACCTTAGTTACAAAATGTGATATCCCAGATTTGAATATCACTATATCAAACAAAATACTGTAAATGACTGCATCACTGTTGGTGCATGCCCACTTTGTTTGCACATACCTGTCCCCCACGTGTAACACCCAGGATTCCCTGTGTGTCAGTGTTGAGGGTGGAGGTAAAGATGACATCCACTGAGATGCGAGTACAGCACAGACACATGGCCGTCTCCATGTCACACATGTACAGATAGCCATACTTGGTAACCACAAACAACAACCCATACTCTGTGGATACCTGAAAAGAAAAACAGCACACGAGTACAGACATCCATACTTGACAGCCACAAACCAGCTCCTGTCTGATGAACAACCTAAATATCTTTATCCACAAGTACTGTTCAATCAAGCAGCATTTTAAACATCAAAATAAAACATATTCCAACCATGTTAAATTTTGAACCAAATGACATTAAATCAAACAAAATATTTGACAGCAAATTCACACTGGTTTGAAACTGGACATTCACTGACACTGGGCCCTATATTATATGGGTTAGCATTCACAGAGACCAGAGGGCCTACATGCTGGTTCACCTCAACACAACACTGCGTCATGCAGCCAGCACCATCTCAAGGATTCCAGCCATCAACAAACTCTTTCACCAGGCTGGTGCTAGGTCCTTCTGCATCCTTCCACACCATCAATCAGCAAGGAGTCTTAACTTGTTAGGAAAGAGGACGGACACAATGCCAGCATCACAGCACACTTCAGCCCCAACCCCATTTACCACCTTTCAGTTTTACCTTTCCAACTGTGTTCAGTATACAATTCAGAATTTCAATTCTTTCCACCATGCCAGGTTGAGGCATAAATGACACTGGAAGTGTACCAAATGTTATACACTATTTACTCAACAAACCTTGCCCAACTTGTTCCAGCCCTTTCACCTATATTTTTCTTCCAAAGGTGCAGAAATGAAGGTGCCCTCTGATGCAGACCCAGGATTATCAAAGGTTCTCTCTTCCCAGCCCAAAGTAGGTCAGACTGCAGATTTGTATGCCTTGCCTGTTGTCAGGAATTGTACCTTTTTAAGTTCTGCCTTACCAGTTCTTTCAACTTTATCTTTTCCCAATCTTCTTCCACTAACAATACTTCAGTTATTTTTGTTTCAACCCAATATGTTTGAAAAAAATAGCATGAAGTCATATTTTTATAGTTACATAATGAGCGCACAATTTATTCCCTGTGTTTAAGTGGGCATGCCTTCATGTATGTGTATGTTTGTAATTCATATTTAATGCAGTAGTTTCCAACAACAACAAAAATGTCTTTTGCAGAATTCACCCCCCCCCCCCCCACACACACACACACACACACATTTTGTCTGCCATCTGACCTGCAGTGAGATGGGAAAGTCGTAGCGCTCCATGTCATCCAAAAAGTGAATGTGGTCGTAGACATTTCTGGGGGCAAAGTTGCCAGACTTGTATGGCCCCAATTCTATCACATGCACCTAAACAAGAAGAACAATGCTGCAGCAAGAACAATTAATATTCCAAATTTGTCATTAACACAAACACACAAACATATACCCTGACATCTCCACTGCCTGCTTTAAAATGCACATGTACTGCACCTGCGTCCAGCTCGTTTTGTGTTTGGTTTTCCTTCACTCAACTATGTACTTCTCTTCACACTGCATTACTGACAAACAAGCAGGAAGTTTAGGCTCCAAAATGAGCAGCCCCAGTACACTGCCAATTTGTGAAAAAAGAAGATTTGAGGGCTTATACCACACACTTCACTCCTGTCCAGTGTTGCTCATCTGACCAGAGGGTGACACCATGTGCTGAAGGTGTGAGCCCTGCTTACCTTGCCATGGTCCTGGGTTTCTCTGGAGCTGACACAGAACACAGTGGAGGGTTGAGGGTTTTCAGCAAACTGATAGAGGGAGAAGCACACGGCATGTGCACTGATGCACTGGGTGATGTCTTCATCCACACTGTACAGTTGGGTCACAGCTGAGATACGTTCATCCTGCACACACACACACACACACACACACACACACACACACACACACACACACACACATATACACAGTGCATACACACACGTACACAGTGCACACACACAAACTCACACACACACATATGCACAGTATACACACAACACACACACACACATGGTAGGTAGTTCACACACAAGGTAGTTCACACACACACACACACACACACACACACACACACACACACACACACACACACATCAAAACAACATGACATTCAACATACACTTAAAACTAATGCAACAGCAAACATTTTTCTTTCTTTTTTAACAAGCCACACTCAAACAACCATGATCATAAAGTAGATTTATACTATTCCTTTCAGACATTTGCTTCCCGCCACAGAAAAGAAAAAGAGCATCTCTTTCAGACTATTAATTAATCATGAGTAAAATTCTAACAGTGCTGATCCAAACACATAACAGATTCAAAAGAGCACTTATTTATTATGACACAGACACACAATCTGCAAATTTTCAGGGTAACCCCCTTCATCAAGCGACAAAACGACACTTAAACAACAGTTAAATGTTTCAAAATGATGAAAAATGAGATGACTTCTGTTTGGTTGAGTTGTTGTTTTCTTGTGCCAAAAAACTAAACAGTCTCCCCTAAAAAACTAAACAGTCTCCCCTAAAAAAACTAAACAGTGTTGGTCCAAGAGAATAATGATGGTTACTTTCATCACAGCAAAAATACTCAGTCAACTCACATAAATAAAAACAATTAGAACTTAATAGTTACTTATATTTGTTTTAATTCTCATGTGACCAAATGGCTTATTGGTCATTTAAAGTAAAACTAGTATGAATGTGGAAAGCTTGAATTGAGCTATAATTATGCGGTGTTTGAATGATCCCACACACACACAAAGTTTTAATTCAACTGAACAAGAAAACAAAACTGAAGTTTCAAAAACATTTCTATGATCGGCAAATAAAAAAAGAGCCAAAACACCCCATCCCCAACATGACCCCCCCACTCCCCACCCCCATAAAAATTCCCAAGAGACAAAAGAATATTTCACACAGTCTACCTCAGGAATGAGTCCCGTGATAGCCAGCCATTTAATGCTGGGGTCGGCCTTGTAGCTAACAATCTCACTGAAAGCCAGGCGCTGGTGACGGTTGAACACTCGCTCTGGAGGGCTGTCTCCTAAACAACAATAAACAGCTTCACATTCCACTCACACTGCTGGCTTTGTATTAGCTTTTGTCTGGGAGCATCGCCCTGATATAACCGGGAGCATCACCAGCTACTCCATTTCATGTTTTTTGCCATCCCAGCACCGAAAGGGCAAATATCATAGTACTAATACTAATAGTAACAGATGATGAGAATCCCACAACAATCTTTAATTTTTTCTTGGGGAGAAAAGTCAACCAAGCTAAAATGAAACACTTTTGTCAGTTTCATGAAACAGATTCTTTAATAGTTTAAACAAAATGGGGAAGTGCAATAAAATTCCTTCACAGTCATCAAAAGCATACAGGAAAAGATCAAAATTCTTTTTAAATGAGCTTTGGGCAACAAATTCAAACATAACAAAATTACCACACACAAAAATGCATGAACTGATTTGAGAGCCATATTTATAAAGGACAAAAATATTCACTTACCTTGCCACAAATCCCAATGGAAGACTGCAGTGTCAGTTACTATAGCAATGATGTCTGAATTGAGCCAGGTCCAGAAAGAGACAGGTTCATGGAGGTGTGTTCGGCCAATCAGCATCTTGGTGTCCAGGTTGAACACCTCAAAACGGAAACCAGCTGAGGAAAAAAAGACATTCCTCCCTCCTCATTAAAAAGTTTGTACGCACACATACACACTGTAAATTCAGCACACGGTAGTAGTAGTTGGATTTAATGTCCTGTCAACCACACAGGGTCACCTCAGGACAGTCAAACTCAGGTCCTAAGCAAATAAACATTTCTAAACTCTTCTCACATCTGTATCAACCCTCTGTCAAGTCAATCTACAAAACCAATCACTTCGCAAACATGACACATACATACACAAACATCAGACACAAACTTTCAAAGAGTTAGTCCCTTCAATGTTACCCCTGTTAAAAGAGCAGATAAGGCTAGGACATGCTGGTATCATCGACCGTTCTGTCTAATTTATCAATAGCAGGTTAAAGAAAAATATAAAAAAGGAATGGACAGACACAATATAAAATTAGAAAGTGTTATATAAATGCATAATGGCAAACATGAGTGCCATATGGCAGCAAGCTGCACATACCACCTACCAACTATCATCTCCTAGCTGCTCAACAAGAGCCATACAAAAAAGCCTAACCATTAATGATTCCAGACAGCAGGGAGACATCAGACATCCCCAGCTTCCCTTCAGGGGTCAGCACAAAAAATGCCTTTACTATTAATAATAATCAACAATAATAATAGCACACCTAAGCTATACTGGTGGCCCTTGCAAATTCTTTTTTAAAAAAATCATGAAAGATCTGAAAGAACCGACAGAGGCAGCATGACAGACCAAAACAAGTTGTTTCCAGATAGCTGAAGCCTGGTAAGAGAAAGCACAAGGACCACTGGACTTGGAGAGAAAGGGTGGTATTCTGAACACTTGCTCCAAATACATAAAAGGTTAAAAGAATGCTATTTATTAGGACAAAACACAGTTGTTTTTTGGCAGGGTGTGTTTTGTCCTAAAAAATAGCATTCGTTTGATCCTTTTAAGTGTTTGGTCTTGTTTTAGAATGCTAGCAGTCATTCTTGTTTCAGGTGTGTTTTTTACTGAACACTTGGGGTTTGAATCTACACTAAAAAAAAAAGCTTTGTTAATAAGTAAATACGTGAAGAAAACAAACAAGTCCCCAGCCACTCAGCTGGCTCCCTACCTTTCAAAGCGATGATGGGTTGAGTTGGATTCATCAACACAGAGTCAGCACTGGTCTGTCCTGCATAGGAGATGGTCCCCTCCTTGGGACTGAGCACAGTCACCTGATCACAGTCACAGTCACCACACTTTCTGTCATCTTCAACTTCATTCACACCAGAAACTCTACAATGTTATTGTCACACTCAGTAACAGTACTTTAGTTTGAGTGCCCCCCACCCCCCCCAAAAAAAATCCTCCCCCCTCCCCAATCCTGTTCACACACTGCCTGTTTTACAATACAGGTAAACACCATCAAAGATTGGACTATGCAAATGGCGAAAGTGAAAAAGAGCAGTACACTACTATGCAACCCCCCCCCCCCCCCCCCCCCCCCACACACACAACCCTGCATTTGCTGCTGTTCAGTGTTATATTTAGAACTATAGTAGTTAAACTCAGTACTTACAGTAGCTCTGCGATTTGACAAATCTTCTGGGTTGTCATGGCGTACCGAAATCCACTTGTCAGATGTCAGGGTTACACGGGACCATGTCACTTGTTCTTTGGGAACTCCAATGTGGGCCAGCTGAAAATGAATGCAGACCATCTTTCAAACTGTCTTACAGTTACAGTTCCACAAATGACGATAGGAATTACAATTAGGAAGTTCCTAATTCCAAAATTGCTACACAGTGGGAATAAATGGTAATAATGGCATTATCCATCAGACTTAAACTAAGTTAAAGTTAAAAAAATACCTACTCAAACAAGTTTGAAGAAGTAAAATTTTTATTGAGAATATGGACGAAAAGGCTCATTATAACATTAAACCACTTGCCAGAGTTGCAGTTCTAAAATCTCTCATTTTCTCCAAGCCGACAGTTATATACTTATGGATTATATTACCAAATCCACCATCAATAGTTGACAAAAACTGCACTATAAATTTGTAGGGAACAAAAAAATGGACAAGATTAATAGAAAAACAATTCATAAAAGCATGCAAAAGGGAAGCCTTGGTCTTCTACATCTGATCTAAAAACTTGTATTTCTTCTTTGAAGCTAACAGTTAACATGGATTCAAAATTCATCAACCAATAATAAATGCCAATCATGAGTGGAAAACTACAGTACTGGTGAAATAGCAATTCCTGAAGAACATAGAGCACTATGAGCCTAGAGTGGCAAAAGCTTACTCTAAATGTAATGCATTCTGGACCCAAGTCTTCAAGGCATCTGACAAATTTCACAACAAAATACAACTGACAAATGCAGGAGTACTTTTCAGAACCAATCTGTTTCAACCAGAGAATTAAAGTTAGGAACACATTTCTTGTACACAAAAGCTGGACTGATTAAATCATAAAGGTGTCTACTGTGTTGCACACTTTCTAAATGAGGAAGGATTTTTTTTTATTTCACATAGATTTTCTGAGAAAATCTGACTTAACTATAGATTTTGTTACATATTCTGGCTGTAAACTTGCACATTTAAAGAAACTTCTGCCTAATAGTAATACTGGTTTTGAATTATGTAATAACAATGTTATGTTATGGCGTGCTTGTGGAAAGTGCATAAAACAAATAAGGGTTGCAAATTATATTGTGATGGGTGATTATATATTTATTTATTTTTAATTTAAATAAAAATGATGTTATTGTAAAACTGAACTGCTGCTCAAATGAAAAGATAAACTTCAAAGAAATATACTGTAGTAGTCCCAGTTTCATCAATTACTGAATTAGGTAAAATTCATGATGTTATTGTTAACATCAAAAAGGTTTGAAGTGAGAATGATGCACAAAATAATTGGAACAAATGTGATTCTTAATGAGATGACTGTGACTATAGTGTGAGTGTGACTAATAATAATAAGTGCAGTTTTTGTCACATTACTAAAGACACTATATAATTATAAGTAAATAAGTAATACTAATAATATATTATATATAAGTTATAAGACCTATTTTGGCCATGTACACATTGCCAACAGTTCTGGACATTGTTTTTGGTCCTATTCAATGAGAAATGTAGCTTCAGCTACAAACAAAAACTATTACATTATTATTTTATCTGATTTAATGTTATTTGGAACTGATGATAACATAAAAACAGAAAACGTTTTTGATTTTATTCTACTACTGGTAGTGGTGAAGCAATATCTTACAGTTTAAATACAATAAATGCCAAATAGAAAAACAGCTTCTGAACAGTAATATGTATACATTCAGGAAAAACTTGTACTAGACTTATACAGATCAATACAAAATAGTGGAATATAATGCTAAGATGAACTGCTCATGTTCAAGTTTCTCTTCCAGCCAGGTGGGAGTCATACAAACCTATTTTTACTGTGTAACAGACTGAACATAATGTTTTTAGCAAAGCATTCTAGAATCTATACATATATGACTTAGTGCCAAAAGGTGCGCATGGAAGGGGTTATGCACTTCAGTTGAAAATAAAACATTGTTGAAAACTGTTTTTATTTCAAATGTTGTGTTGTGTACTTGCATGAATGATTGATTGATTGATTGATGATCACTTATATAGCACTATTCTCCGCTCTCTTGAGCAGACTCACTGCGCTCGCCTGTGGTTCTACATGAGTGACAAGCTTTTTTTTATAGCGCGTTTTTTGAATATCCACCGAAGTGGTGTACTTACAGCGCTGGCATGGCTGGTGCCACATGAAACTGCAGCCATCTCGGTGCAAGTTCTGTGTACACCATACAACCATGCACCATGTCACTTCATGCGAAGCCACATACGTAAGGTGTATGCGTGTTTAGCTGTAACCTGCCACCTGCACTTTTTGGCAGAATGACCGGGATCTTTTACATGCTACTGCGGTAACACAGGGGTGGAACGGATACCGAAATATGAGTCAGTACAGAAAGTCAACCCTGGAGAAGAAAATTCTCCCGCCGCTCCTTCAGGGATTTGAACCCGGGACCTTTCAGTCACGAGTCCGGCGCTCTAACCACTGAGCTATCCCAGTCCCCAATGAATGAATATATAGTACAGATAATTTCAGCAACCAGGCTGTGGTTGATTTCAAGATACAATCATTACACACTGAAAAAGCGCTGAAAAATGACCGCCAAAAACGGACATCCATGTACCGAGTGATTGTCATCACTTTGCTTACAAACAAATCACAAGTACATGGAGTAACAATCACTGATTTGTACACAGAAAACATCATTTTATACAGATAATATAACATCAACACTCACGATAGTTGTATTTTCGATCAACTGATCATGAATGTTTGCCCTGTAGTACGTGAGATATGTTGTAAACTCAAACTGAAAACTTTGAACAACCGAAAAACAACAGCATTGCTTCAGAATCACCGGAAACGTCGCATGTGTTCTGATCCATGCATTTGCACTACACAGCAATACTCATTTTTTATCAGCAAAGTTCTGCACGAAATCTGAAAACTATTTCCCCGATCGTTTGATATTGTTGTAACATCAGACGTCCCTGCAAGATATCTAATATTTTGTACAAAACAAAGGAGAAAGTAGTCTCTTTTTTATCAACAACATCCAGTATGTCACATGACCTTTCCTGAATGACTTCATTCTCCCAGCCGCATGACATGTCTTTGTTCAGAAACATCGAAAGGTGTGTTGTAGTCTCCTTCAGTGGTCTGACGTACATACATGAATCTGGTGTAGAACATGCACTGTGCACTTTTTCAGGAGTTTATTGAGAATATTTTCAAGTTTTCCGCCGATTTGGGCATGCGAAATTAAAGTACTGTGAAAAGTGGCATCTTTCCGCACCAAAGATTTGAAACCCGTTTTTTTATACTTAGCCAAGTACAGCGTGAAGAATTTTATTATGACAAGGCAATATCTTGTAAATCTTACATGCAACTGTTAATTCAGGATCATGATCATCAATTTCATCAAAAATTTGTCCGTTATAAGTGCATGCTTTTTGTAGACTGTTTAATGGTGTTGCGAGAATATTTTGTTAACTGAGCAAGAGTGACAAAGTTCCAGTTTTTTTTTCCTTCTTGAAGTACTTTTTCTTTCCAGACAATTAGGAAAGAATTTAATGACGATCCGTTAGACACAACAGAAAACTTTCGCTTCCAGTGTTCACTCCAGTGACTTGCTCTCTAGTTTTTACGCTCTCTCCGAAGACCAAATCCTGAAACTCATTCGCAAGTCAAAGTCAACCACAGCGACCGTAGACCCGGCTCCAACCAAACTCGTTCTTGAATTCACTGACGTTCTTCTGCCTGTGTTTCAGAAAATAGTCAATCTGAGTCTCACATCTGGCACTGTACCAATTGCTTTCAAAAAAGCAGTGGTTAAACCATTGATAAAAAAGCCAAATCTCGACCCTGAGGTCCTCGGTAACTACCGTCCGGTGTCCAACCTACCCTATTTGTCCAAGATCCTTGAGAGAGCGGTTGCTGACCAGCTGCAGGCACACCTCGACACAAACGGTTTGCATGTCAAGTTTCAGTCGGCATACAGACGTGGTCATAGCACTGAGACAGCCCTCCTTCGCATACTTAACGATTTGTTGGTAATGATTGAAGGAGGAAACAATGCTATTCTCGTGTTGCTGGATCTGAGTGCTGCCTTTGACACTCTTGATCACACGTTGCTCCTCCAGAGACTTCATGCAGAAATCGGCCTGGATGGTTCCGCTCTTGATTGGTTCTCATCATACTTGTCGTGCAGATCACAGCAAGTCCTTGTAGGACATGCCCTTTCATCAGAAACACCCCTTCTTTGTGGCGTTCCGCAGGGATCGGTGCTCGGTCCTCTTCTCTTTTCTCTTTACACTAGGCAGTTGGCAGACCTTATTGATAAGTTCTGCATAGACTATCACTTTTTTGCCGACGATTCCGAACTGTACTCGTGCCTACCAACTGAACCTGAGTCTGCGCTGAGTGCGTTGAGAAATGTTGAGTCGTGCTGTCGACAGATAAAAATATGGATGACGAAAAACAAATTGAAACTCAATGAGCAAAAAACTGAAGTACTCCTCTGTGGGCCATCATCTAGAAGAGAAACTGTCCCTGTTGACTGCCTTTCAGTTGGCGAAGCATCTATTCCGTTCTCCAACGTGGTGAAAACACTTGGAGTAACTTTGGACGCAGAGCTTTCCATGGAACAACATGTCTCAGCCATTGTCAGATCTTGTTTTTTCCACATCAGATCTGTGAGTAAAGTCCGTCCATACATCACCTACAAAGCTGCAAGCAGCATTGCTGTCTGTCTGATTTTGTCATAGCTTGACTACTGCAATAGCCTTCTGTCGGGACTGCCCCAAAAACAGATTAAACGTCTACAGGCAGTGCAAAATGCTGCTGCAAGAACTGTCATGAAATGCAAAAAAACAGATCACATCACTCCCATTCTTAGGCAGCTTCATTGGCTTCCTATCCAGAAACGGATCCGCCACAAAATTATCTCTGCCACTTACCGGTCAGTTCATGATAACACCCCCCTCAACCTCTCTGATCTTCTCCAAAAACACAACCCTTCTCGCCTTCTCAGATCAGCATCTAGATCTCTCCTTGATGTTCCCGGGCCCAGGGATTCCAAGACAAAGCGGTACGGCCAGCGAGCCTTCAGATATGTTGCTCCCTCCTTCTGGAATGTCCTCCCCGAAAGCATCAAGGAGAAGGACTCCATTCAGTCTTTCAGACCTTCGCTGAAAACCCATTTCTTTACCCAGGGATGATAGTCAAGGTGATTGCGTATGTGCGCCGGCGCTGGTGTGTGTGTTAAGTGAAGTTGATGTTGCCATAATTACTCTGTGTGTGTGTGTGTGTGTGTGTGTGTGTGTGTGTGTGTGTGTGTGTGTGTGTGTGTGTGTGTGTGTGTGCGTGACTCTTTTTTTCTGTTATCATTATTTGTAACTCTGTATATATTTTTACATTTAACTGTTATGCATAGTTCCACTTTTGGAAAGGGGTGGGTGGGTATGAGTGCATGTCCTTTGGTAGTTTTAGCTTGCGAGAGCTTACATGTATGCACTGTGTGTATCTGGCGCTGTGAACACGCAAGGTTTTGTGTGGAACTTTTTTTATGCGTTATATATAAATTTTCATTCATTCATTCATTCATTCATCCTGAAAGTTATGTCAGACATCAGGTTTGCTACACAACTGTTGTTGTAACGTGACATAAAACATTAAACTTTTAAAGTTTAATTAAGCCCAGCAGATGTTAGTAATACTAACAGTGGTTCTGAGAATTGAGTACTGATTTGTGTAGACATCATGGTGTGTAGGTTTGACATGTTTGTACTGAGCATATCAGAACCGGGACAGTTGCTGGATATTGGTTTAATAATTTCAGATTCTTAACACTTCAAATTCATTGACATGACCAGGGTATGCGGAACTGAACATACTCCTGAGCCAAGTGGTACAGCAAGGAGAAAAACATCAAACACAGATAGCTGCACATGGTACAGAGAGAGGCTGGCCGCAGAGAATCAACATCTCGAAGAGCTGGGGGGGCGGGGTCTGGACTTAATTGTTAATGTAAATTACCTTGATAAAATCAGGTCATTCTGATTTGTTTTTGTCAGACTGATATAAGCAAACACATTGTTTTCTACGCTAAAAATTGGGGAAATGTTATTTTGTTGTAATACTGATGTAATACAGAATTTTGTTTTATTTATTTTTTATGACTTGTGATTAAATGCAAACTGAGAAAAAATCTTCTCACTGTGTTTTTGCATGTACTTGTATGGCTGATTATAGTATATTGCATGAAAGGGTGTGTTACTTGTTATATAAAAAAAATTGAGTTATGGGTTTATGTCGCCCATCAGATATTACAACAATCAACATGTCACAACCATGTGTTAAATTATGAGTGTACAAAATTCGGCACAAACATAGTAGGGGAGATGTGCACTAATAGTGTGACTTGATTTTGTGCATACTTGTGCAAAACTGAAGACACAATGAACTCTGCATGTTGTAATATCTGATCTACAACATGCGGCCTTTTATGACCTTTGTCAGCAAATATCTCCAAAAGTGCTTGAGTTTTTACAGGGGTCGCACTGCCTTTTAGACATTTGCGTCAACCAACGCAAAACATTACATATTTTGCATCAATGGCATGAAAAATGTGTACAGTATAACCTAGAAGTAACGCACATTACAAAGCCCAAATGATGAAGCAACTTGATTGTAGCTCATGGTCTATAACTTGAGCAGATGAAAATAGTGCACAAAAAAATGTGGTAAAGTTCAGTAAATTTGCCGTTCACATAAAAAGTTTGAATAGATTGGAACATCATACATGCATCATTTTTAAAGGAAGAACTGCAGTAGACAATGTCAGCAAGCCCAGTTCTCGTCTACTGCAGGATTTAGTAACGAGATGAAGTTAAGTCAAGGCTGCCGCCATTTTCTCTCATTTATATTCAGTGTCAACGTGTGTTTTGTTTTTGATTTCATAGTCTTCTACTTTTGAGTAAATTCTGATGATATTACTCGCTGGTTCCAAATTCCATATCTGGGATCGTGTCCTCCATTGACTGACTGGAAAATATCACTGATCAGTTCGGCAAAATGTCTGGCTAGTCTGATACAGGAACCAATCTTCTTCCAGATCCATACGGGTTCGTTTGAATTCAGTTTCAAATTAATTGTTTTCTTTTTTTCGGAAAAGTATGCAAATTTTATTCACAGACAGGGCACTACCAACTATAAGGCATGTGGATAAGATTTTAGGAAAAGTTTCAATTATAATCCAAAAATTACAGTAGCTTACAGGGAGTTACACGATTATATTGCTATTAGATTCCACCCTTCATTGAACGGCTGAGATGACACTGAGTCTGCAAGTAATCTAGCATTGAGTGACACAACATCCACCAATGAGGCTTGTTTAATCAGTGTTGTCATTTTGCATACAGTGACACAGCGATGTGGCTAAAAAAAAACAACTAAAATGCATACGGCACCCAAAAAATGCAACATTTATCCAAATGTTTGCAAACCCCTGTTTTATCTTTTGCTTTTAAGAAATCTTTCCTAGCATTGTGCACATTCTAAAAACACAATTAGTTTCAATGTATCATCAGATTTATTTTCTACCCCATTTGTCCTGTTTTCATGCACACCTTTTGGCACTAAGTCATACATATTCTCAGCTGGTTTCACTATACTTTGACAGTGTATATTGCAAACATTACCATCATGGCATCAGGCTCCTCCAGCCCCATCTTAAATGAGACACCTAACCCCTGAATCTGTTTGCCTGCTGGCCATTTTCAACAGTGCCTTCCATAGTTCTAAGTTTTCTAGCAGGAGTGTCTCATTGTCATACTCATGGAGAAGCTGGAATCAGTTTGGGTACACCTTTCCTACTCCTTGGTTTTACTTCATGAGCTCTGCCATCTGGTAATTGATATACTTGCACAGCCGCTTGACGGTTGACCCATCCAAGACTTGCCCTATCCCAGGTTATGACCACCATACAAATCACAAAGCTTGGTTGCAAATGTTCTGTGGTTTAGACGATATTTGCCACACACACACACACACACACACACACACACACACACACACACACACACACACACACACACAAAACAAAACAAAAACTCGGAACGAATTAGCCTTGAGATCAACGGCAACCAATCCAGCCATCCTACTCCTAGCTCACGTCCATTATTTCTAGGCTTGTCCGCGGAGAAATTCTTAAATGAAACAATACTCAGCAACCACATAATAAATTAAAAAAATCTTGGGCTCCAACCTGCACAAGTTCGTTAATGGTGATGGGAGGCCCTCGCTCACTGCCGATCCCCATTCCATGAGGAGAATCCTCCTCCCCATCCGGATGAGAGAGCTGTGGTGGAGAAAGGTGATGCGGGTGGGACTGCAGCATTTTTCTCACATCTTCACATCACTTTAGACTGTAAACGATGGATGATCACGTTAAACACAGGCAAATATTCCTATATTTCGTCTGTGGCAACAGTTTTCACGCCATGACATCTACAACACAGGGGAGGTCGGGCTTTTAAAACTAGAAGACGAAAGGAGTGACCCTGCTGATTACCACATTCCCGAAACGGAAGTAATTCTTTGTTCTCGGAGGTCCATAAAGAAAGAAATAGCCTGCGTAGCTCAGTTAAATCGCAGACTAAGCAGACCACTCAGAAGGATGCCGTTTGCATGACATACAGTGTATAAATTGTTATTGCTATAATCTTAGCAGTACAGTTCACTTAACCTGTGTTAAAAATGAATGGGTTTGTGGTTATTGATTACATTACTCCGACCCGGCGCTCATACTGCTTACAATGTACCAAAATCTGAACACGCTTCGGCCGCACTGTGTTTTTAACTAATAAACTGCATTTCTGATGCGCTGATCCCTCTGTGATACATGTGTGAGGTCATGAAACATTACAAAGGTACACAGCTAATTTATCGTATTACATAGCTCTCCCAGTAGCAGCACGCCGGCGGCGGCAGTGCCGGCACACTGATACAGTGATAGGGGCCTACACTAGTGGTCTCAGTCAATCACGGCCGGTCATTCGGACACTACCCGCTTGTGACTTTGTCCATCACTTCCTACTGAAACATTAAAATGGCTCTCATCGCTGCCCATCTTAATGCAGATGTCATTCTGGTGGTGACAGTGTAGCGATAGGTATATAATCTCCCCCCCCCCCCCACCCCCCTTCCCCCCACCCCCACCACCTCCATACCCCTTCCCTAATAAGCTGCCGCCGCGCCTTCCGTGTACTGGGATTTTCGACAGCAGCGTTACAGTAAGCACCATGTTTACTTACATCACACCACACTACACTCCGTGTCTCACTGAGTCACACACTATACATGCACTCACAAACACACACACGTGCGCACACACTAACACACACACACTGACTCGACACTGACACACACAAGCCGGCCGCTGACACTGACACACTCAGTTCAGAGTCAGTACTGACATACACTCGGAATGACACGCGTGCGACCACGTGACACTGTGACACACCTACACCTCTCTCTATTTATTTTACCCTCGTCAAAAATGAAAGTTGAGTCAGTTTATCCTCTCTCTCTCTCTCTCTCTCTCTCTCTCTCTCTCTCTCTCTCTCTCTCTCTGTGGAAAACTCAACTTATACCAATCCCTAAGGATTGACCTTTTCAACTCTAGCCGACTCTCTCAGATTACCACCCAGCGCTGAAACTTTTAAATCACGTTACATGTCATACATTATGTGCTGACTGGTTGGCATTGCATGTTTTATTTGGGGATTGTAACCCGCCTGAAACGTTTTACCATGTTGTGTCTCCCATTATCACGCATTTACCTGCCAAATGTTTGCCGCTGCTGATGATATCGTAGTGTTTTCTTACTCCGGGAGAGTGAGGTCTCCTGAGGGTAGGACACCATTTCAGACACGGACTTGATCTAAGTACTGGCCATGATTTCAAAATCCACCTTCATTCCTGCTTGTCTCATATATCAGTCACGTTTGACGTCTGACTGACTTCATTTATTCAGTCCATGGGAGTCTGTACTGGCTGGTGTGTCGTAGATTCGAAAATGTATACATGTATAATTAGATCTAGAGTATAGTCTCTTGTTTGGGCGAGGGCTGGATGTAAAAAAAGCATATATGCTTATCTATTACCCTCGTAAATAAAGATTCTCTCTCTCTCTCTCTCTCTCTCTCTCTCTCTCTCTCTCTCTCTCTCTCTCTCTCTCTATATATATATATATATATATATATATATATCACATACACACACACCGCCTAGTGAAGAATATACCACGGGCACTGAATCAGCGGTACCAGCTGATTGCTCGTGCTATATTCTTCACTAGCGGAGTAAGAAAACACTGTCAAATGATCCGGCTTATATTTCCGGAAATCGTCTTTTAACCTCTTTTACAGTACGGGAGCTGAGGGCCACACTGAGCACACAGTGAGGTAGAGTTGGTGATGACTGACGGGCGAGGCCGGGCCGCTCAGTGTTCCTCCGAAGCTCGCGAAACTTCAAAAGCGTCACCAGTGACCGGATTTTAAAATCGCTGTGTGTTCATTGTGGCCCTCAGCTGCCGTACTGGATAAGAGGTTAATAGATGATTTCCGGCGGAAATAACAGGGATAAGATCATTTGACAGTGTTTTCTTACTCCGGGAGAGTGAGGTCTCCTGAGGGTAGGACACCATTTCAGACACGGACTTGATCTAAGTACTGGCCATGATTTCAAAATGGAGGCGGCAGTCGAAAAGCGTTGGTCTGTGACGGTATCAGACCTTAAGGAATGGACCTGTATTATATATATACGGGACTGCCAGCTGCGCGCTATGCGCGAGACTGAAACACTTCTCCCCATAAATGACCCAAAATGGCATTTTAAATGTCCCAGGAATTTCCGACCACCTCAGTCCTTGGATGTTACAGACTATGATTTTTTCTATCTTACACAGTGCTTACGTATACATTTATTATTCCATCCTCAAAGCAAAAACATACAACTGGCTCCCTAACACACACACACACACACACACACACACACACACACACACACACACACACACACACACACACACCAGCAACAACTATAAACAAAAAGCAACTAGGCATGTCACATCGCTTGCTGGCTGGCTCAGATGTTCTTTTCGTGTGCGAAATTCCGACCGCTTCGAGTGATTAAAAAAGAGATAATTTTGCTAACACTGGGCTGGCTGTGTGGACGCCCGCAGGCTGTGATCCAAAGAAGGCATGTTTCAAGCGTTCGCATTGGTTTGGCACACGGCACAAAACGGACGCCTTCACAAAACTGGGAAACCTACTATCAGAGTTGCATGTACCCCACGAACAATGCTTGACCGGCATTTCTGATGCCATTTTTTTCTTTCTTGTTTTCATTTTTCTTCTTCTTTCTTCTTCTTTTCTTTTTACTAGTATCGGTCCATCTTCGTCACGGGCTCACTGTCACTCTACCCCCAACAAGAGTGTCCATACTCCACGCTCCACCCACAGGCACTTACTGAGTGCAGTCTCCTGGATTTCCGAAGATCGTCTATTGGGCTGTGTACTTTTCACACTCTCTAATTTGCGTGAACTCGGTCAGCTGGCATACCCGCAGTATTGACTGCTTCTGTATTATATGCTTTACATGCCAAGACTATGGCTGACTCAGTCATTGTCTCGTTGCCTCATTCTGCACTCTTTCCAGGTCTAGTCCATGGTCCATGGACTGAAAAAGGTCGAAGTGGAGCCCTCTGCCACACGGCCACTCTGCCCAGTCTGAATCCGTTTGTCTTTCCGACTTCACGGAGTGGATACTGGGATTTTCGACAGCAGCGAAGTATGCTCTGACTTTAACAACACAGCTCAATCAAAAACATACATAAGTGGCTTAATTAGTTCGCGATCTCATTTTTCATCGTTTTTCACCGTTTAGCTGTTGTTTAAGTGTCGTTTTGCAGCTTGTTAATGGGGATTACCCCAAAAATTCGATTGTTGTGCCCAGCAAGACTTTGACTAATTACAGTAGGAAGAGATGGCGTTGTTAAATACTTTTCGTAGCCATAGCCTTCAGGACTGGAAAAGGCCTTTGGTGTACTTCAGTGCTGTTTCCACACATCAGCATTCGGCCGAAGTGGAGCCCATTATGGTATCTCAGATGATTTGTTCGTTCGATCGCAGCTCCATCAAATATGACTGAGTATTCCCGGCGGAAGTGTCTTTGGTAGCTCCCGGCATTATGGCTGACTCAGTCATTGTCTCGTTGCCTCATTCTGCACTCTTTCCAGGTCTAGTCCATGGTCCATGGACTGAAAAAGGTCGAAGTGGAGCCCTCTGCCACACGGCCACTCTGCCACACAGAGAGACAGACAGGCAAGCAGGCAGGCAGAAAAACAGCCAGCCAGCCAGCCAGAGAGACAGCCAGACAGAGAGACACACACAGACACAGAGACAGCCAGAGAGACAGCCTGATAGCCAACCAGAGAGACAGCCTAACAGCTAGCCAGACAGACAGAAAGTCAGACGGACGGAGAGACGGACAGCCAGCCAGACACCAAGACAGAGAAAGACACTGCCACTTTGCCACACAGAGACAGCAGCCAGAGAGACAGACAGAGAACGGTATAGCTTGCGTGTACGACAATCATTTATTATGTACCCTCTTGATCATTTTGTTGTGTACCGTTGTTTGAAAATGTCGAAAACTAATCGCAATAAACCATTACGGAATCATTTTTGAGGACTCGGTTTTTTGTTGAGTGTTGATCAAGCCAACATCAACAAGATCATGAACACTAAATGGAGATACCTTCGTCCCTTCAAGACCATCAGACGCAGCATCATGCCCATCTGGGATATGGAGCCACAGAAGTTTGGAGATGTGCAGACCTATGTCAGGAAAGTCGACAACCCCTGGTTTGATACCGCTTTACTCGTCAACAATCAATCTGTCGTGCCTGCTATAAAATGTCAAAACGGACAGCTCATTGTACTTGAACATTGCTTGAATCATACTCTCGTAACTCATATTTCGTGTATCGCCGCTTTCAGAGGCCGTAGGCAGGGCCAGAGATATGAAAATTAACAATTCTGACTCATTTTAAAACTTTTTTTGATCATCTAGTGTGATCATTTACTATGTATCCTCTTGATCATTTTGTTGTGTACCGTTGTTTAAAAGGAAAAAAAGAAGAAAAAACTTGATCATCTAGTGTGCACCCTCTTGATCATTTACTATGTACCCTCTTGATCATTTTATTGTGTACCGTTGTTTAAAAAAGAAACTTTCTTGATCATCTAGTGTGCACCCTCTTGATCATTTACTATGTACCCTCTTGATCATTTTGTTGTGTACCGTTGTTTAAAAAATAAATCTATCTTGATCATCTAGTGTGCACCCTCTTGATCATTTACTATGTACCCTCTTGATCATTTTGTTGTGTACTGTTGTTTAAAAAAAACAACATTTCTTGATCATCTAGTGTGCACCCTCTTGATCATTTACTATGTACCCTCTTGATCATTTTGTTGTGAACCGTTGTTAAAAAACCCACCTTTCTTGATCATCTAGTGTGCACCCTCTTGATCATTTACTATGTACCCTCTTGATCATTTTGTTGTGTACCGTTGTTTAAAAAACAAAAAAAACAAAAAAAAAACTGCCTACTCTGCCTACAGGGGGTTGTCTGCTGCCGTCACCGCCCGCTGTCTCAACCCGCCGTCGCCGCCGTCTCAGCCCGTCGTCGCCGGCCGTCTGGGGGCCTGGAGGGTTGTCTGCTGCCGTCACCGCCCGCTGTCTCGCCGCCGTCTGCCCGTCGTCGCCAACCGTCTTCGCCCACTGTCGCCAGCACTGAGTCTCTGCCGTACGGAGTCTGCATGAACTGTTTGACTCCGGAGGATGGGCGCAAAGTCTAGCACGTTACTGTCACCCATCCATTAGGTGACCACGCTCGATCGTGCTTAACTTTTTTTACGAGAGCGAGTGCTATTGCTCTGCGCCACTGACTCCTCTGACTACAGGTCTGTCTGTTTGTTGGCAGATGCGTGCAGTGCGTGACAGCGATATGGAGGGGATGCAATACAGTTCATACTTTTTGATTATGGGGAGTTACGTCCCTTGTAAATCAAATGTCACATGATAGGTAAAATGGCGTCGGGCACAATGTTTGGAGGTGTGCTACATTTGTTCCTTCTGGCAGTTGGGCTGGTTTCCTCAGCAAATTCAAAGTCTGAGGACTGGTGATAAACACTTGGCCATGCACTAACGCCACGGAAAAGGGTCAGTTTACAGTGTCATCACACTCTTAGCCATAACTAGTGTACATGAGTTGAAGCCGGGTCGTGTCGGCTCAGCACGCTTTTGACTTCAAGTTATGGGATTGCTCCGGGACAGAGAAGAATAAAACAAACATAATTTCGTATTAAAAGTGTTAAAAGCCCCTCCGCCCCCCCCCCCCCCCCCCCCCATCTGATTCTGTCTTATAGAAGTTATACTAAATATGTAGCAAACTTACACATCTACTAAAATGACCTGTGGTGTCAAACTTGGCAATGTCCACTTTTAGCCCGGTCGGTTCGTGTGTGTGTGTGTGTGTGGACGAAATGAACTTGGTGTATGCACTACGTTGGCATATCCACATATCAGTTTATTCCATACTATGCCAGTGCTATACACAAGCACAGGCACACACCCATTCTCAAACCATCTGAGGATAGCGAACCGACGGGGCTAAAAGTCTTTCTGTCTCTCCTCAGTCTTACCACTTTATGCCTTACCAGTTCTCTCTCTCTCTCTCTCTCTCTCTCTCTCTCTCTCTCTCTCTCTCTCTCTCTCTCTCTCTCTCTCTCTCACCCACCTTTGTGCATCTGACCTCCATTTTCCTTCAGTTTCAGAATTGTGTGTCATACCTGTATTCTCACCATTGCATTCCTACAGCAATGCAGTTTGCCAAGGAGATGGGCTTCTGGCTGGGGAGTCTGTCCACCAATGGCTCTGTGCAGGTGTGGAAAGACTGGAGAGCCAAGCACTGCCAGCCGAACTACAGAATGGTACGTCCACTTCACTGAACAGCCAAACCCAGTATAAAACCAACATCTTTGAGATCCTGTGTTGCTGAAGACTGAGTCATTTAGATCATGTACAACAACTGATTTTAGTTCTTTTCATTTCTTGTGTGTGTGTGTGTGTGTGTGTGTGTGTGTGTGTGTGTGTGTGTGTGTGTGTGTGTGTGTGTGTGTGTGTGTGTGTGTGTGTTTATAGCATATTTTGCTCATGGTGAAGTAATTTTGCACAATTTGAATAAAGTGCAATACACACTTTGGATTAGTGTGCATTATCCTGCATTTTGATTAACTAGTGATTTTAAAAAGCAAGAATAGGACAGATCTCAGCTCTCTCTCATTGTCTCCCTGTCTCTCCCCTCCCTCCCTCCCACTCCCTCTCTCTATTCAGTATTGCTCTCATACTTCACATCTATCTTCTGGGTGTGTCTTTCTTTTTTAGATGATACACCAGTCTCTGTCCTACCATATCTCCTCTCTCTCTCCTCTCCCCCCACCCCCCTCTCAGTTCTCTCTCCATTGCCCTCTCTTGCTTTCTCCTTCCTCACCCTCTCTTTCCCTCCTTACATCCATTTTTCTCTGTCCCCCCACTTCCTTCCTCTCTAAATTTCTGTTTTGCTGTCTCTTTCTGTCTCTCTCCTGTGTGCATTTATTTTGTATATATATATGCTGCACATAATTATTACAAAGGTGCAAATAATATACATTCTTGACCTCTTTTCAGACAAGTGGGTGCCAGTGCCTATGCTTCAAGTGGGTTAGGAGGTGCTGCTGCAACTGGTGATGGTGACATTATGACCCAGGTAGGGATTTGTGCTATGTTCAGTGCAATTCTTTATGTACAAACATAGGCATAGACTCCCCTCTGCAGTCCCAGTGCAATTTTTTATCCTACATATCAACATAGACTCTCCCCTGTATAGCTGACCCCAGGAAAGAGACTGTCCCAGGGGGAAGCTATTAGTATTAGTCTGTTATGTACATCCCCTGGCTGGGTAAGACTTGCAGCGTTGCATTGTGACCATTTTCTTTTTCTAATCTAGCTACAGTTGCCTCTAATCAGAGAGGTCACCAAATGTGTGCACATCTGCAGACTATTTGGCAGGGCTCTCTTGAAGTTCAACAAACATGTGGAGTCATTTCTGTTGATAAGGGTGTGCATTTTGAACAACTAAGATTTCCATATAAGATAGCTGGTAGTCTACCAGAAGCACCTGAAAATACGCGTTTGCTAATAACACAGGCAACACATCAAAAAGCCACATATGACACTATTTACAGGCTTGGGCAAAGGTTTCATAGCCTGATGCTATTATTGTTGCCATTCAAGGCCCATAATGTTTTCTGCACTTTGTATTTTTACAGTAGCTTATACACAGTTATAGTCAGTAATGCTCCTGTCACTTTGACAGCTCATACTGGTACTTTTCCTTCATTTGTGCATCATGAAAATGTATTTACACAGTTGTGTGCATTTCAGCAGTTTCCATGCAGTGACCTTGCTAGGTCAAGGCCTCAGTGTGACTAAAGCTGCAGAGGTTGCCATGGCACCTATCACCAAGGTCTTCCCCACTTTTAGTGAAGCCTTGATTGTAGCTGATGCTTAGGGAAATTTTGGCGAGTTCTCAGTCCTTATCTACTTCTTTCATTTTGGTATTTCTCAATCATTTGATAGGCCACGGACAGGCAGGTTTTCATTGAACTCTTTCAAGGGTCTCCACATCTTAAGATGCACGACTTAACAGTATGCTTGACAACAATCGGGGTCTTCAGATGTGTTAAGAATTAAAGATTTTTGACGGTCTGAGCAACTTTTGCATTGATTGGAGGCAATTATATTACACTAACTGAATCAATTTTGGACACATTCAGTAATTCCCCTTAATCCAGTCAAGTGTTCCTTTGCCTGTTTTGGCATTTGTAACACGTGTGTCAAACTGACGAAAGTTGCACATTTCAAATGGTGGTGCACAGAGTGAGCATGTGTTACTCGATGAGGGAAGCTGTCATTATTAGTACTGAATGAGGGCTCGGATCTAGATTTTTCTGACAGTGGTTCTGAAGAGAACATTGTTGATTCTGGTGAGGGGTTTGTGCTCAGTAGATCTTGAGGTGGACTCAAATGACAGCGATAATGACATCTTCATTTTCATCATTGGGATCCAAGCAACCAGTAGAATAAATCTTTTTTTTTTTATACTGTATTTGGATAGTTCCTGCTTTGGTGTTACGACAGAGAATGGTATGTGATATGCCTCTATCAGTCTGTGGATTATTTATCTGGCAAGTACACATCCTAAGCCTTCTAAAAATGTACGTTTATTGTATTATTCCTAGTAGTTTATTTACTAAGATTTATTTTAAATGGGCAAAAACAGTGCGTCTACAGGAGCCAAGAGCATCATTTTGTGGCGTCTTGAATGAGTAAACCAGTTGGGGGGAGTGGGAGGGAGGAAATCAATGTAGTTAAACAATCTTGAATCAGTACCATTTTAATGTTCAGGGAGGAAATCAATGCAATTAAACAATCTTGAATCAGTACCATTTTAATGTTCACATCTGTACAGAAAATGAATGATTCAGTGGTTCAGCTGAGAGTACAATATTTACTGAAAGGTCAAAATGTTTGTTTGTGCAAATGATATTTTCCTTCTTTTAAACTATTTTGATTTTGTCTTTGTTTGTTGGAGATTTTTGCTGGTTGATTGGTTTTGTGTGTTTGTTTTTGTCTCCTTCATAGTCTTTTGAGCTTCAGTCTTCTGTTCCTTATCCCCTTCTTTTTTTGGGTGGGTAAGAATGAAGTCATCCAATCAAGCTGAACATTAATTTTCTCCTTTTCATAGTTTATTTTTATTTTTATAGTTATTATGGATTATTTTCAATCCTTCTCCCAGTTCCACCAGTCACTGGATGCCAGTCCTGATGTGTTTGTGTGCAGGTGCTGCATGCCATGGTTTGAAGGATGGATTCCATTATTCAGGAGTCAACCCACAGCTCAGGAAGGTGACTGTTTATTCAACCAAACATACCTAGTCCATGTATGATATCTCAGGATTAAAGTGTTAAAAGAAAAAAGATGTCTGGATTTCTCTTCAACAAAATAATGAAGAGGATTATAACCTACCTTTTTCAAACTCTGAATTGAAGCAGTCATTACAGAGAGCCAATGACTCGACCACTGGTTTGGACCAGGTCCACTATCAAGTGTTAACCATCTCCCAAATTCCGCTTTATCTGTACTCTTATTAAGTCTTAAAGGTATATAACCACGTCTGGGAATCTGGCTGTTTTCTGCCATCATGGCACAAAGTGGTAGTTATTCCTATTCCCAAACCTGGTAAGGACTACTCAGATCCCGGCAACTTCAGACCTATAGCATTAACCAGTTGTTTGTGTAAAACAATGGAGAGAATGATCAAGGCTTGCCTCATGTGGTCTCTCAAGCCGCAGGGTTTTCTTTCCAAGAAGCAGTGTGACTTCAGAAAGAACCACAGTACACTGGATCACCCCATTCGTTTTGAAACCTTTATTAGAAATGCCTTTGTTAAAAAAGAACACATTTTAACTATTTTCTTTGACCTTGAGAAGACACAACGTGGAAGCATGGCATTCTTGCAGACCTCTGGGATCTTGGTTTCAGAGGCCATCTCCCCAGTTTTATTCAAAGTTTCTTATCTCACTGCTAAGGTTAGAGTGGGTTCAACTCTGCATGAGCAAGGAATGGGGGTCCCACAAGGTAGTATCCTGTCCCCAGCCTTGTTCAGCATTAAGATTAACACCATCGTTAAAGCTGTCTTGAAGGGTACAGATTGCATCATGTCCCCAGCCTTGTTCAGCATTAACAATATCGTTAAAGCTGTCTTGAACAGTATGGATTGCTCCTTGTTTGTAGGCAACTTCGCTTTGTTTGTGAGTGGAAAGATGTTAAACAGAGTGGAGAGGGCTATGCAGCTGTGTGTTAACAACATCCAAGAGTGGGCGTCTGAATGGCTTTAAGTTCTCCACCTCCAAGACAGTCTGCATCCACTTTCACCAACAATATGGTTTTTACCCAGACCCTAACATCCTTCTGGGAAAAACGCCTATAAAAGTAGCCAAAGAAGCAAAATTCCTTGATCTCGTTTTTGAAAAATATCATGTGAAAAATATGTGCAATATCTTAAATCTTCCTGCCAAAAAGCTGTGCATATTTTGCAAGTAGTCAGACATACTGATTGGGGAGATGATCGTATCATCCTGCCATGCCAGTACTGTGCGTTAGTCTGCTCCAAATTGGATTACAGATGCATTGTGTACAGATCAGCCCATCGGTCGATTCTAAAGTAATTGGATCCAATCCACCATCAGGGCTTGCGTATCACGCTGGGAGCTTTTCGCACATCTCCTGCCCAAAGCCTCTACGTGGAGGCACATGAACCACCCTTAGCCTCTCACCATCTAAAACTTTCTTTAAACTAAATTATGTTCTTAAACTCAAATCTTTGCCAGAAAACCCAGCCTGCAGTTGCATTTATGAACTCAAAAACGTCAAATTATTTCAAGAATCAGTGTCAAAAATTCCACCTCTCGGCATCCGTATTCTACCACACCTGGAAAAATCCAAAATTAATCTTAACCTGATTAACGATGCTTCCTCTGTGGACATTGCCCCATGGACACTTTCTGTTCCTACGGTTTGCTTTGATTTAACCAAATTTTTAAAAAGATACAACTAACCCAGAAACATACGAACGGTTTTATTTGCAACTTATTTCAGAATATTCTTCGTTGGATTTTTTTTCTCACAGATGGTTCTAAAACAGAGTCAGGAGGCTGTCTCTACAAAATGTTCCAGCAGACCTTTGATTTGTCGCCTTCCGGACAACAGCTCCATATACAGTGCAGAATAATAATTATTACGAGCTATTCCTTTGAGTCTAAAACATATGTGTTGTTCTCAAGAAAAATCTTTTTTAATACTGTCCGACTCACTTTCATTACTAAAAGCTATATTTAACCTAAAGTTTGAACACCCGTTTTTGGTACAGATTCTAGAGCTACATATGGATTTGACCAAAGATGGGAAGGAGACTGTCTTTATCTGGGTCCCTGGCCATGTGGGCATTAGGGGTAATTTGGCTGCAGATTCTGTTGGCGACACCTCGGTTGAGCTTATTCCATTCTCAGACTTAAAATCATGTGCAAATAAATATATATTAGAATCGTGGCAGTCTGAGTGGGATGAGCTCCTAGGAAATAAATTACATAAAATTTCCCAGTTTTAAAACAGTGTGTTGTCCTCAGACAAACAGAAAAGAAGAGACTAGTTGCACATTTGCCATTCTTTTATTACTCATGCCTTTTTAATGAAGGGCGAGGGACCGCCAATGTGTATCAGATGTGATGAAATTTTAATGACTTACTTGTTCAGATCTTATTGAAATAAGAGAGAGCCACTTTACAGCTCAATCACTGAGATTTCACCTGAGAAGATTTTTAACTTTTTAAAAGAAATCAATATTTTTGGATTTTTTTAAACTTGAGATCACTTGGTTATGTTTATGTCTTACTTCACTTTTAAGCATGGTTTCAAAATTGTACATATACCAATTTTAACATGTATACACTTTTAAAAAGTAATATATGATGACAAAATGTGTATCACCCTGATATAACCACACTGGTTGACTGGGCGTAAAGCACCAATTTACTTACTTATTTGCATCAAATCTGCTTCAACTAGTGTTCCTGTGAGATTTAATGGAAACTAGGAGTTTCCACCCAACATTCCTTTTGTTGGAGCTGCTTGACATTTGTTTTGGCACATAGTGTTTTATGTCTACAGTTGATTGAAGTAAAATCCATTGACTGAAAAATGTGCTTGTGTGAAACTTGAATGGGCAAATGTGGTTTTCAACAGCAAACAGACTAAATGACTGTGTAAGTAGTTGTCATCAGGTTAGTGTGCTGGAGAATATTAGTACTTATTTTTTTATTTTTTTAAAAGTTGTTTGAGTGTCATTCAATGAATTATTATTCAAGCAATTGTCAAAGTATATGACCAAGCTTTTACAGTCCATTAGAAGGTGCGGGCTATTCACATATGCACCTCACCCCCCCACCCCCCCAACCTGCCCTCCCTTTTTGTTGTTGTTTTGTTTTTGAGGCCAACATACCACCAAAGTTGACATTTCCCATTTAAAATATTTTCCCATTTGCTACAACATAAGTAAGTAAACATGGTGCTTAACGTCCACAGAAACCATAAGGCTTAATGAAACAATTCCACCGTAAATACTCTGATCAGATGAAACAAAGAGTAGTTTCCCTTGATTGCTTTTGGCACTTTCCACCACTGCTTCTGGAAACAATCAGGCAGTTTTACAGATCAGACTTGGGTGATTTGAAGGGATCCTATGTGTGTTAGGTGGAACCAATACACCCTCTCGTCAAAGATTTGACAGAGGAGCAATAATCACAGTACTTAGTAAATCTGGTGACAGAATATGTATGGATCACTGGGTGCCAACTCGCCATTCATGGAGAAAGAAGCATCAAAGTTCAAAGGAACAGTTTGGGACTGGATAACGCATGCCTGCAAGCTGAGGGGTGTGCAGTACAAGTAGCTGTATTTGTGGATTTTTTATAAGCATGATAAAATAGAAGGAATATTTAAGGATTGAAATAAAATGGCTTTAATTAAGGGTTGGCTGTTGGACCGGTGTGGTCACTAAGTGAGGTTCATCTGTATGGTACATATAAGGATTCGGATGTCCCAAGCTTCACTGTACCTGTATCTAATAATAAGGCATATCTGAGAGTTGATTGTGTATTATATATATGGGGTGGGGGGGGGGGGGGGGGGTATGTGTGTGTAAGAAATATCCCAAAGTTGACTACATTATGTTTAATAAGGAATGTGCAGATCAGAAATTTCTAAGACAATTCATGGTAACTAGTTGCTGTAGGCCTATAAACTTCAGTACCCCTCTTGTATAAATATATTTTCCATTCTTTTTTAATTTTTTATTTACGATTGTTTTATTAACAGCTGAAATAGTCCTGCACCAGCTAGTGTACCAGACATTTATCGGAAGGAAAAAAAGAAGACAGCCGAATTAATCTTTCATTGATCTGGACTGTGGTTCCAGTTATACCCCACTGGACTGCACCAATGTGTTGTTGCTTGTCATGTTTTTCCATCTTACAAATGGTATGACGGTTTATTAAAAAGTTGCTTTTGTCCATACTACAAAGGGATGTAACAGAGGATCATCTGAGTGCTATGGTATTAACTCCCCTGTAGATGGTTTGACAGGCAACAAAGGTGTTGACCTCTCAGTCTCAACAATTCTGCCTACCAAAGAGGTTTTAGCCAGTCAGTGCCTACATTTAGTACATACAAACACACTTCCTTACATGGGCATTGGGGTTGCTCGAGTACCATTGTAATGTAAAATATTTAAAAACAATAAAGTGTCTGTGATGCTTTAAAAAACTGATAATGCATTTGGGTCTGTGCATTTTGAAGTGAAAGTTCAAACACACATTGTTTTTTTAACTTCTCTAAGTGGGCAGAGCTATCAGGTGAAAAGCAAGGTCGGTTCCTTTGGCTTTGTTGCATGATGATGATGATTTTTTGTAGTCAGTGAGAGGTGTACGACAAAACAAACATTTGCAAATCTCTTTGCTTTGTTAGCCTAGGTGCAGTATCTCTGTTATGCTCTTTGAACATTTTTAGTGCTTTATGTTGCTGTCTGTGCCTTCTGCAGTATCAATTAAATAAAGAAAGCAGCCACATTGTCTGTATATGATATGATCAAAATGACTGTGACATTTTATATTATGCATCTAACTTCAGGACATTTGACATCCATAAAAAAACAACATTACACCCTGTTTGCATGCATTTTGGCAGCATGTGTGTACTGTTAATTAACACAATATTCACTGAATTTGTTCGGATTTAGAAGTTGGAGAATAATGACTTGAAATTCAAACAATACAAACAAAAAGCAACTGGGCACATCACATCGCTTGCTAATGGTCATTTGACTGGTTCAGATGCTCTTTCTGTGTGTGAAATTCTGACCACTTCAAGTAATAAAAAAAAAGAAGGAGATAATTCTGCTAACATTGGACTGGCTATGGGGACACCTGCAGACTGATCCAACGAAGGCATGTAAATGGCACAAAACTGACACCTTCACAAAATTGGGGGGTTGAACCTACCATCAGAGCTGCATGTACCCCACGAAAGGGTGCTTGACCAGCATTTCTGATGCTTTTTCTGCTTTTTTTGCTGGTATCCATCCATCTTCATCACGGATTACTGTATCCCCAACAAAAGCATGCCTACTCTGTGCTACACCGGCAGGCACTTACCAAGTGCAGTACCCTGGATTTCCGAAAATCGTCTACCGTTTGCAGGCCGAGCCTTCGAAAATGTGTGTAAAACGACAAAATGTAATGATGTAATACACATTCCATAAACAGCTGCACCCTGCTGGGAGAATCCCAATCTATTTTTTGACCACCAGTACAGTTAGTCTTAAATTGGCGTGTTTCAAAAAGGCCAAAGCAGACGCTACAGAAAAATCATACCTTCACAACAATAAAAATTCATGCCAAAATTAGCCAAATCTGCATGGGCTAGTTCCTTTAATGCAAGCTTTTTTCTTTCTTTCTTTTCAGAAGGGAGGTCACAACTACCTCCTTGAACTGCAGAGGAACACTCAGACAACAGTTATTTAAGTCAATATACTTTAATCATACATCACAGGGCAATTCAGCTAACTACTAAGGCTCATTAATTAAGCAAAAAGAAACGTGTAAAAAGAACATCAAAGCAACGTCAAAAGCATTTAAACTGATAATGATAAACATACTGGATTTTTTTTTTAAGTCAAAAAAAGGAAAAGAAAATTCATAATACAAATTATCACAGCAGAAAACATATTCCTCTTGCCCACCTCCCCAGACATTCCCCCCTCCCCACACACACCCACACCCATAGTCTTCACCCAGCCTACATACACCACTACTATCATCTTGTCCCATTCCAAGTATGTTGAAAACAGCCAACTGATCACACCATCCCTTTCTGGTATGTTGGCTGTATGCGTCTCTTGACACCATTCTCATCTCTTTCCTCCAGTCCATTTAGAATCACTACTATCCTGCGTTCGGTTCGTATGTGGTCAATTCTGCTCATCGCCTCTGATGAGACCTTGAGACCGAAGACATCAAGTAATTTCAAGGATGGAGCATTCTGTAGCAAGCGTATGACACCAGCTTCTGTGATGCCCTTATTGGAGCTGAGTCCCAGTCTACCAAGATGGGGCAGATTCTGCACCAAGGACTTCACACACATATCTGTCAAGTGACTGCAGCCTGTCAGGTTTAGAAACTCCAGCTTCACCAGTTTCTGCAACACAAGAACAATTTAACTGAAAGCTTGGAGGCAAAAACAATGTCAACAGATTAATAGAGAAGTAAAAAAATAAATTACAAGATTTAAAGCATATTTTCAGAACTGCAAAATCACACAGATGCCCTAGAAATTTGCAGCATAAGTTTTTCTCATGGACCTGATGGCTAAACAATAACACTGTCACATTTGGAGTTAAATAGAGCTTACACTGTCACATTTGGAGTTAAATAGAGCTTACACTGTGGATTTACATGTTTTAACAAGAAATAAACATTTGTGTTGTAAATTTTGCTGCAGCTAGTAAGTAGAGCCAACTATGACAAAATTTACACAAAGAGTGATTCTTATTTCTTCATAAACCATGATGAAAATCCATTACGTAAGCTATTACACATTCGTGACAGAAACTGAAATTAAAACTTTGAATCAAATGCAAATTTCTGTCCACCATCTTCTGAGTGTGTTCTTTCACTCTGTCAGTTAAATCCACAATCCAATATATAAGATCCAGATAGCTCTACAGCCTCACCTTGTTGCCATCCACAGATGTGTTTTTCACAAACAGTTATAAAGTCCAGTGCAAAGTGATGTATACTTTACACTGCAAGTTTCCAAATTTGCAGATGGCATGTGTATGTCATATAACTGCTAATGTCATGACATAATTAATCATAGTTTCCTTGAAAACATCACAGTCCTCTTATTCTGTAAGAGATTTTAACAGTCCAAGCTGATGACTGATGCCACTTGAACAGAAGAATTCTACAACCGCAAAGATTAGGCAAACTAACCTGATGTACTGACAATGCTCTCAGCCAAAATAGTAAGCCTAAGATTGTGAGCTCAACTTGACCCACGCTTCAGCCAATCAACTGTCACCTAGGTGGTAACCATCTGCTATTCAACCAATCACTTGTCACCAAAACTCATAAACATTCAGGGTTATCACTTGTTCTTTATCACTATTTTTCATCTAGTAAACCACTATAATCAGTTCAAAGAAAATGATGCCAGATATACTCTTAGTGCATTAAAAACTGTTTAACCCCCTAACATTTTATTGTGTGGCACATTATAGCTGTGACCATATATAGCTGATAGAGCTGAGAGGTGACAGCAAGTGTTGTGCTGCAACATGGGCAAGTTGTTTCATACTTAGACAACACATTTAAGACAGCATTTTACTGACATTAGTGAAATCCAATGCATCATGCTGGTGCAAAGGCCTAGCAAACATGCAGATGTGATGAAAATGTAACAATGTGAAATTTAAAACTTCTCTTGTTTCAGACACCAACAAACATAACAAGCAAGCAAGCTATTGGAACATTACCAGACACAGTTACCCTTCAGTATTCTGTCTCAAAATTCAGCAGTTGTTGTTGTTGTTGTTAGTTAGTTTTTTAAGTGCCATGAACGTTTTTAAGTCAAAAACCCAGTGTGCACTCACACAGACAAAATATATTAACTGGAACAAATATATAGCTACTGACATTTTGTAAAAATAATAATGCTGGAAATGTATAAAGAAACTACTCAGGCTCAAATCACAGAACAAATGGGTAGAATTTGTCCAAATGTAGCTTATGATCACTGATCACACTGTGTTGGTCTTGCGTGCACTGTCTTTGTGCAGTAGTATGCAAAAGCACATCTTTGTGCATTTCACAGTTAATAAAAAAATTGTCTATTCATAAATCTGTTATTTTATAAGGCTGTAAGCATAACTTACCTTAGTCAGCTGACTCAACACACTGTCTGTAATGATGTAGCCACAGTTACGAAGGCTGAGACTTTTCAGATGTGGACATTGGGAATATACAATGTGCAGCGTCTTCTGGGTCAGGCACACATCCTCTAGATTTAAGTGTTCTAATGCAGGCACCAATAGCACCTTTAAAGATGCATTGTTCAGCTTCTTCTGCAGTGCCAAGCGCTTCAACATGGAACTGAAAAAAGGAGAAGAGAGGAATACTTGGATCAAAAGTTTGCTGACCAGCATTGTCCTCCTGACACAAAGCGTGAAAAAAGGTATGGATTGTTCATACTTTCTGTGAACAAATACTTTTGGATAAAATGTCTTGAATATGAAAGGGATACAACACCCACACTAAAATGGTATTCAGAAAATTCTACTGGGTTTTCATCCATCAAGATTTTACCAATACCCTACAAAACAATATTTATACAACTGGCAAGACCATTGATTAGACCACAGTCTTCACCCAAACCACAGGACTATCCGTTTGAGGCAGAACCATGCTTGAATGAAGAAGATGACAAAAGAGGTTACTTTGGCAGAATCTGAAGGACACAAATATGACAGTTGACAGCCTCCTTATACCCCCTACACACACACACACACGCGCGCGCGCACACACTTGGTAGAGGACTACATCTCTTACAAAGAGGACCACATACATACCCAATGATGTAGTCATCAGGGAAGTCCTGAAGGTCATATTGTTCCAGATTCTTTATGATGATCTGCATGCTCCTCTCAAACAATGTGAAGACCTGACTGCCATCATGCAATGGATTCTGCTCACATTACAGACAGTCCAGATTTATGTAATACAAGGGGCAAGAAATAAGAAGTCTTTATGGTTAAAATGAAGACACTATCAATTCAATTCAATTAAAAAAACAAAACAAAAAAACTTTAATTATCTCACAAGGGGCAATTTTGCTGTGGTCATGGTGGGCTCATAAAATAATGAATACATAAAGTTAAAAGAACAATACAACAACAAATACAACACCACCAACAAAAGGGTCTTACCTTAAACATAGTTATAAATATAGAACAATAGAACAAACTGTGACGTCATCATAAAATAGTAATGAACTTATGATCACACCCTTGTTTTTGTTTGTCACAAGGAGTTCAGACATAAACTGACTGAACAGAAAAATGTCACAGTCAGGGTTCCAGGCAAGATCAAAAGATCAAGAGATCTTAGAGGAGGGAGGTGGAGTTGGACCCTAAAATTTGCCCAGAAGAGATCATGAGTAGGGAGGTGGAGCTGGGCTGAGCAAGTTGGACATCTTTTGCTTCAAGTTGTCCAAGTTGTTCGTCAACAGCGGTGCAACGGACATTGTCTTAGTGACTCTGTCCAGCACAGCAGTTGAAACAGCAACTGAGCAGTGCACAAGTCACTGGGCAATGGCGAGGGGACACTGCCTTAACACTTCCATTGTTCTGGTGGCGGTCCATGGTCTCTCCGGCCTTTTTCGGATGGTTTCCACGGTCGAGCTTTCACTCTGTCATCCCCTTCCCACTCTGTCCCCGTCCCTAATAGGCCATATTGCCTCCGTGGATGTAAAGCAACATGAAAATGAAAGCAGAAAAGTGAGTCAAGATAGGGTCAGAATGGGTTTTTTAAATATTTTTCAATCCATGATTTCTACCAAATTAAATTCTACCTTCCCAGTTCATTCTGCTCATTTTTTTATTTTTATTTTTTTCCTTCTTCTTCTAATAACTGCTATTTCTCTTCCCAGGTCATTCAACAGTTTCCTGTGTGGGCCTGCTGAATAAATTAGGATCACCATGTTCACTGACCAGTGTGACTAATGCTGGTTTCTAAGCCTAGCACCCACTGTGAGAGCATCCGAAACTTGTGTTTCAGTGTCTGCTTGTATCTAGCGCAGTTTAACTCCATGTAGACAGCCACATGCTCATTACACTGCACACAACTAAACAGTCAATCCAACTTTACTCGTGACTTGATTAACTGATTTTTTTTTATCTTGTGTTTTTCAAGACCAGATACTTTTGTTCTTTCACATGTAGACAAATCCACTTGCCTCTACTGTTTTTCGTAACTTATAAAATATAACTGAAAGTGGGTATTAACAATTGTTATTGACTGATTGTGTAGTTTGACTTGAGTATAGTTTGAGACATGAAAAAAGTTTTACATATGTCAGCAACTGGACTTTGTCTATTCCTTGTTAATCCCACCCCATGCTTATCACATTTGTGCTCTTTATTGGCATTGTGTGTGCGTGATCATGTGTGTGTGTGTGGATGTATGTACACACGTGCGCGCACAGTCTTATGTGTGTGTGTGTGTGCATGTTTTGCCACACTTTGGATGAAAATGTTTGTTAATTTTTGTATACATGTTCTATATGCCTGTATACCCACTGATTTGTATAATTATGGGTATTTGTGCAGTGTATGCTTTTCTTTAAGCTGTAAAGCACTTTGAGTCTCCAAAAGCACAGTTCCCTATTATCTATATAGATACGAGGGATAAACCATGCTTCCCATTATTGTTGTAAAATAATCAAGCAGTAAAATAATTGTCATGTCTGTACACTCTATTTACAAGGTCTAAAAGATTGTAACAACAGACAAATTATAATCTGAGGTTTTCATGATTCCCTCAGTCTCAGTATTATTCTAAAAATTGTATTTGAAAAATTGAACGGGCTTAGAAGACACAAATGTCACCCATTTTGTTTTCCAGAAAGCCAGTTTCATTTTAGTGCGTGTCTTCTTTGCACCCCACTATTTACATGTGTATGTGTGCAAGAGGCCATTGCATGTGATATGTTAACCTGACATTTGGGGATGTTAAACCCTACATCATCACCACTGTGTGCATGCTGAAACAATGACTGCTGCAAAATAAACCCTGATTGCTTTACACCTCAAATTTGATGTGGTCTCTACCTTGCTTGACTGCATTCTCTGCTGCCTATCACATTTCTACCACTCTGCACACCACCACATATATATGGTGACTGAGAGTGGCTGGAAAAATAATGTTTAATAATTCACTGAAAACTTGTATAGAGCTTTCATCTATAAACTGCACTAGGCACTATATGGTAAACATTGTGAAAAAAAAGAGAGAAAAAAGGCAACACCATCATTACAGTTCACACCCATCATGCCATGTTTACAAACAGCCTTTTTCAGCCATAGTTGTCATTCCATCAAACATATCTACAGGACATCCACAGAACATGATCAAACCACTTGATCACTCAATACTCATAGTCATATGATCAGACTAAGCACATCTCACAGAGCTATGTGCAGCAATAGTCTATTCAAAGCAACAGCCCCCAAATTATATTAGTTTAAACAATAAATGAGGCAGGGATAACTACACACACCCACACACCAAATGGAAAGGAAGACAGATTTTAGTGGTGTTGGTGAAGGAGTGACAAACTGTGCGCTGAGTGACGCTTTCAACCCCAAGGTGACAAATCATGTTGGAGTAACAAATGGTGTTGGCAGAACATCAGATCTGATACAAGTGACAAACATCAGACTCACAGTGACAAATGTGTCACAACAAGCACTCCCTCAGCTCAGAATCCAGACCTAGTTCAGTTTTAAGCCTGGAGTAGGTGGCAATGCAGAAAAACAGCTTTGTCTGCTGATAGGAATTCCATCTTGAATAACCTCCACTCCTTCCCAGTTCATTCAAATTTCTCTTTTTTTCTCTCTATAAATCTTTTTCAAAAATGTGCCAAAAATTAAATATTTCACAAAGAGCTGTTGTTGACTGTTTTAATATATGTCGCACTATTCTCCACTCTTCAGCAGACTTGTTGCAATCGTATGTGATTCTACATGAGGGACTTGCTTTTTAGAGCATGTTTTTGAATATCCAATGAAGTGGTGTGTTTACAGCACTGACATGGTTGATGCCACATGAAAATGCTGCCATCTTGGTATGTTCTGTGTACACCATGTAACTATGCACCATGTCAATAAATGCAAAGCTACATATATACGTAAAGTGCATGCATGTTTAGCTGTAACCTGCCACCTGCACTTTTGGCAGAATGACCAGGCTATTTTAGTTTTTACATGCTACTGCGGCAACACAGGTGCAGAATGAATACTGAAATAAGGGTCAGCACATAAATTTGACCCTGGAGTAGAAAATTCCACCATCGCTCCTGCAGGGGCTCAAACCTTTCAATCTGGCACTCTAACCACAGAGCTATCCCCACTTCCCCTGAGAATGACTGAGTGAGTGAGTCAGACTTTGACTTCTAATCTGATTTTTCCTTTGACCGGATGTAAAAAATCTTCTTCTTTTTTAAGGTATCTTGGCTATTTTATTTTTAAGTAACTTAACTACCAGTAATGTACTAATACCTTATCTACTTGCCTTTTCAAGCTTCCTTCCATATGTTGCACGCACCAATACTTTGCCATTTTCTATGCGACTGTCAAAACGATAGCTGCCCCTGTTGGAGTGTGAAGTTTTTATCTCATCCATGATCTCCTCTTCTGAATATTGGCCCAGTATTGGTACCGACAGCAACTCCTGCAGTGCCACAAAACCTGACACAAAAATCACAACAGTTACACATGATTATGATGATACAATTACAATGGTACTTCGGTAGCTATCACAGTATCAGAGCTGAAACTGCAAGATACAAGCTCTGAAAACAATTAAAGCAGGGTAACACAAACAGATGCAAAGGGGGATCTGGCTGTCGAGACATTTTTTTAAGCCTAATGAAAGAGTTCCAAGAAAGGGAGAAAGCTTGATCTACCACACCAGAGTGACACTAACACTAACAGAGTAATACATTCTTTTTGGTATGTTAGAAGCAGAACAATATACATATGCATGTCTACAATATTGGCAAACAACAGTGGGACATAGACATCCAAAAATAATCTGTCACCAAATTGTCAGAAACCCACATTTTTCTTGAGATAAATCATTCTTCTTTAATTTTCTTTTAGTTTGGTTAAAATATTTTGCGTAATTTTTTCATAACATGAAACTGAAAGAGAATCAATGTAGTTGTATTTCCTGATGCAAGTTTTGTGGTTTCTACTTTGCATCTTTATCTCCTTTGAAATTATGCTTTTTATTAGTTTATTATATGGACTTTGAAGTGCAACATCCAAAGATAACTTATAATTATATAAAGAAAAAAAGTAAAATTCTCAATGAAAACCACCAAAAAACAGTAATGAGGCAAAATGGAAACCGTAACTTACATCAGACAAGAAAAAAGTCAATTAGAATTTAGTTATCAAAATAAAACACATTAAACAAATTTATATTTGTCACTTCTTACCATTCTTAAAGCATTGTTTTGGACTAATCTAACAAGCCATTGCCATCTTTGTTTGGCATTTAATATTACAGGTTACTAAAAATGATATAAGTAACATGGAAACCATGCACATTTTTAACCATGCTTGCAAACCATTTTTTTTTTTTTTGGTAAACTTTTATATCAAATGTATTGACAATTTAAATATCATCTAAGGAACAATTTCTATACTGGGTTCTGGTGGTCAGCAGAGTGAGCTGTTTGTCATGGGTGCGTTGTTGACATGATGGGAGGGGACCAGTTTGGCTTTCAGGGTGGGGCAATGTGCAAGGCCACTTTGGATCTTGTAGAGCATCAACAGTCCACAACAGTACAAGTCTAAAGACCATCAACACTCAAACACTCCATACCCAATCACCCACAACAGAAGTACAGTTACACACACATGTATACATACACACACACACACACACACACACACACTCACACGCGTGCATGCGCAAGCACACACACATGCATGCACACCCAAACATACCACAAACAAAATAACTTAAGCAGTGGCAGCAACAGTACCCCATCATGTTAATTAATCTGTTAATTTCAATAAATGGCGCAAATATTGGCAGAACCATTTGTCGATTTGATGCCTGCAAATGAATATAAAATTATAAGATATATATATATATGTATACAGTTAGCAATAACATGAATGTTATCTACATACTTTAAATATATTAATTATTAATATTACATATATTATTTTACATTTCCCACCAAACAAGAAAAATATATTACTAACCTGAATCATCCACTAGCAATCCTTCTTTGAGTGCTCCATATCGTAAAATATAAGTCAGTCTCTTACTGAGTCGTTCCTTCCGCACATCCTGCTCTTTTGCATGTTTGGGGGAGTCCACAGTGACAGGTTCCATTTTCTTTTATTTATTTTTTATTTTTTATTCTTGCCTCTTTAGGTGACACAACGTAATCAATCCAACAGGAATATTTTGGTTTTTGAAATTCTTGCTCTATATTCTATAAACTGTTTTTTCAAACTTTGAATCAATAATGAATAAGTCACAGTGTTCTTACTGCTTCTTTTCTTTTCCCCGAGTAGAAATTAAGTACACAATTTGTTCTCTGTGCTTGAGTATTTTATACTTTATATATACACAGTCCTAAAATCTGGAAGCTGTCATGTGCTTGTGCAATCCTGTCGCCAGCTCAATGCTATTTTTAGAAGTGTGGTTAACTGTTCACTAAATGATGTTCTGTAGCGTGAAAAAGGGGTTAACCCCAAAAATTCGCACGTTGTGTTCTGTCATAATTAACAGCGTTCTTTTTAACCTTTTGTGTGTTTGTATCCAGTCAACATTAGTGCTAGTGGACATAAATAGCCAAGTATGACTGTGCTTACGGGGACCAGACTGGAAATGTTTTCACCATGTGACAAATTCCGGTTTTCGTTTTTCATTGCACACCATATTTTCCCCTATTGTTCAAAGCAAAGCACGTTATTGAATGTTAAAAAATGGGTAGTGGTAATAAATACTTCAGAAACTAATAAATATTATATATGAAGTACGTGAAGAAAAAATACCGTTTCTAATGGCAACCACAAGTAACAACATGGCCGCCGCATGGAAACGTAAATAGTTCCTGAATAAGCGTATGAATCTTTACTGAGATTGAACACAGTATCTGCACCGAACTAAAGTATCAAAAGCAATAGAAACAAGTAGATATAGTAGCGTTTAACGTGTGATTGGAGCTGTAAACTCTGTTTTATTTACAGTTGGTCTCTATAAATATTGACCGGGAGGTTTATATTTCTTGGCGGACTAATATTTGTCTCGTGAAAGCAATAAGGTTGATTCAGTTAGCTACGTTCCAGAGGTGGTGCGCGTCCACCATGGCGGAACACGTTCATCCAGCTATGATGGGGTCTTGAGTCAAACTGCAGCCATGGATGACCCCAGAATAGAGTGGGTCCGAAACAGAGTGTATCAAGCTCTCAATATCCAAGAGCTTGAAGTTTTTGAGGAACTTTTAGAACGAGATGATGGTGAGGTGGAACGGTGTCTGCTCAAGTACCTCAATGACACACCGGAGGAACATGAGGCTTCTGTCCTGTTTTACAAAATTATCAGAGAAGAAGAGGAAGAAGTGGAAGTAGAATGTGGTGAGTTTTGATTTTCTTATCTCATTTTTGTTTGTTTGTTTGTCGAATCAGCCTTCAGTACAAAGGGACAGTTTACTGAAGATGAATTTGCAACAAGGTGCCCCAGCTTGACCCCAAATAACACCAGTATGAAGACATCACCATCACTGTCAGTTCTAGTGGAATTGAGAAACTCCTCAAGCAGCTAAATCTGACAAAAGCAGTAGACCGGATGATATCAGCCCCTGCATGGGTCCACAAGAAAGTTCCATCAGAGATTGCCCCGTCATTAACCCTGGTCTACAGAGCCTCTATGAAGCCAGACTTCTTTTACCAAAGAACTGGAAATCTGCCCACAAGGCACCCATGTTCAAGAAGGGGAGTGACACTGACCAGCCTGAAAATTACTAGCCCATCTCCCTCACCCGCATACCTTGCAAGCTTTTTTAGCATACAGTATGGTAGTCAGCACCACCATGGGATATGTGAAAAACACCAGGTTCTTTATCCAGAGCAGCATGGCTTTCACCCAGGCAGATCTTGTGTCCCAGTTGCAGGGATTTGTGGATGAGGTGTCTGAAGTGCTTGAAAAAGGATGCCAAGAAGATGTGCTAGTCGTGGACTTCTCTAAAGCATTGTGTAAAGTGAGCCACAGGCTTCCCATCCATAAACTACAGCAGTGTGGCATATCTTTGGGCCAAGCCTGTTCTTGATCTGCATAAATGGCTTACCAGTGGGACTGACGTCTACCTGTGGACTCTTTGCAGATGACATGAGCTGCCACAAATATTTCATTGACCAACAGGACCTACAGCAAGACACAACAGCCTAGCATGATGGGGAACAGCGCTTAAAGATGTCTTTTCACCCCCCAAAATGCACTGCAGTGAGCATCACCCCTTTGTTATTCAGTTCTCCCATCATAGTACCAGCTCCATGGTCACATTCTTAGCACAGAAACTGAGCCAAAATATCTTGGAATTAAAATCACCTCTGACCTCCAGTGGGATGCTCACATCACTGATGTCTGCAACAAAGTCAACAAGACCATGGGTTTCCTCAGGCAGAACATCAAAATCACCAATGAGAGGCTGAAAAATGCAGCATATAAAACATCCTTGCAACCTGTGCCAGAGTATGCCAGCCCTGTCTGGGATCCCTTCACAGCCAACAACATCAAGGCACTGGAAAAATTTCAGAAGACTACAAAAGATCTGTGTGTGGACACCATGCAGAAGCAACTGCATTGGCCAACACTAGGGCAGCACAGAAAGCAAGCATGCCTCACTACCGTCTACAAGTTCCACCATGGTCTCATCCATACTGAGTCAAAACACTGCCCCTCATCAACCAACTGCCCCAGGAGAACCACCCAGCATATATATATATATACCATTTTATATATATATATACCCATGACCTCACATATGACATACCATTCCACCGGACAGCTTACATACAGAAGACTTTCTTTCCTAGAACCATCCCACAGTGAAACAGCCTTCCACAAGAAGGGTCCACAGCACCCATCTCTGGCTCCATTGTGACCAGGGTCTGCTCCTTCCTAGATCTTTAACAAGTAGTAACAAAAAGTGGATAAGTAAAGGCTGGAGCTGTGCCAGTTGGTGTTCATCCCCAGGAACTGGTACAGTGACCAGATCGGTCTAGCCATATACTCCAAAGTAGTTAATACATTGCATACTTTCCCCCTGTTTAAGTTTTCTTTTGTACTTTCTCATACCTCTTTATTCTATAGGACTTTACAGACCCCCAAAGGTGTGGCATTATCTCCAAGCAGTTTCTACCCAGTGGAAGGTGGCTGCCCTATCCGAAGAAGGGAAACAGCCTTGTCACTTCTGACTGTGCATAATTAAAGACAGTCTGGAAGTGGAAGGTGACACTGCCATACTGTCAGTATCATGTAACACTATCAAGACAGTCTTATACACAGACAGCTTCCCCCCCCCCCCCCCCACCCACCCACAAAGCTTTTTTAAAATGGTCTGGAAAAAAGAAGAAATAATTGAGAGGTTTAGGCATGTCTGGGAAAGAAAAGTTTATTTTTGTTTATTTGTTTTTGAGTGTATGTATGTGTTATGAGCCAATATGTAAAACAGCCCCATATATTGGCACAAGTGCTGATATGAAATCCTGTACCAGCATGCCCAGTAGGAGATCATATACTGTCAATCTGAGGTAGTATAGGCCATTATCAGTCAAATGAACATTGGAACCATTTCAAAGGCAGTGTTGGGGAAACTTCTGAGAGACTGGCTGGATGGCTTTTCCAAGGTCATAGATTCCATCTTGAACAGAACTGAACTGATAGGCCCTTCTGGTATGCTACACTTCCCTTTCCAATTCCACTAGCACTGAAGCCACAGAACAGAACTCACCAAATTACTCCTCACTTACTGCCCTCCCCCCCCCACCCCCCCCCCCCCCCCCCCCCCACCCAAGTTATAACCACAGGCACAATCTTGACCATATATCCACTGACACTTGCTGATGATCAAAATCACTATGATCATGGTAGTCCATCTAGACTTTCTCTTTGGCTTGTGCTAAAGTTTGTAGTTTTAGTGCCTAATGCCATGGCCTCATAATATCAATAGGTTATTATATGGGCATTTCATGTGTGGGTTTGTAATGTAATACCCCAGTCATCAGGGCACTGTACTATTTTTTTTTGTTACCGGTACATATAATAAATTGCTTCCACAAAGTAAAGTGTGTGTGTGCATGACAAAACAAAGCAACAGCAAAAGAACTTAGTGCCTGAAGGCACATGGCCATTTTACACAAAATATTACATTATCAGTTCATAACATAATACTCTGATCATTGGGGAACTATGTGATTGGATTTTGCTGTACACAGTAAAGGGCTTCCTTGATGATCACAGATTTATTTGTGTGTGTGTGTGTGTGTGTGTGTGTGTGTGTGTGTGTGTGTGTGTGTGTGTGTGTGTGTCAAAAACACACACAAATGAGTTAGTGATTGATGGTGTATTATGAGCTGTGTTATGTGATTGTTTACAGTGTGTATTGTGTTTGCATTTGGTCATTAACCAAAGCATGCATGCTTCATTCAGAACCAGAGATCCCAGACATCACAGCAGATGAGGAGGGTGGTGAAGGAGATGGGGAAGGGCAAGGTGGGGAGACAGAGACTCCAGCCGATGAACCAGAGCAGGCACTCCCTGTCTCCTCCCCAACTG
>OY757552.1:3870207-3992756 GCA_963584105.1 Alviniconcha strummeri
GAGGTTGACTCACTTTTCGCATGACTGGACTTTTTTTGTAGGTGGTGATTGAAACAATTCCATCCATGATGAATGCACTGCGAATGGTGTGGATTATCTCTCGCCACTACAACAAAGATGAGCGCATGGTGCCTCTCATGGAGCGCATTGCCTGGGAACTAGCAGAGAGAGTTGCCAAAGTCATTGACATACACACACTCTTCCAGTAAGTATTAAATGTATGGCTCTTTCAGACAATACTGTGCATAAAATCTGCCTGCTGGGAGTCATCATTTTTGTTTAGTAAGTCGGCCAAGATCACAGTCTCATTGACTCAGCATAAAACACCAAGTTACTTACTAACCATTTCTTTTTTGAAGACTGTTAATGGTAGAAACAAAAACAATCAAAAATAGTGCAAGATTACATTTGACAGTGTAGATAATAAACAACAGGACATTTATCTCTCCTACTTGGCACAGGGCTTACAACTTGATAGAAGCCCTGTGCCAGTGCCAGGCAAACAGAAAACAGAAATGACTGTTGGGCAGGATGTTTACTGCAGATGCTGATGATACAGACTGCACAACATTTTGATGTTATCAAATCATGCATTTCTCAGTTGACAACAACATACAGTACAGTATACGTGCATGCATTCCCATATGATGAAAGTTAGAAATTAGTGTTTTTAATTAGTTTGATATGTTGTATGTTCACAGTAGTTAAAATACTAAGGTTATGCTTACTTCTCATCCAAAATGTTTCAAACATGACTGTGAATCTGTTGAGCATTTTGGTCTGTGCTACTTGGGATGGTTGCTGAATTTTAGTTTAGTTTTTCTAAATCACTTTTTTATGTAATGAACATTGTAAATCCACAAACTGTGTAATAGTGGCGGTAGTATTAGTAATAGCAGTAATAACTATTTCTTTAATGTTTCTCTGTGTGCGTGTCAGTGTGGGTGTGGGTATCATGATGTGGGTGTGAGGGTGGATGAGGGAGGTGTATGGGGGTCAGGGGAGTCCATACACACTTGAGGTAGATTTTGAGTGTGATAAAGGAAAAGTGTATGGGACTGCTCTCCATGACTTCTCTCCAGCCATTCAGGCTGCTGCATTCTGTCTCTACGGATATCTGTTGCGCATCTGCAAAGAACACCTGAGATAATTCTACTCAAGCCAGGATCCCACATATCCTCCATGATGGAAAATGGTGATAATTTGCTCTTAGCCTCTTTCTTGGTTGTGTACTTTGTAGTGTGAATGCAGCATCATTTGTGTCGTGTGTTGTGCAGGGCTGGGACAGAAGAAGTAAAACGTCGGACACAAGAAGCCAAAAAGATGCTCACCACTTGGAAGGATTCTTACTTTGATGTGCGGGCCAAGATTGAGGCTTCAGGTCGAGATCAGCGATGGGAGTTTGATCGCAAGAAGCTGTTTGATCGTACAGACTACATGGCCTCCATCTGCCAAAACCTGTGCGACGTGGCTCAGGTCAGTTGTGGGACATCCTGGGCCTTGCACTGAAAAAGAGCTTGCCTACTGCATGAACACTTTGCAGTAAATAAGTAGTAGTATTTTCTTCTGTTTAAAGCAGATGGTACATTATTTGTAAACAATGCTGCTTCTTTTTTGTTTCTTTTTTAGATGTGATTTCCTCTTAAAATCTTCAGTGACCCCAGCCAGCATGTCCAAATATGGTTCCATAATTATTGGCTTTCCCACTGTAGCCCTATTGGGGCATCACAAATTGGACACCACAGGACCCCTTGTGGAGAACAACTGTGGAAACATGTGGGAACCCATCTGGGTTACAGAGTGAGCCCACCCAGGTTTATGTCACATGGTTCTTGGAGTTAGTCCACATCTTATCCAGGTTTAGACCACAGGGGGACCTGATCCAGCCCACATGCTGCACCATGATTACTGTTTTGTCTGCATGATTGTGCCGTGTGCCACACAAAGTTATGCCTCTCTTGATCGTAAACATAAATGTTTCAGTACTCATCAAAGGTGCATTCATCTTTTGATCTGAATATTCTTTTGACTGAACATCTACAGGATAACTGCCTTCTGAGCAAAAGTTTACTGTTTCCATCGGTTGTCTGAGAATTGTGTACATTAATGCTAACCGGTCAATATGGTGATTGTTACTAAAGGTGTTGGAGGAGTTTTACAACATCTTCGGACCAGAGCTGAAGGCAGTGACAGGTGACCCCAAACGCATTGAAGATGTGCTGGTGCGTGTTGGCCTCCTTGTGGAACCCATTGAACAGGTTAGTCAATGCTGTCACTCTCTGACTAATAAAAGCAGCAGTTTTATTACAGGCATTACACAGTCTAGCAAACTAAACGGTTTGAACAGTTTAAATGTTGTAATCCATCATTGTTTGTAAAGCTTTATGCTATTATGTGTTTCAGATATGTTTCATTCTCTGATATGCTTGTTTTTAATTTTTGTTGGGTCATTGGACCTTCCTAGTTCTTTCTGTGAAAAGTGATACTCTAACTTGTAATACTCCATTACAACAAAATGTATGCCTCCTGTTCACACCTATGCACATACACACTTGACAAAAATGCATCTAATAATATTTTTTAATTGTCATATAGATGTCTTATGGAACATTTGAGTGACCTTTAGGGTGCCCAGATCTTGTATTTATGGCTGTTATTTTGCCTGACTGGGCCAGCTGATTAGTTAGCTGACTTGTTTGTCTTGTTTTGATTTCAGGTGATCTTTGACCCATTCTCCCAGCGAGACAGGGAGCAGTGGCGGCGACTGATGGACACGTTCTACAAGGAGGTGGAACAGATCGAAGGCGAAGCAAAAACATTCATTGACGAGTCCTTCCAGTCACTTCGATCTGCAGAGGGTGCCTTTGACATGCTTCTCAACTTCAAACACATCCGCTCACGTGAGGCTATCAACAATCAGATGATGCAGAAGTTCCGTGACATCTTGGTGCAATATGGGAAAGAGGTGTGTGACATTAATAATACCTTTCAGTTAGATTCAACCTATTTTGCTTTATTAGTTATATCACATTTCCCTTTTCAGAACAAACAATAAACAATGTTGGCAACTGTGTTTGGTTTGCAGGCAATGATTTTAAATGTTATAATTATGTTTTGGTGTGTTACTTGTTTGTTATACATGACGGAATTTTTTTCCAGGTGGACACAATGGACACACTGTTCTTGGAGTACCGAGAGAATCCACCATTAAACAAAAACAATCCTCCTGCTGCTGGTGCTGTCTACTGGAGTCGCTCTCTCTTCCACCGCATCAAACATACCATCATCCGATTTAACAGCATGGATGATATGATGACTTCCGAGATGGGAAAGTCGGTGAGTTATCTTGCTCCAGCTTATCTATATGAAATATAATGTATCTTATACCCCCAGTTAGAAAGTTAAGGGGGAATGCTGGAAACCCCATGTCCATGCGTCTTTCTGTTTGTGTCCAGCTTTTGTCCAGGTGAGATCTTCTTAACTGGTCAACCATTTTTAGCCAAACTTAGTATGGTGGTTCATCATCATGAGCTGCAGTGACTTGTGAAAAACTGGACTTCTGTGTTTAAGGTCAGGGTCAAAACTTCATTGATTGTTGGTCCTATATTCTCTGTACCACTGATCTCTGCAACGAAACTAGGTGTGTTGGTGTACCATTACTTACACCAACAATAGCGCTGTGACTTACAGTATTACTAGCCACACAACAATGGGTATTTTACTGTCTGAAAGAATAATTTCCGCCAACTTGGTTTACATGCTTGCTTTCATGGGGGTTTTAAATGAACATTTTATTGCAAACTTTTTTCTCTCCAGAGTCATAGATGACCATGTGTTTTGTGTGGATGATATCTTTAAAACCACTGAACCTTTGGCAATTCAACTTGGTATGGTGGTGCATCATCACTCTGAGTGCCATTAAAATGATGGGTTTGCTATTAGTCAAGGTCAAGGCCACTTGGTTCAGATCTCTCCTCCCCCTCCCTAAAAAAAAGAGGGGAAAATTAAGTTTCTCCTGTGTCTTATAAGCTGATTAACCTTTTGCACAACCAAGCTGGTACGTCATCAGGAATTAGAGTCATGCAGACAGCTTTGATTAATGTCTTCTGGGTCAGATATTTTCTTCTTGTTCCTCCATGTACAAAACTGGGTTGACAGGGAGCATCGCTTGCTCACTGGGGTAGCCTTTTGAGCAAGTCGTCTCGGTTTTTCAGAAGTGACTGCTCATAATTTCAAAACTGTTCACAGTATGATATTTTAGAAGCATTTGGGGGGTGGGGGGGAGGGGGCAATGCACTCTGTGTGCAGCTGCTCAGACCACACTGGAATGCTTCCAATGATGTTGATGCAGTCAACAAGGATGGAAGTTGATTCTAGTTTACAAAGGTGCATGGGAACAATGAGTTGAAGAGCATTGGATGAGTTGTTCTTTCTTGGTACAATCTTCATGCTTCTCTTGTCCTCTGGTCACCCTGCTTGTAAATCAGTCGTCTGTTGGTGTTGTGTGGAGTTTGCATAGCATAGTAAGTCAGTTGCAGAGTCTTTGCTGTTTCAGACTGTCCCACTTGAGGTGTGCCTGCATGCTTGTCACACAGTCTGGGATAGCATATTGGTTTCTTTCATAATTTTTCTAATTGCCTGTAATGGGATAAATAAAGTATTCTGTATTCTGTATTTTGTAAGCTGCTGAACTACAAGCAAACTTGATCCAGTTTGCACCCTCACCACTGCCTCATGAACAAGTGTGTGTAAACAAAGTGGCCACTGGTGTGTGCAGACCCGTGCCAAATACCTGAGTGTGGGGAAGAACATGAAGCTGTACGAGGACACAAAGTATGAGATGTGGAAGGAGCATGTGGAACAAGTGCTGCCATCTTTACTGAAGCGCAATTTGCTGATCAAACCAGCTGTCAGTGCTGCCATGGCCATGCACACCTCTCACGTTCCTGAGGAAACTGGGGATGATGTTGGTAAGTGACGCTCTTGGTCAGCAGTTGTAGAGCTGTATTTTCCTTGTTTGTTTGTTGTAATTCTCTATAATAATGACAAAAAATACTAAAATGTTTTGCTTGTTAATGCATCCTTCTTTTACCAATATTTGATTTGTATTATTTTGTTGTTTTTGTTTTACGGATTTAAGACTTCTAATGCAGTGGCCACAATTTCAAGGGTTATAATGCTGAGAATTTTAATACAGATGTACATGTATCTGCCCAAGTGTTTACAGATTTTCTGCATCACATTTGATTGAAATCATTAATGGAGAATTATTTTGAATATAATTATTTGCCATATTATTTCTTCCCCCCCCCCCTTTCTTTTTTTAACAGAGCATCACTTTTTCTATTTTAAGGTGCATGACTACATAAGACATTTTCTTTCTAGTTTTCCTCTCCTTGTTTTTCATTCACTATTGCCTTGCTATGCTAAGGCAAGTGAGGGGTGGTTGATTTTCTCACCTCCTTTTCTCTCCAAATGGACAAATATGGAAATGTCAAACATGATTTATACCTGGGTCCACAATTCTCTATCCCCAACTCTTACCTCAGAGCTCTGCACACTCCTTTGGGATGCATGCTGTTATTACACTGCATTATTACTCAGCATGTTAATACTGTGCATGAAAGATGCAGTGGGCAGTGTGTGAGAAGAGAATGCCTGGACTCAGTGTAGTCAGTGTGCTAAATGCAGGGGGCCAGAGCAAGTGAGCTTCTGAAGCATCCCTGGGAGTGATGGCTTGTCTAAAACAACTTCTTGACTCATATAGTTTAAATGCTCTGTTTTTTTTTTGTGATCAGTGTTTGGACTTTAATCAAACACTTTTGTTGGTATGTGGGTCTCATAAAGTTGAATTATGTGCTTGTTTATGTGTGTGTGCATGCATGTGTGCGTATGTTGTGCATCTTTTCCACAAGACAGTGATCTACATTTTGGAGTGGCATAAGTTCTTCAATCTTTTTTGTCACAGCTGTGGTGCAACATGGAGAAGGTGAAGGTGTCGTCGCTTTTGCTGATCTAGGTACAGTAGCACGTTATATTTTTGCCAACCTGTGTGCAGTAGAATGTGATACTTTCACTGACTATGCTAACATGTTGTACTTTTGCTGACCTAAGTACAGTAGCATGTATATTTTTGCCAACCTGTTTGCAGTAGTATACCTTTGCTGACTTAGCTACTCCAGTTTGTTATACTTATGCTGACCAAGGCACAGCAGTGTGACATACTTTCACTGACCTAGGTACAGTGGTGTGCCCTTCTTTTGCTGACCAAGGCACAGCAGTGTGACACACAGCAGTGTGACATGCTGTCACTGACCTACTTTTTCTAGCATCAGTACAATAGTGTGCCATACATTCTCAGACCGAGGTACTGCAGTGTGCCATACATTTGCTGACATACTACAGCAATGTGCCATACATTTGCCGACATAGTACAGCAGTGTGCCATACATTCTTGGACCTACGTACAGCAGTGTGTCATACATTTGCTGACATCAGCACAGCAATGTGCCATACATTTACTGACCTAGATACAGCAGTGTTCCATTTTTTTGCTGACTTGGGTACAGCAGTGCACCATACTTTCGCTGACCTGGGTACAGCAGTGTTGCGCACATTTGCTGGCTTCAGTATGGCAGTACCACAGTTAAACAAAGTCTGGCTTGCTGGTGTACTACTGCTTCACTGCCACAGCTGTAGCACACTTAGTCAAAGGACAAGCAACTTTGGTGCTCAGTTGGCTGCCAGTAAATCTGCATTACAAGAGGAAACAGTGCTTTGGGAGCTGAATAGATTTTTATGGTCGGTTCCATTTTTTTAATTGTTTGTTTCGTTTGAATGAAGAGTAAGCTGGCAGGTATGCTATATTGCTTATGACTACTAACATCTTGAACAGTATGATTGGTTGGGTGTTGAAGCCAGTTACCTCAGGTACAGTTATACAGGAATAGGAATTAAAGTTGCAGTAACAATAATGTAGTTTAATAGGAACAAAGTTTTGGTGATTGATTGTTATATGAACAGATGGACATGGATTTTAGTGAGTGTTATATTTACAGTCAATCCCATGGAGATAAAATATGTGGTGGACTTTGACCCAAAGCTCGGGGAGATCATGGCAGAGACCAAGTACATGGAGATGCTGGGCTTCTCTGTGCCAGAACTGGCCCGCAATGTGGCACTGCAGGTCAGCACCTAGCCTGTCAGAGGCTCTCTTTCTGCCTCTCCTGTTGCCTGACTCGCAGCACCCCACTTTTCCTCAGCCATCTGATTATGCTCTGTCTGCATGTCTGTCTACGCATGAAACAACATCCACAAAATGAAGTCCTGACTCTTTTAACATTAACTGAGATGGCATTTTTGTAAACTTGTATTCTGGTAAAAATCAGACTGATCCATTGATTTTGGTTCCGTCTTTAAGAGAATTTATACTGTACAGGTGAATAGCAAGAATTACAGTTTGGTGCAAAGCAACAACAACAACACAAAAAGACAACGAAAGAAAGAAAAAAAGGAAACAAACAAAAACCAAAGCAAACAGAGAGAGAGAGAGAGGAAACAGCAAGTCTGAGAAGTCTCAAAAGCAATACATATAAATGAAGCTATACAGTCTGGCCCAGAATGCTGACACATACACATGCTGTAAAATTGAGGAAGAGTGTTTATGTGTCTCTTGTGGTTGTCTTATTATTGGTTAATGGGTTTGAAATAAAGTGACAAACCCCTTTGTCAGTGTAATTTATATGGAAGAGTGGCACATGTTGACTTTTTATGCTCAGTGTATTTTTATGGTCAGTGCCTTGCTTTAGGAGAGTGATCCACTTCATGCTGCTTTGTGTGTGTGTGACAGGAAGAGAAGTATGTGAAGTATGTGTCTGGTCTGACATGAATACTGCACAGTGTGTGACAGGAAGAGAAGTATGTGAAGTATGTGTCTGGTCTGACATGAATACTGCACAGTGTGTGACGGAAAGAGAAGTGTGTGAAGTATGTGTGTGACAGAAAGAGAAGTGTGTGAAGTATGTATGTGACAGAAAGAGAAGTGTGTGAAGTATGTGTCTGACATGAATGCTGCACAGTGTGTGACAGAAAGAGAAGTATGTGAAGTATGTGTCTGACATAAACACTGTGTGTGACAGGAAGAGAAGTATGTAAAGTATGTGTCTGACATGAATACTGCACTGTGTGTGACAGGAAGAGAAGTATGTGAAGTACGTGTCTGGTCTGACACGAATGCTGCACCGCTACCATTCCCTGCTGGCCTCGCTGGACCATGCTGAGGTAGGTCTTGTGTGAAGCAGCTGAGCTGCTCACAAATCTAATGTACAAATAGCACACAATGCTGGATTTTGTTGTAGAAAATCTATACTGGTCACAACTAACCTGTTCTCATGTTCGTGTGTGTGACTGGCTGAGTGTGTACATTTGTGCATGCTTCTTTTCATGTTCGTGTGTGTGACTGGCTGAGTGTGTACATTTGTGCATGCTTGTTTTCATGTTCGTGTGTGTGACTGGCTGAGTGTGTACATTTGTGCATGCTTCTTTTCATGTTCGTGTGTGTGACTGGCTGAGTGTGTACATTTGTGCATGCTTGTTTTCATATTTGTGTGTGTGACTGGCTGAGTGTGTACATTTGTGCATGTTTGTTTTCATATTTGTGTGTGTGACTGGCTGAGTGTGTACATTTGTGCATGCTTCTTTTCATATTTGTGTGTGTGACTGGCTGAGTGTGTACATTTGTGCATGCTTCTTTTCATATTTGTGTGTGTGACTGGCTGAGTGTGTACATTTGTGCATGCTTCTTTTCATATTTGTGTGTGTGACTGGCTGAGTGTGTTCATTTGTGCATACTTCTTTTCATATTTGTGTGTGTGACTGGCTGAGTGTGTACATTTGTGCATACTTCTTTTCATTTTCTGTGTGTAACCTCTTGAACATGAAATTTGTTTTCTTTTGACAACTTGAATGAGATGATGTCAAATGATTTTGACTGTTGACCATTAGTGTTGTTTGAGATTTACCTGTTTGTGCTACTTTTAGTTTTCCTTAGGTTATTAGATCTACTGAGCCAAAGTTATGAAATTGTGTGGCTGATACTATACCAAACATTGGAATATTTTTTGGTCACTGTAATGATGTGATGTGTCAAGCATATTAAATAAATCTGTGTGTTTATGTGACTTGACATTATCAACGTGAACCTATCAAATGAACCACAATGATCATAAATGGACACAAGGTTGTGCTTATGTCACTGTGTAGAATTATAACAAAGAAAACGTTTATTACATATTTGTTAATCCTATATTTCTGTTCCACTGATTAGCAACCAAACTAGGTATGTTGATGTACTATTACTAATAAGGACCATATGCAAAGAAAGTAGGCATATAATATATAGTATGGATATGACTGCGAGACAGTATCAAATTTAGGCACTTAATGTGTGTGTGTGTTGGGGGGGGGGGGGGCAATATTTTGCTGTGCCAGGCAACAAACCTTGACAAAGTGACTTCTGAAAGGTTTAGGTTGTCATCAGTTAGGGCCAGGTCACAAGGTTCAGATCCTAAAAGAGCATTGCCCTTCATGTATCTTTTAATTGATCTCTTGGATACCACTGTGTCAGGCCCAGTTGTTGGAGGAACACATGCGGGACTTGAGGCGCATGTTGCGACCTGGTGCCAAACGACTCAACTGGAACTCTTTGGGTATCAACGACTTTGTTGTCAAGTGTGAATCAGTGAGTATAGCTGCCATTTAACCTTTACTATTGCTGGTAATTGTGACTGCTACATTCCCAGCCAGCACGCCCAAATGGGAGACAAGTGGGAAATGTGGGTACCCATATGGGGCCCAGGCTGAGACTACATAGTACCCAGACCGAGACTACATAGTACCCAGACTTAGACTACATAGTACCCAGACTGAGCCCACATGGTACCCAGACTGAGCCCACGTGGTACCCAGACTGAGCCCACATGGTACCCAGACTGAGCCCACATGGTACCCAGACTGAGCCCACATGGTACCCAGACTGAGCCCACATGGTACCCATACTGAGCCCACATGGTAGCCAGACTGAGCCCATCTAGTATCCAGCTAATCCAGTCAACATGTTGCCTGGTTTCCATATGTACTGTTTCGCATGCATGATTGTGTTGTGTCACACATACATACTCACTCATTCCCCTCTCAGTTACAAACACAGCAGTTTTATTTCAGAGTACCAGAGGTGCACTCGTCTTTTGATCCAGCAAAATGTGTTGTCAGAATATCTGCAGGGTAAACCATCAGACTTTACAAATTTTCCCCGGGTGTTTAATCCTGGCACCACAAGCAAAGTTTAAAAGTCAGCATGAGCCAGAAGAAGCTTTGCTAAGTTGGTTGTCCCGTAGATATTATAATACCGTACTGCACTAGGAGTGGGTGCACCTTGACACTGACATCAAGAAGAGAACAAAATGAAGACTGAAGTCGTATAAAATCCATGCCGGAAATCACCAGTGGGCAGTTCAGCTGCAGATGCAAGACCCAAGTGAGCTGAGTTTGCACACAGCATGGAAAGACTCTGCATGCAGTGGATGTGGTCTCTGCTGGCCGGACTCTGTTAATGCTTCCAATAAGAAAAAGAAAAGAACATTGTCTCTGAGGATGTAAATTAAATGACCTTTTTTGCAAGCCAGCACTGACTAAAACTGAACCAGAATTATTAAAATAGTAGTGCTTTATTACCAGACATCTGTTTTAAGACTCACATCATTGACTGCTGGTGGCAGGCAAGCACAGATGCTGGACTTTGTGGCATCAAGACCAGTGAGATAAAAATAGATGTTTTCTGGGTTGTTTGTATGCTTAAATGTATACATGCATGTAAGTAATCTGAACCTTCATCTGTTGTGTCTGTGCAGGCAATGGCCAAATTTGAGTCTCTGGTGAATCAGATTCAGAAGAATGCTCGTGACATCAACCAGCGACTGAACATGATTGAAAACAGCAACTTGTTCAAGTTCCCAGTACCAAAGGCCCCAGACACGTTACCAGGCTGTAAGGTGAGAACAGCAACAGGACAATTATTTGACACTGTGGGCTCACACTGGAGTGCAGTGGGAGGTATTCTGTGAACCTAAACAAGTATACTGGTTTGGCAAGATTTCTGCCAACACATGCATATGGTTGTGTGTGTTGGGGGAGAAGGGGGACACCGTGACAAAACTGTTCCTAAATCAGCTGGAATTGCCACAGCTCAAGATATAAAAAACAATAACCTTTTATGCATCTACAAGCTGTATCTATTTCAACGGCTGTGTTTAAAACATATTTTTGATATAAAGTTTACTTTTGGTATGTGCCCTGTTGTGAAATGAGTAAGATCAAATAAAGATGAAATGGGAAAGGTCAAATAAAGATGAAATGGGTAAGATCAAATAAAGGTGAAATGGGTAAGATCAAATAAAGATTTGGCACAGACTCATGTTACAAGAGTCATGCTCAAAGCTTGTAAACAAGGCCATGTTTCGCCCCTCCTCAGAACTCTTCACTGGCTGCCTATCCAGGCACATGTCGAGTTAACAGCTCTTTCTCACTCTTAATCACAGCTGCAGGGTACATCATAATCTTGCAGTCAGATGCAAAGCTTATGAAATGGAACACAGATTTGGTGCATTATTTTACGTCTGCAGCCCCCACGGAGCCAGCTTCTTGTGCTGGGGGTGTTTAAACTAAGCTGCTCTGTTTAAACTAAGCTGCTCTGTTTAAACTAAGCTGCTCAACCCCTTTCACTCCTTTCTTGTGTCTAGTTTCTATCTACCAGCCCTTTCACCTATATTTCATTCCAAAAACTCTGTCCATGATACCTCTGTTTTCAGCTCCCTTCTTGCAGCTGATTTCTGTCTAACTAGCCATTCTCCTGCAGTAGTCTGCATCACAGCTCTTCTTTATGTAGTACTTATCTTGCTCTCTGCGGTCACCTTCAGACCCAGTGTATTTGCTGTGTCAGGGGAGGATGGGATCCTAGTGGCTGAGGTCCCCTGGGGGGTCCTACACACTTCTTTGGCCTGGACTTCTCCCTAGATGGGTGGTTGGGTTGGCCCGACCCAATCCATCGGCTGTCATGCTTTGCCCTAATTTCAGTTAGAAGGCAGCAGCTTAGGGTCAATCAGGGGACAGAATTAAACTTCATGTGGGTTTTTTATCACCTGAGTATATTACGCTTTGAGCCCTGGTGCACACTTGCTGGAGTTCCACTTGTGTGCATCCCCTTGTTGGACTCACTGGCAGGTGGGGCATAACATAATGAATCATTAGTAAACATAACCTGGCACCCCAAAACAAAAACAGATAACTAAGGGACAATGACACGATACCAAAATGATAGTTTTTGACACCAAAGTTACTTTTAAAAACCATGTACAGTACCTTAAATCTTCATGTCAGAAAGTTCTGGATATTCTGCGAGTTGTAGAACATACTGATTGGGGAGCCAATCGTATCATCCTGCTATGCCTGTACCAGTGTTAGTTTGCTCCAAATTGGATTACAGATGCATTGTGTACGGATTGGCGTGTCAGTCAGTTGTAAAGCAATTGGATCTGATCCACCATCAGGGCTTGTGTGTTGAATTGGGGGCTTTTTGCACATCTCCTGCCCACAGTCTCTATGTGGAGGCACATGAACTATCTCTGGCTTCTCATCCTTTACAACTCTAAACTATGTCCTTAAAATCTTTGCCGGAAACTCCAGCCTACAGTTGTGTTTTCAAACCCGAAAATGTCAAATTGTTTGAAGAATCAGAGTCCAAAATTCCACCTTGGCATCTGCATTCTACCCCACCTGGAGAAATCCAAAATTAACCTAAACCCAATTGACAATGCTCCCTCTTTGGACATCGCCCCTTGGATGCTTTCAGCTCCTACAGTCCGTTTTGATTGAACAAAATTAGAAAAAGATCCAACCAACTCAGAAACATACAGTTCTATTTACAGTTTATTATCAGGTATCACAATTATGTTGTTACAGGAGTTCTTTGAGCACATAGAGCGTGAGCGAGCCAAAGACTTTGAGATTCTGGCTCGCAAGTACCATGCCATTGGGCCCCTGCTGACCAAGATGGAGGGACTGGTGGTGCACACCAACACTGGCAAGTCACCCAAGCTGCATCAGTACTACACCTACTGGGAAAAGAAAGTCTACCAGTCACTGACTAAGGTAAACATGGTGCTGAATGGTTTCTTTTCTGCGTACAAGTCTTAATGAATGATGCTGTTTGGATGTAGTGTGTGTGTGTGCATGTGTGCGTACAAGCATGCATGTGTGGATGCCTGCCCGTGTGTATGGGTGAGAGAGTTTCTGTGTGTTGGTGCTTCAGATTTGCTTTGACGAGAGTTGTTGTCAGTGTTTGCTGTGAAATGTAACTGCAGCTGCAGGTGTTGTATTGTACGTTTGTGTGTTGTTCAGCTGATCATCACCAACCTGAACCGGTTCAACAACCAGCTGACTGGGGACAAGGCCCTGTTCCAGGTGGACACTTTGCTGGCAGCTCCAGACGTCGTGCTGCACCCTCAGGCCAACGAGGTGTACAAACTCACCCTGCAGTGTGTGCGTGATGCCGTTGACGGGTAGGTTGATGGGTCCTGCTCTTCTGCTACAGCTACCACATCCATGTAGATCTGGTACATGTACTTCATGGACCACCGTGCAGCCACAGTAGATCAGTACCACTGCTCTTCCACTCACACTGGCCAGTCTCAGAAATTGATAGTTACACGCAGAAACAGCAGCAATCACCTGGGTGAGGCATCAGAGGAATAAACACATGACAGAGATACTAGTGTCAAGCATGCTGGTGGGACTGGTATGATTTGGAAGTACAGGGTGGATGAGTATTTTCATTGTTGGATGCATATATCGTCCACATGTCCAGTGTGTTGCTGGCATTGGAACATGATTGGGCAAAGGGGGTATGTGTCAGCCGTAGGCACTTGCATAATTTGTCTTTTGATTGTCTTCTTTTACTGTAGCTGCAATTCAAAATGACGTGTACTTGAAGGTAAATACTGTCACCTTAGTTTACTGTATTTTTGTGGGAATTCACCCAGTGGAAGCTGGCCTGTGCAAACTGATTTAACACTTATAAACTATGCAGATTATAATATTAGTTTCTTAAGTGAAACATTCCATAGTGAGGATGAAAAATGGTAGTTGAGCCTATATTCAGAGCTACAACAATATTACATATGGTTGGCTGATGTACACACAAACATAACTATTGAAGGATATTTAGAAATACGTATGTGTATTTGTGTGTGTGTGGGTGTGTTTAGCTGATTTTGTAAACCAATGGCAGTTTCACAAAAATGCATGCACACTGTTCACATTTATTTACAGCTTGTGAGGTTGGATAAGTAAAAGGCAGCCAGTGAATGTTGACCAGTTTCAAAAGATAAGATTTTTCATTTGATTTCTGTTTTGAATGTGAGTTGTTTGAGGATTTGCTTCTCCTGTTTGAAAGATAGCCACCTATATTGGTTTGGCTTTGTTTTCAACAGAACCAAGCTGTTTGTTCGCTGGATGAATGGAAGCTGCAAGGAAACTCCGCCACAAAAAGTGGAAGGGGAAGATGAGCTGTTTGTATTCAGCTTCTTCACCGACATCTCAGCCAATCAAGAAATCATTGAGCTTGTACAGACTATCACCACCAACATCAAGAACACACTGACTACCCTCACACGCTACCTCAACCGCTGGAAAAAGTACAGAAACATATGGAAGAGTGAAAAGGTAAAGAAAATTTTACACTTCTGTCCCCCACCACCCTCTTCTCTTACAGTATGAACATTCTGGAATGGTTCGGTAGTCAGGTGAAATGACATCAGCCTACGGCACTCTTGTCATTGGTTTCTGAGGACTTATTTGTGGAGGTGACATGTGCAGCTCTAATGTCCAGTGGATCTAGGAAATCATGGCTTAAATTTTTTTTTTATTGACTTTTTACCCCAGTTTTTGCTGTTGTTGTTGTAACATAATATAACATGTTGTAATGTAACATGTTACGATTGGCTTTATGCCAATCGTAACATGTTACGTTACAACATGTTATATTTCAACATGTGTGAGTGAATGTACTCGGCACCTTGAAACATTTCTGGTGCAGTAACTTGACAATGACAGTGGCAATAAAGTTGTATTGTGTTGTATATTCCCCAAGTTTATTCTTGAGGGAAAAAAACTGTCATACTTTTCAGTAGTCAAAGAGTTGTTGTGTATATTTGTCCCAGTATAAGATCCCAGTACAGGTTGTGTAATGCAATTTGTTACAGCAAGCACTGGCAGAGAAGTGGTTCCAGAAGGACCCGACAGTGGTGTGGTTTGATGATCGGCTGCAGTACTACAACAAGATGATAGATGAGGTGGAATCCCAACCCACCACCAAGGACCAGGAGTGCATCCGACTGTCAATGAGTCAGCTGGCATCCTCTGTTGTCAACCATGCTAAGCAGTGGGTGTCTGTCTTGGGAAAAGTCCTCCATGATTCTGCTAAAGAAAATCTGTTTGGGCTGAGAGATATGCTTGATGTGAGTTTTCCGATTATAGTTTGTTTGGTTTGGCTGTGTATGTATGTGTGTGTGTGTGTGTGTGTGTGTGTTGTGTTCTGTATTAATTTTGTACACAGTTTACAAAAGCTGACAGTCTAAACTAAAGTTTGTATGCAGTTAATGAAAGTCTACAATCTAAACAAAAGTTTGTACAAAGTTAACAAAAATCTGACAGTTTACAGTTTGTGCACAGTTGACAAAAGTCTGACAATCTGAACAATTTTTTTTATACACAGTTAACAAAACTCTAACAATGTAAAATTTGTACAAAATTAACAAAAGTATAACAATCTCATAAAAAGTCAACAATGAGAGGAAGTGTCCTATATTTATGCAGGAAAAATGGATCTGCTATTAGAAAATATTGACTCCATGCTAATGGAAAATTGAGGTGGACAGATTTTTTATAGCCCCCCTAAGAAAGTTGGTTGGGGGGGGGGGTTACTGCAGTCACCATGTTGGTCTGTTTGTCCACCTGTCTGGTTTGTGCTGAAGAAACCTTCTGAACTGCTCAGCCTTTTGTAACCAGGCTTGGTTTGGTGATGTGTGACAGTGAGCCAGAGTGTCATGCTGAAGAAAGAGGCCTGCTGTTTTTACAAATGGCCAAGACATAATTAGTTTTGTAAACTTGCATGACCATATTGGTAGGTGAGTGCTTGTGTAAAACATCTCCACTAACTGAAAGCTAAGCAGATCAAATTTCATTCCTGTCATTGTTTGTTGGTGTATTCTCTGTCTGTCTGTTGCTTGAAAAGGTGTTTCAATGAAAACTTGCATGTGTTTTGTAGTGCCTAATTAAAATAAGTGTTGTTTTTAACCCTTTGTGTGTTTTTATCTTGTTCATCATCCTGAAGGTCAGGAGTTAAAATGCTTGTGTGTAGTGCAATGGTCTCCGGAGAGGTGAGGGTTGAACTTGCTTGTGTGTAGTGCAATGGTCTCCGGAGAGGTCAGGGTTGAACTTGTTTGTGTGTGGTGCAATGGTCTCCGGAGAGGTCAGGGTTGAACTTGCTTGTGTGCATGTACAGTGCAATAACCACTGGTACCGGCTGTTACAGACATTTTCAATGCAAATGTAGCTTTGCAATAAAAGTGTAGGTACAGACGTGAGCATGGAAGGATACTGAATTGTTGAAGCAGCCCAGAGAATCTTCTTTGAATAGCATGAGTGTTTGAGAGGGTAGGACACGCGTTCACTTTGGGTGATGGCTCCAGAAACTGTCTGAACTGGGGAGAATGGTGTTGGGCAAAGGTGGAGGTCACTGGTACTGCCCACTGACAACATGGATCACATAGTTCCACAATTATCTACATTTTCATCAGGCAGCCAAATAATCAGTTGTAAGCACTGTTTTCGGAGATGATTGCTTTTGGTGCTTGCTTCCTTCCCTAGTGTATTGTTTTCATCAGAACAGCTTTGAACAAGGCTGTTCCATGGCTGTTCTAATAATAAAACAACACATCAGTGAAGGAAGCAAATGAAGAAGTAATTGTCACAAACATTATGATTACAATTGGTTATTTGGCTGCCATATCAAAGCCTAGATTACTGTGGAACTGTGAGATTTAGTGCCAGCACAAAGAGCAGTGGGCTGAGCATCAGGAACAATGGTTCTGTTTGACTTCATCAGTTCTGTCTTGACATTGTTTAGTTTCACTTTGTTTTGTGTCATCTGGGTCTTCATGTCAGAGATGCATGTCTGCATGATTTTTTTAAATATGTAAATCATTCATTTCCTAAATTACAAAATGCGTCTGTTTACTGATATTTGTATGTAATTCATGATTACTTTGGATTAGTTTGATTCCTTGTGTGAATGTTCATGTAGTGTACTGATGTTGACAGCAAGTGTGCATGTTTATATGGGATATGCTTCTTGCCTGACCTTTCTGCCCATCTCTTTGTTACTCAGGACAAATCGGATGACCTTGAGCAGTCCCCAACACGTCTTGATGACTTGAAGTTTGTCCTGTCCACCATCTCAGAAATCAAGACCATGTCTCTGGAGGTTGAAACACGGATCAGAGACATCACTGAGAAATACCGCACCCTGTCAATGTATGGCATTGAGGTTAGTTGGATTACAAAAACATTTTTCGTTCAGCTTGATGTAATTTGAAAAGACTTTGTACATGCATGAATGTGTGTGTGTATGCATGTAGATATATGTGTATATAGTTATTGTTTGCTGAGTGACATTTTTTATGGTATACTTAAGGTTCTGTTTGTTGAAATGTTTGTTAGTGTGGTTTTTGTCATGGGTTGTTTGTACAGTGCAGTGAGTTTAACTTGGGTTAGAGGATAGTGCATTAAATGAATTATTTATTGCTATTATTAGTATTATGAACCATAGCTGAAGTTTTTGTTGGGGAAAGGAAAGAAGGGGTTTAGTAAAGTAAGTTTTATTGACTTGGTCTTGTGGCTTAAGTCTCAAAACAATTATGTTCATTTTCAGGTGACTTCGGAAGAGAAGCTACTGGTGGAGAAATTGCCCCAGCTGTGGCAAGACCTTGTCCTCAAGTCCAAGAACATTGATGCCAGTCTGGTTGTGGTCAAACGCAAATTCACTGAGGTTTGTATGGATGAATATGAACATGTGTATGTACAAACATTAAAATTAGTTGCCAGTTTAAAATGGCACCATTGTCCATTTTAGAGATGTGCTAAAGCTGAAGTAGTGGCAACATTTAAATCTGTTAAAACAAAATTGAACCATTTTGAAACACAAAGAAATCTGACTGGAAATTGTTTGGGTGATAAGTGTTTTATCCTTTTGGCTTTTCTTCTTTTTGTGACAGATCACCCAAGAGCAGATCAAAGACTTCCACAAGGAGCTGGAGACATTTGCTGAAAAATTCCTCCTGGAAGGACCTGGAGCTGTTGGAGGAGACCTGGAGAAAGGTCAGACCTTCCTCTATCTTCTGCTCCTCCATCTGTCTCTCTCTTTTCCCCTCACACACATGCAGACACACACACATGCATGCGTGCACGCATGCACACACCACACCCCCACACACACCTCCCCCCTCACCACCACCCCACACAAACAAACAAACGACTGCATGCAAAATGTAGGCAAGCTGCCTCCAGATGAGCTGTTAGAAAATGTAGACAGCTCATCTGTTGAAACTCAGAACTAAAAGGAGATGTAGTTGGAAAGGTAGAGGAGACTTTTGTATGTGGAAGGATCATATTGCCCCACCACCTGCCCCCTTTCCCCTTAAAATTTAGCTTGTGTGAGTTAGAACATGTTCCTTCCAATGAGTACCATCATATATGTAATGATTTCTTACAGGCGTGGAACTAATGAAAAAGTACCGGGAGGAAGTTGCTGAATTAGAAGCACAGCGCCAAGAACTGACCAATGCAGAGAAACTGTTTGAACTGCCCATCACCATGTACCCTGAGCTGCTGAAAGTGCAGAAAGAGATGAAAGGACTGGAGCAAATCTATGAGATATACACAGAACAAAAGGTGTGTGAATCATTGTCAGATGAGACATTTGTTTTTGACTGGGACCCAGAATGCCTAGGGTTGCATCACCTAATGTTTGCATTGACAAGATTATTTTTCAGGGTTAATGTATGAGACAGTTTTTATTGATCCGTTTTTGTGCAGTCAGTGCTATAATAACAGTAACAATAACGATATACTTTATTCATCCCAGCAGGAAATTAAAGAATTATAAAGTGCATGGGCCCAGTGCCAGACATTACTCTGAACATTGTTTTTTTATTTATTTTTCCAGGCTGCAAGAGAGCAGTGGTCAGAGACACTGTGGGCCAACCTCAACATCCAGCTTCTGCAGGACGGCATTGAAGGCTACCTGAAGCAGTTGCGAAAGCTGCCCAAGGAAGTGCGACAAATGGCTGTTGGGCGTGCGCTAGAGGAAAAGATGAAGGAATTCCGTGACTCCCTGCCCCTCTTTGTTGACCTGAAGCATGAAGCGCTGAGAGAAAGGCACTGGAAAGAACTCATGGCCAAAACAGGCCAGAAATTTGATATGAACCCTGAGACTTTCACTTTGGCCAACATCTTTGCTATGGAGTTGCACCGATACCAAGAAACCATCAGTGAGATTGTCACATGTGCCAGCAAAGAAATGGGCATTGAAAAGGTCAGTCAGACAGGGCTTGCTTCTTTTGGATCGCTTGAATGATATGCAGCATGTTCATTTTCCAATTATCATATATTTCACTATATTTTAGTTCTCAAAACAATGGTTGATCTGTAAAGGTGAAATCTCATATATTTCACTGGCCATTTTGAGATGCTAAGATATAACAGTTAACATGCCTTGCTTTTCAAGCAGTGAAGTGCATACATTTTGAATGTCTCTTTGTTTCCAGGGAGTGAAAGAGGTTGAGGAGACTTGGAACAACATAAAGTTCAGCGTTCAGGCTTACATGAAGGGTACATCAAACCGTGGATACATTCTGGGAGCGGTGGATGATATCCTTCAGAACTTGGACGACTCCTCGATGAACCTCCAAAGCATGTCAGCATCACGTTACATTGGACCTTTCCTCAACACTGTGCAGAACTGGGAAAAATCACTTTCTCACATATCTGAAGTGTTAGATGTAGGTTGAGTTTTCTGCAGTCATCCATCTGCAACTGTGTGTGTGTGTGTGTGTGTGTGTGTGTGTGTGTGTGTGTGTGTGTGTGTATGTGTGTGTGTGTGTGTGTGTGTGTGTGTGTGTGTTGTGTGTGTGTGTTGTGTGTGTGTGTGTGTGTGTGTGTGTGTGTGTGTGTGTGTGTGTGTGTGTGTGTGGATGTGTTAGTTTCAAAGAGATAATAAAAACTACGTTATAATAGTAGTAGATAAGCTTTTTTACATCCAGCCCTCACCCAGACAAGGGACTGTGTTAGAGCTGATTATAGATGTGCACATTTTCTAAGCAGTGACACATATGGAATAAATGAAGATCAGACTCTGACTTGGGTATAAGAGTGGGGGTGTAGATATAGCAGGCTTTTAAATCATCAGTAACAAACATTATTGGTGGGTGAATGGGTGAAGAATGGGAAGACAGAGAGTGCATATGTGTGCGTGTTTTTTTAAACCTTTTTACTGTCGGGTTTTAAGGGTGTATACTGTCATTTTTGGACGGCAAGGCAATACTTTTTCATCAGATATGATGTTGCACCTTTTAGTGAGCATTTCCTTGTCTTGAAAAAACGGTGGCAATAAATAATAAATAATAATAATGAAAATGTGTAAATGCCCTACCTATCAAAATATTTTAACAGCCCAAAGCTATTATAAATAATGATGATGATGATTTTGAACAAAATCAGTCACGACATCAGATTTCTGTTGTGCCCATGCCTGCACAGAATAATAATAATAAGAAAGAGGATTTCTAGAGCGCCCATCTACCACACTAGGTGGCAGCACAGGGCACTTTACAATAACACTAACCACACACGCACGCACGCACGCGCGTGCAGAAGGAGTGTAACAGGAATGGGGTGGGTGGTGGTGGGGGGTACTGTATTAGTAAGGTTTTGTTTTCCACTATGCAGCTGTAGATTGTGTGTTTGTGTGTGTGTGTGTGTATTATCAATATGTGTGTGTTTGTATTGTGATTGAAAGTGTAGAATGAAGGTATGTTTATGTGCTGTAGCGTACTAACTTGTGGAGAAAGTAGTACGACAACCTGGCTGTTCTTTTTTTTTGACTCCCATCTTTATTTATCGCTGATGTAGGTGTGGATGGTGGTTCAGCGAAAATGGATGTACCTGGAGGGAATCTTCATTGGTGGAGACATCCGATCCCAGCTTCCAGAAGAGGCCAAGAAGTTTGACTCTATCGACAAGACTTTCAAAAAGGTCAGATTTGGTTTCCTCCATTTTCTCTATGAAAACTGTAACAGATTCTTTTTAGAAAATGATCATCTTACCTACATTTTTGTAAGGTGTCTGTTGTGTGTGTGTGTGTGTGTGTGTGTGTGCATGCATGCATGCATGTATGTGCATGTGTGTGTGTATGCATGCATGCATGTGTGTGTGTGTGGAAGGGGATGCATGTGTGTGTGCAATATTGTTTCAGTCCTCCAATACACTGCCATGCATTAGTGTTATTAGTTTATGTCAAAAATGATGACTGTGATCTTTTCTTGTTTTTCAGATCATGACAGAAACTCACAAAGTGCCTCATATCAAACTGGCCTGCCATGCTCAGAACCGCCTGTCAGATCTGCAGAACCTGAGTGCTGGGCTAGAGAAGTGCCAGAAGTCATTGAATGACTACCTTGATGCCAAGAGAAATGCCTTCCCCCGCTTCTTCTTCATCTCAGATGATGAACTGCTCTCAATTCTCGGCAGCTCTGACCCAGAGTGTGTACAGGAGCACATGATCAAGGTAGGGGTCACCTCACTGGCTCTCTTTGTCAGGGAGGATGGGGGGAGGGGAGGCATCACCTGTTATCTTATCACCTCTTTGTTTCTGTTGTCACAGCATGGTGTCATCTCACAGTTTCTTTCATTAGATGGGTATCACCTGTTCTCCCCATAAGGTTGGTATCACCACTTAATGTCAGTGTTATGGACTAGGTCTAGTGACATAGGGATGTTGGGGAATGAAGTGTCCTTGTGTCTCCACAGAAGAAGAAAAATAGGACAATAAAATACAGGGTACAAAATAGAAAACATGTGTTTGCTGCACCCTTGTAGCTGTGCTTGTATTTATTTTACATTCATCTCTCATGTTGGTGTTAATGTATGAAGTAGCATGTGTGCAACTAAGGCTGTTGGCTTGGTTAACACTGAGATGTTTGTGTTTCAGATGTACGACAACATTGCGTCGCTGTTGTTTGTCAAAGGACCAAGTGGAGAAGTGCTGGCAACAGGCATGAAGTCGGCAGAAGGGGAGATCATGGAGTTTCGCACCAACGTTGCCGCTGAGGGCCGTGTGGAGGACTGGATGACCAGTGTCCTGGAGGAGATGAGGCGCACCAACCGACTCATCACCAAAGAGGCCATCTTCTACTACAGCTACGAGAAGTCACGGTAATGGCATCTTGTGCACTATGGACCAGTTATTTTTTATTGGTTCAGTGCCAGTCTCAGTAGTCTGGAGTATGTGACTGATATGCTTTTCATCAGGTATTTTCACCACTAAATGGATTCTTGCTGGACAGTAACCTATATGATACTTGAATGATGTACTTTTATCCATTTACTGTCATCAGTAAATGTATGACTACTGAACAATAGCCTTTGTCATTCTTGAGTGATGTGGCTGTCATCTCTATTTATTTTCACCTGGAAGTGAGTTGAACTGTGTTGGCTAGTGGACTGGGAGTAACTTGAAATATATTGAAAAATAGTATATTACCTGAGCTGTGTATGTTGAACTGTATTGAAGAGTAGCGCATCACTTGAGCTGTGTAAATTGAACCATATTGAGAAGTAGTACATTATGTGAGCTATGTACTTTGAGTCATATTGTCTGGGTTATTTTAGTGTTTCCATAATCCACTAAATGCTGACATGGTCTACAGGATCTTTAACCTGCATATCTTTAGAAGTAGTAGCCAGGATGTAAGCTGTGTAGACTTAGTGACCGGGCCTGGATGACATTTCACTAGTCCTTGCTAGGGGGAAGTGTCTGCTGAACAGTACTGTGTTGTTTTGCAGTGGATTGGATGCTAGTCCGTGCTAGGGGAAGTGTCTGCTGAACAGTACTGTGTTGTTTTGCAGTGGATTGGATGCTAGTCCGTGCTAGGGGAAGTGTCTGCTGAACAGTACTGTGTTGTTTTGCAGTGGATTGGATGCTAGTCCGTGCTAGGGGAAGTGTCTGCTGAACAGTACTGTGTTGTTTTGCAGTGGATTGGATGCTAGTCCGTGCTAGGGGAAGTGTCTGCTGAACAGTACTGTGTTGTTTTGCAGAGTGGATTGGATGCTGGAGTACCAGGGCATGGTGTGTCTGGCTGGGAACCAGGTGTGGTGGACATGGGAAGTGGAAGATGTGTTCCGCAAGGTGAAGAAAGGAGCCAAGACTGCTCTGAAGGACTACGCCAAAAGACTCCATGGACAGATTGACAAACTTGTCGTCAAGGTGAGGACAGGGCAGGGGTATTTGTGTAAATTTAATGTCAAGGTCACTGGGGCAGCAAAAAGGCAGAACAATACTTCTGAAGTTTTCTTTTTGTCAGTGGTAAGCTTTGAAGCGATCAAGTTACATGTTTGTGCTCATGATTTTCTGTGAAATCTATTTACCTCTCCTCCAACCAAGTATTCTTACCTATACCTAGTCCTCTGCACACTTGGCAGAGCAACTGTTTGATGTGATGTAGGCAGAATCTTTTCTTTAACCCCAAGTGCATAGTACAAAATACATTAAAGTTTGTTTTTTTAAAGACATAAAAGAAAATGCACAAAGACGAGTGACTCCAGAGTGCAGTGTTTTCTGTTTATCTCAAACACAAAAAACAGCACAACAGAGGAAACCCTGTCCTGGACTACAACACAGTAGTCAGTGCTATACCTAGAGCCTGTTTGTTGCATTGTGAATAAACAAACAACAGATTTTTAAACAGCATGTCACTGTAAGAAAACCTGACTGATACTTTAAAGACAGAAAAATACTGCCTTGATCAGGAGATGTGGGGTCATAAAGATTAATCATGTGTGATACATACTAATGTATGTGTGTGTGTGTGTGGTGTGTGTGTGTGTGTGTGCACATAATTAGGTGCACGTGTGTGTGTGTGTGTGTGTGTGTGTGTGTGTGTGTGTGTGTGTGTGTGTGTGTGTGTGTGCATAATTGTGTGTGTGTGTCTGTGTGTTTGTGCATAATTATGTGTGTGTGTGTGTGTGTGTGGTGTTTGTTAGAAACTGATTGTGTACTTAAACAAAAAAGGAATCTGAATTTATGAGCCTTATTTTAGATTTTGAGTGTCTAGTTTATGTGAATTGTGCTGGCCCTGTTATTCATGATTTATCCAAATAATGATTTCTGTTCTCTGTGCCAATTTGTGTACAGGTGCGCTCCCCCCTGTCCAAAAATGACCGGTCCAAGTACAACTCAGTTCTCATCATTGATGTTCATGCCAGAGACATCATTGATGGCTTTGTCAGAGACAGGTGAGAGATTACACAACATGTGCCTGAAAAAGGTGTTTACACATCAAGTGTTTGATTGGCTCTGGATAGTGATTATACTTTGAGCCATTTGTTGGACTTGTTTAGAGAATGTCATTCCTTAGTTTAGATTTTAGCTTTGCTTCAGTGTTTGTAAATGTAACACTGACACACTGAACATCAGTTTTCTCAAGCAGCTGTGAGTGAAATATTTGTGTGAATGCATAAAACAAACTGTGAGTATAAGCTAACATAAAGAAACAGGTTTGAAATTGTTAGCTTGAATAAAGCTTGTGCTTGTATTTTGGGTAAGTTCTTCATAGGTACTTGCATAATGCTTTGTCAAGAATGAGTTATTATGAGTTGTAAGAATGAGTTGCCAAAACCTCCTGAAGAAAATATTAGCTCATGATGAAACCGTTTTCTGTGTGCACTACATGACACCGTCAAGTTTGTGTATTCTGTATTTTTTCTGTGGCTCTTGCTTGTTTGCAGTGTCATGGATGCCCGTGAGTTTGAATGGGAAAGCCAGCTGAGGTTCTACTGGGAGAAGGAGCCTGATGAGCTGGTCATTCGGCAGTGCACAGGCACCTTTGGCTATGGCTATGAGTACATGGGTCTGAACGGTCGTCTGGTGATCACACCACTCACTGACAGAATCTACCTCACTCTCACACAGGTCAGTTACCACAGCCATGGCAGCCTGGACTGGCTTTCTCTTCATTGCATCTCTCTCTTTGTGTCTCCACTCCACTAACCCCCCCCCCCCTCCCCCCCCCCCCCACTATCTCTAGTCCACTCTCTTTATTGCTCTCTGTCTCTCGATCTCTCTGTGTCTGTCTCCTCTCTCTGTCTGCTCCTCTCCCTCTTTCTCTTTCTCTGTCTCATTCTCACTGTGGCTCAGCTACCTGCTCTCTCTGTGTTTCTCTGTGTGTCTCTGCTGCTCTCTCTCTCCCAGAGTCAGTATGTCTTGTCACGTTCTCTGTTCTGTCTCTCTGCCTTTCTGTTTTTTCCACTCTCTGTGTTTCTCTGTTAGTCTCTGTATTTCTCTCTGTCTTTCTTTCAATGAACAAACACATATGCCATTCATTTGGATAACAACTGATGACATGTATACATATGTGTGTCTGTATGCTGAGTGCACACAGGTGCACATGTTTTTGGTGTGTGTGTGTGTGTGTGTGTGTGTGTATGTGTGCATGTGCATGTGTGGGTGTGTGCATGTCTGTGTGTGTGTGTGTAAGTGCCTCAGAAATAATCATGTTGTCCAATTATTTTATTCATCTCTTCATTCTGGTGCATAGATTTGTTGATATGTTCACTTTTAGGACTGTGTTCAGTGATGATGTAATGAGATGAATACATTTGAGTACTCATGGCATATATGTTTAATATTTAGTATAATTCCATTTTGAGGTGCTGTGTGTGTGTGTGTGTGCATGATGTGTATGTGCGTGTGTGTTTGTGCATGCTTGTGTGTCAGTTTGTATGTATGCCATGTGTGTGTGTGTGTGTTGGGGGGTGGGGTATGGACCATGTCTAATGTTGACTGATGTCACCAGGCCCTGTCCATGAACCTTGGAGGGGCGCCTGCAGGACCAGCTGGTACAGGGAAGACTGAGACAACAAAGGATCTGGCCAAAGCCCTGGGTCTGCTGTGTGTTGTCACCAACTGTGGAGAGGGCATGGACTACAAGGTCACAATCAGCCCATTACTCTTTTACACTTAGCAAAGTGTGTGTGTGTGTGTGTGTGTGTGTGTGTGTGTGTGTGTGTGTGTGTGTGTGTGTGTGTGTGCTTGTATGTATGTGTATGTAAGTACATGTGCATGTGTGTGTGTGTCTTTTGTGTGTGTGTGTGTGTGTGTGTGTGTGTGTGTGTGTGTGTGTGTGTGTGTGTGTGCTTGTATGTATGTGTATGTAAGTACATGTGCATGTGTGTGTGTGTCTTTTTTTTGTGTGTGTGTGTGTGTGTGTGTGTGTGTGTGTGTGTGTGTGTGTGCGTGCAGGTGTGTGTGCATATGTACATGTATGTGTTGCATATATGTGTGTGTGGGGGGGGAGTGGGGGAACTGATATCCCATTTGCACATTGGCCATTCTTTTATCACTGATTCCTTTTTATTGAAGGTGAGGAACCACAAATGTGCTTCAGATGTGATGAAAGATTAACCATTGAACATATTTTACGGACTTGTTTGGATTGTATTGAAATGAGAGAGAGCCACTTTACAGCTTAATCACTGCATGTGTTGTTTCAGGACACTTCACCTGAGAAGATTTTTAACTTTTTGAAAGAAAGAAATATTCTTGGAAGAATTTACCTTTTAAGTATGTTTTTAAAATCTGTACATATACCAGTTTTAACATGTACACACTTTTAACAATTGTTATGTGATGACAAAATGTGTATTGCCCTGATATAACTGTACTGGTTGACTGGGCATAAACACCAAGTTACTACAACTACTACTACCCTACTACCAGCCAGGTTAGTTTGCTGATGAGAGCAAACTTTGAAAGTTTTGAAATGGTTTTTGTCTTTGCTTCATTACTTAAAAAAAAAAAAAAAAAAAAAAAAAAAGGCTTTCCAAAGCAGTGAAGTGTGTGTTCTGACAATGAGCTTGAGTTGTGATAATTTCAGTGATAAGAATCTGAAGATATGTCTTCTGTTTGTTTTGCAGGCTGTGGGAAAGATCTTCTCTGGTCTGTGTCAGTGTGGTGCATGGGGCTGCTTTGATGAGTTCAACCGCATTGATGTCTCTGTGCTGTCTGTCATCTCCACACAGCTGAAAACCATCCAGAATGCACTGATTCTGAAGCTGAAACGATTCCATGTTAGTAAACACCTAGCCGCCTCTTCTGTTTTGTCATGTTTGTTTGGTGCCCAACTGCTTGGTCTTATATACAGCTACTTGTAATCTGAAGTTGACTTCTTCCTTTGCCCCATTTCTACTTTGTCTTCATTCTTTCCTTTGATAGTCTAGTTTCTGAAGTTGTCTGTGATGAAGTCCTCATGGATAGTTTTGGATCTGAAGGTGATGGGGCGTGGGGGTGTAGGTGGGGGGAGGGGTGGGGACTTTTGGGGGTGTTGGTGGGGACGGGGTGGGTGTAGGGCGGGGGAACTAGTCACAGCTGTTTTTAGTTTATTTATGGACCAGTTTTGTTTTGTAAAAAAAAGAGAGAAAAAAAGCTGTTCCAAAGTCGGCAAAACACAGCTGTGAGAAGCCACCATTGTGTACCTAACTGTCTGTATCTTTAAAGACTGGTATGTGTGACAGAAGTCCGTTTTTATTGCAATGATATTTTATTATCATTTATTCAGTGCATTCCACCCATCTTTTCTGCAGTCCTCCTCTGACATGAACAGTGGCAAAACACAGTCTGCATTTCTGCCTTTCCTGTAACACAATCTGCATTTCTGCCTTCCCTGTACATTCAAGTGTTTTAGTTTAGTTTTAGTTTGTTTTTTCACCGCAAACCACTTCCAACACGAACAATGACAAAATACACAAGCTGCATTACTGCCTTCCCTGTACATTCAAGTGTTTTAGGTTTGTTTTTTAATAAAAAAAATCTTTTCTTTTTCCCCCCACTGCAAACCTCTTTAACAGCTGTTAGTTCTCTCTGTTGTCAGGCTGTTTTCCACCCCCCTCCCCCTGAGAAAAAGAACAGTGTTTGTAACCAAAAGTTTATTGCATGGATTCAGTCTTCATCAGGAAATTTGGCTTAGGGTCTATTACCTGGCATGTCTTACCACTTCAGAATTTGACTGTTAGTGTCACCAGGCTAGCATTGTCAACTGTTATTTAGCTGTCACTATCACTATTACATTTCCATCAAACAATTGTACACACTACAAAATGTACTGATCTGCATACCATGACAGTCAAAACTCTCAAGAAATACATTTAAGTTCTGTGGCTTAACCATCAATAAATATTTCTCATCTACATTTCTGTTCAAATTATTCCGCTGTAAGAAATAATAAGGAATTTATAGTGCACTTTCAGCAGCTCAAAGAGCTTTACAGATGTGTTGTTTTTGTGCTCAAAAGAGCTTATTCACATGTTGATACATTTTAACAGCCAGTCTGTCTGTTGTTCCTAATCAGTACTGGCTGTGTTGCGTCCATCTGTGCACACTGGTTTGTTTCAGTTTGAGGGTGCAGAGATTGACTTGGACAGTCGTGTGGGTATCTTCATCACCATGAACCCAGGCTACGCTGGAAGAACAGAACTGCCAGAATCAGTGAAAGCACTCTTCCGTCCAGTGGTGGTCATTGTGCCAGACTTGCAACAGATCTGTGAAATCATGTTGTTCTCTGAGGGATTTCTCCTCGCAAAGGTTCGGCTCACAAATGGCTTGTCTATTGTTCTCAGACTAAAAGCTGATCCACTCAGCGTGGCCTTGTCATAGGTTTGCATTTTAAGCCTATTGTTATTTGATTTATAACTTACCTGACAGGTTTGATTTACTTCATGCATGCAGGAGAGCAGTAGGCCATATCTGCTGTGTGCTCACCCTTGTCTGTGAGATTTGGCATGGCACTATAGAAATAACTGCTATTATTATTGTTAAAGATTGTTGTTTGCTTGTCAATATTGTACCAGTGAATAAACAGCTTGATACACATCCTGTGTGCAAGGCAAAGACAGTACTTTGAAGTGGATTAATAGGATTCTGATGTTGTTTCTGAGTGTGCAGATGCTTTACACACCATGTTAAAAGGAAAAGATATAGACTGCAGCCAGTGCTGTTGTGACTGACAGCTGGTTGATGAGTGGTTGTTGTTGTCACTTGCAGGTGCTGGCCAAGAAGATGACAGTGCTGTATAAACTGGCCAAGGAACAGCTGTCCAAGCAGTACCACTACGATTTTGGTCTGAGGGCCCTCAAGTCTGTTCTGGTCATGGCTGGGGAACTCAAGCGTGGATCGCCAGATCTCAATGAGGTCCGACATACCAAAGTTTTTTTTCAACTAGAGAGTCTTTTTTTTGTCAGTCTATTTTGCTAGTAAATATTATGTTCTACTGTTCAGGCTATGTTCTGAGTTGTACCTGTATGCACAGAATGTAGTGTTGATTTGTATGTCAGGATGTGATGTTGATTTGTATGTCAGGATGTGATGTTGATTTGTATGTCAGGATGTGATGTTGATTTGTATGTCAAGATGTGATGTTGATTTGTATGTCAGGATGTGATGTTGATTTGCATGTCAGGATGTGATGTTGATTTGCATGTCAGGATCAGATGTTGATTTGTATGTCAGGATGTGATGTTGATTTGTATGTCAGGATGTGATGTTGATTTGCATGTCAGGATCAGATGTTGATTTGTATGTCAGGATGTGATGTTGATGTGTATGTCAGGATGTGATGTTGATTTGCATGTCAGGATGTGATGTTGATTTGCATGTCAGGATCAGATGTTGATTTTTCTCTCATGATGGGGTGTTGATTTACATGTCAGGATGTGGTGTTGATTTACATGTCAGGATGTGGTGTTGATTTGTCTCTCAGGATGTGGTGTTGATGAGAGCACTGCGTGACATGAACCTTCCCAAGTTCGTCTTTGAGGATGTGCCACTCTTCCTGGGACTCATTTCTGATCTCTTCCCTGGTCTGGACTGCCCCCGTGTGCGCTACCCCAATTTCAACGATGCTGTGGAAGAGGTGCTGCAAGATGGTGGTTATGTGCTGCTGCCACAACAAGTATGTTGTGCATTTGCTGCTCTTTTTTTATACCTTTTTTTTTTCTTTACTATTAGAAGTACGGTATCCAGACCAAAAAATATAAGATGTTTTAGAACACCTGTTGTTTAAACTGTAAGGTCTTATTTGGGAATATGGCAAATGAACAACAGTTGAACTGTAAGATCTTATCTGGGAATATGGCAAAAGAACAACAGTTGAACTGTAAGATCTTTTCTGGGAATATGGCAAAAGAACAACAGTTGAACTGTAAGATCTTATCTGGGAATATGGCAAAAGAACAACAGTTGAACTGTAAGATCTTATCTGGGAATATAGCTAGAAAACAGCAATCGTTACTGTAAAATCTTATTTGGAAATGTAGTAAGAGAACAACAGTTCAGTCCTATGATCTTACGTGGGAACATAGCAAGAGAACAGGAATGTTAGCTGCCCGAAGATGTCTGGTAACCTTGTTATTTTTAAAGATAAATGTGGGTTATCAGGGCCAGATTTTTCTCTTTTTTTGCAAGGGAAATTGCAACCATGATGGTGAAGTGTCTTTGACAGGGGCCGTTTTGTTTTGCATTGGGTAAAGGTGGTCTGTGTGGTTGCAGGTGGACAAGGTGGTCCAGATGTATGAGACCATGCTGACTCGTCACACCACCATGATTGTGGGCCCCACCGGAGGGGGCAAGTCTGTGGTCATCAACACTCTGTGTCAGTCACAGACAAAGTGAGCTCTTTTCCACTCCCCATGGGCTGCCCTCAGTGCCACTTGTTCACATGCCACTCTCTGCAAGTTCACAGTTGATTCTCAGTGGGTGGAACCTGTATACTTGTGCATAGAATGCAGATCTAAATATGTGCACAGAAATCCTGCAGCATTAAGAATGGACAGACTAGATTTCTGACTGGCCAGGCTGATTACCTCATCTTTTATGCACATCACACCATCTGCCATTTTTTCTTATTTTTTTTAGTCTGGTTTGGGTTCATTGGTTCAGGGAATGTGGGATACTTAATTCATGTCTGTGGAGGGCCCTTTGTTTTCCTTGGATCTCTTCAGAAATAAATCAGGTAAAAAAAGGTGCATGCATTAATATTACTGATTCATGCAAACAAAAGTTTAATGTATACTTTGACTTGAGTTAAATGATAAAGTTGTGACGGACTGCCTGCATGTGGCAGAGGAAGAGAAACAAGACAAAAACAGCAAGAGGACAACTAAGAGGAAGAGAAACAAGACAAAAACAGCAAGAGGACAACTAAGAGGAAGAGAAGACAAAAACAGCAAGAGGACAACTAAGAGGAAGAGAAACAAGACAAAAACAGCAAGAGGACAACTAAGAGGAAGAGAAACAAGACAAAAACAGCAAGAGGACAACTAAGAGGAAGAGAAGACAAAAACAGCAAGAGGACAACTAAGAGGAAGAGAAACAAGACAAAAACAGCAAGAGGACAACTAAGAGGAAGAGAAGACAAAAACAGCAAGAGGACAACTAAGAGGAAGAGAAGACAAAAACAGCAAGAGGACAACTAAGAGGAAGAGAAGACAAAAACAGCAAGAGGACAACTAAGAGGAAGAGAAACAAGACAAAAACAGCAAGAGGACAACTAAGAGGAAGAGAAGACAAAAACAGCAAGAGGATAGCTAAGAAAAGAAAATGCAAGTTTGTTATCAAACATCTATCTCCCTCTGATTACAGCTGTTTCTTGGCACATGGTATTGAGCTCTCATTGTCTTCCCTTAAAAGTCCCACAACAAAGCCAAGTGTGTTATTTCCCCTTCTGGTTGCCTTGTTCTTCTCCTGTATACAGTAGGCACTAATGGTCTGGCTACATGTGTTTATTGCCTCGTCACACTGCCAGGTGTGTCTCAGCAGCCAAATACCAGGCAGCTAAGCAAATGACACCAAGGTGTCAGTGCTTACGCTACACCCAGAATCACCCCAGATGGTGATGCAAGGGACAGGCTATCAAAAGCAACAGTGTTGTAGGGTCAGAAAGATAAATGCTTTGGCAATGCATTTTGCAACAGAATCTGTTAGTAAGCATTTGAGATGCTTGTTCGGGATGAAGAATTTTCACATTGTTGTCTTTTTGGGCAAGGAGAGAGTGTATTTCAAGCGTGAATGTTCCGGACGCAGATTGCAGGATTCTCTTTACTTTTGATGTCACATCACTGTACTTTGAATTGTATTTACATCTCAAAATATGATGAGTAGTGGTAGATGCATCATTTTCTATTGCCAATGATGGGGCTTAGAGCTCATAGCAGTTAGAATTATTACAAGCAACAAAACTTTGTGTCATGTCAGATTGTTGCTGTTTGTTATTTGGTAAGTTGTGAAGTATTTGGTAAGTTGTGAAACATTTGGCAAGTTGTGAAGTATTTGGCAAGTTGTGAAGTATTTGGTAAGTTGTGAAGTATTTGGTAAGTTGTGAAGTGTCTGGTAAGTTGTGAAGTATTTGGTAAGTTGTGAAGTGTCTGGTAAGTTGTGGTTGGTGTTTTCTGCAGACTGGGCATTCACACCAAGCAATACACAATCAACCCGAAAGACCGCAGTGTCATTGAGCTGTACGGCATCCTGGACCCGGCCACCAGAGACTGGACTGATGGACTTCTGTCAAACATTTTCCGTGAGATAAACAGACCAACAGACAAAAATGAGCGCAAGTACATCGTGTATGATGGTGATGTGGATGCTCTGTGGGTGGAGAACATGAACTCGGTGATGGATGACAATCGTCTTCTGACACTGGCCAACGGAGAGCGCATTCGACTGCAGAAACATTGTGCCATGTTGTTTGAGGTAATCACAGTCTCTTATTGCTTAGCATGAATGATAATTAAGTGCACATGTTGTGTTGATGTTAGTGTATTGTACCCCAGTTGTGCAGTCATTTACAGTAAAGTGAGCATTCAACTCAGACTGCACAGCAAAGTTTCCTTGATGAGTTTGTTGTCATATGTTTTGATGAGACCTGTCCCCTGTCAATGTGGGAAGTATGCTGTGTGGGTGTTTGATGGGACTTGTCACTGTTGTATGGTGTGCAGATGTTTGATGGGACTTGTCACTGTTGTATGGTGTGCAGATGTTTGATGAGACTTGTCATTGTCATATGTTGTGCAGGTGTTTTAGGGGACTCGTCACTGTCATATGTTGTGCAGGTGTTTGAGGTGACTTGTCACTGTTATATGTTTGTAGGTGTTTGATGGCTTGTCACTGTCCTATGTTTGCAGGTGTTTGATCTTCAGTATGCCTCACCAGCAACCATTTCCCGCTGTGGCATGGTCTACGTGGACCCCAAGAACCTTGGCTACAAGCCATACTGGCAGAAGTGGGTGTCTGGCCGCAGCAGCAAGCAGGAGCGGGAGGACCTGAACCGCTTGTATGAGAAATACGTGCCCGCCCTCATTGACATGGTGGTGGAGGGCATTCAGGATGGGAAACAGGGCGAGAAGCTGAAGACCATTGTTCCTCTCACCAATCTCAACATGGTGGGTGTGGGTGGGGTGTGTGTGTGTGTGTGTGTGCTTGCGTTTGTGTGTGTGTATGTGTGCATATGTGGGTGTGCATATGTGCATATGTATGTGTGTATGTGTGTGTTTAGCTAATTTTACAAGTAAATGTATCTTTTGGAATGTAGCCTTAGTTGTTAGATTGTAGTTGGTCATGTGAAATGACTTGCTGTTGTTTGTGTTGGGGACCAGCTTCTTGTTGTATTTGCATGGAAAACTTACTTGCTGCTATAAGAGTAGTGCCTGTGTGTCTAGTGTGAGCAGTGCCTGTTTGTTTACTTGTGCATGTATGTCTGCATCTATTCTTATTCTTCTTGTTTTAATTTGTTGGGGTGTTTTTTTCCAGGTGACCCAGCTGTGTATGATGCTGAATGCGCTGCTCGTCAAGGAGATCGGAGAACCAGATGAGCTGGAGGCGTTCTTCCTGCAGGCTCTCTACTGGTCCATTGGTGGTGCGCTGCTTGAAGATGGACGTGCCAAGTTTGACACATACACCAAATACCTGGCTTCTGCAAACCTGCTGCAGGATGAGACTGCTATGGCGGGACCAGGTATGGCATGACTTGCACAATTTAGTTTGTTACACATGTTGAACAGTCTTTTGTGCTTCCAACAACATAACAACGTAACAATGACTACTCTTCTTTGTGACCAGGATCAGACTTTGTCTATGCTAACACCTGACAAATACTTTGTCTATGCTAACACCTGACAAATGACTACCTTTCTGCTATGACCAGTGGGTAGTACGGTGCCCTGTGAACACTGAGGATGAGACTTTGTGGAGCTTACCAGCCCTAGCATCAGATTGTAGTCATTGTGGGTGATTCAGGTCTCTGTGTTCACGTTTTATTTGTCAGGGGTTCTATTTTACCATTTGATTTACCAGGTGGTTATTCATCAGGGGTTTGACTTTACTGTTTGATTCATCAGGGGTTCTATTTTACAGTTGGATTTACCAGGTGGTTATTCATCAGGGGTTTGACTTTACTGTTTGATGCATCAGGGGTTCTGTTTTACAGTTAGATTTACCAGGTGGTTATTCATCAGGGGTACTTGGATTTTAACAGGTGGTTATTCAGCAGGTGTTTGACTGTACTGCTTAATTCATCAGTGGTTATTTTACTGTTTATCTGGCAATTATTCATCAGGGATTTGACTTTACAATTTGATTCTTCAGGGGTTCTGTTTTATTTATTATTTATATGAACACTGTTTTGACTGTTTGATTTATCAGGTGGTTATTCGTTTGAACTTACTCGCGATGGGTTAAAAAACAAACAAGACTTAGTTCATTTATGACACAAGACAAATAAACGAATGAAATCAGCACTTTTTAACCTTCTATGTGTTGGGATGTTGTTTTAAATAAATGCTGGCAGTCATCCTTATTTCAGATTGTTTGATTTTACACTTTACTGTTTGATTTATTGGGTGGTTATTCATCAGGTTAAATTTTTATATTTTGTTATGTCTTTCTATGCCCCCCCCCCCCCCCCCCCATCCCCACCCCCTGATGCACTAAGCATTCACGTTAATGGAATCATGCGCTTATAAAAGTGGACATCATTATCATCATCATCGTTTTCCTTGACTGTTTGATTTATCAGGTGGTTATTCATCACCACTACTACTGTGATATACACAACATTGCTTCCAGCCCTTGATAGAAAAAAATCCATCGACTTCCTCCTCTGAACATTTTGTTGGTTCTCACTATCCCCCTCATTGTGTCATACAAGTATAACTATAAGCTGAATGTCCTGACTTCCTCTTTTTAACCATACACCTGCTGTTACCTTCATTCTTGCTGCTTTGCTTTGACTCGGGTTGGCCGTGGTGATGGGAGAGCAGCCAGCCTATTGTTTTCATCTCGTGCCAAGAAAATAAATGTGCTGGGTGAGGTGTACATGTAGTAGGCCTGCGTCCCCTGCCCACTGCACCCACTCCCCTTTACACACACTGATGGTTCACAGTCACTGGTTTTCACTTACAGGATGGAACTTGGTTCTGTGCACTGATCACTGTTAGGTGTCCATAATACTGTCAGCTAGCTGGCTGTCCTTGTCAGAAGCCTTGATGTTGCAAGTTTCTCAGGGCTTATAAACATATTTACTTTCAGTTTGGGTGGATGATAGTCATTGCCAAGCTTTAGTAATTCATACCATTTCTGATGAGTGAAAGTGTTTTAAATTTATGACAATGTAAAAAATGTTTTCAATTCAGATTTTTGGAAAACTCCAATCCAGTTCAAGCTTTGTGGTGCTAAGTGCATGCATAAGTCTATGCACACAGCTGTATATTTTGGAATGTTACAAAGCCTCAGGTTAGTTTCTTTGACTTGCACGATGAGTCAAATATACATCAGTGTAATGATGAATGTGAGCTTATCTGGCCAGTTTACAAGCCATTATGTGACACATGCCTTAGCATTGAGATTTTTAGATGTGCTTGAAATTTAATATGAATGTGGAAAAATGAAAGTAAATAAGCTGTGTGGCTCACTGTTAAAATAATAGAAACCCTGAATGCAGGCAAAGCATAGGGCATCAACAAGGATGGTAAAGGATGTAACCCAGCATCCTGGTTGGTGTTACCAGGCATGCCGGCCATGCTCTTAACAGGTCCTTGAGGTCACCCATGGCATATTTGATGGAACATGGAACATGGAGTCTGTGGAGGAATGGGACTTTTCATAAACAAAAGTGTGACTGGATGTAGAGATTGAAGTCCTATTTGCTGAGAAGCCATAGCTTTCCAGTGTTATGTTCATTCAACTTCATTTTTTTGTCACTTACCTCCGTACATAAAATGATTTGTGGCAGGAACAGTAAATAAGATTTTTTACATCTTATTTGAAATCGTGAATTATGTTTTGCCTTTTTATGACCATGGCAGTTGTTGGGCATTAGACATGAAGTACCTGAGTAATTTTGTTCTGTGATAGCATTGGTCATACTTTGAAAGCATCATCATTCTGAGCAGTGGTAGCAACATGAAGGAGGAGAATAGACAGCAGCATCTCCAGCCTGTTTGCTTCTGGTGGAGAACACAGAACTTGCTGAAATGGTCTTGGTACAAAGGGATCCACTTGTAGTCTGAGTGTGGCACAGCATGCATGTCATAATGAAGTCATAATGTTATACACTGACTGTGTTATTGTAAGAAGGTAACTTTTGAAAGGTATGTTCACTGGATATTATGCACATTGACTGTTGTGCTTCAGTAAGAGGCTGTAAGAACAATGATTTGAAATCCCTCAGTATTTCGGTGTCTAGCCTCAAGCCCCTGTGTAAATACTGAAATGTACCCAATACAAAAAGTAACTTTCAAATTTTGAAAGTTGTAATGTAATTTGACATTGGTACATTTAACATTTATTCCACTTACAGCAAGCTGTGGGTTTTGTCATGTGTTGCCAGAATGTGTGATCACAGTTCACTGATCTTTAAAGTCAAAGGATGTGAAATTATTTGTTGTTCTGGCAGTTTCTCAAAATTTGTGTGGTGATCACAAAAATGGTGTTAAAAGTGTTCATTGACATGTCTTGTTTTGCCACTTATGAAAGCTTCCTGCATGTTACATCTCATCACTGATGTATTTACAGCCTTTATTACTCACTGCTGAGTGCTGTCATTACAGCCTTTCCCTGTCACTCACTGTTGTGATTACAACATTTCATCATTCACTGCTAATATTACGTTTCATCACTCACTGCTAATGTTATTGTTACAGCATTTCATCACTTACTGCTGTCATTACAGCATTTCATCACTCACTATTATTACAACATTTCTCCAATCACTGCAATCATTACATTTCATCACTTACTGCTGTCATTACAGCATTTCATCACTCACTATTATTACAACATTTCTCCAATCACTGCAATCATTACATTTCATCACTTACTGCTGTCATTACAGCATTTAATTGCTCATTGCTGTTGTTACAGCATTTCAGCACTCACTACTATCATTACAGCATTTCATCACTCACTGATATCATTACAGCATTTCATCACTCACTACTATCATGACAGCAGTTCATCACTCACCACTATCATGACAGCAGTTCATCACTCACCACTATCATTACAGCAGTTTATCACTCACCACTATCATTACAGCAGTTTATCACTCACCACTATCATTACAGCATTTTATTGCTTGCTGCTGTCATTATAGCATTTCATCACTCACTGATATCATTGCAGTATTTCTTCACTCACTGATATCATTGCAGTATTTCTTCACTCACTGATATCATTGCAGCATTTCAGCACTCACTGATATTATTACAGCATTGCAGCACTCACTGCTGTCATTACAGCCATTTGTCACTCACTTCAATTTGTGAAGCCGGCAGCCAGTGCAAGCTACTAATTATTTTAACACCTTGTCAGTTACCTTTTAAAGTCTCCTTGAATCTCTTACTTTTTGTCTTTTTTGTTGTTGTTGTTTAATTAATGAGAGTTTGGTATTATTTGGTAATTTTTCCATTCCTGAAACTGATGCTTCACAGTCATAAATAAAAATAATGTTTATAAAAGTCTTCTGTATATATGAATGTATGACACAAGTTAATAAATATTCATGGCTGGAATATTCCCATCCCATTTGCAACATTCAGTTTGACACCATTTTATTGACATTGCAGGGGAGCTTCCTGGCTACGCCTCTCTGTATGAGTTCTTCTGGGATGGTGAAGAAAAGAAGTGGGTGCCATGGTCCAAGATGGTGCCCAAATACACCCACAACCCAGAGGCCAAGTTCTATGAGATCTTGGTGCCCACAGTGGACACGGTGCGAGCCACCTGGCTCCTGCAGCTCATGGTGGGCATCAAGCGACCAGTTGTCCTTGTGGGGGAAACAGGAACCTCCAAAACTGCCACCACATCCAACTTCCTGCGTCAGCTAGACCCAGAGGCACATGTGAGTAATAGCCAATAACCTTGGCAGTGGGAGTGCTGGTTAGTACAGTTAGCAGCCCTTAACCTTGGTAGTGTGAGTATGTGCTGCGTGTGTCAGTGCCCTTCTTTCATGGTGTTTTATGTCCACAGAAACCACAAAGCTTATTAGGGACACGGCTCAGTGCCCATGGCTGAATTCATTTTTATACCCACTGTAACAGCACTGGGGGTGGGGGTGGGGGTATACTGGAATCACCCACACTCCAAGCCTCACTTTCCAGCGCCCTTTCTCTAAACCCTGCCACAGTTGGTTACACTAGCCACGTGGGACACTTACTGCACTGCAGCTGAATTGTAGACTGAATAGCGACTGTAAAGCTTCACAGTAGCAACATTTACAAAGTAAAGATTCAGTTAGTTGTGTGTTTTGTTTTAGGATTATGACTCAGTCCATGTGACCACAGTTTTGTTGTTATACTGCAGCTGTTGCTGAACATGAACTTCTCCAGCCGTACCACATCACTGGATGTGCAGCGCAACTTGGAGGCCAATGTTGAGAAACGCACCAAAGACACATATGGACCACCACCAGGCAAACGACTCATCATCTTTGTGGATGACATGAACATGCCACAGGTAAGAACTGTTCATGGCAGAAAATCAGTGGGAGGAAATGAAAAACAGTGACCCCTGTGCAGAACAGTATGCAATGTTGGAATCAGATCGGACCTAGTCACATGCAAATTTAATGCTTATCTTGGAAACAGTTGAAGAACACCAACATTATTGAAAAGAGTGTCCAAGCCAAAAGAAGACAAGCTGAATTATTTTGGGGTGTTTTAAGGTAGCTTTCTTCAGTTTTACAGTAATAGTTTTGGTCAATAGTTCTTGGATATGATTGTGGCATGACCCTTGGCATTTACCTGTGAGTGTTTCGATGGCCAGGTGGACACATATGGCACACAACAGCCCATTGCTCTCTTGAAGCTGCTGCTGGAGCGTGGTGGTGTGTATGACCGTGGCAAAGACCTCAACTGGAAGAACATGAAGGACATCGGCTATATTGCCGCTATGGGCAAGGCCGGTGGTGGACGCAACGAAACTGACCCTCGCTTTGTCTCCCTCTTCTCCGTCTTCAACATGACCTTCCCTGATGATGAGTCGCTGTTCAAGATCTACAACTCCATTCTGACAGGACACCTGACTCCTTTTCCACCTGATGTCCAGAGCCTAGCCTCTACCATCACCAAAATGACCATGGAGCTGTACAGGTCAGAAAGTGTCTTTTGTGTGTTCATGGGGGTTCTTTCATCATCTCATTGGGGTTTGATTGATTTCTTCACTGCTCACTTAGAGGAGATCAGAATTTTCCTGCTGCTCTGAATCAGCATTTCTTTCTTTTTTGTTTGGTTCCTTTTTATCTTTCTTTCTTGAATCGCTTAATTGTCATGAAACACAGATGCCACTAAAGGTGTCATGCAGTGTGCAACTTTTTGGGGGTGTGATTTAAGCTTACTCTGTCTTAGAGACCGTACCCTGAACTAGACAATTCCAAAGACACCCCCATGAGTCAGCCTATTCTGAAAGAGACCAGAACCTGTGCAACAAGCATTTAACATGACTAAATCAAACTGTTTAAAAGTCTTCACTAAATGACTAAATCAAACTGTTTAAAAGTCTTCATTAAATGACTAAATCAAACTGTTTAAAAGTCTTCACTAAATGACTAAATCAAACTGTTTAAAAGTCTTCACTAAATGACTAAATCAAACGGTTTAAAAGTCTTCACTAAATGACTAAATCAAACTGTTTAAAAGTCTTCACTGCATAGATAGTTTGTTGTGCATAGTGATAGTGGCACAGAGCATGGCCACCACAGTTAACAAAGCATACCGCTCAGACTGTTCCTTCTTCATCTTGGTGTTAAAAAAAAAGCGCTTACTTCTGTCTAAAACCGCTTTGAGTATGATAGCACTGAAAACAAAGGGAAGCCACATCTGTGTTGCACACCCTGTACAAGGCTCTCTCCACCTAAACTATGCCCCACCAATGAAGGAGAAGGCAAAACAAATCTTTTCTTCAGATCTCTCAGTTGATCTCTGTCTCTCTGAAGCCCATCATACTAGGAAAGGGTACATGGGTTGTTGAACAGTGTGTGTTTCACCACACTGCAGTGGACTCTGATCCCAACTGAGATGATGAGGATATTGATAAATGAAAGTTTTGCACCATGTTCAGTGCAGCCTGTGGCATCCATTAGAAGAACAAAAGGTTTGTTTTCTCAGTAAGGTCACATTTAACCAAGTTCAAACCTTGTATACTCCTTGCTTGTTACATATCCAGACGTGATCATGAAAATGATAATATCAATAACTTTAATGCATTTACCTACTGCCCATGATTATCATGTTTCATTTTTTAACAGGAATTTTCTTTATGCTGATTAAATATTTGAAACTCAATGGTAAGTTTAACTGCTATTGAGCTTCACAAGTTCATACCACAATAGTGGACATGACCTGTTTCTAAAAAATAAATGGGGGCCCATTGGTAAATTTTTGCTCAGACCAATAACTTTGGTCATTGGCCAGAAAAGCAGGTGCGATCCTAGCAAAACCCATGTTTGAAATACTACTGTTGTTTTGTCATTGCAGCATGACGGTGAAAGATCTGCCTCCTACCCCATCCAAGTTTCACTACATCTTCAACTTGCGTGACCTGTCCCGCATCTACAATGGCCTGTGTCTTTCCACACCAGACAGATTTGCAAAACCAGAATTGTTCCTGCGCTTATGGCGCAATGAAAGCATGAGAGTGATAAGTGACAGGCTTATCAATGACACGGACAAGGAATATATCAGCGTGAGTTGCAAACTGTTTCCATCCTTCTAGTTGGAGGTGGGTGTGTGGGGGGGATCACAACCGCAAAAAGTTTGTTAATAATGAAAACTTTAGTGTTTTCCTAAATGATATGATTACTGGGCACTGATAGGTTTCAGCTGTATGATGACCTAAAATCATATTTGGGTCATCTCCCCATTTTGTAATGTTAGATACAAGCAGCAGCTCTGTCACACTTGTGTGGTAGTGTTGCACAGTAAAGGCCAGTTTCCCCACACTTCAAAATTCAAGCATTGACACATCTTGAATTACAAATGCTGTAAAACATCAATGGAAAATTGTTTCGCATTATTTTTACACGCCTTGGGCTGTTAAAATATTTTGATAGGTAGGGCATGTACAAATTTCCATTATTATTATTACTTCAGAGTTGCATGAGACTTTCTGCATACTGTTGACTGGAATATATTTCTCTTGCTTGTCTTTCTGTCTTAATTTTTGGGGGTCCAAAACAAAGTGGACCAAAACAAAGTAGCCGGCACTGATGATGCTTTGATCAGTAAGTTTTGCATTTGGTAGACAAACATCTCCTCTGCAATGTACAAAATGAACAGGTGGATACTGCTTTGCATTCTGCGTGTGGGATAGGGAAATGCAACCTTTCCAGAGTTGATCATATCTGTATATACAATGCATATTTTTGTTTAAATCTTTGTTCTTCCATTTTGATTGATATTTTGGACTTGTTTCAGTGTCTCTGGTGGTGGTCATTGATCTATTTAATGCATATTATGAATCCATTGTGCAGAAAACCCTGAAAGGCCTGATAGAAGAAAATTTCAAGCAGCACCTGGAATTTGTGGATCGCAACCCGATCCTTTTTGGTGACTTCCGCACAGCCCTAGAGGAGGCAGAACCACGGTTGTATGAAGATGTCCAGGACTATGAGGCTACCAAAGCTGTGTTCCAGGAGGTAACACACATTCAAAGTCTTCTGCAAGGGACTGCTAAGACTGTTTGGGTTATTCTTTTTTTTTAAACTGCCTGTCTGGTAGGGTACCGTACTTACTTTATTTTACTTTGGTGGGGGGGGGGGGGGGGTGCAGAATGCTGGTCTGTTCCTACAATCTGTTTTCCTGTTGTTGTTGTTTTAAATATTACATGTTTCTTTGTAATAGGTGTCTGAACACTATCATTGTCAATAGCTGCACTATAAAGTGATAATAATTGTGGCTTCCTTACACTGTGCAAATAACCCCTGTGCAGTGTTAAGATCTAGTCAGAGGCGCTTGTAACACAAACCCCTGTGCAGTGTTAAGATCTAGTCAGAGATGCTTTTAACACAAGAGCTGTCACTGCCTCTTGGCACTGCTTACAAAAGTGAAGCCAGTGTTCCGCTCGCTGGCAGACAATGCACTACACCCCCACCCCCCACCCCCCAACTGGTGTGCTGTGGGACTTGCCACACTCTGCCACATGGCAATGCGGCTATCTGGTACTTGAAAGAGATGCTAAGAGCTGTAAACTCTGACTCCACATTGTGAAGTTTGTGGAATGTCATTGATGTTTTAATGCATGGAGCATGTTTTACAGCTAGAACATGTAGGGTTGTTCCTCAGAGCTGCATCAGTACTTCCTGATGTAGAACAACTTGGATTTATCTCTTTTTTACCCTTGTGTTCTGTGACTTCATTTCCATGTCTTTGCTGAACTGCAAGTCACATGTAGCATAGCTGAAGACAGGAACCCCAAAACATGTAGTATTTCAGCTTGACTAGCTTTCTGTTCTGCCAGCTGCTGAAGGAGGCACACCTTTTGTTGTTGTCTTTCAGGAAGAAATGCAGTCTAATATTAATGAACAGCCAAGGACAGAGTCTTTAAGACTGCGTATTTTGCAGGACAGTTTTAGCATTATATTCTGCTGACCGCACCAAGACTGTGATGGTGCGTTCCATTAGTGCCACATGGGGCCCAAATGTTTACGTTACCAGTGGTGAATTAGATCTAGTATGACACCACTGTTAAGTCAAAACAAAGACAGTGAGCCAGAAAACAGTGTACTCATGCACACTGCTCTTCTTAGCAACAGGCACTGTCCTTTGGAAAGCAAAACCACCCCTTTTTTCACAATTTGTCACAATTTAAAAGCTGCACACCATACTATAGATGTGGCCATACTGCAATTGGACATGATGTGTTTCCTTCATTTGTACCAGGGTGCTTTGACTTGCGTAGCTAATGCAGCTTGCATAGTGCTTCAAGCGACAGCACGAGTAACCAGTCTCATTGTTAAAAGTATCTCTGATCCAGTTACTAAGTGCTAAAATACCACTTGAATGTAAACAGATGTCCATATGCACAAACTGACTTCTGTGTACTGCAGACCAGAGGCACAAGTGTAGAGACATAGAATAGAAACTTTGTATTCTACCTCTCCACTGATGACTGGCCACTTTGTGTTTCAGATTCTGGAAGACTACAATGAAAACAACACTCCAATGAACCTGGTGCTTTTTGATGATGCCCTGGAGCACCTGACGCGTGTCCACCGCGTGCTGCGCATGGATCGTGGTCATGCTCTGCTGGTGGGTGTGGGTGGCTCCGGCAAACAGTCGTTGTGTCGCCTGGCCTCCTATGCTGCTGGCTGTGAGGTGTTTGAGATCATGTTGAGTCGAGGCTACAATGAGAACTCCTTCCGTGATGACCTCAAGATCCTCTACAACAAACTGGGCATTGAGAACAAAAAGATTGTGTTCCTCTTCACGGACCAGCACGTGGTGGAGGAAGGTGGGTCCCGAGTCTTACTTAACCATCATGCCAGTACGCTTTGCAGGTATCAATAAGTGGACGTGGCATCAAATGTCCTTTTTCTCACAAACGTGTTTGTTGGTTTGTTGACACTGGGACTTGTGCTGTGTGCAGGTTTTCTGGAGCTGATCAACAACATGCTTACATCAGGCATGGTGCCAGCTCTCTACCCTGATGATGAAAAAGAATCCATTATTGGGGGGGTAGGTCCATATCTGTCTCACTTTCTCTCTATCTGTCTCACTTGCTCTCTATCTGTCTCTCTTTCTCTCTGTCTGCTTGCTTTGATGTTGATTAAAATGATGCATTTACATATGAATCTATTATTGCATTTGCATGCACAAAGAATCTGTTATTGGGGGGGTAGGTCCATATCTGTCTCACTTTCTCTCTATCTGTCTCACTTGCTCTCTATCTGTCTCTCTTTCTCTCTGTCTGCTTGCTTTGATGTTGATTAAAATGATGCATTTACATATGAATCTATTATTGCATTTGCATGCACAAAGAATCCATTATTGGGGGGGTAGGTCCATATCTGTCTCACTTTCTCTCTATCTGTCTCACTTGCTCTCTATCTGTCTCTCTTTCTCTCTGTCTGCTTGCTTTAATGTTGATTAAAATGATGCATTTACATATGAATCTATTATTGCATTTGCATGCACAAAGAATCCATTATTGGGGGGGTAGGTCCATATTTGTCTCACTTTCTCTCTATCTGTCTCACTTGCTCTCTATCTGTCTCTCTTTCTCTCTGTCTGCTTGCTTTGATGTTGATTAAAATGATGCATTTACATATGAATCTGTTATTGCATTTGCATGCACATACTCTCTCTCTCTCTCTCTCTCTCTCTCTCTCTCTCTCTCTCTCTCTCTCACACACACACACACACACACACAAACACACACCACACACACACACACACACACACACACACACACACACACACACACACACACACACACACACACACACAAACACACACACACACACACTCACACACACACACACACACACACACACACACACACACACACACACACACACACACGCACACACACACACGCAAACACGCAAACACACACCACACACACACACACACGCAAACACACACACACACACACACACACACACACACACACACACACACACACACACACACACACACACACACACAAACACACACACACAGATGCATGCTTAGCAACACCACAAAGTAAAAAATTTCAAGTCTATTCACATTGTTTGGAAACCAAGCTTTTGTGTAACATTTGTTTTGATATTTTTTATATAACCTGAAGATGTTGTGTGGATGACAGTAACTGTTATGCTAATAGTGACTGACAAAGTATATTTAATGCTGTTTGTATTTTGTGTTTTAGATTCGCAATGAAGCAATAGCAGCTGGGTGTCCGCATGCCCGTGAGAGTGTCTGGCAGTTCTTTGTGAACAAGTGTGCAAACAACCTGCACATTGTGTTGGCCATGTCACCAGTTGGTGAAACACTTCGTACACGATGTAGAAACTTCCCAGGTAAGTATCCAGCAGTTGTTTAACATGAGTCATGAATGAAGTTTACCAAGCTTGTTTTTTAACAAGAGTTCTGTTTAGTTCTTGAGACAGTTTATGTTTAGTGGATTTTCTCACTGTGTGTATGAACTGTCATGTGCCCCTAAAAGCGTTACTTTGTTTTGCTTTGTTTTCCAGCAATGCTGATGCACCTGAGATGGCATGTTGGTATCTTATTTGTGACTAAAGCATTATTTAAATATTTTTAATATCACAGCATCTTTTGGCTTGTTCTGATGAAGACAGAATCTATTATTATTGGTAGTAGCACTGATTGTAAAAGCTTGTGATGGCTGATGAGGGTGATGCTGTGTTGTGACAGGTCTAGTCAACAATGCCAGCATTGACTGGTTCTTCCCTTGGCCTGAGCAAGCTCTCTATGCTGTCGCCAGTGTCTTCATCTCACCTGAGGCAAGTACCAGTTCCTATTTCCAAGCCTGATGAAACTGTAGTCTTGCTTCTTTTCGCCTGCTAGTTGCAGTCAGGTTCCTATTTTTTCCTTTATAGATGTGATCATGAACATGATGCATTTGGTAACTTTATCATTTATGTAAGGCAGGCAGTTAATGTATTTCCTGGCTTTGCAGGAGCTTGAAATGTTTGTTTGCTTGGATGGCATATAAACAAGCTCTTGAAATGTTGCCATGATCATAACTGTGTGCTCATACTGCTTTGGTAATGCTGACTTGTTTCAAGATCATAGGAGAGTTTGAATAAATAAAGACATTTTGCTGCTCTGAATATGAGTCTTCACTGTTTGTAAAAGTAAAAAACTATCATAATCCAGACCTAGACAAAACATGGGAGAACACTTATGTATTTAGTTGACAAGCGTTAAACTGGAGGGCAAATAACTAACAGCATTCACCCGTGGGGAAATTTTCATTAAATGTTGTTTAGTATGCCATGTATAAATGGTTCATTACAATGATATTTAGTTTTTAATGTCCAGTCAGCCACAAATGTTATATTGGTGTCAAACACAAGTGATTGAATCCAGCATGGTGCCAGACATAAGTAAGAGAGTTTTAAAGATGTGGGGAACCATGTTGTACATGGTCTTTGTTATGTTTGTTGCTCTCAGAACCCCCTGATACCAGATGACAAACGCGAAGATGTGGTAAGCCACATTGTGCTGGTTCACCAGAGTGTAGTGGTCTACAGCAAGAAGTTTCTGCAGCGCTTGCGTCGTAGCAACTATGTTACACCCAAAAACTACCTGGACTTCATCAACACCTACCTCAGGTTGCTAGATGACAAAGACAAGTTTATCCTGGCCCAGGTATGCAACTGTTTGGACTCTGCTATCAACTTGCACTTTCTGCTATTAATTTGCACCTTGTCTAAAGTGAAGCAAGTAGCTTATAGTTAAACAGATTACACTGATCTTGAACTCGTGTTCTTGTTAGCTTCATGGTTTTTTGTCCCCAAAAAAGTGAAGCACATTAAACAGGTTGAGAACATTTTACATTCACATAAACATGCATGCACATGTGGACAGGCATGCATACACACACATGTGGACAGGCATGCATACACACACATGTGGACAGGCATGCATACACACACATGTGGACAGGCATGCATACACACACATGTGGACAGGCATGCATACACACACATGTGGACAGGCATGCATACACACACATGTGGACAGGCATGCATACACACACATGTGGACAGGCATGCATACACACACATGTGGACAGGCATGCATACACACACATGTGGACAGGCATGCATACACACACATGTGGACAGGCATGCATACACACACATGTAAGCACATACAGAGGAATGACTGAACAAAAGGAAAAATTTAAATGCTGATATTATTGCCTGTAAAAACATCCCGGTGGAGATGCAGCGAAGCTGGCTGGTCTGACTGTTGACGATGTACACATGACTGTGGGCAGTGTGACCGTCTGGCTGGAGGGCTGCAAAAGATTGCTGATGCCAGTGAAATGTTGGCTGTTCTGAATGAGAAGCTGGCTGTACAGAAAGTGGCTGTCACAGAGAAAACAGCAGCCTGTGAAGCACTGCTGGAAGAAATTGCTGCTGGCACCAAGCAGGCCTCAGAGAAGAAAGTGGTTGCTGAAGCTAAGGGCAAAGAAATTGAAGAGCAAAGTGTGATCATCGTGAAAGAAAAGGTAGGTTCAGTTTGATTAAGTTCAGTCATGATTTAAGAGTAAAACAATGTATGCCTCATATAATAATAATAAAAAATAATTCTTATATTTTTAATATAATATTAAATATTCTTATATTCAGGATCCCATGCTGCAACCTCTTCAACTGACAGGGGAGGTTGCAGATTGGGATCCTGAGGAGAGAAAAACTAGGGGTGGGGGTTGTAGCATGGTTCATGATAGAAAAACTATGGTGGGGGTTGTAGCGTGGTGTCATGATAGAAAAACTAGGGGTAGGGGTTGTAGTGTGGTGTCATGAGAGAAAAACTAGGGGATGGGGTTGTAGCATGGTGTCATGAGAGAAAAACTAGAGGTGGGGGTTGTAGCGTGGTGTCATGAGAGAAAAACTAGGGGTGGGAGTTGTAGCATGGTGTCATGAGAGAAAAACTAGGGGTGGGAGTTGTAGCATGGTGTCATGAGAGAAAAACTAGGGGTGGGGGTTGTAGCATGGTGTCATGAGAGAAAAACTAGGGGTGGGGGTTGTAGCATGGTGTCATGAGAGAAAAACTAGGGGTGGGGGTTGTAGCATGGTGTCATGAGAGAAAAACTAGGGGTGGGGGTTGTAGTGTGGTGTCATGAGAGAAAAACTAGGGATAGGGGTTGTAGCGTGGTGTCATGAGAGAAAAACTAGGGGTAGGGGTTGTAGCGTGGTGTCATGAGAGAAAACTAGGGGTGGGGGTTGTAGCATGGTGTCATGAGAGAAAAACTAGGGGTGGGGGTTGTAGCATGGTGTCATGAGAGAAAAACTAGGGGTGGGGGTTGTAGCGTGGTGTCATGAGAGAAAAACTAGGGATAGGGGTTGTAGCGTGGTGTCATGAGAGAAAAACTAGGGGTAGGGGTTGTAGCGTGGTGTCATGAGAGAAAACTAGGGGTGGGGGTTGTAGCATGGTGTCATGAGAGAAAAACTAGGGGTGGGGGTTGTAGCGTGGTGTCATGAGAGAAAAACTAGGGGTGGGGGTTGTAGCGTGGTGTCATGAGAGAAAAACTGGGGATAGGGGTTGTAGCGTGGTGTCATGAGAGAAAAACTAGGGGTAGGGGTTGTAGCGTGGTGTCATGAGAGAAAACTAGGGGTGGGGGTTGTAGCATGGTGTCATGAGAGAAAAACTAGGGGTAGGGGTTGTAGCATGGTGTCATGAGAGAAAACTAGGGGTAGGGGTTGTAGCGTGGTGTCATGAGAGAAAACTAGGGCAGTGGGAGGGAAGGTTGTAGTGTGGGATCATGAGAAGAAAATTACAAGCAGGAAGAGCTCAGTGATAGATCACTGGACCCATGATTGAAAAGTCATGGGTTCAATTCTGGCAGGAGCACCAGGAGAATTTTATTGCAGGAGAATTTTCTCATGCCCCCTAAGTATGTGGCTTTAAATGAGTGACACTTTAAATTGGTGCATGGTAGTATGGTGTGCACAGATCATGCACTGAGATGGCAGCAAGTTTCACATAATAACCAAACAGCATTGTATCTACACCGCTTAGGTGGATATTAAAAAAATGTACTATGTAAAGCTACAGTCAGAGCTGCATATGACTAGAGCTCAACGGATCTGCTCAGAAGCAGAGACTAGAGCTACAGTTGCCATTGTGAAGCACTTGGGGCTCAGCAAGTGTTGAAATGAATAATTAAAAATTAAAATGTTGTTACATTGTTCATTGTGTAAATGTTTAATATTTACCTCACAGAAAGAAGCTGAGGACGCTCTGGCAGAAGCTTTGCCAGCCCTTGAAGCTGCACGGCTGGCACTCGATGACCTGGACAAGTCTGATGTCACAGAAATCAGGTAGGTTTAACCATGGACCTGCACATACTGAACTGTCTGTAGGTCTGTCACTTTAACCCTGTCCGCCCTGAGGTCCACACAGGCTAGACAGCCTTCCAAGCTGGAAAGGTTTCATCTGTGTAGTGCTAGTTTGTGGGGTGTTTAATTACTGCTTTATAGGCATCTTTCAAATTTTACAAATTGACTTACAAAGAATCATCAGTATTTTTGTACTATTTCAGATGTGTGCATGCATGAGCAGCACACACACAGGGTCACATTTGCTTGCACACATCTGTACACAGACAGACACACACATACATGCATGAACACATGCATACATGCAGGATCTCTCTTTCTCTGTCTCTCACACACACACACGCACACACACACACACACACACACACACACACACACACACACACACACACATACACACATACACACACACACACCATACACACACCACACACATGTACACACACGCGCGCACACACACACGCACGCACACACACACACACACACACACACACACACACACACACACACACACACACACACACACACCACACACATGTACACACACACACACACACACACACACACACACACACACACACACACACACACCACACACATGCACACTTAAGTTAGAACTGCACAGGGCCAAATCAGTATATGACTGGTTCCTGCACCTTTTCTGTCTTTGGTTCATGCACATGGAATGACCTTCCCCTTCTTCTCTGCCAAAAATCTCTCTGGACTCATTCAAGCGTAACCTCAAACCATTTCCCCAAACTCTAGACCTGCAATGTTTTCCATTCTGTGCTGCTGTCTTCATCCATCTCAAGTCTGTTTGCTTCCTATTTTAAGTTGTGTTAATTAAGCTTTGTCAGTATGCTTGTGTGTGGGGGTGCCTGTGTGTGTGTGTGTGTGTGTGTGTGTGTGTGTGTGTGTGTGTGTGTGTGTGTGTGTGTGTGTGTGTGTTCTTACATGTATGCATATATGTGCTTAGAATAGTCTCTACAGAGAAGATCTTGCACTTTATAAATACTTTTATTATTATTATTATGTTGTTCCACGCAGTCCTGTTTTTAAAGTTTTCCCAAAGGTAAAATTGTTTTAGCTACTTCTGCATTTGGACTTGATCGACTGTCTAAGTTGGAACATCTTGGACGGGGGTGGGGGATGGTGGGGGGGGGGATATGGATCAGGAGGGTATTTTTGTGACAGTACTGGTAAGATGCTGTGTGAAATGGAGGTGGCAGTTCTCTGGTGCTATGAAAATTACTGACTCCCTGGAAAAGACACCCAGACGGAGCCATGCACACTAACTTTATCTAGTTTAATGCCTGACTGCAACAATGTACCATCATGTTTTGGGACATCACACTTGTATAGCTCACTGATATGCATGTATGTTTCCTCTGCCAGATCCTTTGCCAAACCACCCAAAGCTGTGCAGACTGTGTGTGAGTGTATCGTTGTGATGCGTGGTATCCGTGAAGTGTCCTGGAAATCAGCCAAGGGAATGATGTCTGAAGCCAATTTCCTCAAGTCCCTGACAGAAATGGATGTTGACAACATCAATCAAAAACAGACACAGGCCGTCAAAGGTAGATGCTCTGTCATTGTAACATTTTATTTGCTGCCGGGTTTAGATGGTCTTGTCTGACAGTGTGTAGGATAGCATCTGCTGAGGAGGACATTGTATTGGACACCAGAATGAGGCTTTTCTGTATTGGACACCAAAATTAGGCTTTTTTGTATGGGACACCAAAATGAGGCGTTTTTGTATTAGACACCAAAATGAGGCTTTTTATGAGGATTAGGGGGAGTGGGAATAGGGGGTAGGTAGGTTGTTCTTAATCTGTTTATCTTTTTCATGTCAGCTACCTGTTGTTGTTTGCTATTAGGTTTGCCGTGCTACGTATCATCAGTGGCCAAGTTAAACCTTGTATATAAACTGGGGTGGTGGTTAAATTATTGTATTTTTGAAGATCTAATTTATGTTCACAGCTTCTGTGATCACTCCAAAGCTCTAGATATTGATTTTATGGAAATACTCTCCTTAACAATTGTGCAAAAATACAAGTTGCTTTTTGCAGAATATCAACAGATATTTATGATTTGCTTCTGTATTTGTCAAGATGCATTTGTGACAAATCAAAAGAGAGATCTGTACAGAATTTAATGAGTTTTTTCCTCATAAAAATTAGTTTTTATTTGAAGACATTTTGTCTGTGACTGCTATACTATTTACACCTGACTAGATATTCTTTAAATCTCTTTTATGATCTTACTGTGCCAGTCCCAAAAATTGAGTTGTGAGGTTTTAACCTGTGTGAACCAGAAAGGTCCAAAACCTTGTAAGTCATCATTAATCATCATCAAAAAAACACAGCACTCACCTGTTTGTAACAGATATTCATCACAACACCCATAAACCAGAAGAGGAACTTCATGTTGTTGAAGGGAAAGTGTTGGAGAAAGTGCTGAACTTTTAAAACACTTTTGTGATTTTCACAAATCGTAAAATGTTCAGTTACCAGGTTTTAGTTATTCACCACTCAATTTTGGGGTAGTCCCCAGTAAGATCATAAAAGAGATTTAAAGAATTGGGTTATGGAAATATTTAAATTTGAGATCATTTTTAGTTATGTTTATGTTTTCACCTTTTAAGCATGGTTTTAAAATTATATATAGACCCATTTTAAGACATACACATTATTAAAAATTAAATATACAATAAGAGATGTGTATTGTCCTGATATAACCGCACCGGTTGACTGGGCGTAAAACACCAACTTACTTACTTACTTACTTACTCACCAATGATATGTTAGTAGAGTGAATGGTGGCTGTTATTATTCAGTATTGAATGCCCTGTTCTCTTTGTGTTGTAGCACTGCTGAAGGACATTGACATGAGTCCTGATGATATGAAGAATATCAGCCGTGCTGGTGCTGGTCTCCTGAAATTTGTGGAAGCAGTGATGGGATACTGTGCTGTTGCTAGAGAGATCAAGCCAAAGAGAGAGAAGGTCTGTGCCAGTAATAACCCACAGTCATTTTCTTTTTAACCTGACCTTTTGCTTGGAGCCTGTTTAAATTAGAGCTTTCAAACTTTGGCATGATAGCTTACATTGAGCTTTTCTTTCCATCTTTTTCTTACAATAATTATTAATCAAATCAAATCTTAATAAACTTTTAGGGTCACAGCAACGTCAGACACACTTAAGTGAAATCCATTTTTTATCAGCATTTTCTTGTTTGATCCAGTTCAGACTGACATGTGAATGTTATGCTGAAATAAACAAAGCTGTGAGCTTGATGAAAAGGAGACAGTATGAAGTACTGTTTTCACTGTACTGTCAAACTGGAGTTATGCATTGTCAAATTTAATGATTGTATTGTCAAACTTGAGGCCTGCATTGTCAAACCTGAAGCCTGCATTGTCACACGTCAGATCCTGGTTACCTCCCTTCAGGCTCAGAGAAATTGTTTCCAAAGATCTTTTGGGTCACTGATCTGTTGATGCTGCAGATCTAATACAGTGGGCCAGCTTTTGTGTGATGTTAGTTTCAAGACAATGCAAACTACTCAAGTCAAGGAATGGCTTTTTAGAGTAAGGTGATGGCAGAATGACAGCTTTAGAAACTGGAGCTAAGACAAGTGAAAGGGTTTCATTGCCAAGTCAGAATAGGCTTTTCTCATTTGAATACATTTTAAAGTCATTTATTAGTAAAAGGTGTCTGAGACCACAAACCTTCCTGATAGAAAAGACTGTCTTATGTGAAGACACCAAAAACATGGGATTGATAAAATGACTTCCACAAACTCTTCCAAAGTGTCTCAGCTCCCTTGAGTGAGGGTGGGGCAGCTGAATATTACCTTCTGTGTCACCAGATATGCATTATTAGAGGCTGCACTTGCATAAGAAATGTCTTTTTGCTGTTTTTAAACATGCTTCAGTTTTAGTAAACCATGAACTTTTCTTGTGTCATACTTTTCTTGGACAGTTGTCCTTCAAGCAGATAGTCTGAGAGACCATGCTGTGATCTGGTGGTTTTTTCTGCAGGTGGCAAGACTGGAGCGCACCTATCACCAGGCAAAGCGGGACCTGGACAAGATCACCAAAGAAATCAACTCTCTGGAAACGGAGCTGGCAGAGCTGAACAGAAAGTATGAGGAAGCCATGGCTGAGCGACAGGCACTTGAAGAAGAAGCTCGTATCATGGAACGCCGACTGATTGCCGCCGACAAACTCATCTCTGGTCTTGGTTCAGAAAATGTGCGGTAAGTTCTCCCTGTAAGCTCAACTTACCCACCCCCCCACCCCCCACCCAACTCTATCACTTACCCCCCCCCACCCCTCAACTCTATCTCCATCCCCCATTCCAACTCTGTGTACGTGTGTGTGTGTGTGCATAGGTGTGTTTTGAACGATAATATTTAGTACATATACTTTGCAATACTTTTTTTAGTTGATAAATCTACAGTAGGTGACTGAAAAGAAAGTAGTGGAAAAGAACAAGCCATAATTCCACTCAGTGTTTACATGCTTTGGTGATTGACTGAATTGCAGCTAGTTACCACTGGCTGGTTGAAGCTTCAGTCAGCGAGTTCATTGCACATTATAAGGTACACTGGCTGGTTGAAGCTTCAGTCAGCATGTACACTGGCTGGTTGAAGCTTCAGTCAGCGAGTTCACTGTACATTATAATGTACACTGGCTGGTTGAAGCTTCAGTCAGCGAGTTCATTGCACGTTATAATGTACACTGGCTGGTTGAAGCTTCAGTCAGCGAGTTCATTGCACGTTATAATGTACACTGGCTGGTTGAAGCTTCAGTCAGCGAGTTCATTGCACGTTATAATGTACACTGGCTGGTTGAAGCTTCAGTCAAGCTGAGTTCACAGCACATCATAATGTACACTGGCTGGTTGAAGCTTCAGTCAAGCTGAGTTCACAGCACATCATGATGTACACTGGCTGGCTGAAGCTTCAGTCAAGCTGAGTTCACAGCACATCATGATGTACACTGGGTGGTTGAAGCTTCAGTCAAGCTGAGTTCACAGCACATCATGATGTACACTGGATGGTTGAAGCTTCAGTCAAGCTGAGTTCACAGCACATTATAATGTACACTGGCTACAGGCTGTTGATGACAATGTACCTGGACTGACCTCTTCTTCAAGTAACTCTTCTGTGGAGTTTTTTTTGGTTTTGTTTTGTTTAACTGTTGCCAACTTGTAACTGGATGTAACCCTTTGACGATGTAGTTCATATGTGACCTGGTGTTGTGAAAGAGCTCTCAAACAGTGTGCTGTGCAGATGAAACAGTGGCTGGATGGCACAGTTTGATTGTCATTTAAAAGTCACTTTCACCTTATGTTGACTGTACTCTTAGGTTTTCAGTGTTTGATATGTAATTCACCCATGCATATAGATGTAGTATTATAATAAATTGATGAGGAATGGGTGTTTTTGTGTGTGTGTGCAGTTGGAACAATGACCTTGAAGAACTGAAAAAGAAGCGTGTGCGTCTGCTTGGAGATTGCTTGGTGTGTTCAGCTTTCTTGAGCTACGTCGGCGCTTTCAGCTGGGAATTCCGCAAAGACCTCGTGTATGAGGATTGGGTCAACGATTTGAGGACCCGGGAAGTTCCAATGTCTGATCCCTATCGCATTGAGGACCTGCTCACCAATGATGTGGAGATAAGCAAGTATGTCCCACAGTATCTTTTTTGCTTTCTTGAATGTTGGCAAATAGCTTGAGTGACCTTTGTGTTTCTTGAGCTACGTCGACGCTTTCAGCTGGTTCTTCTCTCAGCTGAAGTGCTAATGAAAGCTTTCCATCTCATTTTTCATTGTTTTTCACCATTTAACTGTTGTTTAAGTGTCGTTTTGTAGCTTGACAAAGGAGATTACCCCCAAAATCTGCAGTTTGTGTTTTGTCCTGATAAATAGATTCTTTTGAACCTTTTACGTGTTTGGACTTCATGTTTGAATTTAATTTTGAGAGATCCAAAGTTCTAATGGAATATTACGTTTAATTATAACCCCCTTCCCCCATCCTATCCTATAATTATCTTCAGAACCACACAACTGTTTGTGATTAAACTAAGTATGATGGTACATCATTAACCATAGTAGTGCTGAAAAATGTTGGATTAGTATCTTAATAATAATAGTCATAGATAATTCTTATAAAGCACCAGTGAGTTAAACTCACTGTGCTGTACAAAAACTTAATGATTCTATTTTTCATTCTTGTTTAAACACAGAAGCATTTGCTGAAGGATGGTTTTCCTTATGCTGGCCCATCTGTTTGGAACAGTTTGTCTCAAACACTCTTCTTCCTGTTTCAAAACCATCTTCTGCTTCAGCTTCCAGACCCACCTGCTCAGTAGCGCTTTTTAAGCTTTTTCACAGCCATGTCTATCTGCCTGTGCATAGGTGTGTGTGTGCATGCGTGCATGCGTGTGTGTGCATGCATGCATGCGTGCATTGTTAGTACTGTTGTAAAGTAGTCTGGACTCCCATTTTGTGTGGTAGATGGGTGCCATAGAAATCTCCTTTGTTAAACTTATAATAATGTTATGTCTGACACGTTTTGTATAGGTGGACGTCAGAGGGTTTGCCCCCGGATGAGCTGTCCATACAGAATGGTGTTCTGACAACACGCGCCTCTCGCTTCCCGCTGTGTATCGACCCCCAGCAGCAGGCCCTCAAGTGGATCAAGAACAAGGAGGAGCAGAACAACCTCAAGGTGAGGTGGCTTCCAGGCCACTTTCTCTTCACTCAGCCGACTGCAGCCAGAAATGCAGCACATACCCATCTAGGGATGTGACTACTAATGTTGACGACAGTTCTGAGTCTCAGTTGTTTTGGTTTGTTTGAATAAAGGCTGTAGCTTTGGTGGAGTTATGTCCCTTGTATTTACTTGCCTGCCAGGAGGGAGTTAGTGCAGGTGCCTGGGGTCTCTGTTATTGCTGCGTTTGTGAGGGGCCTTTTGAGCGCTAATTAACTCCCATGTGTGTTGATTTTATAGCCCACTAAGGCTGTACATGATCTGGGCAACAAGCGGTGACTGATCATTCTGAGTGGTGTTTGTAACTGCATAGCAGGGTCAGTTTTAAAGCTAATTTGGCTCCCAGATAGTTGGTCACTGCTCTGTGCCTTTTAATTGACTTGTGTGTCTGTGGCACAGGTGTGTACATTCAACGACCCAGATTTCCTTAAGCAGTTGGAACTGGCCATCAAGTATGGCTTCCCATTCCTCTTCCAAGATGTCGATGAATACATTGATCCAGTGATTGACAATGTCCTGGAGAAGAACATCAAAGGTCAGTGTTACACCTTGACTTTAGTTGCTTGCATTGTTGTTGTATGAATGACATAAGTAAGGCTGGGCCTGTCGGTTCATTGTCTTCAGTGTTCTCCATTAGTGTCTTAAATCATGGGTGCAATTGCTCCCTTCCAATGGTTGGTAAATATGCATGTAAATTAAAAAGGAGAAGAAAAAAAGATCATATCTTGTGTGGAAATGGCCCTCAGTGCAAACTGAACCTCTAAGCTGAACTGTTTGTCATTCCTTCTACACATTGTTTTTTCTCTCCCTTTACAGGGAGGTGTTTTTTCTCTCCCTTTACGGGGAGGTGTTTTTTCTCTCCCTTTACGGGGAGGTCAGGCAGCCATGTTCATTCACCATGAGGGATTTAAAATCTAACAGCTGTATTGGAAGGCTTTTTTGTTTCTTCCTTTTTTCCCCTGTTATATTTTTTCTTGCTTTTTGATTCACTCTTTCTTTTGAGCATGGATAATCTTTGCACACTAGGATGTACATCAAGGGTTTCATGCATTAAGAGCCAACCTCTCTCTCTCTCTTTCTCTCTTTCTCTCCAGTCCCTCTATGCTTTGTCTTCAGCAAACTGCCGTGTGGTCACATTGACCTGTAGCAGGCTCACAGGACACAGACATTCAGCTCGTAACCGCTTGCTGACTGTGGCATATTGCAGGGTCACAGGGCCGGGAGTTTGTGGTGTTGGGGGATAAAGAAGTGGATTATGACCCCAACTTCCGTCTGTATCTCAACACCAAACTAGCCAACCCCAAGTATGGCCCAAATGTTTTCGGCAAGTCCATGGTCATTAACTACACTGTTACGCTCAAGGTAAGAGTCCATCTCTTTTTTCTCTTTTAGTAGACTTTTTCATAACCTTCTGTAATGAAGCTGGTGGTGGTAGTTGGTGGGGGTTGTTGGAGTCAGTTTTTTCATCTTGTCCATTAATTAATTAATGTCATCCAGGTGTCAGGGACTTTTTATCCAGACAGTGTTTTTGGCACCTCAGAGCCATTTGCAAACAAACTGTGTCCAGTGGTGTACTGTTATGATGAGCTAGTGTGTCATGTGAATTGATTGAATTATTGCCTTACTCGCCTTTTGTGAACCTCCGGACCTTTTGTAGCTGAACTCATTGTGGTGCTAGATCACTGCCAGACAAAGTGGCGGGCAATAAATTTGTATTGTTTTCTTGAAGGTCTAGGCCACAATGAGGACTTGAACTATAGTTTTAAAAAGGTCACTGTTTCCCCAACATCTTCAGAAAGTGCTCAGTCTTTTGCAGCCAGGCTTGATATGGTTGTTCATCATAAGTCAGACTGTTGTACAAAAGGTTTACAAATGCTACTGAAGACCAAGGTCAAAGTGAGGGTTCAAATCCTACTCCAGGTCTTTTTCGGTGACTAGGAAAGTTGTATAGAAGTGAAAGGACTGTAAGAAAACTGTGTAGATAAGTGGAATTGGAGCTAGGACAAGAGGTGCTTGGTATTGTCCATGATGCTACATGAAGCTTCAGAAAAGTGTCCAAGAGTTCCCATGTCTCTTTGATATAATTTGAATTTGTTGAAGTCCACTTATAAAATATGATATTTGTTTGTTTTACTTTATTGTTCAAAACAAGTATTAATAAACTCTTATCACACATGCTGATGTAGCATGTAGTTGCACATTGCATTTTGTCTGCTGATTTGACTGAGCATTTTGTCTGCTGATTTGACTGACAGCGCCTGTAAAAAAAATGGCCACAAAGGGCTTGTTTCATTCACACTGCACTATTCTGTATGTTGGGAAAATTTCTTTGCATGAATATACTTTAATAGGGTACATTTGCAGCTTATACTTTAATAGGGTACATTTGTGGCTTTTGCCATTCAGTTTCAGGGAGAAATGATAATGAACACTAACACAAACGTGGTATGCTGGCTCAAGCATACCAGTAACAAGCTCTTTTATTGCTGTTTGCCAGAAACAAAAACAAGGGTTATCATCCTCTGAACATGATTGTGCAATTTGTATCTTCTGAATCACTGAGCCTTCTGCAATCAAGTTTGATATGTCATCTCATCAAGTATCAAGCAAAATGTCTGAAAATTTTCTGTTGTAAAAGAAAGTTTCAAGACTGGAGTCACAGGAAGATCATTGGCCATGAATCTGGTTAACTACTAAACCTAGAGATAACAGATCATAGGAAAGGCCACTCTTCTTTTTCTTTTCCTCTTTTTCATAAAGCACGTAATAATGGTGTACCCATTTCCATAAAGCATGTAATAATGGTGTACCCATTTCCATAAAGCATGTAATAATGGTGTACCCATTTCCATAAAGCATGAAATAACAAAGTAACAAAGTTTTTTTAACTTTTGGTAACCATTATCTTCTTATGTATTTTGAAATATTGTTTTTGTTTGACTTGTTTTGTTGTTGTTAATGTCATATGATTTGACTTTGAGACAAAAACATTTGTATTTTGTGTTTGTAGTGTACAGGCTGTACATATTATGTTTGTAGTGTACAGGCTGTACATATTATGTTTGTAGTGTACAGGCTGTACATATTATGTTTGTAGTGTACAGGCTGTGCATATTACGTTTATTGTGTTTGTAGTGTACAGGCTGTGCACATTATGTTTGTAGTGTACAGGCTGTGCACATTATGCTTGTAGTGTACAGGCTGTGCATATTACGTTTATTGTGTTTGTAGTGTACAGGCTGTGTACATTATGTTTGTAGTGTACAGGCTGTGCACATTATGTTTGTAGTGTACAGGCTGTGCACATTATGTTTGTAGTGTACAGGCTGTGTACATTATGTTTGTAGTGTACAGGCTGTGCATTTTATGTTCTGCTTCAGGGTCTGGAGGACCAGCTTCTCAGTGTTATCGTCAAGTATGAACGCAAAGAGCTGGAGGAGCAGCGTGAGAGACTCATTCAGGAAACCAGGCAAGTGCTGGCATTGTTTTCTCTCCTTCTGGCTCCTTAACACATTTTATACCACAAATGAGACTGTTGAAAACATTATTTTCATACCACAGAGGAGACTGTTGAAGACATTTCATAGAAGACATTTCATACCACAGATGAGACTGTTGAAGACATTTCATCCTGCAGATGAGACTGTTGAAGACATTTCATCCTGCAGATGAGACTGTTGAAGATATTTCATCTTGCAGATTAGACTGTTGAAGACATTTCATACCACAGATGAGACTGTTGAAGACATTTCATACTGAAGATGAGACTGTTGAAAACATTTCATACCGCAAATGAGACCGTTGAAGATATTTCGTACTGCAAATAAGACTGCTGAAGACATTTCGTACTGCAGATGATACTGTTGAAGACATTTCATGCTGCAAATGAAACTGTTGAAGACATTTCATACTGCAAATGAGACTGTTGAAGACATTTCATTCTGCAAATGAGACAGCTGAAGACATTTCATACTGCAAATGAGACAGCTGAAGATATTTCATACTGCAAATGAGACAGCTGAAGACATTTCATACTGTTAAATGAGACAGCTGAAGACATTTCATACGGCAAATGAGACAGCTGAAGACATTTCATACTGCAAACGAGATAGCTGAAGACATTTCATACTGCAAATGAGACGGTCTCATTTTTCCTTTGAAATAACTCCTGACCATAAACGATGAATTCTCAGTACAACAGAAAGCTGAGAACTCTGAAGTGTAGCTGGTTATCAGAGCATGCAGATGTGATCATGTGCAATCTCTTCTTTAATCTCTTGTTTGGTTACCCCCATTACTTTCTGTATGCCTGTGTGTGCCTGCGTCTGTTACCCCCATTACTTTCTGTATGCCTGTGTGTGCCTGTGTCTGTTACCCCCATTACTTTCTGTATGCCTGTGTGTGCCTGCGTCTGTTACCCCCATTACTTTCTGTATGCCTGTGTGTGCCTGTGTCTGTTACCCCCATTTCTTTCTGTATGCCTGTGTGTGCATGTCTGTTACCCCCATTTCTTTCTGTATGCCTGTGTGTGCATGTCTGTTACCCCCATTTCTTTCTGTATGCCTGTGTGTGCATGTCTGTTACCCCCATTACTTTCTGTATGCCTGTGTGTGCCTGCGTCTGTTACCCCCATTACTTTCTGTATGCCTGTGTGTGCCTGCGTCTGTTACCCCCATTACTTTCTGTATGCCTGTGTGTGCCTGTGTCTGTTACCCCCATTTCTTTCTGTATGCCTGTGTGTGCATGTCTGTTACCCCCATTTCTTTCTGTATGCCTGTGTGTGCATGTCTGTTACCCCCATTTCTTTCTGTATGCCTGTGTGTGCATGTCTGTTACCCCCATTGCTTTCTGTATGCCTGTGTGTGCATGTCTGTTACCCCCATTGCTTTCTGTATGCCTGTGTGTGTGTGTGTGTCTGTCTGTCTGTGTCTGTAGGGGGGTGGGGTGGGGGGGGGGGGGGGGTTGTGTAAGAAATGTAACATTATGTTTTTGATTGTTTTAGGTTTTCTGTATACTTTACTGTTGATCTTGTAAAGTGCAGCGTGCTTACCTTTGTTAGTGAGATATTGCCCTATAGAAGAGACTGCTATTATTAAACATTTTCAGTTTAGTGGTTGTTTAAAAAACAAGACAGCAAATTCACTTTAATGTGCCTTTGGTTTCCAAGTCTTCATGCTATGGGACTTGCAGGAATAGGCCATTTGCCACAGTGCTATTTTCAAAGCATTTTGGAGTTACGTCCCCTGACTGCAGGCAAGCTGTCCATGCCCAACACAATGTTGTGACGTGGTGTTGTTTTTTTGAAACTGGACTGTGACATGTTCAGCTAGAAGTTGAGTGTTAGAATGTTGATAAAGACTTTGTGTACAGTGTCAACAAGAAACTGCTGAAGGATCTTGAAGACTCATTGCTGAGAGAGCTTGCTACCTCCCAGGGCAACATGCTGGACAATGTCGAGCTGGTGGAGACTCTGGAGGAAACCAAGACCAAGGCCACTGAGGTGATGCTCACATGCACAAACACATACACCTACACACACACACATGCATATATGCACACACACACACACACACATGCATACACGTATACACACAGGCACCCATGCATGATGTATGCAGCCACATTCACACATATACACACACACACACATGGCACATAAATATTAATATGATCTAACAGTAATGTAAACATGTCCTCTGTAATATTAATCTAATCTAAAATGTAATCATGTTTTCCATAATAGTAAGGTAATCTAATGTAAATGTGTTCTCTTTGTGTCCACTAGGTGTCTGAAAAGCTGAAACTTGGGGCCAAGACTGCCATAGACATTGAAAAACTGCGTGATGGCTATCGTCCAGCAGCTAAGCGGGGAGCCATCCTATTTTTCGTACTGGCAGAAATGTCGCTTGTGAACACCATGTACCAGTACTCCCTTGCCTCCTACCTGGAGGTCTTCCAACTGTCCCTGAAAAAATCCATGCCAGATTCTATCCTGCAGAAACGCCTGAGGAACATCATGGACACCCTCACACACAACATCTACAACTATGGATGTACAGGTGCGTTGGCTGGTCTTCATGTTCACACTGTTGCTGGCAGAACAGATGATGAAGTGGTGGTAGTGGTGGTGAGAGAGTCAGACTGGCCACAGGTGGAAAGTGAAGAGAGGCTGAGCTTTAGTGGAGAAAGAGGGGGTGCTGCCCAACCCTGTCATGTAGAAACTGGGGTGGGGGTGCTGCCCAACCCTGTAATGTAGAAACTGGGGTGGGGGTGCTTGCCCAACCCTGTAATGTAGAAACTGGGGAAGGGTGCTGCTCATCCTTGTAATGGAGAGACTGGGGTGGGGGTGCTGCCCAACCCTGTCATGTAGAAACTGGGGTGGGGGTGCTGCCCAACCCTGTAATGTAGAAACTGGGGAAGGGTGCTGCTCATCCCTGTAATGGAGAGACTGGGGTGGGGATGCTGCCCAACCCTGTAATGTAGAAACTGGGGTGGGGGTGCTGCCCAACCCTGTAACGTAGAAACTGGGGTGGGGGTGCTGCCCAACCCTGTAATGTAGAAACTGGGGTGGGGGTGCTGCCCAACCCTGTAATGTAGAAACTGGGGTGGGGGTGCTGCCCAACCCTGTAATGTAGAAACTGGGGAAGGGTGCTGCTCATCCTTGTAATGGAGAGACTGGGGTGGGGGTGCTGCCCAACCCTGTAATGTAGAAACTGGGGTGGAGGTGCTGCCCAACCCTGTAATGTAGAAACTGGGGTGGGGGTGCTGCCCACAGGGTAACCGACTTAACACAGTTTCCAGTTAAAATCTCCAAAGATGAAGCCCAGTGAGTTTGTTAGGGTGCTGAGGATAAGTAACTTAGCAAAATTTGCAGTTTGAATCTTGAAGAGTTATGTTCTGATGCCATTTCTAACACTTGAACTTTTGTTTATTTTCATGCATCCATCTCGCAAATTTGAAAATTCACGTCTCTCAAACTCCACTGAACTTGCCAGAAGTACTGCATATTGCAGTAAAGAGGTTAAAAGTCTTGCAAGTATCCTGTTTCTATTTGCACCAGAGGTGATGTCAGTATGGAGTGCGTGTTTACCAGCCGCTGCCGGGCAATCTGCGGCAGTGTGGTAAAAAAAAAAGAGCAGGTGGTGTGGGGCCAAGCGGGTTAATACCACTTTCAGTGACTGGCCACATTTTGAGGTCACAGCAGTGCCCAATAGTTTAACTGAAAATTGTCTCTTTTTTTTTTTATCAGTTTAAGTTACAACTTTGTATGCATGTGAAATAAACCATCTAGATCATGAATATGAATATGAATACCATCTAGAATACGGATAGTCAATAGATCATGACTGTTTTCGACAGTCACATGCAGAATCAATTAAAAAAGGAGATCATTAGCTTGATTGCAACAACAAACACCTGGGTCATCTACCATAACTCTCATGTGGCATGCAAGTAAACAGAAGGTACGTAAACTCCACCAGATGTTTATCCTTGAGAGTAAACACTCAGTTTGAGCTGCAGTCACATGTATTCAAGAGAGATAATGTAATTCCTGGTTTTACAAAAACTTTAATGTTGGCTTTTTCGTGGACTCTGTGTTAGCACAGTCTTTTAAACTTTGCATGATTATAACCTGGGTTGGGTCTACTGGTTCATACCATGTTTGATGGCCTTGACCTTGTTTCAAGGTCACTGGTGTGTCAGAAAAAAAACTCCAAATATTTATATATTTTTTAATATTCTTGTCCAATGTAGTTTTAACATTGTATGATTGTTACACACAGTAAAAAAAAAAAAAAAAAAAAGAAAAAAAAAGGGTGGGGGCTTAAATGACATGGAACTCTGTTCAAGTGAGATAATTAATTCAGAGTACTCAGTACCCATGTGGTGGGTCTGTGTTGCATAACTGTGGAAGGAACAGATCCACTGAATCTGTTCTGAGCTTATGGTCCCTGTCCATGCAAGACCTTGGACCTACTTCTTTAAGCCTTGTCATATATAAGGTCATGCGCAGACATAGGGACAGAGATGTCTTGCTCTTTTTGTTCCCTGAGTTAGTACAGCATCTGATATGTTTATGGCTACAGCAGAACAAGCCATATTTTTGGTGTTTATTGAGGATGTACCTCATTATACCTTTTATCCTGAGATGACCCTGTGTGGTTGACAGGATGTTAAAATCCAAAGACACTTTATTCCTAAAGGGCAGTGAGTTTGTGTAGATCAGAGAACAGTGCTATTTATCAACAAAAAAATCATCTCTTATTCTTTTATTACCTGGCTCAGATTAGTTGAATTACACACATTTGTTGGTCATCTTTGGATGCTGGGGTTGAACAAGTGTGAATCTGTAAACAGAAATCAGAGGTAACTTCCCGGGCTTAGATTGTTACAACAAGGTTTTGAGGTGCTTGGAGAAATAAAACCAGCATTTTCTGACGGTAGGCAGCTGGTGTTAATGCAGATGTCATTGTGTTCATTAGGTATCTTTGAAGAGCACAAGCTGCTGTTCTCATTCCAAATCACAATCAAACTGGAGCAGGACCAGGGGCATGTCAAGCAGGAGGAACTGGACTTCTTCATCAAGGTAACCAACTTCTCACTTCACATTTCATGATGCTAGGCACTTCTTCATCAAGGTGATCAACTTGTCACTTCACAGTTCATGATGCTGGGCGCTTCATCAATGTGATCAACTTGTCACTTCAGATCTCATGATGCTGGTCACTTCTTCATCAAGGTAATCAACTTGTCACTTCAGATTTTTATGATGCTGGGCACTTCATCAAGGTACCAACTTGTCGCTTCAGATTTCATGATGCTGGGCACTTCATCAAGGTAACCAACTTATCACTTAGATCTCATGACGCTGGGCACTTCTTCATCAAGGTAACCAACTTGTCACTTCAGATTTCATGATGCTGGGTACTTCTTCATTACGGTAAACAAGTAATCTTTTCACATTTAGTGATGTTGTGCAGATATTGTGGAGCTAGGCGGGTTATCACTTTGACTTCTCTTTCAGCCGTCACCCACCTTGATGACAGCTAAACTGTATCTTTCAGCTGTCATCAAGATGGGCGACAGCTGAAAGTGATGTGTCATGTCATTTGTTTCATCATTTTCTTGTAAAATGTGTGTCTGTTTGCTTGTTGCTTGGAAAAGGTGTATCACCAAATATTTGCAAGTTGTTTTGTATTGTTCCATGAAAGAGCATGTGTTTTTTTAATACTTTTTGCATATTTTGATCTGTGTTGTTGTTTTAGCTATTTAAATTATGGGTTATGGAATGACACCTGTGTATTGCCCATGTTGAATGTGAGTGCAGACAGGACGTGTGGTCATGATTTCAGGGTAACATAGCACTGGAGAAGAGCAAGCGACGCAAGCCTTACGGCTGGATGCCAGACGAGGGATGGGAGGACTGCAACCGTTTGGCTGTGGAATTCTCAGAAGTCTTTGGCACTCTTCTAGATGATGTTGAACGCAATGAACGAGTCTGGAAAGCTGTGAGTTGAATTTCTTGTATGAAGGCTGGGAACTGGTCATATTTTTATTTCATGGCTGCAAAGTTAAGAGGAACTGTTAATGAAGTGAAGTTCCAGCAGTCAGCCATTGCACGTATCAGGTTTGTTAATTACTCTTGTTAAGGCAGTTTGAAAGTTCCAGCCAAATTTTCAGAGAATGGAATATTGTGCCCTTGGACAGATCAAAGTATTACAAAAGTGTTAAACCTTTAAATGTGTGCTCTTTGAGTAAGAAGGCCAGTAATTTGTCTTTAATTCCCAGTTAGATGCATTAGTCACATCAGTGTGATTTTTACAGTAGATTGCAAAAATTAACATAAAGCAGGAAATGTGAAATCAAGAAATGTGAATCTGATGTGAGTTTTCATGTTTCAGTGGTTTGACCATGACACTCCGGAATCGGAAGCTTTCCCAATGCAGTACAATGAGAGACTGTCACCCTTCCAAAAGCTTATGCTGCTTCGTTGTTTCCGGGTGGATCGTATCTACCGTGCTGTCATGGAGTTTGTAACCACTGCTATGGGAGAGAAGTATGTGACTCCACCCATCATCAGCTTTGAAGCGGTGTTTGACCAGAGTACACCCACCTCCCCAATTGTCTTCATCCTAAGTCCAGGCTCAGATCCAGCCTCAGATCTCATGAAACTGGCTGAGCGCATTGACTTTGGCAGCAACAAACTCAAGTTTCTCTCAATGGGACAAGGACAAGAAAAGGTACAGTTCTTTTTGTTTCTGTCCCCTCCTTGTGTTTAGGTGTGTGCGTATGTGTGTGCGTGTGTGTGCGTGTGTGTGTGTGTGTGTGTGTGTGTGTGTGTGTGTGTGTGTGTGTGTGTGTGTGTGTGTGTGTGTGTGTGTGTGCGCGCGCGCGCGCGCATGCAATTGTGTGTTTTTTGCCTTTCTGTTACCAGTGATAATTAGACTGCAAAAAACAAACAAAAATGTTATCTGATCTTTCAAGATTTTGAATAAAGCAAGAAGAGGCTTGTATTAACCAGTGGATTCTCTGATTTGTCAGCCTGTAAGGACATTTATGTGCAAGGGGCATTTTGGTTCAGTATTCTTGCCTGTATTTTCATTGTTCATTGAATATGTGATATTCATCAGTTATTATTTAAAATGATGATAGTCCCTGTTGCAGGATGTTCTGTGGGTCATGAGCTGACCTCGCTGTCTGTACTTTCAGGTAGCTCTGCAGTTACTGGAGACAGCCATTGCTCGTGGTCAGTGGCTGATGTTACAGAACTGCCACCTGTTGGTGAAATGGCTGCAAGACCTAGAGAAACAACTGGAGAAGTTAGTCAAGCCCCACCCTGATTTCCGTCTTTGGCTGACTACAGAACCAACCCCCAGCTTCCCCATTGGCATTCTTCAACGGTCACTGAAGGTCAGCATAAGTTGTTCACCTGAAAACTGAGTAACTTAGGAAGATAAGTGAGTCAAGTCTACATAATGCTTGGTGTTGTGTCATGTGGCTGGCCATCTTGGTGTGGCAAAAGCACTAAACCTTATGAGTTCACTATAATAGTATAAATGCCACAAGTTATTATGTAGTGCAAGGTACAATTCAATCTATTGAACAAACAGAAATATCTCTGACAGCTTTTTTAAAACTTTGCATGATCAAGGTTCAAGGGCATGAGGGCATCAGAAAGAGTAAAGTGAAAGTAATGCAGAGAGCTTTGCTGGAGAGAGGGGTCCTGAGGTTGTTTTATGTGTGATGTCATTATGTTTGATCTTGCAATCAAAACCTTGTAAGAAACACCAGGTGTAAATAGTACACACATACACACACACTTGCATACATGCACACACACATGCACACACACACACACACACACACACACACACACACACACACACACACATCTGTATATAAATATACCTCTCCAAGCTCTTCGCTGGTTACAGGTCCAAGCCAGAATAGATTGCAAACTGTCAACTGTCTGTCAAAATATCTTCTCTGACTCATCCCCTGCCTGTCGCTGACCTTCTTACTGTGTAGACCCCTTCCAGGCAGCTTCAGTTTTCTGCAGACATTCAGACACTTTGCATTCCCTGTGTTAAATCTAAAACCTTTGGCCAACACTCTTTCTCTTACTGTGCTTGAGAGCAGTCAAATTCTCTCCCTTCTGACAAATGTCTCATTCAGTCCTCTGATGCCTTCAAATCTGCATGAAAAGCTCATCTCTTAAAGCAGAGTCCTTACTTTTTGTGTTTTTAGTGTGATCTCTACCTGTTTGATAAGCTGTGTTTAAAAAGGATAGGTATTTAGCTTTGGGCGGCATGGAACAAGCAAGCTTTTTGTGTTACCTGCCCTGGTTGACCCATCATTTGCATAGATATTTAGATATATAGGAGGTGTAAACGTGACCACGTTGTTTTCTGCAGGTTGTGACGGAGCCTCCCAATGGGCTGAAACTGAACCTGCGCTCCACCTACCACAAGATCCCAGCAACAGCACTAGCTGAGTGCTGTCACCCAGCTTTCCCCTCCCTGGTTTTTGTGCTGGCCTTCTTCCATGCTGTGGTGCAGGAGAGACGCAAGTATGGCAAAATTGGCTGGAATGTCTCATACGACTTCAATGAGTCTGACTTCAGAGTGTGTTCACAGATCCTCAATACTTACCTGACCAAGGCAGAGGAGCAAGGAGATTCCAAAATCCCTTGGAGCAGCTTGAAGTACCTCATTGGCGAGGTCAGTGGTGTGATTATTATTTGTGTGCACTTTCATACTTTGCCTTGAAATATATCAATTTTATGTAGTTTTGTTTGCAAGATAAACAACAAAAGCCAAGACGGAACAACTTTACTTTTGTTCTTGTTGGTTGGTACTGCTTTGTCCTTGTCTATGTCCTACACAGAAAAATGCCCCCCCACCCCCACCCCCCCAGACAACAACTCATTGTATCAGAAATATTTCATTAACTTATTCCAGCACTCTAGTATGTATTACTACGGCATAAACATTGATCTGAACTTTTTGTTAGCTTTTCCAGTACTTTGGGTTCAGCATGAAGCAACCAGCCTTGTTTGTGAAAGAGGCATAGAGCTGTGTGAGGACAAACCAATAGTGGTGCTCACAACTGACGCTTGGCAAGCACTTCCTGTGCCTTGAACTCTGTTATTTGGTTTATTTAGACTTAACAATATTTTTTGCTCTAACATCCTGACTATGGGTGACGCACCAGCTGTCCTCCCATGTTCATGCTGACATAGGACAAGTTTGTATCGCCATGAAAAGCTCCCACTGAATTTTATGAAGTTGCAGAGGTTGGTTGCGCAGTTTACAGGATCATAGCTGATTGGCTAACTAGTCCACTGCTCCAGTCTGCATTGTTGTGTGTTGGGGCTGTCTGTGAGCCTGTGCCTTCTCCCTTGAATCCAACATCACTAGCCCAGCTGCAGCTCTCTTCAGTTGCCCTGAACTTCTTTGTTGTTTCCAATAAGGTCTTACATCTTGTACAATCTCAATCATACTTTTTTTTAAATCCTGCCACCTTCTCTTCCTTACATGTAGCCTGTATTGTGCACTGCATGAGAAGACCTGTGGATTTCTTTCATGAACTGGACAGACATGACTTGCAAAGGAAAGTTACTGTGTACCAACAGAAAAAAAGGCATTTCACTATTTCTGAACTTCTTGCTATGAAATTAGTGCATATGCCTTTTAAAGAGGAAGGTAGTCTATGATTAGACTTGAGTGTTTAGAATAAAGTTGAGGTACCAAAAGGCAATAAGATGATGTAAATGAAGTTGAGTAATGTGAATAAAGCTCCTTTGATTAAATAAGAGTGGTCACAAAAATCCTGGAGAGTAAAAAATAAAGTAATACAATATGAAATTCATAGTGCAAGAATATGTAAAAAAGGAAAGAAAAGAAAATTGAATGATTTTGCCATGGTGCATAGAAAGTCAGGCACAAAATGGAATTACAAAACATAAACCCAGCACAAAGTTTTCAGTCATTAGCAATTGGGCCATGAATATTCACACCTGCCCATCGGGCCCCCAGCTGCCAGAGACTGGGGCCAGTTTGACAGGCTGTGTGGAGCATCAAAACATGAATGAATCAGTGAATGAAAATTCATATATAGCGCATAAAAAACTTCCACACAAAACCTTGCGTATTCACAGCACAAGATACACACATAGCATACATGAAACTTGTAAGCTGTCACAAGCTAAAACCTACCGAAGGACACTCATACTAATAAAGTACACACAGCCCCTGTGCATGCACCCTTTTCCAAAGGTGCAACTATACATAGTAAAATGTAGAAATATATACAGAGTTACGAATGGTGATAACAGAAAAAAAGAAACACGCACGGACGCATGCATGCACACACACATACGCACACACACACACACAACCACACACACATATCTGACTTTGGTTTTGTCTGCAGCTTTATGTATGGGGATTCAGATGTTGAAAACATGATTACTGGATAGTTGGAGATCCTTAGAAGGAATGGCATGGTGTCTTTTATTCCTCTTCAGATCTGCAGCTCATGTTTTACATCCAAGTCTTGACCACCTTACATAGATTGTATAGGTGACACGTAGGGATCATGCAGTGCTTGGTTTCCAGTGGTGATCACTGTCTGTTGATTGTGCAGGTGATGTGTGGGGATCATGCCATGATGATTTTTGGGTGGTGATCACTGTCTGTTGATTGTGCAGGTGATGTACGGAGGTCGGGCTATTGACAACTTTGATCGTCGCATCCTCAACACCTACATGGATGAGTACATGGGTGACTTCATCTTTGACACCTTTCAACCATTCCATTTCTACTGTGATGACACAGTTGACTACTACATTCCTGAGGATGGACCCAGGGACAATTATGTTGGTTAGTAGCACAAACTTCTGTCCTTGCTTGATTGGTCAAAAGAACACTTATTTATTATGACATGGACACTCAGTTTGATTTTGGGAGGAAATCCCCATTGTCAAGCTACAAAACAACACTTAACAACAGATAAAAAATGAGAGGGAAACTTATCTTTTTTGGGTTGAGCTGTTTTCTTGTCCAATGCTTGGAAGATTGTTGGTTGATATATTCTTTGCTCAATTGGTCAGGATAGATTCATTGCTTCACTGGTCAGTTTGTTGACTGGTTGATAGGTTCCTTGCTTGATTGGTTGACTGGCTAATGTTTTCCTTGCTTGATTGGTCTGTTAGTTGACTAGCTCATATGTTCTTTGCTGTCCTACCAAGGCCTTCTTCTTAGTGGGCCAGCTGTGATGCAGTGCTTGAGTGTACATACCATATACTTTACCTGTTTATTTTAACAGCGTCTATATTAAAACAAATGGAAAATTCTGGGGTGGCACTGAGCTGTTGTTGAATGTATATATGTAAATATTGTTTATATTTTTTAATTGCTGTTAATATATGTGACCAGGCAGAAAGACAAATCTTTGTTGAATTTTGATTAAATGATGGTACAGAAATGTTTAAACTTGCTGAGTTTTGTCTTTCAGACTACATTGAGTCTTTGCCTCTGGCCAACACACCTGAAGTGTTTGGCCTTCATCCCAACGCTGAGATCGGTTACTACACACAGGCAGCCAGGAACATGTGGAGCCACCTGGTGGAGCTCCAGCCACAGACTGGAGAAACTGGTGCTGGCATCAGTCGGGAAGAATTCATTGACAAGGTTTGGCTTCAGACTATTAATGCTGGATATGCAGTTGTAGTGGGTTACATAGTGCATTCTGCCAAAGCTTTGGTTGAACATTATCATATCAAAACATCACTGTGAGTGCAGTGAGTTATTTCTTATGACAGGGATACGCTTGTGTGACAGAGTGCAGGACAGTTTTTGCAGTATTTGTGAAACAGGCATCTGAAACCGACAATTATTTTGGGGTTTTTAGGTCTAATTTTGATCCTGTAGCAGATCACTACGTGCAAAATGTATCAGTTAGTAATCTGTCTTGGTTTTTCCTTTGTCTTCTTTTTGTCTTTTTCCCCCTTTTCTTTATCTCCATTTTCTCCATGTGTTTATACATACAATGGTTGTACTGGTGACATGATGTGTGCAGATTGCCACAGATGTGTTGAACAAGCTGCCAGTGGAGTTTGAGCTTGACAAGATCCGCAAGAAGTATGGTCTGGAAGTCTCTCCCACCACGGTGGTGCTGCTGCAGGAGCTGGAGAGGTTCAATTCCCTCATCACACGCATGCGTCGTTCCCTGGCCACACTCAAACGGGTGAGTGGCCTTCTACTCAGTCAGTCCCCTGCTTAGGAGTTGACACAGACACATGCATCCCAGATCCTCTAGCAGCTTGGATGAAGCCAAAAAGCAAAGTGTGGGAAAGACTCAGACCTGCTCAGGCATGTGCTGCTCCTGCTGCAGTCTGCATCATAACACAAGTCATGATGACTACCATACACTCACATACTGACTGTGGAAGTAGTTTTCCTGGGCACTAATGGGACACACACATTCAACATGCCAGTTCAGCCCCTTGTTAGCAGTCACACTGAAACACTGTACTCAGCTCTCTTGCACATGCATTGCTGGCTGGCACATGCATGGCTGTCAAATGTATTGTTGGTTGGTGCATGCCTAGCTCTTAAGTGTATTGCTGACTGGTGTATGCATTGCTGTGAAATATATTGCTGACTGTCAGAAGTATTGCTGGCTGTCAACTGTATCGCTGGCTGTCAAATGTATTGTGGTCAGGGGATGTGTGACAGACAAATGTTCTTGTTCACTTGTCCCCAAGGGAGGCCTGGGCTCTCTGATGCCTGTCTGCAATCTCAGGGCTGCCATTTCATTCCTCTTTCCTATCTCCTCTCTTGCTTTTCTACCTGGTCCTTGTACCAGTTCTGTCTTGTCAATCATTTGCTAAGGGTCCGTTCTCCTGACTTCTTTCCAGAAAATTCTGAAAAAAGAGTTGGGCTATTTTGTATGGCTCTTGTTGAGCAACTCAGAGATTATAGTTGGTAGGTGGTGTGTGCAGCTTGCTGCCATATGGCACTGGTGTTTGCCATTTTTTTTTATTTTTTTTTAAATGTTTCTGTTCATTCTCTTTTTGCTTTTCTTTACTTTGGTACCGGATAGAACTGTTGATGATCCCAGCATGCCCTGGCCTTATGTGCTCTTTCAACAAGGGACTAACTCTTCAAAAGTTTGTATTTGATGTTGAAGTCATTATGCCCTAAGTTTGTATTTGATGTTGAAGTCATTGTGCCCCAAGTTTGTATTTGATGTTGAAGTCATTGTGCCCCAAGTTTGTATTTGATGGAAGTCATTGTGCCCCTCTGTGATGTAAATGAAGTCTTTGTGCCCCTGTGTGCAGGCTCTTGCTGGAGAGGTGGGCATGAGCAATGAGCTGGATGATGTAGCAAGATCTTTGTTCAATGGAATCATCCCTTCAATTTGGCGCCGCCTAGCTCCTGACACGCTCAAGTCTCTTGGCAACTGGATGCTTCACTTTGATAGGCGCTTCCAGCAGTACAACTCTTGGGTAGGAGTTTGACAGACACTCAAACAGCAACACTACATTTTCATATATCAGTTTAGTGACCTTGAAAGATCTGACATAAATAGTCTCCAAGGAACAGGCACTAGCCATTCTGCACTGACAGATACAGGCTGCACTCTGTACTCTGGGCTGACACAGCTTCCATAGTGCACTGCTACAAGCTGACTGTCCAGCTGAGTGACAAGGCTTTTCTGCACTACCTCTTGCGAAAACTGTAGTCCAAACATGGCTCAGTCAACTTCCTTTAAGAACAGTTCACAGGAAATAAATAAAACATACACCAGCATCTAATTTTCATGTGATTATGTCACACAGGATATGGGATTCTTGATTTGCAATACAGGTGACATAAGAACAAATGTGTGTGTCAGCCCCAAAAAGTTTTCAACGAGGGTCACGTATGTGATCAAATTGTCCTAGGCTTCAAGTAATGTACTAAAAGAAATTGTTAAATTAAGTAAAGAGAAATATAAGTAACACGTAGCTTTGCAAGAAACAGTTAATAAACTGCCACATCTTGTGGCCTAGAGCAGCAACTTTGATATGTTTTGTCAGTACTGTTTGAATGTGAGGAATCTGTATGCTTGCAGAACACTTGCTGACATAAATTTGAGAATGTTTTCAGATTGGATGAGAATTGTAAAGTTTTAATGGCATGCTTACTGGTAAGGTTAATGTTCTGGTGGAGCTGCTCAGAGAACCTTCCTCCTGCCACTACACATTCCTTTAGTTGTTCTACACCCCCTCCCCCCACCTCCCCCCGGAATGCTCCTCTGTAGTTTGGGGGAATATGTGACACTTGAAAAACAGCAGTTCTGAGGGCCGAGCAAGCATCATTCAAGATATTTCATCAGGTACGGAAATGAGAAAAAAACCACTGAACCAGTAAGTAAGGCAGAGTGTTGCAAAGTGGTAACATTTGCCTACAGGTACATTAATGTGTGATGAAACTACCAGGAAATTCCTTGATATTTATAATAGGCAGTGGTAGGCTGAAAGATGTGCAGTGCATGTTTGAATGCAAGCTTGGTTGTTTCAGGTGAATGAGAGTGAGCCTTCAGTGATGTGGCTGTCGGGCCTTCACATCCCTGAGTCCTACCTGACAGCCCTAGTGCAGGCCACCTGTCGCAAGAACGGCTGGCCGCTGGACAAGTCCACTCTCTACACCAATGTCACTCACTATGCTACAGCTGAAGACGTCACAGAGAGAACTTCACAGGGTCAGTCTTTCTCACATCAACATTCCTGATTGAAGTCTTGGGTTTTGTGTGTGTACTTCTCTGTTTGCTGAGCATAATCAGCTTGGGTAATGACTGAACAGAACTGGCAGGCCTTGCAGAGTTGTACATGAACAGTTTGTATTGCAGAGGATGGTACAGTTCTAAAACATTCCTCCATTTCCACCCATCGCCTTCTCCTGAATGGAGTGCAGCTGGAATGTGGTGGGGATGGACTTCCACAGGACTGTGGCATGGTCTGGGTGGCTTCACAGTCCACCACAGCAACTGCATGTCCACATCATTAAAGCAGATACTTAAAAAAATTCCTGGCAGGAGCAGCAGGAGAATTTTCTTCTTTAGGGCTGACTGTCTGTGCTGACACTTATTTTAGTATCTGTCTCCCCCCCCCCCCACCCCCACCTCCCTTGTGTTACTGCAGTTGCATGTAAAATATCCTGGTCTTTCTGCCAAAAGTGTAGGTGGCAGGTTACAGCTGCAGTTGGAAGAGGCTAATATCTAGTGACATATTTTCCTTATGACTGTTTTTGGTTGCTTTGTGGACCATCTTAATCTGCAGTGGACTGTGGTCTAGTGACATGTTCTAAGATGTGGTTGCTTTATGTTACTTTGTCCATGAAATGTGTCCAAAAGGAATAATCTGCTGTCTAGTCATACATTTTAATCACTGTTTCTGTTTTCACATGGCTGTCTGATGATTTTTAATCAGTGACTGTTTCTGCTGTATGCATGGCTGTCTGGTGATGTTTTAATTACTGTTTCTGCTGTATGCATGGCTGTCTGGTGATGTTTTAATTACTGTTTCTGCTGTATGCATGGCTGTCTGGTGATGTTCTAATCACTGACTGTTTTTTCTCTCTTCTCTTTCACATGGCTGTCTGGTGATGTTTCAATCACTGACTGTTGTTTTTTTCTGTTTTTTTCTTCACATGGCTCTCTGGTGATGTTTCAATCACCAACTGTTTTTTTGTTTTTTTTTCCTTCTTCACATGGCTCTCTGGTGTGGTGATGTTTTAATCACTATTTTTTTTCTTTTTCACATGGCTGTCTGGTGATGTTTCAATCACTGACTGTTTCTGTTTTCACATGGCTGTCTAGTGATGTTTCAATCATTGACTGTTTCTGTTTTCACATGGCTGTCTAGTGATGTTTCAATCATTGACTGTTTCTGTTTTCACATGGCTGTCTAGTGATGTTTCAATCATTGACTGTTTCTGTTTTCACATGGCTGTCTGGTGATGTTTCAATCATTGACTGTTTCTGTTTTCACATGGCTGTCTAGTGATGTTTCAATCATTGACTGTTTCTGTTTTCACATGGCTGTCTAGTGATGTTTCAATCATTGACCGTTTCTGTTTTCACATGGTTATCTGGTAATGTTTTAATCACTGACTGTTTCTGCTGTATGCATGGCTGTCTGGTGATGTTTTAATCACCAACTGTTTTGGCTGCTTTGTGCTTTTTGTGTACCTGGAGTTGCTTTGTGCATGTGTACCCGTGTTTATAAGTTACCAGGTGTATGTGTGTATGCTATCTGCCCAGACAAGATTTTGGGCATTATTAGTATGTTATTATTCATATTCATTATTTTACCTGGAGGGGGCTATGGTGTATAGTGAGATGTCCCACTGATTGTTTCAGGCTGCTTTGTGCATGGTCTGTACCTGGAGGGCGCTGGCTGGGACACAACAGACAGCTGTCTGATCAAACAGAAACCTAAGCAACTGATTCAAGAACTGCCTGTTCTCAAGATTATCCCCATTGAAGCACACCGACTCAAACTGCAGGTTTGTACTGCTTAATGAGTTGTTAAGGAGGTAAATGTGGTTTAAGTGCATCTTGAGACTGCTAAATCTGATTGTTGTGGGAGAGAAGGAAATTAAGATTAGGTTAAGAAGGAGGTTACAAGCCTTTGCTTGACAATGCAGCAACTTAATGCCTGATGCATCTGTAATTTATGGGGTTTCTTTTTTTCTGAATGAACTCCAGTCCTCCCTCCCCCTTTTGTAGGCAACAGGCCATTTGCCTGCCCTTTAAAATTTCAAAACTTCTTAGTCATGTAAGTTCAACTTGATAAATGTGCTTCTGTACAGTGCATACAAGTGGTGGAGAGATAAATGGTACGTAATAAAAATTACTCACATTGGCAACATGCTTCACAGCCTCCTGCTCTATGATGGTCAAGACTCACCCAGATATAAAACACAGAGAATAGTCCTTATTATGATATTGATGTTTATTTCAGAATACTTTCCGTACTCCGGTGTACGTCACATCTCAGCGGCGTAATGCCATGGGTGTGGGTCTGGTGTTTGAAGCTGACCTTGCCACTACTGAGCACATCAGCCACTGGGTACTGCAGGGAGTCTGCCTCATCCTCAACACAGACTGAACACTGGGTACTGCAGGGAGTCTGCCTCATCCTCAACACAGACTGAACACTGGGTACTGCAGGGAGTCTGCCTCATCCTCAACACAGACTGAACACTGGGTACTGCAGGGAGTCTGCCTCATCCTCAACACAGACTGAACACTGGGTACTGCAGGGAGTCTGCCTCATCCTCAACACAGACTGAACACTGGGTACTGCAGGGAGTCTGCCTCATCCTCAACACAGACTGAACACTGGGTACTGCAGGGAGTCTGCCTCATCCTCAACACAGACTGAACACTGGGTACTGCAGGGAGTCTGCCTCATCCTCAACACAGACTGAACACTGGGTACTGCAGGGAGTCTGCCTCATCCTCAACACAGACTGTACACTGGGTACTGCAGGGAGTCTGCCTCATCCTCAACACAGACTGAACACTGGGTACTGCAGGGAGTCTGCCTCATCCTCAACACAGACTGAACACTGGGTACTGCGGGGAGTCTGCCTCATCCTCAACACAGACTGTACACTCCCCACCTTTATGTGCATGTCCCAGAGCTTCTTCTTCTACCTGTCAAGGGCTGGGCTCTGTCAGAGCATTGCAAGTCCTTCAGTGAGTGCAGTGCTTGCTCAGCACACTCGTATGACATGCGGCATAAGTGAATATTTATGTGTTACTGCTACTGAATGTCTTAGAGTCATTAAGCACAAAACAGCTGTGCTCCACATCACTGACCATGAGCAGTACAGCACTGATGACATTTTGTCCTGACCCTTGAACTTGGATGAAAGACAGCTGACCTCTTCCTTTGACATAAAAAAGAGAGGGGTTTTTTAAGTTTTTTTTTTAGCAGTGTAACACAATTCACAGTATTTGCAGTGTTTGCTCATTACTACAATACAGTATGCCGAATAAAGCTTAAAATACCAGATTTTAGCTTATCTTTTACTTTCAAATGCATTCTTGTTACTTGTTGAGACTGCACAAATTAGTCTAAGTTATGACTGGACATATGTTTTCATCCAAATCTACTCTAATGCTGAGTTTGTATCTTTATGATGCATGGAGCATCTAAACATACTGAGTCACTTTCATTCCACACAGTTTTGTTTTTTGCCTTGTAAGCACCAAGGTTACAATTTTATATCAGGTCCTAAAATATCATGTTTCAAGTTTTTGTTCAGCTAACCATGTCTTGTAATATGCAGCATGTGCAACAAACAAAACATGTTTTTTGCTGTTGATGGCAAGGCATTATTGGAAACTCACGTTTCATATTGAAATGGACATAATGCTGGTCATCCAGTGCCACCCGGAGTTGTAAGTTGTTCAGCATTACACACTCTTTCTTCTGCTGAGCAGTGCAACACAAAACACAATAGTGATGAGTTTGCTCGTTACTACAATACCAAATAAAGTTTAAAATACCAGATTTAGCTTATCTTTTACTTTCAAATGCATTCTTATTACTTGTTGAGATTGCACATTTTATTTTATGACTGGAACAGATACAGGCCACAGCTGACTGCAGCAGAACCAAGGTCCCTGCTGTCATGTGGCCCCCAGTGAACTTGTGTGAGGTGATCTGGGATGCAAAATCTTGTGATGAAATCAACTCCAGACTCTGTGGTACCTGCACTGTTTCTTGGCTTAGGGGTGGAATCAGTTGCCCCACAGTTTCTCTTCAGTGCTGTGTTACTGTCAGTACTGTTCTCTCCAGTGCTGTGTTACTGTCAGTACTGTTCTCTCCAGTGCTGTGTTACTGTCAGTACTGTTCTCTCCAGTGCTGTGTTGCTGTCAGTACTGTTTTCGCCAGTGCTGTACTGCTACCAGTACTGATCAGCCTTTTTGTGGACTCCGAAAATTTCTTCACTTTTCAGTTTGACCTCTAGCAAGTCATTTTTATTTTGTATTTTTCATTGGTTATTCAGCTTCAAAATGCCTAAGAATGGAAAAGGCAATCTAACTCGGTTGAGACTGTTAGACTGTTCAGACTGTCCATGCTTTTGTTGCAGCCTTTTGAATAGTTTGTTTGTATGTTTATTTCAGTGGTGCAGAATTAAAGTAGCTCAGTGTACTTACCCATTGCTCTTTGAAACCAGTTTATTCTTGGTGAACCTACTTCTGGTACTTAAATGTTGTTACTGGTTTTTACTTTTTTTAATTTTTATTTTAAGTATTTGTTGCCATTTAATTCTTTTAGCTGGATTTGCATATTCATGCTTATTTATGCTAATCACGTTTTCTTCTGATGTGCATTATTCCATGTTGAACTCATTAGCTGGGTTTGCACAGTCACATTAGTTAAGCCAGTCATGTTTTTCCCTGATCCAGTGTGGTAGGCTGTGAAGAGCTCTAGTGTATTTTGATTCTGGTGGCACAGTGAGGTAATGAATTATATACATGTCATATGGTGTGTTGTACTTTAATTATGTAGTTTCTATTTACCAAAACATGTTAAAGGAGCAGCCACCAGCTACTTTTTCATGACACTTGTGTATATCCAGCTTCAAGTCTTCTTTGGTGACCATTTGGCCAACAAGTTGTATCTGTGTACAGTGGGAACAGAGGGTGCTGCAGTTTGGGGTTGTTTGCAGGTCTTTTTATTTCTCTATCTCACTCTCTGGGGTGTCAGATGAGGATTTAAACTCAGGTTTCATAAAATAGGTAAAGGGTTGTGTGATCTGACTTACAGTCCTGCTGAGGAATGTGATATGTTCAGACAGAAGAAAGAACCTTCTGTGATAAACGTTTTCAATTGTTTGGGGGTGGGGGTGGGAGGGGAGGGTGTTGTTTAATTTTGTTTATTTTGTTCATGTCGTTTATGGACTAAAATACTGCATTTGTATGATATTGTTCATGTTTTATATGTGTGATATGGTGTTTTGTACTGTAATTATATATGGTTGCTCTGTCCCTACCCATGTTAAAGGGGTAGCAACCAACTACTTTTGCATACCACTTGTGTGCCACCAGCTACAATCCCAGAGTAGTCTGCCTTGGTGACCCATTTTACCAACAAGTCCTGTGTGTGCACTATGTGGACAGAGGGCGCTGCTCATTTCTGATGCTGCATTTGGCTGTGTGTGTGTGTCTGCTTGTTTTTAGATTCTATGGCTTTTCATAAAACACTATTTGGCTGTGTTATATGACTTACTTTCTGAGGAGTGTAAGATATTCCATGCAGTTGAGATGGAAAAAAGAACCTTCTGTGATTGATTTTTTTTTCTTCAGATTTGAGGGCGCTGTTTATCTGTTTGGTTATTTTTGATTATTTTGCCCATGCCATTTGTGGATGAAAATACTGCATTTCTCTGGGATTGCTCTTGTTTTATTTCTTAATATTTATTATTGTTTTTTCTTGTCATTTGAATTTTGAACCTTTCATAAGCTTTTGACAGAACTGATTGCTGTGGTAGGGAATGACTTGTGGCTGAGGTGGAGGACTTCTGCAATATTACGGTCCACATATATAGTGGCAAATATTAGAAGCAGTATTACTGTATAGGGCCTTTTGTGATCACTTGCCTATCACAACATTTGGCAGGTGGAAGCATTTGACTTAATGGACAGGATGTATGTGACAGTGAATATTTGCAAGAATTATGAAAGCCCCCTCCCCCACCCCATCCCCCCACCTTCTCCGTCCAAATTTGACTTTTTGTTTATGAAAAAGATCATGAATAAAATGAAATAAACATATTTTTGAATTGTAAATCAAATGCCTTAATAGTGGATGTTAGTTTATTAATGTGGACTTTGGTAACTAAAATTGTGTGTGTGTGTGTGTGTGTGTGTGTGTGTGTGTGTGTGTGTGTGTGTGTGTGTGTGTGTGTGTGTGCGTGTGTGTGTGACACTGTGATATTGGAGTAGTTCAACCATTTCCATGAATAGCCTAACTGCTGCTGCTAGTATAGTGGTACAAAATCCTGGAATAAGATAATACTTTATTGTCCTGTAAAAGGTTGTTTCCCTTGAAACATGCCACAAGTGTATGTAGTAACATGTAAAATAACAACACAAAAACATGCTCACACACTTTTAGACACTTTTAAACAGTGCTTGCTCATCGGAGATAGAGAATCAGTGTTGGCTGCACTCTGGCCATGCTAGAGACATCGACAAAGCGGTAAAACTGAAGATGAAGAATGCAAAAGTGCTTCTTCAACACACACACACACACACACACACACACACACACACACACACACACACACACACACACACTCATACGCTCTGACAACATTTGCAAAAAGTAGTCTGCAGGTCTCAATTCAGATTTTGGTTTTTACGATTTCAAAACACACAGCACGGCCTCTCTCACTCAGTTATTCACAACGGCCAAAAAAGGCTTTGAGAGAAGTGCCACTCTTTCTATGGTCTCTGATTACACAGCATATTAATAATTGGATTTTAACATCCTGTCACCTCGGGTCAATCACTAAACTTTTGTCATAAGCAAATGCACATTTCAAAATTCTTCCCATTTCTCAAATCAAATAATGATGATGACAATATTAATAATTCTTATAAAACACTGTTCTCTAACCAGAGTTAAATTCACTGTACAAAAACCACATTAACATACATTTCAAACAAACACAACCTTAAATATTGTAGTCTACCATTATTGCCTATCAAACAATAACCATGTCACACACACACACACACACACACACACACAGTGACATGTGCAAACAAAAGTGTGTGTGTGTGTATGTGCAAGTGCATGCTTATGTGCGTTTGTGTGTACATGTATGCGTGTGGATGTGCGTGAATGTATGTGTATGCACGTGTGTGTTGGTGTGTGTGTGTTTGTGTATGTGTGTGTGCGCGCACGCACATCCATGTGTATAATGTGTGTGTGGGGGGGGTGGGGGTGGTGGTGCTTGTGTATGCATATATGTATGTGTATGTATATATGTACGTGTGTGTGCGTGCATACATGTGGGGGGGGGGGGGGGTTGTGTGTGCTTGTGTATGTATATATGTATATATATTGATCGCTTTTATATAGCGCTATTCCCCGCTCTTGAGCAGGCTCAGTGCGCTCGCATGTGATTCCACATGAGTGAATAGCTTCTTTTTTTTTATAGCGCGTTTTTGAATATCCACCGAAGTGGTGTACTTACAGTGCTGGCATGGCTGGTGCCACAAGAATCTGCTGCCAGAGAGAGTCAGTCTCGGCGCGTTCTGTGTACACCATACAAACATGCACCGTGTCACTTCATGCAAAGCCACATACATAAGGTGTATGCGTGTTTAGCTGTAACCTGCCACCTGCGCTTTTGGCAGAATGACCGGGGTCTTTTACGTGCTACTGCGGTAACACGGGGGTGGAATGGATACCGAATAAGAGTCAGCACAGAAAGTTGACCCTGGAGAAGAAAATTCTCCCGCCACTCCAGCAGGGATTCGTACCTGCGACCTTTCGATCATGAGTCCGGCACTCTAACCACTGAGCTATCCCCGCTCCATGTGTATGTATATATACGTGTGTGCGTGCATGTGTATGTGTGTGTGTGTGTGTGGGGGGGGGTGTTGGTGAGTGTTTTTCTGCGTTAGTCTGTTATTGTATATGTATCGTGGTAATAATATTAATAACCTCAGGGGTGGGGGGGGGGGGGGGGCAAGGACAATAGAGAAAGTGTAATGGGAGTGGGTGAGGGTAGTTGGAGTGGGGGGTGGGGTGGAGGGGAGGGGAGGAAAACTCAGAAGCTGAGATGAACTCATTGTGAACAGTTTGTTCGGCCTTACTGTTTTTTATTCATGGAGTTTTAGTTACCTTCTGTTTATGAATCATTGTGTGAACTGTGTTCTTACCCACGGTCATTTGTAAGAAATAACCCCCTGAGGAAGGCAGTCACCGAAAACTGGGTAATTTTAAACTAACTTGTTGTGCCTCTTTGATTTCATCAGTTTGAGAGAGAGAGAGAGAGAGAGAGAGAGAGAGAGAGAGAGAGAGAGAGAGAGAGAGAGAACTCAGAACTTTATTACACAAGGATTAAGGTTTTAGGCAGTTGCCTATTCTTACAATATGTCCTTGCTAATCTGCATGCCAACATGCCTGTAGGCTACACATAAAACAATAGTAACAACATTGACTACCACAGTAATGATCGTGATCAGGGATGATGATTTTAAAATCAGAGCCAAAACCTGACAAAAGAAGAAAGAAAATTTGATGATGATGATAACAAATATGGTTCAAATACAATGAACAACTAAGTACTGAAATGACAATATCGCATAGAGACACACAAAAAGTGTGTGTGTGTGTGTGTGTGTTCGGGCACGCACGTATGTGCTTACGTGCGTTCATGTGTGCCTGCATGCGTGTGGGTGTGGGTGCATGTCCAAGTATGTCTGGAAAACCACTGGGGCAACATGGCGGACAGGTGAAGACGGACGTTTGTAGTCTCCCATCTGAATCTGGATTTCCCAAGTGGATACATGGACTGTACCATCTGGAGTAAATTCAGATATGCTAGTAACTTTTTATAATGCTGTAATATGTAATATTATTATGCTTGGATCTATCTGTTGGGGTGGGAATATTTCCAAATTAGATAGAGGGAGGTTGGAAAAGATTGTAAAAAAAAAAAAGCGGGTCATGTTGTGGGAAAGCCACTGGACAGTTTTAAGACTTTACACAAAAAGAGATTGTACAGAAAACTAATGCAAATATTAAACGACCCCACACACCCATTGAGACACTACTTTGATAGCAGAGGTAGCAACAGGAGTGGAAGATTTTTATTTCCGAGAACAAATACAAACCGTTATAAAGCCTCATTTTTACCCTCAGCTCTGTCAGGTTTTAATGAAAATTAGACCAGTCATTAACTGAGTGTGGGCATGCATCAAGACATCTGTTGAAGATGATAGCTTAATTCTAACAGAGGATTGGGGATGTGTGAACCTAATGATTTTTATTTGAGAGTTTTTACGTTTTGGTTTGACACAGAGAAAGCATTATTCCAGGTAATTTTGGGTTTGTTATTACTAAGTATTAGTGTATGCAGATTGAGAGAAAGGGGGCGTATGTCTTCAGAGTGTGTATGTGCGTGTGGTTCATGACCTGGAATTACTATGTTCTTTGTTGTGCGATTGAATGACAGCTTTAATTTCCCACTGGGATTAATAAAGTATTGTTATTGTGCTATATTGACTTGACGTGTGTGTTTATGATGCGTTGCTGAGTGCTGTGACAGTTCTGGCAGGTCTGCAAGTTGATTTTGTGCGTGTAGACACCTATGAACGGTCCGTAAAGGAATATTTTTGTGTTTTACCTTCCTCGCAAAACGCCTGACTCCATTGTTGTCATTCTACGCCTGTTGCATGTGCTGCTTGGGGCACGCCGACTTTCTGTATTCACCACAGGCGCTCGAACTTCTTTACATTTCTACATACCTCTTCATACTTTATCGTGTTGTGTTGTTGGCTGACGATGTGCATGTGCGATAGTGGAGTGTTAACTTATACCACAAGATAGCAGGCCGAGGACCTACGAATAAACAGTACAGTGCCGAGTGCCGTGTCCCCTGCTGAGGTCATTTGGGGATAGACTGATGTCGAGCGAGTCACTTAAACGTAACAGGTCCAAGGTATTGCCAGTTAACGAGGGTGACATTGAGAAAAGGCCATGTATTGACGCTCTGCACGAGAGCTTTTCTTTCCCAGGGGACTCGGACAGCCTACAATGAGACAACGATTCTGGAGCCAAACTCCGAGTCGGAAGTTTGTCGGCTCCATAGTACTGTCCTGGATCCGGCCAGTTTAGACGACCCTGATCAGTCGAGACAGGAGATGTCGATCAGGGACAGCCTGAAGGAGGCCCTGAAAGACCCGGCGGTCGTGCAGATCCTCACCAATGCCGTGAGGACCAATGCCATCACGTCTTCCCTCAGAGGCGAGATCCACACCCTGCGAGAGGCCCTGGAGAGGAAGAAGGAGAAGAGTGTGGAGCTGCAGGACCGCGACATTGACTCGCTTGAGCAGTACTCTCGTCGGAACAACGTTCAGATCAGCGGTATCCCTGAAAGTACCAGCGCCGTAGTGAACACCGATGCCATCGTCCAAAAGGTTGGTGAGGCGATTGGCGTGACTGACGATCTCTGGCGAGATGATTGATCGGTCACACCGGGTCGGCAAGCCGGGAAAGATATGTCCTCATCCAGTTTACATCTTACCAGTATAAGCACCTCATCACTGAGGGCGCGCAGCGGCCTGAAGAACAAGGATGCCGCTTGCCTGGGGCTGTCTCCTGCCGGTGCCGTCAAGCAGCTGGAGTCAGCAGCTGCCGCGGCGGCTATGCTGGTTCCCTCTCCAGCGGGCAGGGTCTACGTTAACGACGATCTCACACGCGAAAGATCTAGAGTTGCCGCCAGAGTCAGACAGTTGAAGAGAGACAAGAAAATAAAGGACACCTGGGTACGTGATCGTGAGATTTATGAGAAAATGAACGATGACTATATCAACAAACTATCCACAAGCCGCCAGCTTGTGTTCGGTTAGTTCATAGCCTGTTGGATTATCAGTTAAACTAACTGATGGGTGACTGACTGACATAATGCTACCCGGTGTTTAATGTTGTACCAAGAGTTATGTAACCAAACAGCACAAAACAGTAAGTTGATGTGCTGGGATATAGTTTGATCTCAACTGAAGATTATGAACTGGTGTCTTGACCTGTTTTAGTACAATATCGTACACTGCGTCTTTCCAAAATGTGAGTGAGGTGTTCACCGAGGTCTCCTCCCCCCCCCCCCCCCCCCCCCGGCTGCCCGTCTAAAAAATGACGATAATAACGACCTTCGCTTAACAACTTTCATTCACCTGTCAGACAGGACAGAGCTGGTTTGTAGGTGGCGTAGCAATTTATGTTAGAAATAACCTTTATTGTTTAAAAAAAAAAAAAAGCTGACTGAATCTGAGGTTAAATAATAAACAACCTTAATACCAAAAATGTTCAGGCCCAGACTTAATACGCAACAGATTATTAATAGCTGCAAATGACGTTATTTCTGTCCACCTAACACGTCTCTTCAACCGTTGTTTAAATGAAGGCATCTTTCCGTCTATCTGGAAAACCACAACAGTTACTGCTCAAGAAAGGTGATGCAACACTGTGTAACAATTACCGTCGAATTTCATTATTGAGCTGTGTAGGAAAAGTGCTTGAACGGTGTGTGCATAGGCATATTTATAGATTTTTGATGCTGAATAACATAATCACTCCGTCACAGTCTAGTTTCCTACCTGGAGAGTCAACTACAAATCAGGCTTTTGTGCATCTATGGCAATCTGTGTTCAAACTTCGACAAAAGAATCACCACTCAGTCTGTATATTTTGATATTTCTAAGGCATTTGATCGTGCATGGCACAGAGGCCTACTAAAACTAACAGTCTATAGGTGTAAGAGGAAATCTTTTGAACTGGTTCCAAAATTACCCGACATATCGCAAAGAGGCAGTAGTTATTAAAGGAGAAAAATCTTCAAAAAAGATAATTCCCGCTGGTGTACCTCAAGGATCTGTGCCGGGTCCCTTCTTATTTCTAATATTCATTAACGACATTGGTCACAGTATTGAGTCCATTATTAAACTGTTTGCTGATTACACTAGTATGTCATTAGGCCTCACGAATCCAGACACTAGAGCCGAAATACTTACGTGTGATCTAGTAAAAATCAATGACTGGGCAAAACTTTGGGCAAAATCAATGACTACTCCAAATTCAATGAAGAAAAGACAGAACTTGTAAACGTTAAACGTGATCCAAAACCAATACACCAACTTACATTTGGGAATGTAGTGCTCGAAGATAAACCACACCACAAACATCTAGGAATCACTCTTCAAAACAACTGCAAGTGGGACGAACGTATCAGTAACATTTCTAGTAAAGTAAATATGCTATTAACTGCTTGTGACACTTCAAATATAAACTAGGAAGGAAAGCGCTTGAAATAATGTATAAATCTTTGATTCTTCCACTTTTTGACTATGCTGAGATTATCTGGGATAATTGTACCAATACACAATCTAACATACTCGAAAACCTTCACCTTGAAGCCATACGAATTATCACTGGTTCTGCCCGGAGGGCAACTAATCCATACCACAGACGTCAATCTTATGAACGTATCATACCCTTCTTCCGAACTGAAATATACCGTAACTCTTTCTTCCCTTCTACTACTCTCCTGTGGAACAACATACCAGTAAATATTCAAGATAGTTCTTCTCTTAGCGAGTTTAAGCGCTATTTAACTAATAACGATACTAAGGTCCCTAGTTACTACTATTCCGGCAAAAGGATGGAGCAAATAATTGACTGAAGATTACGACTTGAGATGAGTGACTTAAATTTTGATCTTTTTAACCGGCATCTAACCGAAAACCAATCATGCGCTTGCGGCCACCCGTTCGAAACTGCAGAACACTTTTTGTTATTACGTCCTAACTATCATCATATACGAAGAGATACAATTATGCAGATAGAGGATAATTATTTAGACATTCAAATATTCTCTTTAGTAACCAGTCCCTTGGAACCATCAAAACGAATTCATATTTTAAAAAGTACATGACTTTATATGATGAACACGGTGTTTCTAGTATCTGACCAACAGCTAAAATACACACGCACGCCACGAATTTACAATGTGTCTGTAGCAATAAAAAACGAAACTCGCACTCAATGCTGCCTCTCTTGGGACTGAAGCTGGAACACATGCCTCTCTCTCCATGCACACACACGCACTCGCATACACAACCACACGCACACACACACGCGCGCACACAACCACACACACACGCGCGCGCACACACACACACACACACAGGCGCATGCACGGGCACAAACAGGCGCGCACATGCACACACGGGCACGCAAGCACGCGCTAAAATATTAATATCATCTTTACTACAAGTTCCTTTTATGTTCACCATGTTGTTAATCAAATAGATGTTTGTGTCGTCATCAGGTTATGTAAGATTCGGGCCGTACTTATATAAGTATCTTTGTTGCACGGCCTAACTGTTATGTTGTTAAAGTATTGTTATGTATGAATTAAATTTTATTTAAACCAAGTATGTCCTGGTTCTATAGAAACTTTTAATCCAAAGTTTTGCCCATGAGGGCTTTGTCAAGACTTGCCCGGTCGGCTGGATTCTGAGGTCCATCCAGTCGAGGAATCGCGCCGACCGGGCCAGCCTTAATTTGGATTAAAAGTTTCTACCGAACCAGGACATGCTTGGACTGTTGTTCTACGTTCTCTACATCGTCATTTATGGCACCATACTCAGTCCTTCATGCACGGTGCGGTGCCTAGGAGCCACAGAGACCCTTGTTTTGCCGTATATTATATATATTTTACTGATGTTTAACTCCCCACGCCAGAATTGCGTCACACCAGAACGCTGACCCAGCTGGACATGCACCGATCCACACTCCGAGCATCGTTTTCCGGCACCTTCCTCCAAGGAAGGATGTTGTAAACCAGTGCTTGGAGTTTAGCACCGATGATATGGCCTAGATAGCTTTTCAATGCGAGTAAAAATCTAAATGAAACGGCCTAATCACACTTAATCACACTTTGTATATATATATATATGTGTGTGTGTGTGTGTGTGTGTGTGTGTGTGTGTGTAACCGAGTGCATTGTGTGTTCTAGGCCATGACCTTTTAACCTTTAATAATAACTATAATAATGTACTCATTTATCATGCGCCTATCAACGCCCTGAGCGCCCACATGATACACATTAACCTAAATATGATATTCTATACACACATAGAACACAGTTCCACCCAAACAACCCACACAAAGTACCATACGGAAAGACAAACAACCCTCCTTCCCCCCAACCCACACACGAATAAAAACAACAATGAATGAAATGAAAATGCAAAACCTTTCTTTCTGTCCGTGTGTCCGTGTTAAATAAACGTTCGTTTGAACCTTTTTGTGTTTGGATCTTTCCTTCTGTCGTTCTTGTTGTCCAAGGAAGGATGTCGTAAACCAGTGCTTGGAGTTTGGTCCACACCGTGTATCCGTTGTTTTCACCCGGAGCTTTCCGTTACAGCGAGGCCCAACCGGAGCAGGCAGAAGCAAAACATCGATCCGGGTAAACTACACCGATTTACGTTAAATGCAGGTATTGCACATCTAACCGATCATCACAGTTGGAACGGGGAAGCTTTCCAAGTCCTGTGGTGTACATTTTATGACATTCGGTTTCTTGTACGTATCACAGTCAACATTTTCATTTTTGATTTCAAACTTTAGCAGGTAAAATTGTACTTTCTTCAAAAACGACAGGAAAACGCAATCACTTGGTGCATTTTGGCTATTGTCACTATGTTATTAAATATCTCTTGAGTGATATGATGAACTATTACTGTCTAAGAGTATTTAGAAGTCGCGTTAGAAGGATAGGAAAACACTCGCCCGGGTTTTCTGTGTTCCGAAGCAGAGTACACAACTGTTCCGACGCTGAGCTGTTCAGAATGAGCTAAAACGAACATCTTGTGGTAGTGAAGTGGCTAAAGAAAGGTTTTTTTTGCTATGACGCCTCAGCCAATTCCTGTTTCTGAAACATACGAAGCACTTGTTACAGGGGTAAGGTTTAAGACTGCCGTCATGCGAGCGTGCATGGTCTTAAAGACTTCCTCTACTTTTGAAGAAGAAGCTCCAGGAGAAAAACCAAGTTCCACAGCAAGAAGGGTTGAGGATAGAACTCAATCTGATTAACTGTTCGACACAGCCAACGTAGGGCCACAGCTACAGCAGGAATAAGGGAGTCAAGTCCCTCGACGTCTTTCTGTGCGAGCTGATGCTCATCCTTCTGCAGACGAGGCTGACAGGGGACTGCGCACCCCTCCTGGATGGATGATGATGATAACGTGGGGCTTAATGTCCTCGGATGTCGCCCTTCGCGCAGAACCTCATGGCGCTTTTCAACAAGCTCACCGGCCAGGCCAGACAGCACCCTCGAACTTGACGGGCCTGAGGGACTTGTCTGTTGACCGACGAGAAGGACTTATCTGTTGTCCTTCCTAATCTGCTTGTTAACCCTGTTGTTATAACACCACGTTTAATAGTATGAAAGTTATGCAGTGTTCCATCAACCGTAACGTAGCTCAGCTGATACAACCTATCTCTCAGGTCAACTACGAAATCTTGTTTCTGCAGTCACTGCACTGTCGACCGGGTGACTTGCCCAGACTCGAAGGGTATTACTACCCGCCATACTGCGGCCCAGTCAGCCCGACGGGCAGGTAACGGTCTGCATAAAATTGACATCAAACCCAATGTCCAAGCCAGTGAAGTAGCCGAGACTTCGGGCCCTCCCAAAGGAGGAGCCGTCCGGGTCCGGGTGAAAGGCCGAGCTCACTTCACTCGGGTTAATTGCTACACCCCCGTTAAAGTGCGCCGAGCGAGGTGGGGTGTGGTAGCAGGTGCTTGGTCACGGGTGATTTCAAAAGTCCGAGACAGCAGTTGGGAGAAGGGCTTCGAGTCCTCCAGCCCGACCATAACCGGCCAAATCAATGATAAATAATTTCATCGTGTTGAACGACGGATCGTTCACAAGAATACCGGATCGGTCGGATCAGAGCAAGACGGCCATTCACTTGACCTTAGTTTCTGCGGATATTGCTGATGAGGTGGGCAGGGATGTGGGAGAATACTTGCTCTCCTCCGACCACCTGCCCATCGTCATCAGTAGGTACTGTACAGCTGAACTAGGGTGTCCGGCTCCAGTAACCAAATACAACTACAAGGGGACCTGTTTCGGAACATGCTGGGGTCCAAGGATATCGATATAGACCAGGCTGACATCGAGGAGGTCAACAGTCAGATAATCTCCTCCATTTTGGCAGCGGCAAGGGTAGCTATCCCCACCTCCAGCGGTGGTATGCCACGCCGGGAATGTCGGCGTGATTGCCGCCTGGTTGTTGCTGCCATGTTCAAAATTCATGCCTTTATGCCGCATAGTGACCAGTGCTTCCAACTTATATGCAGCTAATCCTGGTTAGCTGATAATTATATGGGCCTAGCTACTATGCTATGTTGCCATTGTTGGATGTTCAGTTTGGGTGATGCTTTGCCGATACTGACAGAGTTGGCCCTCTGAAGTATGACTTCTTTGTGCGGCCGTGCAGCATATCTCGTTTGTTTCCTACCGATCTATTTTTGTACATGAAATCGGTGTTACGTCATGGCTGACACTTTGAAGACGTTGACTTCATATTTATCGACTGTTCATTTTAAAAGTTGAATATGGTTTTGTGCATAGGGGTGATGATAAACTTTGAGACACGTTATTTGTTTTGATCCAGCTTTTCCATGGCCGAGTCTTGGGCGCGCAACCTTTTACTTATTTAAGCCCCAGTCACACCGGATTGTTTGATCGCACGATTGTTGGCGATTTGGCCAGGTTACGACTAGTCTCCAAGTTTTTCTACGACCTACGATTGCTTTTACGACTGGTCGTACAACTGGTGGTGCGATTCCATAGATTAATCCCAAGAGAAGTCATAGGTAGTCGCATGACCAGGGTTAGGATCGCTACGACTGATTGCACGACCAATCGCAGATCGCCACGACTGGTTGCACGACCAATCGCAGATCGCCACGACTGGTTGCACGACCAATCGCAGATCGCCACGACTGGTGGCACGACCAACCGCAGGTTGCCACGACTGGTGGCACGACCAACCGCAGGTTGCCACGACTGGTGGCACGACCAACCGCAGGTTGCCACGACTGGTGGCACGACCAATCGCAGATCGGCAGGACTGGTTGCACGACCAATCGCAGATCGGCACTACTGGTTGCACGACCAATCCCAGATCGCCACGACTGGTTGCACGACCAACCGCAGATAGCCACGACTGGTTGCACGACCAACCGCAGACTGCCACGACTAGTTGCACGACCAATCGTAGATTGCCACGACTTTCTTGGGGTTGCACGGCCTCTGCCGGCATGTCCTCTTCAGGAGAAGCCGGGTTATCTCAGAAATAAATCTACATGTCCATTCACTTGTCCTCCTTCAGCAGCCACTTTTTCTGCATCTGGATGGGAGCTACCGCTTGCGGCCTGCCTCCTATGTCACTGTCAGTCTCTCTGTGTGCTGAGGTGGAACTGCTGTAACAACCATCTCACTCTCCCTGTTTAGTTAATAATAATATTGGTAATAATACATCTGTATTTTTTAGTGTTACTTTATTGTATCCTATTATAGACTGGTTATAATTATAGTCAGTTTGCCTTCATCAGTTAATTGATACTGGCCGTCTTTTAAACTTACTGTGACACTGCGAGCCTTCAGCATTTAACTGATCTGTTTGTCTTTGATAGCTACCACAACACTGTGAGATATTGGTTTTGAATTTGAGTGCTAGTCATGCATACATTTTTATTTCATTATCATTTTGTTACCATCATGTATTATAGTAGCCTACAGGTAAACCACATGGTTACTGTATTTACTGGATAACTGCTGTTGTTTAGTCTTTACTCTTGCTTTCATGTTCTAAATATCAAGTTTTGTTTGCTTGTCTTTTCCAACACAGTTTCCTAGTCTGGTGTAAATAAAAGTAATGTTAGTAGCAGCATCTGATTTGTGACTCTTCATTTATGTTTCCATCCTGCCTTCCTCACTCCCCACCCCGTCTCCCTACATAGGGAAGTGTGGTTCAGTTGTACACACACACACACACACACACACATTTTGTACATAAGTTTAGATTTCTACTCGCGCTGAAAAGCCAGCCTAGGCCTTATGATTGGTGCATGTCCGGCTGGGTCAAAGTTCTGGCGTGTGACGCAACTTTGGCGTGGGGAATAAAAAATCTGTAAAACAACAAGAGCAAATTAACACACAGAGCTCCATCTGACAAGCAGAATTACGCATTTGCATATGTGATCAATAAAAATGTGAAAGAAAACATTTTATTGCGAAACAACTGCTGCCAAACACAAAGACTACACAATTTTAAGGTGTTAAACAACTTTCTGTGCAAACGTCTGGAAAAAAAGCATTTAGTGGGTCAAGTTGTGAAAATGTCCGTAAAGGTATATATATATCCTTGTCTTTTGCAACTGCGCATTTTATCCGTTAATCAACGCCGGCGTTGAAGACAGTATTTTAAATAACGCGAACACGATAAATGTTCTAATTAATAACGCTACATTTTTCCATCATGCATATGTCTTCCTCCATATTTCCCGAACGACACCGGCCTGGGTCATGGCAAGTCCTGGAGCGTCGGCGACGTCCCACTCCACACGTCACACTGCACTGGGCCCACTCGCTCCACTCTGTGTAGCCTATACACACCAAAGCAGGCGGCGGCCAGTTATAGTATGGCGGCTTACTAGCGTCAAAAGCACAGTGTTGTAATTGGGTGCAGATAATTAGCAGTTATGTTGAGATATTTACAATTATGTGCTTTTGATTGACACAGTTAACGGCATACCTGTGTCAAAAGCACATAGTTGTAATTGTCTCAACATAATTACTGAGTCCATGAGATCAAAGTTAAGTTAGGGTTAGGGTTAGGACATCGGGCGGCCAGTCGTGTCGTGTCAACTTGTTTAAGCTGAGTCGTCTCCGAAGAGGTAGGCCTACTGGCGGGGATCGAGACCCTATGATGTATGTGTGTGTGTGTGTGTGTGTGGGGGGGGGGGGGGGGGGGGGGGAATTATACCTAACGCTATACAGGCAGCATCTGAGAATTATTGTAATGGGCAGCAATGCTAGCCATTTTAATGTTTTATTGTGAGTGGCAAAATTACAAGACAGTGTCTACAACCTCTCAAGAACCGAAGCGGGCAATCGAACCGACGTCGTCCGCTAATCAGCCTTACCGCTGGGACAAAACTGGCTCAGTCAGTGACGGCAGGTCGTTAGTGGCACAACAGTTTAAAGGGAGAGCACAAAATTTAAACTGGTCTGAAAATGTGCAAATATTTGCATCTGTAGGCTCTGTCTGGTTGTTCTGTCAATAAATATACCACATAAGTACTTTCGAATTTGAGTTCCCCAGAGCGCATGCATGTCCGTGGGTTCGCTCTTCATTTATGACGAGCAGAAAAAGTTGCCCGTGACGTGACGAAATGTACGGCCTGTCGCACGCAAACCGCGCTGACAGTCCTGGTGTTTTCAGTGACATAAACATTCCACAGTGCAAAACGTACGGTTATGTGCACGGCCTGACAAGATCGGTTCTATAGCTCGCTCTCTCTCTCTCTCTCACACACACGAGTCCAATGGCAATAACAATAATATGACATGATTTTGTACATAATAGTAACAACTATGTAGGCTTCTAGTTTCAACCAAAGACCATCGTTTATGTAGTCTTCTAGTTTCAAAGACCGTGCACTATGTAGGCTTCTAATTCCAGTCAAATACATTTTGTAGGCTTCTAGTTCCGGTCAAAGCTTTCAAAGACTATACTGCATTGTGTAGGCCTATCAGTTTTGGTTCAGTATACGTGTGCATGTACCTAAATGATGTCGGGGTGAGGACAGCGATTATCATTGTCATTTCGGGGGGAAAGGGGGGGGGGGGGGTTAAATTATTATATGTATAAAAATATTATAAAAACAAAAACTGGATGAAGAGTCCGAGGCTTGCATCGGTTCTGAGTGTAAATGTAAACATTTGAGAAGCGTCAAGTATTTTTCCAGCCCATACCCCTGACTCCACCTAAGTACTTCAACAAGCGAAGGACAGCGATTCATACAATACGAACTTGTTGAATACAGTGTTAAGCTGAAAACATTCACAATCACTTTATGTTAGCTAACAGTAAACCTTTCTTATTACAACGCACGCATCAACATTCATATAATACCTGATATTTATTCCACACGCAGGTGTTTGCAACCTGGGTGGAGATTAGTTCTTAAATGTTAACGTTTCGTCAATCGCCTAGGCTCACCTCAGGAACGGGTTGGAAAGAATTTTGTTTTCTTTGCTTGGAATAAAAAATGTTTCATCTTTCCTTTCGTGAATTAAATATACACCTAGCAGTTGGAAAGACAAAACTTTGATAGCGCGTCGTCCTTTAGAAAGGCTCCTCTGACCTTTAGTATGGTTCAAGATTAGACACACTCGCATATTTTTATGCCCCCCTCGAACGTAAAGCGACAAAGATCTAGGACGAAAAACAAGCCTCAACAGAACAGCCTCGACCGTTTTTCTTTTTCGTTCTTCGCTTTGCAAGTTTGAGTAGCCTACATTGTCCTAGCTTTTGTTAGTCTGCGATTCTAACGGGCAGCCGCCGCTCGCGTTTTACTCTATTGTTACCATTTATTGTTATCTTCAATTATTTCCAGAGTAAAGAATGTCTTGAGCCCAAAGTGATCAGTCACTGAAATCAGTCACGATACAAGCCATGCAGTAAAGATCTTCCAGTTCAGTGACTAACCTGAGTTAGGACCGTCCTCGTCATCCTCCTCAAACACCAGCTCTTCTTCAGGTTCTTCGTCCTTCTCTTGTCCGTCTGATTCCATCTTGCTTACCGCCACCTCCTTCGTTCTGTCGTCAGGCATCATTTCTTTCTCGCCGTCTTCCTCTTCTTCGTCGTCATCCTCATAAGCATGAGTCGGCTGTGGACTGCGTATCTTTCTGTTGGTTTCTGCAGCGTTACTACGGCCAGGTGAGCGGGCGTGCATGCTGGCCGCAAAACTGCGTTTAGTGAGCTGGACGTCAAGTCTGTCTTGTAGTTCTCTGTCGTATTCATCTTCCTCTGGATCAATATTAATGAAAACATCAGCAGGATCAGAGTCAGCATAGTCGGCAGCACTTCGTCTTTTTCTGTCACTGTTCTCGTCGTCATCATCGTCATCATCATCACCATCATCACTGTTCTCTTCATCATTATCGTCCTCGCTGTCTTCGTCTTCAGTGGTATCAGTTTCTTCAACTGATTCCACATCTTCTTCCAGCTGCCTGTTAATTTCAGGTTTAAAGAGTTCCTGGATTACATCTTCTTCAATGTCCCTTGTTCTGCGAATGTTCTCCCCAACATGTTTCAGGATGTTGTGAACAGCTGTCTCCACATCAAAAGTGGTTTCCTCCACTATTTGGTCTTTTGTCTTTGAATCCATGACGATGCTTGCATTATCCTTGTTTGCATCGCCTGGCGAGCCCCTAATCATTGCATCTTCTTTGGCAGCATGTGGCTGGACATACCGTTCTCTGTTCATTACTGCACTGTGCGTTTGACTACTTTCTCCGTGGGAGGGCTGCGTCTGGGAGACGTCTTGCAGCAGGCCATCGGCTGCGTCTTTGAGTTCTTGCTCCAATTTGGAGGGTGCCTCTCGTAAAACCCTGTTACTGGGGTAGTCCAACATTGCGTCTATACGCTGTTTTGCCCTTCTCTCCTGTTCTTTTAGTTCGAGTCTTGCTTTTTGTTTTTCTGCTCTGAGCTCTTGTTTGGCCCTGTCTTTTTCGAGGTCCAGCTCTTGTTGTGCTTTGCTTCTTTGCACTGCTAGATCTAATTTTGCCTTCAGTTTTTCTTTTCTCATTGCCTCTTTTGCTTTCTTCTTTTCCATTCTCACTTTATTACTTGCCCTGTTCTTTGCAGCTTCGATGCTGTTTACAGCCGATAGAGCCACAAATCCCTGTTGACCGTTCTGAAACAGTCCTTTCGCTTGTTTTAGATTGTCTTCATCGTCGTCGTCATCATCATCGTCATCATCATCGTCGTCATCAGGGACAGGTTGAATGATCAGGGGATTAGGATCTGGGACAGGATTAGGGATGGAGCCTAAAGCATTAGTCAGGATGTCCTCCAGAGTACGATCTGCGTCCTTATATTTGGTGACTGTGTCTCTAGCCTTGATGTCGGAGTCCACAGCGGGCTGGATAAGCACCACGCTACGCTTTGGCATCTGAAGCGATGATGAATCGTAATCGGCGTTTCCACTTGACCTCTTATGGACATGCTGGCCACTGCCAGAGCCTGTTGCGCGAAGTCCTTCCACGGCGCCTTTGGACAGCCCGCCACGTGAAGCAGACCCTTCCCATGCTCCTTGCAATGACCGTTTTCGTACGTTTCTTTTCTCCCTGCTGGTCATCCGTTGCCCTTTAGCGAGGCTGCGCGTCTTGAACGTGTAATGTGAAAATCTATGCCAACTGAGGTCGCCGTCTGGTTCGCTTGAGGAAGTACTGATACTTCTTTTTGGTCTGCTAGGGCGTGTTGCATTGTTCACCAGCTGACGAGCATCAAAATCATTTTTTGGTGCAGTGTTAGTGGTGTTGGCTTTACCCTCTATCTTGGTCAAGTTTTGGCCACTGTCGGGGTAAGCTGAGGTCCTCTTGGTCAAGTTTTGGCCACTGTCGGGGTAAGCTGAGGTCCTCTTGGTCAAGTTTTGGCCACTGTCGGGGTAAGCCGAGGTCCTCTTGGTCAAGTTTTGGCCACTGTCGGGGTAAGCCGAGGTCCCAGCAGCTGTGTTATTGCTGGAGGTGAAAGACACGCGGCGCGGTATCGCAGGCGGCTGGCCACTGTCAGAGCCAGGATGGCTCAGCGGGATGTTCAATCCGCCAGAATCGTTGGAATCAGGAGGAAGTTCGGAAGAAAACAAATTCACTTTCCTTCTCCTGCGTCTCTTTTCGTCGGCATCCTCACCGTAATCTTCATAGTTATTAAAACGCCCTCTCGTATTGTCGACAGCCACATCCAAACCGACGGTATTGTCTCTGCGGTTGACGTGCCTCTTGTCTTGATCTCTTCGAACCCTAACAGGATGCGTAATATCAATACTATCTGGACCGTCATCCTCGTATTCTGCCGAGTCCTCTCTTATGCTGTCGGCAGCCATGTCCAAAGCGATGTCATTGAGTTTTGTATCCTCAGCGTCCAGGTCATCGTCGTCTAGGTCATCGGCCTCACTGGCGACTCCCAGCAGATCAGCCACATCTTCAGTTTCCTCGTCTCTTTTAGAACGACGCTGTTCCTGTGCGGCACGACCTGACATAACTGAACGTTTTTTGCGGCGCGTCAAATCTTCGGGTGTAATTTCATCGTCTTCGTCTTCCACCTCCTCCTCTTCCATCTCCTGCAGGATCTGGCGGATGACTGGCGACGATCTCCGTTGACGATGAAGCTCCTGCCCCGTAGGAGACTGTGTCGTACTTCTCTTACGCCTGAGCGGCCCACCACCGGCTGAGGAGTCTTCACTATCAACCATCTCATCCAGCATGTCAGCAAGAGCATTTTGCAGCGTACCATCAGCATCATTATCATCGTCGTCATCATCATCTGTATCATCATCAAAGTCTGGCTGTTCCCTAGAAACACGTTTGAATTGAATGAAGCCTCGTTTTAGTCGCAGCAAACCATCTATACCGTCTTCCATTTCATCGCCATCATCATCATCGTCGTCGTCGTCGTCATCAGCATCGTCGTGAGACACTTCACTGATAGCCTTTAAAATGGTGTCCTGTCGTTTGGTCCTTGCAGTAGGGGTCTCACTATTGGCATGTGCATCCTTTTGGCTAATGTCTGCTGTCTGCTCGTTACTCTCTGCCTCTCTTCTCTTTCTTTTGGTGTCATCGTCATTATTGTCGTCTACATCGTCATCATCGTCGTCGTCATCAGCATCGTCATTTTCGTCTTCGTCGTCATCGGCGTCGTCAGTATCGAAGTCGTCTGCCTGTCGTTTTTGTCGGTCAGACGAAGTGAGAGTTCCAGAAATCCCGGCCCTTTGGTCCCAGTCCTCTTCTTTCACAACAGCCTTCTCTCGGTCGGCTTCGGATCCTGAACTTCGTTTTTTTCGAAACATTGAAAAGTCTATGCTGCCATCATATACATCTTCTCCGTCTTCCGCACCGCCATCATCATCATCATCGCCGTCATCGGAATCATTGATTCCATCGTCGTCATCATCTGCGCTGTCACTATCATCGTCATCACTGTCTCCATCCCCATCATCGTCGTCGTCGGCTTGCCTGGTCTGCCTATCGAGTACTATGACAGGGCGGTCTAGAGGAGAGAAGAGGGAGCTTGGCTCAGCTGGAACTTGCTGGCCTATGTCTCGTCGATGTCTGTGCCCGATTGTTTCCACAGCAACCGGTCTCGGCGCGGGTGGCCGTCCTCGCTGGGATATTGCCTTTGTGCGCCCCCCTGTCTTCCGGAGAGTTCTGCGTTTCCTGGCTCGGACATTTGGCTGAGTGGCTGATCGCTGAGATGGTACGAGAGAAGGCGATTTGGGGAGAAGCGCTGTACCGCGCCTCGTTCTGTCGCTCGCCGTCTTGGACGAGGAGGAGGGAGGAAAGGTGGACAACACGCGAGCCTGGGCTGAGACGCCAGGACGCCTTTTTCTGACCAGCCGTCGGTGACGCATTGCCATGACAGAAGCTTTGTTCCCTAGGTTAGGCCTCACGGTCACGGACCTTCTCTTTTTGCCGTAACTAACGTCAGCCGCGTTGTCCATTGTTTGTCCGGACGACTCCTCGTCTCCTTCTAGCGCCAGGCTGCTGGACTTGGGCCGCAGAGGGGAGTTCTGTGGGTACACACCCTGGGGGTCGTCCACATCCTTCTCTAGCCCACTGGGACCTAAAACAAACATCACAGCAGTATATCACGCACGTCTCACATAAAGACTTTTGATCTTATAAGACCTCTGTGACGAAGGAAAGAACCAGCAGTGTCAATGTTTACGAAAGGGACTAAAAGACAATAACGCTGCATAGTCCAATACTATGAACAAAATAAGACAGATCGACTCCCGCACCAACACACAAAGTGACACACACACACACACACGCACACACACACTTCTGATAATGAAAGTGCGCCAGCAAAGTGAAAAGGTTAAATCAAGGGCGCCAGAGTTACCCACCGGCAAGTATGCACTCTCTTACAGTGGGCCAGATGCAGTTCGTGGAGTGCAAACAAGGGGCTTCAACACGTCGTGAGAGAGAGAGAACTCGAACACTTTATTTTACAAGGATTGTAGTTTAGGTTCAAAGACTTGTCTAACAACTAGTCCTTGCTAAGCTACTGTTCAATATAGGTATCAGAGAGAGACAGAGAGAGAGGGAGAATTACCTGTAACCACTTTAGTTTTGTTCTCACTGATGAGATCCAGCTCCGGCGCAGGCACCTCCGTGACCTGGACCACAGTCGCTCCCTACAAGAAACGCATCGCTTTTCGTAGTGCAATGTACTGTTTTATGCCAACTTCCGTGCTATATTGCATTTGATACTACAATGTACATTGTTGAGAAGTTGCTGTCGATTGACTGACATCTCTATCTGTGTAGTCATGCAAAGAGTCGAACAGATCATGAGACCTTATTAAGTTATTACAATTGTTACAGTGAGATGGTAGCGGAAATATTGGATTTCTTCACCAGCATATTATGGTTGTTGTCACGCGCTTACAAGATTAGGCTGGATCCACGCCGGTGCAAGATTCTCTTGCAAGTTGTATGGTTGTGCGGGTGTTCCCCGATGCTAAATTCTCATGAAAACACGTCTGACCAATCGCCAGATGAGTTATAATTACAAAATTAAACCTGGAAGTTGATGTTTAATTGGAATTATAAGGAGTACGGAGATGGGAAGAGGTATTTACATGCCCGCCCTTTATCATAGCTTTTCTGAGTAATGAGTATCAACCCACCCAGGTAAGTTCTCATTCGGGGAACACCCGCGGCTAAAAAACTGACTGATCTGCGTGCGCATCGCATCTCAAGTAAATACCTCTTCCCATCACCACACTCCTTATAATTCCAATTAAACATCAACTTCCGGGTTAAGTCGCGTTTAATTTTCTAATTACTGGCATTGGCCAGCCGGCGGAAGAGCCTTCTCTTTGTGTTGTATAACAGTCGGTTGTGTTGTGGTTTAAGTATTGTACTGTTTAGCTGTAGTAGTATATCAATATTGTTGAATTGCATATTAGTGATTAGAGTGTGTAAAGATTCTTCGTAGCTGGGGTGGCTGAATGCGAGGGTAGGCGCAGTTTGAACGCCATTGGTGTTAAACGTGTCACCTGCTTGCACGTGACAATAGTCGTCACATGGCAGTGCCAAACAAGTACTTCCATATATATAACGTCAACTTTGTATTTGTGGCATGTGGAAGTTACAGTGACAGATGCGATTAGTCAATCAGGTCGCGCAGACGAGACACGCTTCTCGACTTCACTTTCGAAACACCGATAGCTCGAATCGGAACCATTGCCTTCTCAGTTTCTGTCATTGATGGAAAAATTACGTTATTTGATAGAACTGTTTGTGAAAATCCATGGGCGTCACGTTTCTTAAATGATGCAACGAAGTACAAAATTGACAGAACTCAGCCGGACTGTCAATCAACATCGTGCTCCATTTTTCGAAGACGACTGGTGCCCTTGCAAAGCCGGTTAGGCTAAGTTTTGTCACCGATTCAGAAAATCGACTGCTTTAGAACAATGTGCAGCTATCGCTTACTAAGTTGCTATTGATCGTGGCATCATTTAAGAAACGTGACGCCCTTCTTTTTTCTCTCCGCAAAATGTTCTGTCAAGTCACGTAATTTGTTCAGTCAACAACTGTCTAGAACTTTGAAAGATCAAGTAGACATGTAAACATTAGAAGACAGGAATATGTGAAGCCTTTTTTGATACTTCCGACGGGCAAATAGGACAGCAGTCTTGCCAGGCAACAGTTGACTAAAAACTGTTAGAATCCCATGTGATCCAGGCTTGTCACCGCATTCATAGCCAAAATGGCCAGCGGTAGAAGAGACTGGAAATTTAACTGAAATGAAATCAGTTTATTTTTAATTAAATCTTCCAGACCTGACCTACCTGGCAGCCGACAGTAAAGATGACCAGCAGAATGACCACTGCAACACATCGATGTGGTGATGACCTCCACCCACTTGCTGCCCTCCTTAACACGTCAGTCATAGTTTCGGGGACGTCTACATTTCTGGTTGATCATTCCAACACTTAAGGGTTACTGCCGGCAGTAAAGGCACACAGTATATAAACCATCATGACATTTTTGGTTCATCTTTCCAACATTTCAGGACCACAGCACACTAACTATGAAGCACCATCATATTGCTGATGATCATTCCAACATTTCAGTTCACCAATGACGGCAGTAAACACAGTCTATAAACCACCATCACATTTTAAGAATCTGCATATGCAGAAGGGTACAGGCCATCACTTGCTTTTGCAAACAGGCACTGTTTGTGCCATCGCGCAATGTGTGTAATAGTCAAGAGAATGATTTGATCAACGGTAAAAGAAAAGAATCAACATAATGACATCTTAACCTGAGCGGTATTCTAGTAAGTCAGCAGGTAAGTGACTATGAGGATCTGTATTTGTGTCTGTGAGTATCCAAAGTGATTAAGCAAGTGTACGATGTGTAGCTATGGGAACTTTCAGCTAGAGATAAGCTGATCTGGTCACAGAGCTACTGAGTCAGCACACCCGGTTTCGTGGTGACAATGCTTTGAGATCTCGGCCAGGAAATATTAGGTTTGTCATGATCATGATGATGTATGCAAGATCAACTATGGGCTTGTTGGCACCAACAAACAACGTTACAGTACCTGCAGCAAAGCGACCCGAGAACCCATTTTATCCCGCTGACGTATATACCAGAAGTGGTCCTGTCACTGACAATGTCAACTTATCCAATAAAGATCAAGATCAAAATCAAGAACCCGAGGCATGCAGCACTTTTTCCAGGAGAGGGTAGACAAAAATCCAGTCGTCAGAAACTCATATTTCTTGTGAAGAGCCTCTGTAGGAGCTAGTCCCACTCTAGGACACGCTCCTACAGTAGCACACGATAGTTTCTTCAGCCTAGGCATTCGCAGACAGCCTTGGCACCATGACGGAGACACCCATCTACTTTTTATAGTTTTAAACCATTTTAAAGACGTTTTATTGGAATGGACCAAATCCGTCGTGCGCACACATGCGGTAAGTTTCACTGGGCCGAGACACTGCACAAAATCTCGATCTGTGTGAATCCGGCACATTATCTGGAAGGAGAGCAGCACAAATAAACACTTGAATATTATACAAGATCTAGATCGAATGGGCGAACAAACCTTACAACTTTCGATGGGCAACGAACAAAGCCCGAATCTGGCAGACTTGTATTCTGTAGACTTTACGATATGTCGCTTTATTCCCCTCTTGTTTATGTTTGATCAGGCAGTCGTTTCGAATGACGCAAGTATGGAGCAAAATGTATCGGGAGAGTCTCATTTCTTATGACGTAATAAAAGCTTATGTCATCATCCATGCAATTTTCGTCAGTTTTTGACATTGCTCATCGAGGAATAGGGTAAGATGCTCCAATTTCAATCATATTGCAACTTTAGCCGGTTTCACATTATTGATTTTGTTGAAGCTAAAGCAGTTTTCCTTACAAAATGGAGTGAAGCAGAACTGGAGATGTTTATTTAATCAAAATAAGCACCAAGTTATTATGTTTTACACATCTAGTAGATGGGTGTAAATCACACTAAATGTTTACTATATTAATGGAAAACAGTGGGTGCCACACTCCATCTGGTAAGTAAACCAGACTGGACATATAACAATCACGAAATAAGCAAGAGAATGTAACACTGGATATATATCTATGCAATGTTCATAATCATTTAAATCGTTCAACTAGTCCTTTCTATCTCTCTGATCTTCTCCAGCGGTATGTTCCGTCTCGCCAACTAGACTCGTCTGCCAATAGCCGACTCCTTCGTCTTCCGTCTGGTCAATGTGCCTTCTTTAATTATGCACTGTTACTCTGGAACAATCTATCCTGCTCTCTCTGACATGCTTCTTCCACAGCTTCATTTATATGTGTCCCTGTGAATCAGCTTTTCCCCTCTGAAAATAGAATATACGCGCGCGCTGTGTTTGTGCGTGTGTTGGAAGTGATGAGGAAGACGTTGAATGAAGTGTTGCAATACATTAATTCTGGCTGTGGTGGGGTGCAGAGTGGTAGGGCTCGATCCTGTGTGTAAATAAATAGCACACACAAATTCTAAGATGCATAATCATGTTATACGAAGACTGGGGCATAAAATAAAGTAGATAAAAAAATAAAATAAAAAAGTGGTCAAAATGTAACGAGTGAAAAATGGGTTTGTATCGAGCGCGCACCGGCTATTGCGGGTTAGCCGTGTGACGTCACGCTACAACACGCAGCGCTTCAAAACGAAAGCGTCGTCTGCTCTGGTTCCCGGTTTAGGCCCACTAGCAGTACAGTAATGAAATTGCAACTGATCCACAGGGCGGGATTAACGTGAAAACTTGTAGAAAGTCCACTCGTTCACACTTATATAATTAGTAAGGTTCATTGTTCTCTGAATTTGAGTCTGTACACTTTTGTCGACCATACTGGTGTCAGTGAGTCACTGATGGTTTTGCGCGGCTCACGTCAGGTGTAGGCGCTTTATAAATATTCTTCTTCTAGTTCTACATTTACTGAAGACATTCAAGCCTCTGTCTTACTCGATCCGTTACGAAACTTCTGCATTTTCTTTTTTAAACATAGTCGCCCACCTCCACGAGACCCCCCCCACACACACACAGGCTCACACCACAACACACACACGCGCGCGCGTGCACACACACACACACACGTAAGCATTTAACACTGCATGTCGCACGTACGCTAGCGTAATGTACTGAAACTAGCGTAGCCGCCCCAGATTGATGCCGGCGGAAGTTGTCCGGCGAGACCCGGGACAGAGCGACTGCCTCCAGAAAAGCCTTGACCCTCATAACTTCCCAAGAGACATCTGGCTTTTCTCATACTTTTCACAACCACGAACTTTGACATTTCAACTTGCTGTTTGCACGCAAGATACATACAACAAGAGTACTGAAGTGGAACAGAACAGCCCACATTCTTTTTCGGCATTGACATTTCAGTGTGGAATGTGACATTTCGTTGTTTTTGGAATTAATCTTCGTGGTTGCCCCAGATTTATTTTTGTAGCGTGAAATCGTCAGCTCATGCACAATGAGTTCGTGGACGCGAGTTTCTGTGTTATTTATCATCTGTTACTCGCTTTTGCAATTAATTCATTTCAATGTCATATCCGGGGAAAAGAAGAGATTGTGAACTGACGAAAACATGTATCCATCCGAACAATCTGAAACAGAACGAGGCCCAGAGTGCTCGTGTAAAATCAACACACAAGGGAGTTCATTAACGCTCGAAAGACGTCATGCAAACACAACAAAATGTTCCAATCACAAAATGTTACTTAAAGGACAAGTCCAAGGTTAGGGGTGATTTTTGACATGATTTCCGTTAAAGCTCGCTGAGAACGATAATGTAGGTGAAACTGTGATCTGAGGGTTATAAATGCACGAAAAGATGGCATTTTCTGTCGTACCGAAAGCGTCGCCATGACGCCCAAATCACGTGACCATATGCCTACTACGTCACTCTGGGGAGTCACTGCAAAATGGCCAACTCGAGCTCCGAAGACGAAACTGATACTTTGCCTCTGAGACCCACAAGGATACAGCCGTATCAGTTTGAGCCTGTCAGGCAGGATTTTGAAAGAGTACCGGAACATCGTGTCAGCTTCGAAGCAAACCCCATGCGGTATTCCATGGGGTTTGCGAAATCGCATTCACTGAAGTGTTCGCTACACAAATGGGCGTGATGCGGCGCAGCAAGAAAGTCAGCTCGTTTGAATTGTATAAACTTAATCCACTTTCGCCTCATTGCGGGTCGATTGCGCGGGAGTTCGTGCATTGTTATACCTGGGGTCGTCTGCGAATTGTTACAGTTCGCGGCAACACAGTAGGCCGGCATAGTTAACTTTTTTGTCGACCACACGCATACACAGTTTACTTAAGAATCTAAGATGGCAACTGCACTGACTCCCCAGACTGACGTCACTTCCGGGGAAGCCTACAGAAAATAAAATCGATTAAAAACCCAATTAAACATTATTAAAAAAAAAAAAAAAAATTGAAACTAGTGACTCATTTGTCAATCATTTCGATGGTCATTTTGTATACTTAAAAAACTTGGACTTTTACTTTAAGATTAACTTAAGGGAGTGGCAACTAGTATGTATGTGAACGATACGGGCACCATTATTATTGTAATTGCAACGTTCTTACTGTTTATTCACTCGATTTTATTAAGCTTTTTATTCTACTTAAGCGAGTGAAACTGTGTGGTATTTAATTACGTTTTAATGTTCTTGTTATTATTTGTGAAAGGCAGACAACTGAATTTCCTTTTTAAGGATTAATACATCAATATTGTATTTTATTGTATTGTAAAATGAACAAGTGATGCAACCTCGATCATTTGGTTTGGTGCACCTCGATCAGCCGAAGAATGTGTATTTTTAGTTCTGAGATTTCGTTTCATAGAATAATTTTACTGTTGTATTGCTATTCAAACAGCAAGGTAATAGAAATAACAAATATAGAACACCTTACCCTACATCCTATCATTATGTTCTTAGTTATTTTGTTCTATTCATTTGTGACGTAGGTGGCGTACGACAAAATACAGCAAATAGCGTCATTCACAAGAACCTGATGATTCAAATTCATGTGACCATTTCAACAAATCAACAGAACAGCCACAACAACATTCGACGAGAAAGAGAGCAAACAGAAGTCAGACCTGTGGCGAACAGAACCTGCCAAAATGTATTACCTTTAATATCTTTCGCTTATCCTTTTTTCTTTTTTATGTCCGCAGAACATTCTTGGTCAGTGCTGTTGCTCTTGAAACGTTTGAGCAGTTTGAAGAGCGAGTATTTATTATTTATATCAATTTATATCAGATTCGTGCCACATTCATGACAGTTCCGTTGACTCCGCTTCATAATGTACACGTCTACCGGCGTTGAAATATTGGTTGACGAATTAATATCAGGCTAGTTTGGTAATTTTTGGTTGCATTTGCACAGCAGGCTGTCTTCTTCCTTTTTGCCCCTTTTCCCCTCGCTTGCTCCCCGTCACATTCCTTCTGTGCGCCCGAGTGTGAGTGAGTGTGTGTGTGTTCGTGCGTGCGTGCCCGTGTGTGTGCCATCTGGGAAGAAAGATGGAAGAGATCCTTCTATCCCCAGAAGCGTTCGACCCTGCAGATGACATGGCGCGGGAAGTTAGAAACTGGCTCCGACCCGCGAAACGTCACTAGTGCCAAAATTAATACCTCGGATCTGGTGACTGTCTCTAACGACCTGTGGTGGGACCTACACATCACCATCTGTGCGAACAGGAGGACCCTGGGCTGAAGTTGAAGTGTTGCTTTACGTCCATATAAACCGTAGGTTTATTAGGTACGGGAGCCCTGGACGTCCACCTCAGCTTTCACACAGCCCCTGAACTCTGTAGCCCTGGGCTTTGTTGCTGTTCGCTCTCCGCTCTCGAGCAGATTCGCTACGCTCGCATGTGATTTTACGCGAGTGACTAGCTTTTAAAAGCGTTTTTTTTTTTTTAAATATCCGCCGAAGTGGTGTACTTACAACACTGACAAGGCTGGTGCCACGTGAAACTGCTGCGGTCTCGGCGCGTACACCATACAACCATGCACCATGTCACTTCACGCAAAGCCACATACGAAAGGTGCATGCGTGTTTAGCTGCAACCTGCCCTTTTGGCGGAATGACTGGGATCTTTTCCGTGCTACTGCAGATACCGAAATAAGAGTCAGCACAGAAAGCTGACCCTGGAGAAGAAAATTATTCCGCCGCTCTTGCAGGGACTCGAACCCGTGACCTTTCAATCACGAGTCCGGTGATCTAACCACTGAGCTATCCCCTCTCCACAGCCTTGTCAGGCGCAGTCTACGTATCTGTAGCCGCAAGGTGAAGGAAGCAACCTACAAAGTTGTACTGAGACCACTCCTGGAGTACGCCAGTCCTGTATGGTACTCCAGCTGCAGCGACTCCATTGAGAAAGCCCAGAGGAGAGTGCAAGCAGGGTCCCGTGCCAACAAGCCGACATCGAGCGTGACTGGCACGCTTGAAGAGCTGCGGGACTGGCCGTCGCTGCAATCAAGAAAGAAAAAGGCCTGACTCACAACGCTGTACACATTAAAGAATGTTCTGCTAAATATTGACTCGAAGCATGGGAACCAGAAGAAAAGTCGCCGCCAGACCAACTCTTCTTCCTGTCTCTTCCAAAGGACCCAGTACCGGCAACAGACATTCCCCCGCACCGTCCCTGACTGGAACAGTGTCCTGCTGCTCTTTGCCTTTGGTTTGCCTGCAGTATTCACAGTAGGGTTGTTGGGAAGCTAGGCCTGTGCCGGTCGGGATCCAGCCACATGAAGCGCTTCGCTAGCTGGATTGGCCTCTGTAGTCTGAGACCCGAAAAGAATATTGCAGGGATTTTTCACAGTCTTCAGTTTACAGCCATGAATAAATTCTTGATATCATTTGATCTTATTTGATTCCATTTCATTATTTACGTTTATCTATTCCCACATTCCATCTCCTTACTGTGAACTTGTACTTCTAAATTCTATATGAAGACGTTGATCACCTACAGAGAAAAATAATAATATAGTCTGGTTAGATATTATTTTTGATGTTTTATATATACATTTTTGTAGATCTTGTAAAAGCGCGGTGTGCTTTACCCATGTCGGTATCTAGCGTGATCACTCAAGCCACTGACTGCAGGACTGCCAGCCACAGGAGGTAAACATGACTAGTGCTACAGCATTTTACAGCTAGGGTCAACGGTCCTGACTGAAAAAGCAGTAAACACTACTGAAAACACAACATTAATGGAAATTACACCAAAACAATTTACTTGTATCAGAATGTAACATTATCAACTACTTGATTGTGATAGCAAAGATGTCACAGCAAATTCAGGTATGGTGATGCATGCCAAACTGATCTCATCTTTGAAAAATAGCTGCTTCTCATGAAACATCCGTTTTACTCCCGGATATTGGGCGATTCAGCGAAGCTGGTCTGCTAGAGTGAATGCGTTTTGCCAATCTTTCGTGCAAGAAGTCGCAGTGCACTACCGGGCCGATTTCTGAGTAGTTGCTGCTTCACGCTGTGTATAATTGTGGAATTTTTTACCTAGAATTGCGAAGCAGTACAAATGCCAATACTGTTGCAGTTGCAAAAATTACCATGGAAGGGGATGGAGGGTGGAAAAAATGTGTCTTTGCATCGTTTTTTGGCTGCCCAGATGATTGCGAGTTCATAGAAAAAATGCGTTTTGGGGCATCCTATAGCACGAGCAACAAGTTATTGCTTATTTCCAAACATATTATGACTATGGGCCTCAAAAAATGCCTTTAAAGTTGGCAGTGTAAAATTCGCAAATTCACTGTCACCACCTTCCATTGTGAAGAAAGTACACACCAGAAGTAAAAGCAGCCAAGGGACTTAAGCGATGCCGGGCAAAAGTCAAGGGAGTTAACAACCCCGCCTGAATTGCCCAACGGAAGAAACCAGGTATAAAAAGATTTCAAAAACATACTTCTCCGAAACTGGGAACACATCACATTCTGGACAAATGTAACAGCTGAAAACAAGCTTGGATGACAATGCGTGGTACTATGGAAGCTGTTAAAATTGATCTCTTCCTTAGTGTATATCACTCATAAACTTGTATGCAAAAGGCTGAAGTAGCTTGCGGACCAAAATGGCATAATGTAATAAGCACGTATATGATGTGACATTGTCATTGTGTGTGTTATAATACATGTTTCCGTGAACTTGATAAAATAAAAACATTCACCTAAATTGCCATCTCCGGATGAAACTATGAATTTCTAAGTTCTTATGAGTGACATATCAATCTCTTTTGTTTCTTCAGACATGACGGCTGTCCGAGACAAAAGAGGGACATGCTGAAAATGGTTCGGTGTAGCGTTAGACCCATGTCATCAAATCATATGCGTTACAGGATGTTCGTTCTGTTCGTCACCTGTATCTTCTGCACAACGGTAAGACATGTTAAAACTTACCTGTAACCAGATTCTGAGATCAAATTAAATTGATGGGGGTGATTGGCAGCGGCATAGACTTGTAATGAAATTACATTTTGAAAATTGTATAAAGACCAGCTGCCAAAGCGCTTAAACTTACGTTTGCAATTCTTTACGAGACGGAATGAAACTGCATCTACGAAAAGAGAGAACTGGATCTCGCTGCTCTGGAAAGAAACACTATTTCCGATGAGCAGATAGATCCAGTAGCATGCAAATAGCTTTGAAAAGGTATGTACCGTATCTACAACACCCCTTGAAAGCTGTTTGCCCGCACACACACAAAAAAAAAGAGAGACGAAGGTTAAAACAAAGTAGGAAACCATTTCTTCAGAGAGAACCTGCTTTGGAACATAAGGCCATTTCTAGGTCTGATTAAAATCTTCATGTCAGGCAAAATCAATCCATTGAAAAGACCTTGAAAAATGGAGCGGGTCCACAAGATATATGTATAGGCCTACATATGTTGATCGCTTTTATATAGCGCTCCCGAGCTTTATATAGCGCTCTTGTCGCATATGTGACTCTAATGATGATGTGGGGCTTAATGACCTTGAATGTCGGGCTGACATATTAGGGACAAACTGTAACTGACTCTAAATGAGTGACTAGCTTTTTACAGCGCGCTTTGAATATCCGCCCAACACACAAATACACACGCACACAATGCCTATTTACACAAGATGCGATGTGTACGCAGATCATTCAGTTTTTGGCCGTGGGTGTTCCCCAAATGAGAACATACCTGGGCGGGTTGATATTCATTGCTCAGTAGAACTATGGCAAAGGGCCGGCATGTAAATACCTCTTCCCGTCACCATACTCCTTATAATTCCAATTAAACATCAACATCCAGGTAAGTCTCGTTTAATTTTCAAATTATAACTCGTCTGGCGATTGGTCAGACGTATTTACATGAGAATTTAGCATCAGGGAACACATGCACAACAACCATGCAAGAGAATTTTCATGTTTACAGATTTTTATTGACACATTGTCCAGTACTGATTGAGTCAGTTTCTCTGATTTACAACAGGTTAATAAAATTTACTGAACGTCTTTTGTCTTGACCATCCTGCACTTGTGAGGATGGTGTTCAGTGGCACATCTCTGCTGAATGCTGCCAAAGCACTGGCAGTACTATAGCCAGAAAAAATTGTTCAAGTCTATACCCGCCAAGTCTAGGACAGTTTTCAACCACCTCGACAACATGTCTCTCGAAATGTGGTGTCACAAATGAAACAAGAAGTTTACCCCCTGCTCTAAGACTTTGTTCTACAGAGGTATTCATGAAGGCAAATGACAATACACAGTTGCTCGTTTTCAAAAGCAGGGAGTTCTAACGGCTTCACATGCACACCAAGTTTAGTTTGTTTCAGTAAGGAGCTGTACACAATTACGCATTTATCAGCATAGAGCTTGACATTCTCAGACTGTGAGTTGATTGTCCCCTTTGACCTGAAACATTACTATTCTCAGAGTCAACCGTTTCAATGTGAGCTGCCCTGTGTCTGGCCAACTGGCTAACCACTCCACTACAGTCAACATCCCACGTTTCGTTGTATCTGAGTAAAGAAGGGCCGTTTTTAATACACCTTTCATCAGTCTGCAAACCACAGGATGAATGCCTAATGGAGTGGAGCCTGAAGAGTTAAATACGCTGACACTGCACTTTTGGCTGGGTTAATAGTGATATAACTAGTCCCTGAATTGGACAAATCCGCAAGAAAATTTGACACATCAACACTACTTCATGAGTTTGTACAAAGTCTTGCCATTTCTTAATGTAAGTACTGTACACCTTAGTAGGTAGCTGGTCGCCATGAACACATCAGTAGGTCAACCGACCCGGTCTGTTCGTAGGTTTTGCGGAGATCATGCAGACCTGGAGGTCTAGGTGTCGCCTATGGATCAAAGGATGAACAGCTGCTGGTTGTCTGGGGAGTTGAAGCAGTCTGGGTTTCCTGGTAAACCTACAGCAGGGGCCAGAAAAAGGTGCATAAGCACCAGGTGCACTTGGGTTGGCCAATCCAGAACAACCAGGATTCCTGTGGCCTGGTCCTGTTGCACCTTCTGCAGAGCAAGAGTGACTACACTAAAAGGGGGAAAAGCAAAAAAAAAACTTTTCATTTTTCCAAGATTATATGGAAAAAGCATCTACACAAACTGCAGCGGGGTCAGGTCTGTATGAAACAAACTGTGGCAACCGTGCGTTCAGCCTGGATGCAAACAGGTCAATACTAGGGAAAAATTCCAGCTCTGCCAAAGCAGACTGTGAAACATTCCTGCCCATCATCCATTCCGCATCCATGTTGATCTGTCTAGACTCTTGGTCTGCAACTACATTGTCTTTGCCCGGTATGTGTGCTGCACTGATCCAAATGTTGTGTGATAGACACCAAGTCCGCACTGCCAGCATTATTGCAAGAAACAGATCAGTTATTAGTACCCATGTGACTGAGGCAGGAAACTGCAGCCTCATGCTTTTTCTGTAACTTGGACAAAAGGCATTTCAAAGCAAAGAATGCAGCTTTGATCCCCAAGTATTTTATGTGAAAATTCTTCTCGGCATGTGACCAATGTCGTCCAGACTGCACACCTTCATAGTTGTACCCCCAGACTGTCAGACTACATCAGAAGTGACATAAGACTAGCATTAGAAGTGACAATCATATCAGGTTCACTCACACACATCACTGTATGCTATCTGGACATTGTCCACCCACCATTTTAGTTCATGTTTGCTGTCACTTGACAGTGTCATTCTGTGACCAAATGTCCACAGAATGTCTTCCAGGCCTCAATTTTGTCCCTTCCGGTAGTGAAGGGCCCCATACTTGACAGCAGGGAAACTGGCCACAATTTTCCCAATGACTTGTGCAACATCTCATCCTGTCTGGGGTAAGGGCGACTGTCATAGCCTCAGGATCTGAATTGATGGCTCGAACACTGACTTGGTGGGGTGAACTAAAATGCCCAAGTTCCTAAGCATCTGGAGGGTGTCCCATGTGTTAGTTATGCACTCCCACTTTGAGTCCCCAACAGCAAAGAGTCATCTAAAAAGGATGGGGAAAAGTGTCCTTTTTTTCGGAGGGTAGCAAACACTGGTTTCAGCAGCCTAGTGGACGCGGGGCTAGTGGAAACCCGTTTGGGAGAGCGTTGAACTCGAATATCTGGCCTTCCCATTTGAACCTTAGCAACTTCCTGTGGTCTTTGTGTATGGGAACGCTATAGTAAGCATCTCTGCGGTCAAGTGAGCTCATGTAACAATTTTTACGGAACAATCTCTTTGGTCAGAGTTCTCATTTTAAAATGGTGGTAAATTACCTGTTCACCGACCCGTTTTAAGTTCAAAATCATGCGATGAAGCCCGTCTTTCTCTTATCTTGTGAACACGGGTGAGATTACTTCCCCTGGCACGTAATCGCAATGAGAAATCACTTGCTTGAAAAGCAATTTTTGAACTTCACTCTCTCTTTTACTCATGTAAGACAGAGAATATGAAAGAGCACTCAAACTATATTTTGTCCCTGTCACAGCACTAAGAATGTCGGTGTCTGAAGTGGTTTTAGACCACTCGTTCTTAAAGTACCGCGGCCTGCCTCCTTCAAATGTCAACGCATCAGCTGCTAAAGCATCGATGAGTTTTGGGAACAGTGCAGAAAAAGTACTCATTTACCGAGAGTAACTCAGACTCTGGTAACCACGCCATCGGAAGTGGCGTCTCTGTGATGATGATGATGATGAGTTGATGCTTAATGTCCTCAGATGTCATTTGACATATTAGGGACAAGTTGAGACCAATACCGAAGCACGGTTCAATAAAATCCACATACGTAAGGTGTATGCGTGTTTAGCTGTAACCTGCCACCTGCACTTTTGACAGAATGACCGGGATTTTTTACGTGCTACTGTGGTAACACGGGGATGGAACGGATACCGAAATAAGAGTCAGCACAGAAAGTCGACCCTGGAGAAGAAAATTCTCCCGCCGTTCCAGCAGGGATTCGAACCCGCGACCTTTCAATCACGAGCCCGGTGCTCTAACCACTGAGCTATCCCCGCCCCCACGTCTCTGTGACGATCTCCCTCTGAAGATGTGCGGGGACCCCCGTCGCTGACTGGGACTGAACCCCCTGCCTTGGTCTAAAAAGGGCTCCTACCAGACTGAGAGTCCAACCGCCACGAGACCCCTCGCTTCCCACTAATTCTATCCATCTCTTTTGCTTCTTTCAGAGTGGTGGATAAATTGTCACCAGACAGTGTTCATCAGTGATCAGGGGTGCTTTCGTCGCAGATTCTCTGAACTGGTTTATTCAGAAACGGACGCATTGCCGCGCGCCTGCACAAAGAGAGGTCTCTCGACGCGTGACCCAGAATAGCCAAGGTGTCAGTGCAACCTTTCACGAGGTTACCGTGTGCGCCAGCCAATCCGAGCACCTCACCGACTACTTTTGTGACCCGCGACTGCTGATTTTACAATGGCACGCTGAGTCAGCGCCATTTTCAAGTCCGCTTTTCTCGAAGAGATTGGCAATTTTGTCCAAATTTCACTGTTGACAATGGGCACAACTAGCTCTGTGCCCAGGTCTTCGAATCTCTTACAGTGCTCGTCTCTGTTTCCTGAAACGCCTTTTTGCGAGGTCATCTCGCACCTTTTCCCACAGACAATCCTCCCCGTATTCGTGCTCTATTTCTTTGGAGCTGAGACTCATTTTCCGTGTTGTTTCCAGTCTCTCACTGGGCAGAGTGGTTGCACAGTTTATCCTCTGCTTCGTCTTCTTGTACAATCGGTAGAGCCTACGTCCAAAGCGTGATCTGCTTCAGCCTCTAAGTTGAGTACCCGCCATTTTTTGACGTTTTGATTTGGGATGTAAGTTTCGATTTTCTTGGGGAAATGCTCGTTTCAGCATGCCACTCAGAGCTTCAAACCTCATCTCCCATTTTGCATCAAGATCTTCAACCAGTTTTTAAAACGGCATCTGAGCGTTCTGTGCATTCGTCATCCGACATTATCACCGGTCGGGAGAGGTAAGTTCCCCTACAGTGTCGAACTAAGCGACTGGATGACGAACTCAAGGCCAAATAAGGGCTGCACCAGCCGGGTATTATTGCAATAGAGAAAAAACTTGGACACTTACTTGTCAATAGTGTAGAACGAACGGCGGAACTTGAAAAAGCACATACAATCCGAGAGCGCCAAGCCACCACCACCACTCGCTGACGTAATCTTCGCATCGACTGACTGATCTGCGTGCGCATTGTATCTCATGTAAATACGTCTGACCAATCGCCAGTTATAATTCCGTGATCGGTTTCGAAGGAAGTTCAACAGGCTAGGCAAAACTTTATGCACTCACTGATTTACAAAGCAGGGGGCTGCTGTGGACAAAAAAGACGCGTCGGAACAGGCTACGACTGCGGACAATAAGGAAACGGAGCTACAGCTGGATACAATCACTGAGCACAAGAATTCCAAAGTGTTTACAGGTAACTAACTCCCCATAGCCCTGTTGTATCAGATAAATCTCCCCATCTTCCTTTTTTACCTCCTTCCCTGCGCCTTCTGTCTCTCCTTCCTCTTTGTGATGTGTGTGTGGATGTGTGTGTGTGTGTGTGTGTGTGTGTGTGTGTGTGTGTGTCAATGTGTGTGTGTGTGTGTGTGTATGCGTGCGTGCGTGTGTACGTGCGCGCGTACGCGTGCATGGCTGTAGGCCTACCAACAGATCTGAATAAAATATTGTTATACCGGTATGCAGGTCTACCGCGTAAGCCTACGCGAGACCTTTTAAACTGTGCATAATACAGTCCATGGAGCTTTACACTTTCATACATGTTTTCGTCACCTTGATCAGATTTCAATGAGCTTTTTTTCTTTTCTTTTTCTTTTTTAATATATATGAAAAACAAAAAAATCCTAACAACGGCAATAATTTTAAAAAAAGCAAAGAAAAAAAGCAGCAGCAACAAGAAACAAAAAAACAAAATATATATATAAAACAAAGATGACTGCTAATGTTCTAAAAGAAGGTCTAAACACAGAAAAGGTTGTAAAATGAACGCTTGTTTAATATTACAGCACAAAACGTGCGAATTTTGGGGGTACCCCCTGACCCCACCACCCCTTTTTTCTTCTTTTCTTTTCTTCGATCGACAAAACAACAGTTAACGACAGTTAACCGAGAAAAATGAAAATGTACTGATCTGCTTTCAGTTGTGGTGTGTTCTGTGTTTGAACGCTCCCCCAACGAGCATTGAGCTATCTCCGCCCCCACTTTAAGTACGCTTTCAGTTTCAGCGTGTAACTGTTGTTTCGTCGCTTGAAAAATGGGTTTACCTCGAAAATTTGCACGTTTTGTATTGCCACATTAAATAAGTATTCCGTTTAACCTTTTATTTGTTTCGATCTTCCTTTATATGAGCACTTGTCGAGCGCCTCATCTGGAGATGACTGGTGAGCCTTGAGCGCTTCACAATGGTAAAGGCAGCTAAATATTGCTGTCCGAGCAGACCCCACTGCGCTCTAGTGGTATACCACTCTGAATAGATGACTGCAGCTTTCATACAACGCGTTCTGAATATCCAGCGAAGTGGTTACAGGGCTGTTAGGTTGTTACATGGCTGGTACCACGTGAAAATGCTGCCATCTCAACGCATGGTTGGTGTACACCGTACAAACATGCACCAGTTTACAATGTCACTTTATTCGAAGCCGCATCGGCGTGGGGTGCATGTGCGCTTAGCTGTAACCTTCTACCTGTACTTTTGGCAGAATGACCAAGATCTTTTACGTTCTGCTGCCGTAACAGAGGTGGAACGGATACCGAAATAAGAGTCAGCACAAAAAGCTGACCCCGGAGAAGATAATTCTCCCGCTGTTTATGCTGGGGTTCAACCCCGCAACCTTTCGATCACAAGTCTGGCGCTCTACCACTGAGATATTCCGGCTCTTCCAACGAGCACTGAACTATCCCCGCCCCGACTTTAAGGGAAATAATTGCCGGATTCCTCCCTCGGCTACAGTTGTGTGTGTTTGTGTTTGGCGGGGGGAGGGGGGGAGGAAAAAAGTTGCTTTACTCAGTCTTTCAAGCTTTCCATGATGGTATTAGTTTCCAAGACATATTTCGACCATAGTTTGTGATCTTGAATTATTGTTTAATATTACACAGGGAAAAGGACATTGAAAACGTTGTGAGCGTTTGCATGTGTAGCGCCCACATATAACACTTTTTGTGATTTGAAGTTTTAAAGAGAGAAAGGTGTGAGAGGGATGTCCTGTGCAATGCCGGCATATCTGCTATAGGTGCCATTAAACCGGATAAGGATGTGGACGACCCCAAGGGTGTGTACCCACAGAACTCCCCTCTGCGGCCCAAGTCCAGCAGCCTGGCGCTGGGAGACGAGGAGTCGTCCGGACAAACAATGGACAACGCGGCTGACGTCAGTCACGGCAAAAAGAGAAGGTCCGTGACCGTGAGGCCTAACCTAGGGAACAAAGCTTCTGTCATGGCAATGCGTCACCGACGGCTGGTCAGAAAAAGGCGTCCTGGCGTCTCAGCCCAGGCTCGCGTGTTGTCCACCTTTCCTCCCTCCTCCTCGTCCAAGACGGCGAGCGACAGAACGAGGCGCGGTACAGCGCTTCTCCCCAAATCGCCTTCTCTCGTACCATCTCAGCGATCAGCCACTCAGCCAAATGTCCGAGCCAGGAAACGCAGAACTCTCCGGAAGACAGGGGGGCGCACAAAGGCAATATCCCAGCCACCCGCGCCGAGACCGGTTGCTGTGGAAACAATCGGGCACAGACATCGACGAGACATAGGCCAGCAAGTTCCAGCTGAGCCAAGCTCCCTCCTCTCTCCTCTAGACCGCCCTGTCATAGTACTCGATAGGCAGACCAGGCAAGCCGACGACGACGATGATGGGGATGGAGACAGTGATGACGATGATAGTGACAGCGCAGATGATGACGACGATGGAAACAATGATTCCGATGACGACAACGACGACGACAACGATGATGACGACGATGATGATGATGGCGGAATAGACTTTTCAATGTTTCGAAAAAAACGAAGTTCAGGATCCGAAGCCGACCGAGAGAAGGCTGTTGTGAAAGAAGAGGACTGGGACCAAAGGGCCGGGATTTCTGGAACTCTCATTTCGTCTGACCGACAAAAACGACAGGCAGGCATTGCGACTGACAGTATTGACGCAGATGACGATCTGGATGATGGGGAAGACAGCGATGAAGACGATAACCGTGACACTGACGACGAGGACGACCAAGACGAGGATTTCGTTGATCTGTCATTGTTCAGAAGGAAGCGAGAGGCCGGAACGCGCCAGCATCATGAAGAACTGAGACAAAAAGGCCCACAAGCCCAAACTGAAGCTGCAAACACCCTGCCGATTTCAACTCGTGCCAAAAGACAAGACAACACCAAAGACACACTGGAAGATGAAAAGATATCTTACATACACAATGACGACAAAAGGGACACCAGTGAAGACGACAAAACAGACCATGAGGTGAATGATGTCCTTCAAATGGGTTTAGTGCAGACAAAACGAGGACCTCTTAAACAGGAAAAAATACAGTTGTCCCGTATGCCACAACGTGTGATGAGACAGCAGCCGAATCCTGATGGCCTTTCTGATGACGACGACTACGACGACGTAAATGATGCCCTTACCGACATGATGGAAAATGAAGCAAACGCAGAAGATGACATGTTTGAAGACACGGACGACGGGCAGAGTGCCTTGCAGGTCAGAAATACAAGAAATGTGGCACACTCTCGCACAGGCCAGCCGGTGCACCGCCTACGAAGGTCGCCCCCAGACATTCGCCTAATCCCGCAAGAGGAGAATGTAGAATCCGAGGACAACAAACTGACACCCAGGGTCCTGACAAGACACCAAAGAAGTTAAGACTGATGGGAAAGCAGCTCGTCGTTCTAATATTGCATTATGTACTTTGAGTAGAAGAGCTTAACGTTGACTGCAGTAGGTGTGACAATAATTAGGAGTAAAAGCAGAGAAAGGATGCATGCAACCGCTGATTTTGAACAACAGTACTGAAGAGCCAACAGCAGTTTGCTGACGTGGGCGAGTTAAAAACTACAAGGCCAACGAGCAGGAGAGACAAGGCGGTGGTCATTATGGATCAACACTCATAGAAACTTCGAATCACTTTAAAAAGAAAAATCATCATCAGCCAAACAAAAACAAATTATACACACACACACACACACACACACACACACACACACACACACACACACACACACACACACACACACACGTGCGCGCGCGCGCGCAGACAAACAAAAAACCCAATACCGCCCAATTGTTTTTATCGACCTCCTTCACCAAAGAAAAACAGGCTGACTAACAGGACTTGGCACAATGACTATGCTGTACCTATTTCAGAGAGCCCGGCAACAAACGGCAATTAACATATTTATTCAGTCTCGGAAACTTCTCGGTTCCATTTCCACAAACGAGGGCGCAGCGACACCGAGCAGCCATTAGCTTACAAGGCCTCAGATGCACTGAATTATCTCAAAGAATCTATCAACATACACACCAGCACGGTCATGTCCTGGACTGGGCAATCACAAGAGAACCCTCATCCATTCCACCGATGTTGATACCCCCCTCCCCCCACATCGTTTTCCTTTGGTGGTGGTTACTACAAGCATGTCCAAACCCAGACCTGAACTGAGGCAATAATAATAATACATAACTTTTATACAGCGCTATTATCTAATCCACACAAAGTCACTGCACTTTACAACATTCTCCGACAGTTTTCAACGTTATGTAAGAAAAATATCAAAGGTAATATGTAAAGTAATACGTATATGACAACCAAGAAAAGAAGACATACAAGGAAAAAAAAAGAAGAAGAAAAAACTAAACAATGTACATGTGCCATACTAGAAGCAGCAATATACAAAGAAAGAAAATAATCTCATTACATTATTACCTTCCTATACCCCCCTAACCCCCCCCCCCCCACACACACACACACACACAACAAGCATGCATGCATGCACACACACACACACACACACACACACACACACACACACACACACACACACACACACACACACACACACACACACACGCACAAACACACCATCCAGCTGTAGCCGGAATGCACATTACATCAAACTCACGACATAGACCACACTCACACTGCCCCGCTCCACACACTCATGCGCACAAACACGCACAACACACTCTCTCAGTGTATGGGAACGTGAAAGATGTTGATTTTAGTGACTTAGTTCAAGACTTTAGACACCTCCATCTGATTAGAAGAGTTGGTAATGGCTCTACAAGACTGGAGTTATTGCAAAGACATCAGATAACATTTTCGTGATAAACTGGGGCGGAGATCACAGTACCAGTAGGTAGGGGGAGATACCTGGTGTCGCACTGTCGCCACCACAATGATTTCTACTCTGTGAGAAATGTGCTGTGCCGGGCAGCCACCGGAACAATGTCCAGGAAGCAGAATTTGAAGAGAGGCCCGCAACCGAGGGACTCCAACACTCCGCAAAATCAGCTCTCACTCCCTCCTGGGCTGCTTGTCGCTTGTCTCCTGTGTCCGCTTTGCGTCAGCAAAACTGTTGTCATGCTTGTGAAAAAAATATATTTTCTTAAAAATATGCATGGTTTATATATGTATTTTATAAACTTCTTTTTTAAGAAGGCCGGAAAAAAAAATCTTTTTTTTTTTTTTTAGGTAATGATAGACAAAATGCTTAGATTTTAAGCACATTGCCAAAATAATCACAAAAAAGAAGGGGGGGTTAAAAAAAGAAAACGTTTTCTTTCGCACAATTTTTCGGTTTTGTTCAATATCGATTTGCGTTTTTTCTTTAAGCAAAATGTGGATGGTTTCCTAGCATTGACACTGGACTTTTAGTATAAATACAGTATTCTCTATCATTTTTAATAAATATTCTGTTCATAAGATTCCAGTATTCACACTCTCTCTTTCTCTTCCTCTCTTGGTTTTCTTTCTCTGTGTCTCTACTGTGAATGTCGCTGTGAGTGTCACTGTGTGTGCGTGTTCGTGTGTGTGTGTGTGTGTGTGTGTGTGTGTGTGTGTGTGTGTGTGTGTGTGTGTGCGTGTGCGCGCGCGTGATTGAGACTGAGGAAGTGCCGAGTGGATGAATGACAGAGCCAAAAGTGATATAAACATTTTACTAAACACTTGATCATAGTAGTTTCACTCGGCTTAACCCCTTCACTGCCCCAGCCTATAAAATTTCCGGGCTGAAAATTGCACATATACACGCCTGCAAACAGTATATTTGATGGTCCTATAACAAAGCTACTGTCAATACTGTGCATTTTGATAGAAATACTTTGACGTGCTCATGCGAAAGGGGCAAAAAAGCTTTAATGGTTTCAAATTTGGCACTTTTACTGGACTTTTTCCGAGTCAGACGGCGCTGCACATATGGCAGTGAAAGGGTTAATCGGCGATGATTAAATGACATGCCTTCGTTGGATCAAAGTGTGCGGGCGTCCCCACGGCCAGTCCAATGTCAGCAAAATGATCCCTTTTTTTATCACTCGAAGCGGTCGGAATTTCGCATACGAAAAGAGCGTCTGAGCCAGTCGAACGACCATTAGCAAGCGATGTGACGTGCCCAATTGCTTTTTGTTTGTAGTTGTTGCTGTTGCTGATGTGTGTGTGTGTGTGTGTGTGTGTGTGTGTGTGTGTGTGTGTGTGTGTGTGTGTGTGTGTGTGTGTGTGTGTGTGTGTGTGTGTGTGTGTGTGTGTGTGTGTGTGTGTTAGGGAGCCAGTTGTATGATTTTGCTTTGAGGATGGGATAACAAATGTATACGTATGCACTGTGTCAGTAAAATATAAAAATCTTCGGTAATAGCCACGGAGGCGGTCGGAAATTCCTGGGACATCTTAAATGCCATTTTGGGTCACAAATATCATTCAAATCAATCAAACGGCTTCATATCTAACGAATGAAGCCAAAATCTGCAACAAAAGTGAGTTTTATTACAGTCTGTAAATGGTGAGTTGTTGGTACACGATCAACTGTTTTGCCGACATCAGCACTGAGGTTGCCTGCACACGGTGT